>OX451217.1:89424841-90115565 GCA_949628195.1 Phasia obesa
TATATATATATATATATATATATATATATATATATATATCACAAAGTCGTGTTTGCGAAGTAGATGCCATATTATTATTTCCCGCACTGTTACCACCAATAAAATTTTTTTTATTATATTCAATATGAAAAAAGAAAATACATAATAACTCAAAAAATGCTCTGTTTTTAGTATCAATTAATATATATTTTATTTTATTTATAGGGCGATGGAAATACATCGTTTCTGCGAGCAGCCAGAGCTGGAAATCTTGACAAAGTATTGGAACATTTAAAGAATAATATTGACATAAATACCAGTAATGCTGTAAGTTTTGGGTTTAAATCTCTTATCTATTGTGAATTATTACTTAATTTGGTCTTGGTTTTTTTTTCTCTTTGAAGAATGGATTAAATGCTCTGCATTTAGCCTCCAAAGATGGACACATTCATGTTGTATCAGAGCTGTTAAGACGAGGAGCCATGGTTGATAGCGCTACCAAAAAAGGTAACACGGCTTTGCATATTGCCTCATTGGCTGGTCAGGAGGAAGTTGTTAAAATGCTTTTACAAAATGGAGCTTCCGTCAATGTGCAATCACAGAACGGTTTTACACCTCTATATATGGCAGCTCAAGAAAATCATGATTCCGTCGTCAAGTTATTGCTATCGAATGGTGCCAATCAAAGTTTGGCTACCGAGGATGGCTTCACACCACTGGCAGTCGCTATGCAACAGGGACACGATAAGGTGGTGGCAGTTTTGCTTGAAAGTGACACACGTGGCAAAGTGAGATTGCCGGCCCTACATATTGCTGCTAAAAAGGACGACGTTAAAGCAGCTACGTTGCTTTTGGACGTAAGTAAATACATATCGAGTCTTTGCTGCCAGAGAGACATATCTTGAGCTAAGAAAAAACGTTTTCAAAATTCTCAATCAAATTGGCACGAGTATAAGTTTTTAAATAAAAGTTAGATTTCTTAAGACGAATCTATTGTTTTTCGACGCTCATTTGTCTTCGATGAATTTCCTGTTGTATACGAGATTTTTCGTTCAAGACGATATACCCGTATGTAGTTTTACACGTAAAAGTTACAAGGTTAAAAACATTATTTTTTTACAAGTTAAATGTTTCACTGAACATCATTTCTGCGTTTAAAATTTTTATTTATGGCCATCTTGCAGCAAAGGCTCGATATACGACTCGTACATATTTTCACAACTATTTTTGTTCGTTTTTTTTAATGTATTTGTTTGCAGAATGATCATAATCCTGATGTCACTTCCAAGTCTGGCTTTACACCTTTGCACATCGCCTCGCACTATGGCAATCAAGCTATAGCCAATTTATTAATACAAAAGGGTGCCGACGTAAATTTCTCGGCAAAGCACAACATTAGTCCTCTGCATGTGGCCGCTAAATGGGGCAAAACCAATATGGTTTCATTACTATTGGAGAAAGGAGCAAATATTGAAGCTAAGACCCGGGACGGCCTAACACCCCTACACTGTGCAGCACGTTCTGGACACGAACAGGTTGTAGACATGTTGTTAGAAAGAGGTGCTCCAATCAGCGCAAAAACTAAAAATGGTTTAGCTCCTCTCCATATGGCTGCCCAAGGTGAACATGTGGACGCTGCACGCATTTTACTTTATCACCGAGCTCCTGTTGACGAGGTTACCGTCGATTATTTGACTGCACTTCATGTTGCCGCTCACTGTGGCCATGTGCGTGTTGCTAAACTGTTATTGGATCGTAACGCGGATGCTAATGCAAGAGCTCTAAATGGATTCACCCCTCTGCATATTGCCTGCAAAAAAAATCGCATTAAGGTTGTTGAGTTGTTATTGCGTCATGGCGCCAGTATAAGCGCAACAACTGAGAGTGGATTGACGCCTTTGCATGTAGCTGCCTTTATGGGTTGCATGAATATTGTGATTTATTTGTTGCAACACGATGCCAGTCCTGATGTACCGACTGTACGTGGAGAAACGCCATTGCATTTAGCCGCAAGAGCCAATCAGGTATGCTAGTCTTTCATTCTATAAAACAACCTTTTGACTAATTTTAGTCAAATTATTTTCTAAGAATTTTTTTATTTTTTTTGCGAAGGAAGTTCTATAAGTCTTTTTAAAATCATAAAACTAATTTTTGTGCTGTAATCAAACATAACACTATGCGAAATCAAAAAGGGCTAATTAAGTTTATTGGTAAATTAATTTTAACGCGGTAGTACACCTACAAATGATGAACCTCTTTCTGTAAGTCCAGTTACTTTTGATGTCACTGTTAAAATCCATTATATAGTTTTGAGAGACCGACAATTCATACTAGATGAGGCAATTGGAATATAACAGGAAAAATGAGTACCGTTCACAACTCATTATCAACGCAATGTGATTGAATCAGAAGCTTTTTTGGAGATTAAAAAAATTTAAGTGAAACTTACTTAAATTTAATTTAAACTCACTTAAATTTTTTAATGGATTTTATTGGCAAATCTGCCGCGAGGAAAGCAAAGACAGTGAAATCGGCTGACTTGTTAGGTTATGTCCCCCGTTTTTATTGGTTTTATGGCATCATCTACACTGACACCTATAAAAGGAGAATATTATTTATCTTTATTGCGACATGTTCGAATGCGCACTTCTACAGTTTCGATGACAAAAATAAACTCTGTTTCATGTTTACAAAATTGACGTAATAGCTCGACGGAAAAAGCGTCGAAAAGGTTATCCCTACAACAATATCTTGTATTACGAAACCTCCAACAAATTGCAGATTCGCTGGATGAAGTTTAGTTCAAACTACGTTTGAAAATGAACAGAATCGCTTCAATACAAGGTGTTTTTCTGTGCTTTCGAAAAGACTTATTGACTTTCCCTTGTACATTTACATATAATAATAGTGTGCTAGTTACCCAGTTAATATTTCCCAGTGCGCTTTTGGCTGGTGATCGAGACAGCCTTTCAGGAAATTTGTTTACAAATCTTCCAAGAATGAAATTTCAGTGACTTTACTGTGAAATACTAATTGGGAAATTATCACTATAAAAATTAAATTTATATAAAAATATCTTAAATTTGCAAGCGCTGTTTAAATTGTTTATTTTAATTTTTTAGACTGACATAATTCGTATTTTGTTGCGCAATGGGGCCCAGGTTGATGCTCGAGCTCGGGAACAGCAAACTCCATTGCATATTGCATCACGCTTAGGCAATGTGGATATTGTAATGTTGTTGTTGCAACATGGAGCCCAAGTAGATGCCACCACAAAAGACATGTATACAGCCTTACATATTGCTGCCAAGGAAGGCCAAGATGAGGTAAAACAATTAATTGCCAAAAAGATTCTGGATCACGTTGATACTGTATATTTGATGCAATTATTTTGGATACGTCACCAAGAGTATTTCATCTAAAATTATTAAGTTTTATTATTATTTTTATTTTTTATTTAATTTTAAAGTTGCTTAATTATATAAAATTTGTTATTGTATTTTGCAAATAATTTTTAAAATTATTTACATTATTATCTAAATTATTATTTTTAAAGTGGCAATGTATTCTAAATGATTTATTGAAGCTAAAGATTTTTATGTTATTTTTTTTATTGTTATAAGTAAAATTTAATTTATTATTAGATTTCATTAAACTTGTGGTGGTAGCTAGCAAATTATTATTTATTTTATTTACAATTATTTATTTTTGCAATTTTGGTTTCTGTCAATTTTTATGAAGTGTAAAATTATTGTTTTATTATAATTTTTAATTTGTTGAATAAACACAATTTTATAAAGTATTTATTTCCATGATAATTTTTATTTGTTTTTATTTATTTTAATTTATTTGCTTTTATTACCGATAATCAAGCCTTATAGACAAAAGTCAGTTAAAAATATATTGTTTTTATTCAAATATTTTATTCTTAGTTGCTCAAAACTTCTCAATTGGTTTTTGCTTTTTCGATGTATTGATATTCACAATAGTGATAAATTGTTCAATGATTTAGTTAGTAGATTATTTAGCATATTTTCAGGCATAGTTGTTTTTCAATTTATTATATTTACATATTTACCCTTTATTGATTCGAAAATGCAACATTTTTTGGCAGTGGTTTATTTCTATTAAAAGATATCGATCGAAACGAATTGGAAAGTCCGCTTTTCAATTACCCTTTAGCATAGATTCAGCAAAAAAATTCCAGCGGGATCAGATCCATAGATTTTGAGGGACAATTAACTTCACCTCCAAAAACATTATTTGTTTAGTGTCCAGTGTTCGTATTATTTCGTCGTCAATTTGAGAGTTGTTTCATTTCTGGTTATACCGAAGCAGTTCACTTACTTTACTTCGAACCTCCCATTATTAAATGATCTGTTACACGTTGGGTAATTTACGACCACCTTACTTTCATTGAGTCTCGTTCTCATCATTAGTGATGAGAACATTTGTCAAAGCGTAGGTCCCACACATTAAATGCCAATTTTAAAACTGAGGAAAAGGTTCACATTTAATATGTGTTTGCTCATGGTCCTAAGCCTAATGCTAGCCAGTGCTTAACATTCACAATGTGCGCTGCCAGCTCAGCTTCTTTCAGGCAAGTCTGCAAGTATTGTCTTCTTCGATTTTCATCGATTTCCATGACCTATTACTAATGCAGTTATTCAGCTTAAGGTAACTCGATTATATCCAACCAACTTTCTTTAGGGGGGATATTACCTCTAGAGTGCCTTATATAAACGAATTTCCCGCACGGACTAACCTCTGGATCTCTTGCGAGGCTTCTGTGTCGATCCCTATCGGTAAATTAATTATAATATTTTTGAATAAAAAAGTTTTTTCCCTATGTTTTTCATACTTTAATAATGTGAAGTTTCGTCTTATGTTGCTTATAGTTTCACCAATTTATATTTTTCTTTGTAACTATTTGAATATAAAAATGTTAATCTGCCAAAATGTTTTATAAAACAAAGTGTTAATTTCCCTTTGAACAAATTTTAGGTTGCTGCTGTCCTTATTGAAAATGGTGCAGCCTTAGACGCTGCCACCAAAAAAGGTTTTACTCCCCTACATTTAACTGCAAAATATGGTCACATCAAAGTAGCTCAACTATTGCTGCAAAAAGAAGCCGATGTTGACGCTCAGGGCAAAAACGGTGTCACACCTTTGCATGTCGCTTGCCACTATGACAACCAAAATGTGGCTCTTTTACTATTAGAGAAGGGTGCCAGTCCACATGCCACAGCCAAGAACGGCCATACACCACTACACATTGCCGCACGTAAGAACCAAATGGATATTGCTACAACTCTGTTGGAGTATGGAGCCCAAGCCAACGCTGAGAGCAAGGCCGGATTTACTCCTCTTCATCTTAGCTGCCAAGAGGGACATAGTGAAATTTCCAGCTTATTAATTGAACACAAAGCTGCTGTCAACCATCCGGCAAAGAATGGCTTAACACCAATGCATTTGTGTGCTCAGGAAGACAATGTAAATGTGGCTGAAATATTGCAGCGCAACGGAGCCAATATTGATATGGCGACTAAGGCTGGTTATACGCCTCTACACGTGGCCGCTCACTTTGGTCAGGCTAATATGGTGCGTTTTCTGTTGCAGCATGGTGCCAATGTTGATGCTGCTACATCGATTGGTTATACACCATTGCATCAAAGTGCTCAACAAGGACATTGTCACATAGTAAAACTCTTGCTAGAACACAATGCAAATGCTAATACTCAGACCACAAGTGGCCAAACACCACTAGACATTGCTCGTAAACTGGGCTACATAAGTGTGTTGGATTCACTCAAAACAATAACCGATGAATCAGATGGATCCACTCAATTGCATGCGGACGAAAAGTATCGCGTTGTTGCTCCAGAGGCCATGCACGAATCCTTTATGTCGGATTCCGAAGAAGAAGGAGGTACGTACTTTTTATTCATTTATTCATTCCATCCACACAGTTATCTTTGTTCTTTAGAGATTAGAAGAATGAATTTTGCACAATTACAAATCAAGTTTAGTTTTCTTTAATTTCTTAGATTTATTTCTTTTATTTTTACTTTGGCTCAAACCCCATTTTCCCATTACTCCAAGAATATATAAACGAAAAATAATAAAATGTCCTATTCGATTCAATACACACTGTTTAGTATGATTATTATAATTTGACATTATTTTTATAACATTCAAAATTGGGTCTATTCGGAAATAAGTGCATCACTGCGCTGCATCGAATGCGTAGTTTGTTCAAAAAAGCGTCAATTAGCAACACTGCAAAAACCAGATGTTCTAATATGCAGCACTTTCACCCATATTGTCAGGAAAGAAAAAATTTACTGACAGAGTTCTTCAGCACGATTCACTCATTTCGAAAAATTTCCCCCGAAAAACAAAGCTGTCATATAAAATAGATATGTAAGGAAAGCAGTCATGTTTACGAGTATGTTACAACGTGGCAACAAAGCATCAACTGAATATATGATAAATAAATTGGTGTTTTCTTGGTATAAAATTACATATTTTTTATTGTTTTAACATTTTGTTAACACATATTATTCTTTTCCTGCGGGAATTATATTTGTTGTTATTTATAAGAATTATATTATATTTCGTGGCAACTCAGTTATATTTTGTTCGGAAAAAATTAAAATTACACCAATTCAAGCTGAGAGTTGTCCGGACAAAATCACATCTCGCACTCTCTGAGAGAAATGTCAAACTACATACTTATAATAAAAATTGTGTTAATCCAGCTTTAAAGGGTTCTAGACACTATCAAAATGCTTGATGTCAAATTCGTGTATGTGTTAGTGAAAACTGTTTGTATGCGTCAAAAACAAAATTTTTGATTATTCATCTAGCATCGTCGGTGTAACACAGCTTTGATAAGTATATTGCTTGATAAGTATATTGATCGTGTCTAGTCCCCTTACGAGAATATCGTCATACAAGCATCACACAAATGATATTTTGTTAATTGTTTTGTTTAATTATTATTTCACAAGATCTAAATGTCATATTATTTTTCCATTTTCAAAATGGGGCATCAGCGTCAGCTGACTTTGCATAGCAGATTTGCAGCAGCATTCCAAACTAAAAAAATTTGAGCATCAGATATAGCGCAGTGATACATTTCAGAACAGACCTATTATGTGCATTAACTAAATTACGATATGTTGAGCCGTAACTTTCAAAGTAACTACTTAGCCATTTTTTTTCTTTTTTCTTTTTCGATTACGTTTGTATTTGTGTGTGTATGTTTATGTTGTTTATTTCAATTGAATTTCTGTTGTGTCATTTAGGTGACACAAACGATTGGGATCCATGTTTGGGCCTTCAAACTGACAGCCAGAACAATGATAACCACATTTATCTGCCTTATTATCGCGGCGAATCATTATTTTTATCCTGTAAGTTATGGGATCCTTAGTACTTTTTTTCTTTTTTTTTACAAAGCACATCTATACATACATACATGCATAAAGTACATGACAGGATTCCGAGTACATTGCATTTAGTTTTTTTTTAAATCTCGTTTGCAACATCAAAATAACTGTAAGTGGCCGATTATTTATGAAGAATTGCAAAGAATTTTTGGGCAAAATTTTACAGTAATTAATTCTGTTAAATAATAGCGATCTTACAGAAATTTCATATAAGATGTTACTTAAGAGGACCGTCTTTGTCTCCATCACGTAAAAGCTACTGGATAAATGTTAATACAGTTTTGAGGCGAAGTACTTTAGTACCTCTGTTGAAATATGGGATAATTTCTCACGTAAAATTATCTCTTTTCCAAGAGAATATAGGAAGTAAAAACTCAAATGTAGACAATTTTACCAATTTATGACTTGGCAGGACCTTTTTTTCTTGTAAATAATTGAATTTTATATAAAACCTATGCTGCAAAATCCTGAGTAATTATCCAGAGAAAGGTACCTCTAAAGAAAGTTAATAACTGAACCATTTCAGTGTGGATTACTTTCAAAGCAAAATTCTAACAGAATATTGTCAGATCGCTGCTGAAGAAGATAACTTAGAAAATTTCAACATGGACTAGTAAACGTTTTAAAGCATTTTCTTTTAAACTTCAAGAACTAGTTCATTTCCGACTTATTTTATGTATTTACTTTGTGGCAAGTACTTCATATGTTAATACAATATTTAGTTTTTTGCTGGGGAGTTTAAGAAATAGAAGAACAAAATGCTGCAAGAAGTCTTTCACAGTCCAAATGGAGACTGACAAATATAGTATTCGTCATCTGTATGTACTTATAATGCTCAATTATGTATGTATGTTTGCATGTGTGGGTGCGTTGTTGTTTTCAATTAAATTAAATAAAAATAGATGTTTATATTATAAATAAGTTTTATCTATTGTACATAGTTTATCCAATTATAATCGTACATACACAAATACATATGTACATAAATTTATTCAAACACCAATTTTACTCATGATTTGGCGTATTAATTGAACAGTCCGAACTCAATTTTTTTTTGAACACTACACCTGATTTTTGTAACTATCGAATAGAAAAAGTTTTCACATGAAACGGAAAATTTAAAAGAAAAACGATTTAAATCTAAGATAAAAAATCGTTATTTACTTACTGTAGCACAGAAAACTCTACATACCCCCTCTATTTATTTAAATTCTAAGAAATATAAGCAATATGTAGAAATTTCTTTTTAACCAAATAAATGGACATTAGGAACAGGTAATAATAGAGGATAACAAAATCAAGGTTCATTTCATAAAAAAAAACAGCAAATAATCATTTTTAAGGCACAGAAAAGTCTACATAGTATATACATATATATATAAAAATGATTTAATATCTATATTAAATATTTACAAAGTTCCAATTAAAATTTTGTGGGTACACAAATATGCGTTAAACCGCCTCCAGCCTATTTTTCATGAAAAATTCCAAAACTTATCTTAAAATGTGATTCCATTCTTTACTTAGTGAATTCTTTAGATTATGCTTATTTTAAAAATTTTTTTTTAAATCCTGCGATCTAGTTCTTCCCATAAGTACTCAATTGGGCTTAAATCGGGCGAATAAAGTGAATTATGCAGTTGGTGAGGTATAAGATATTCTTTAACAATGCCCGCATTGTGCTTGTCTTGCCGAAAATACCAGCCAGTATTTAGTCTCAATTTGTTTGTCCATTTCTTAAAGAAGGCCCAAGGTGATCCCAATCAATAACAAAATTGCCCACACTAGCAGCTGATATGCAAACCCAGAGCATGATATTACCACCACCATGTATCACAGTTGGAAGTAAATGGTATATGTAGTAACTTGAAGTAAATTATAGGGACAAATCGTTAATCATTTTTTGAAGCCAAACTCTCTATCTGCATTAGCCCAGAAATGGTTTCATTTGCTGATATAAGGCTTCTTCCTGGGCATACTACTATGAGATCCATAATTACTAAGTGTACATCTAACTGTTTCTGGGTAAATTGTCATAATATTATTAAATTATAGGTATTTTTTTTAATTTTTTTTTTTTAAAGAGAAGTACAAGTACCACTCAGGCAGATATGCCTACATTAACTGTGGTACTTCCTTTGGAAAGGGATAGTAGTAGATAAGACAGATGGTTAGTGATAGTAAAGCTTCGATTCTGGCAACACTGCAATTGCACGTTATGATTATTTTTAGAACAGTATTGCAGCGCCTCTGTTGTTATTTAGGCGAATTAGTTCGAAGCTAGCATAGCCAATTTATAATTATTTTACTTCGCCGGCGATTTAGTGCTATGTGGTAATACCGGCGAAGGAGGGCGCTGTGATATGCATTATTATAAAGAAAAATTAATACATATTAGAAAAATTGATGTTGCCACGGCTGAGATTTGAACTCGTGACCATTGCTTAGTAGTCAACGTGCTAACCACTTACGCTACAGCACCCTGAGATATCCACTGCTGTGTCTCTTCGATTTTGCTTTACCGTGGTACTTAACAATAAGTTTCCGCAACTCCAATCATATTTTTTTTCTTTTTTCACACATTTTGTCGATTTAATTAACTTTTTTGATAAAAATAATAAGATTAAAATAGTAACTATGAATCTCTTAAGAGCTAACAAAATTGGTAGCACTATTTATTTTGCATTTCTAACCTAGCAGTATGTAGACTTTTCTGTACCTTAAAAATTATTATTTGCTGATTTTTTTAATAAATGAATTGAACCTTGATCTTTTCTTTATTTCCTGTTCCTAATGCCAGTTTATTTGGTTTAAAAGAAATTTTTACATCTTGCTTATATTTCTTAAAATTGAAACAAATATGTAGAGTCTTCTGTGCCACTGTAAGTGTTTTTGTAATTTTATTTTGCAAAAATTTGTGTTGGATAAAAAATATGGATTTATGAATATATCGATACATTTTTTTTATAAAGCTATCGATAATTATATCGTCGATATTTGTGAGTGCCATATATCGATACATCGATATTTATACTAGAGTTTCGAAATTCAATAAATTTATTATTTCGCCGTAATTTTCATCAAATAATTTAATGCAGTATGCATTGCCGCGAGTTAGAATTGATTCAAAGTTGTCGCAACCCCAATTGTTAAACTCCATGATTATATAATAAAATAGTTCATGTATTACATTTGAATTTGATATGGAAATGAATAGCCATTATTCCAGATGGAATGGTGCCGAGTCCTGCGGCAACGATCAATGGCAACTACAATTAGTTAGTCGTAAACACGGCAATTCTGAATTATTTGAAAATATTTGAAGAATTTTCAAATATAAAATTTACTTTACGTTTAATAAAAATGACTTACGGGTCGTCCTAAACGATTTACACAATGATGCTCATGCTTTCGCAGAGCAATTCGCTGGTATAAATTGTCTGTTGATTTGCGAACCTCTGTTGCGAAGTTGTTAAACCAAGTATTTTTTGTATCATGTAGGGTTTTAATTAAGTCAGCTCACCCCATGCTAACCATAAGATTTTTCGCCAATTGAACTAAGCTTTTTCATGGATTAACATTAATTCTGATCTTCGCCTTTGCTGACGGTGTTGTTTTTTTGGATGCTCAACTTCATTGCGCTTCTTTTGTTGTTACCAGTATTTTTGTAACGTGTAATGATTCGATATACCCGTATAAACATTTGTTCACAACTAAATATTTTGGGTCTTTTACAAAATGACTGGCTGAGATTTTCCAGCTTAATGGCCAAAAATAACACATTTTAATTCAAATTCTATTTCGATAACTACTATATTCACATATGTATGTCTAAATTATTTTTTTATTTATTTTTAATTTGTTTTGTTGGCTGTCGATAGGCCTCATTTTCAAAAAAAGATTACATTTTTTATTTAAAAATTTATTTAAAATTCCCATTTTTGTAGTTTATTTCTGCCTAATATTTTAAGTCCCTTTAATACTTTTAATTAGAAAAGTTATTTCTGAAGTGACAACTAAATGACCTCCACGACTAGCTGTTAGATACAGCGTCTTATCAGTTTAGTTTCTAAGGTTATTAATAGAATTCAACACACCTCATGCCATTAATGTTACGTTATCAGCTGAACACATGACTGAACGTACCTCTAAAGTAAATAATCAAGTGAAATCGCACAATCTTGGAGGCCAAGAAACAGGTCCATTTCGGGAAATAAAATAATGACCAGAGTGACGCTTTAATAATTGGCTTCGAATGATTTCACCATCCAATTGAAACCTCAAGTTGTCGCTGTTTTTCTCACTGATTTTGGAAACAAAAATTCATTGAGTATATGCCGATAACGTACAATATTTACTGCATCGACAGTTCCTACCTCATTTCGAAATAAAATATGAACCGATGAAGCCGCTGACTGACAATCCACACAAAACAGTCTATTTTGTAAATGAATTGGTGTTAATTTAATTGTCTTGTTTCATTTATTACTTACATTATAACTAAATATGTAATAATATTACTTAAAAGGAAATATAATTTATTCCCTTGTAATGGAAAAGGTTGTTTAATCGGACACAAAAATTGCACATCGATTACCACGTATATTCCCTAATTTTCAGAAGAAGGAATGTACTGTTTCTTCGTGTGACAATTGTTCGTGTTTTTTCGCTATATTTTGATAAAAAAAAAGGATTCGTTGTTTGACATCGTATTCATGTGTCCTCTTTACTTGCCTTTTTTTATTTCAATCGCAGTTTATGTTTGAACGCGTACTAATAAAGATAAAAATGCAGCAAGTAAAATTATATACATATCGCACTTGATCAACAAGAGGGTATTAACTCAAAATTTTTAAATTTTCAGTAAGAGTAAAAAACTGTTTGTGATTACATTTGTAGATAAGTTTGAAATCCGAACATATTATAGTAAGCAAATTCCATTTAATAATATATTTACACTGTTTTTCTTTAAAATTGTTTGCAATTATTGCCAAATAAAAATAATAGCTTATTGTTGATAAATCTACTTTGGGCAGTTCTCACCAACTGACTATTGATGATTGAAAACAGTTTTCTCGTATTCCTTTATCTGAGTTTGGTTGGTTAAATAGATGATGATTACAACTAAACAGTACCCAAAGTAGATAGATACGAAGAGTGCTGATGACGGACGTAGCTGTCTAGAAAATGTGAATTCCGCTCTGTTGGTGTCTGAAAATTAAATTTTCCCAATTTTACTTCAATAATGTCACCTAATTTGTAATTTAATTTATTGTTTATTAGAGAGAATAAAAACGAACTTTAGCTTGATTTAAAATTTCATCTGTATATAAATTTATTATATTATTGGAAATGGGAATAATTATTCTTATATATAATAATATTGAAATTACTTAGGTTTTTAATAATTTTAAATGTTTTTTCTATTAAAGTTTTAATAAATAACAACGTGTATGTATGTAAATAATATATGTATGTAAATGTATACATTATTTTATGCTTTAGAAGTAATGAATTCTAAAATTCGTTCGCAGTGTATATTGAAATGCATTACTTTCGTAGGTCATGCTACGTGTTAGGAGTAATGGACACTGGAAGCAAAACATTAAACATTCTTCGTGTTAACTACTCCTTTCTTGTTGATTACCTTTTCCCACTGGGAAAACAAACATTCAATTGAAATCGCCAAACAATGTAAACAATGTTCTTTGTCAATTCGATTATTTCTCAATAAGTTGCATAGGTACTATCAGTTGCATAAATTAAATTTTAAGCCATCAAATGAAGGGACTCTACTTTTAGAAAAATATAATTGTTCATTTTAAAACACATGACGTCGCAATTATACACAATTTTTTTTCCAAATTTGAGCTTGGGATTTGTTTATAGTCATAGCAAATGCACGAATATTTTCAAAGAAGTTTTTTGTTTTAAAAAGCTATTTTGAGACAGTGGCTTCAAAGAACGATACTTTTCTCTTGTGTCAACATTATGCAAAAGAAGTTAAATAAATCACTTTGAGTTACTTTAGACTCAAAATGCTTAGCACTACAAACACGAAATATTAAGTGCGTGCGACCACAGCAATGACTTATAAAATTATTTGGAACAATATTTAAAGCTCATCATTACGTATACATTTTTAAGTTCGTGTTGTATAAATAATGTTTGTTATTAGGATTGATGCTTCCACCCATACTTGTGGAAACATCAAACCAAGGCGAATTCATGAATTCGCCTTGCATCAAACTAATTGTAAAAGCTTAAAGCTTTAAGAGAGACAATTTTTATTCGTTGAATCAGCGTTGTCAACTTTGAAATTTTAAAACGCACGAAAGTGGAGAAAAAAACGCACCATTTAAGAGAAATCGCACCAAGTTTTACAATTTCTTTTTTATTTAAAATCTTGAATGAATTAATTTTCCAAAAACAGTCTTAAAGTTAAAGGTTAAAAAAAAAAAAAAAAATAAATCATAAAACTTAAATTGCATACACAATAAAACAATAAAACATATATTGCATACACAACTTTTTAAATAGAAATCAGCGATCATTCACAATATACATAGTTTAACAAAAAACTTAACAATAACCTTTAACTTCAGTCCAAAATTCTAATGTTGAATCAATATTTTTCCATTGCATAAGGTAAACCATTCGCCATCAGTTTTCAATACTAGACAATATTTCGATATCGGATAATTTAGTCTGGTCGGCATTTTTTGATTCAAATGCGAGATTAACACTTTGCACCTCTTTTAAAATATCGGATAAATATACTAAGTAAACATAAGTAATATCATCATTGTATATATTGTTTAGTTGGTTAGATAAAAAATATTGTTGAGATGTTGGAAATTTATTAAATAGCGTTTTTAATTCAAGCCATATTTTTAAATTGCTTTGACTTTTCTATTAAAAGCCAACGAGTGTCTGCAATCAATGGAACTCTTTATCAGTATTATCAGGATACTCATTATCAGTATTTTTTAATTGATATATTTGTTCGCAGGTCTTTTGCCTAACAGCTGAATGGGACAACCAATGTGTTTTGTAGGGATAGCAAATTCCTTACAGTGAAATGTTTCTTTTTTTTAACATAACACAAATTAATACAACAACAATACTGTTTTACTTTGTGCATATGATTTGGTATGGCTTAAACATCATTATGGTCTTTAAAAATGACTATGAATATTTTGCACTGTTGGTGCGACCAAAAATTAAAAAAAAAGCACCAAAATTTAAAAAAGCGCACCACGCACCAACTCGTGAAATTTTCGCACAAAGAAATTAAAAAAGCACCGAAAATGGTGCGAAACGCACCAAGTTGACAACGCTGGTTGAAATCATCGTACAAAAATATAATGTAGAGTCATTCTCTCTATTTTGTGACAATTATCATTTGACAAAAATTAGTATTATGACATTTCCTTTAAAATTGTGCTACCACATCGATTATTAGATTGTATAATGGTACAACATTTGTACGTGGGCACTTCATATACTTTTCAATATATTGAACCTTGCTGGAATAAATGCATGGATATGAGGATACAACGAGATAATATTTAGGCAGGAATATTAATTCCAGTTAGCTTCAGAATTCGGCGATGCATTTAAAATATCACAAGAAAAGAAGCTTCTACCAACATATTCCACAAGTTCAGATTTGTTCGTACGATAAACTTGCGAATAAAATGATTATAAAACAACAAAAATATGTTAAAAGTGTAAAATATCATGAAAATTCTTCATTTGGTATACATTCATCAATAAATCAACCATTATCTGCATTAAATAATAAAATCGATAACTTTTTTAAATACTTTTTTGTGAAAAATCAAAATTAAATAAAGAACAAATATTTCCATTTTGTAGAATTTTAAAAAAGCTAAGAAATTTAAAAGTTCAATATCTAATAAAGAAAAAAAAAAATATTTCAATTTTGAAAAAGGTGTGAAGTTATATAAAATGATTTATATACATATGTACATATGTATGTGTATATTATTTTATTATATTTTATATGTTTACATACCCCTTTCGATTGTGCAGGTGGGTTTCGTTCTCAATATATTGGCTTGTATTTGACCAATGTCAAATAGACCACCATGGATTGGCGATTCTTTATGTTTGTTTCTCACATTTTTCCGCTGTTTGATTTGCCGTTACTTGAAATACGTAGCGAAACAATGTAGCCATATTTGAACTAAAAAATGAAACATTGTTAATGTTTGAAACCAATTGAAGTTTCATGATTGCAATATTTGACAGATATGCATCAATTTTGCATGACCTGGAAATCGTTGAAGGATATAAAAATGGTAAAATCTAACCATTAATTATATATTCATACGATATAAAGAACATATCGTTACCTTAATATAGAAAGGCCCTAACTCGTTTTTTTAAATCGATTTTTTTTAATATTTGGATAGATGGTCGGTCTTCTAATAGAAAATTAAAAATAAGAAAAAAATGTTGCAGTATTAAAACGCTAGGAGAATTTAATTAAACATTGCGTTAAAAAATAATACGCGACTACATGTATATGTATGTATATTCCAAAAATTATGAAAAAATTCCTTGTTTTTCTAAACAAAAATTTTATAAAAACTACCTTCTTTTTTATATCATGGTTGAAATGCTTCAAAAAATTTTGTTTTAATTTATTTTAAATCATTTTTTAATTACATATTTTGTTAAATGTAATATTTTTCAAATTATATTTGAATTTGATTATTTGAGTTCTCCTGATAGCTTTTCAAATGTTTACAATTTCTTATAATGAATTTAGCTGGTTTTGAATTCAGGATTATATGTACATACATACATACTTATATAAAATATTAATTAAATTAAGTTTTCAATTCGACATGTCGCGACATGTCAAGAATAATTATTTTGACAAAAAACTAAATAAAAAACTTTTCTTTGTAAGTCGCTTAAAGATGTTCAACTCTGCTAATGAAATAAAAATATTTTTATTTTTCGCATGACTATTATTTTTGCTATAATTATTAAAACATAAACTAAAATTAAGTGCATGGCTAAAAATAAAGTAAAAGAAAAAATACAAAATCTTTTAAATACATACATATGTATGTATGTTTGTGATTGAAGTTAAATTTAAAAACTAATAGATGTATAGAAAGAGAGTGAGATACAAGTTTATTTCATTTATCATTCTTGTATGTATTTTCAAAATCACTGCACCTTAAACATCATTTTGCCTGCTCGCTCTCTTCAATTATACTTGAAATTGGAATGAATATGAATTATTTGCTAAATAACCATCACGAATGACACAAAACGCTGAAACAAATGCAACTCGTACAACTCTTGAAATTCATCAGGCGAAGATAATATGCTTTCCGATCAACCTTATCGCTATCTGACTGTTGATGAAATGAAATCTTTAGGAGACGATTCTTTGCCCATTGATGTGACGCGCGACGAACGTGTTGATTCTAATCGTATGGCCCAGAGTTCTGAATTTGGAGCCGGTTTACCTCAACAGCAACCGATTGCCGAAGATGCCATAAGTCCACATAAGGCTCAGGCGTACAATGCAGCTGCTGGTAAATCAATTCCTGATAGCATTTATATGGCAAATGGTATTAATGAGGACGATCACCAACACGTTGGGTAAGTAGGTTGTAATTCTAGTAGAAAATAACTGGTTTCCGTTTTAACACATTTTCTTTAATTTTGGTTTTGTTTCCACGATCACGAACAGACGGAAACTTCAATGGAAAAGGTAAGTGAAATGCGAAGTTTTAGTATAGGCGACACGTAAAAATATTATTTTTCCAGTTTTCTGGTATCTTTCTTGGTGGATGCTCGAGGTGGTGCTATGCGTGGATGTCGGCACAGTGGTGTTCGTATGATTATACCATCTCGTTCAACTTGTCAGCCGACCCGTGTCACTTGTCGTTACGTCAAACCTCAACGAACCATGCATCCACCTCAGCTAATGGAAGGTGAAGCTTTGGCTAGCCGTGTACTAGAGCTTGGTCCAGTCTCGACAAAGTTCATCGGTCCTGTTATTATGGAGGTACCACACTTTGCTTCGCTACGTGGCAAAGAACGAGAAATTATAATATTACGTTCCGATAATGGCGAAACTTGGCGAGAACATACTATCGATAACTCCGAAGAAATAATTCATGATGTTTTACAGCAATGTTTTGAACCAGAAGGTAAGTCAACGTTGCACAAATTCATTTATATAAAATTTTCATCATTTGGATTACTTTCAGAAATCGCCCAATTGGAAGAGCAAGCTGGCAATCATGTATGCCGCTTCATAACTTATGATTTTCCACAATATTTTGCTGTAGTCACACGTATACGTCAGGAGGTCCATGCAATTGGACCCGAAGGTGGCATGGTATCCAGTACAGTTGTGCCTCAAGTTCAGGCCGTGTTCCCGCAAGGTGCTTTAACCAAGAAGATTAAAGTTGGCTTACAGGTAAATCTCTTTAAACCACGCAAAGGTGTTGCGCCAGAAAAACTACGTAAAATAAGTATTAATCATGTACCAAAGAAAAAGCGATTTTCCCTTATTTGGTAATTTAATTTAGTTTCTTAATAATCAAAGTAACAACAAAGTAAAAATGCGATATACATACATACGTACATACATACAGACATACAAACATTACTATAAAAATCATTTCAACAAACATCTAAAAGAAGAGAATTATTAATCTCTTGTGTTGCAATCAAAAAAAAAAAAAAAAAAAAAGAAAAAAGAAAAAGAAAAAAGGAAAACAATGTGTTAATTATACTTTTTTGTGTTTTTAAGTGCTTAAGTTAAGTATAAATTGTAAAAGGATTATCTATAATTGCTGTCAGATCTTGTTTTATTTATTATAATGAACTAAATTATTTAAACTCTCCGAATCTTCCATTTAAAAGCATTTGCAATTTGTGCAAAGAAAGAAATCAATTGTAATTTTGTATTATTATTTTTAATTAATTACTTCAAATCATCGGACTCTCCTGCGAATGTTATCAAAATAATCTCTTACAGGCTTCCTTTTAGATGGACTTAAGTTTTAAGAATGAATACATCAGTAGTTTTTTACTCTTCTTACTTATTTACTATAAAGTGCTACTTAGTGATTTCAGAGCGGTATTTTTAAGGTCAGGAATTGATTGGCACGACCCCTAATTATGCAACGCCTTTCTTTAGAACTTGAAAGGATGGTTATGGGAAGAATGTTAAAGGGCTTAGTTGAAGACGTTCACTATTAATTTTCCAACAATCAAATTTTATTTCAGGCTCCTACAGAGAATAATTTTCTCGTACGAACTAATTTTCAAAAAGGAATTCGCCCTATAATGCTTAGTGCAATTTAATGAATATCTAACACGCAACAATGGAATCTTGGTATAAGAGACAATTTCTTGATGTAATTAGAAAATACCAAAAAAAAAAAAAAATAATAACCCTCACCCCGATCTAAAAAACTCAAGCACTGCATAGATCCTTTAAAGACTGGACAAATGTGTTAGGCCAACTGAATAACGCCCTGCATTTCCACACCTTTCCAATTCCTAATATTTACAAATATCACATCACACATCAGCCGAATGGTCGATCGATCACAAGTCTACATGTAAATATAAAATTTAGGGTCTTACAAGCCTTAAATATGACACCTTTTGAACGTAAAGCAACAGAAGTTACTCGTATTACAGGCAACAAAATCAATGAATGCATTATACCATACCAACGGAAAAATATTTGGCATTACCAAAAGAAGAACTTGCCACATAATGACTTACTTTTGTGATTGTCAAGTTCTGTTACTCAATTACAAAACACATCACAAGAAAGGAAAGTGCTAAAGGGCATTGCAGAAATTTTAGCCGGTCCAGGATAGTTATTAATATTAAGATCCGGTAAAACTTTTTTCGCATGCGGTCAAAGGTAGATATGATTATCTTTGGACCTGTTACTGATGCTCTGTTAAGTAAAGACAGTGGTTAATGGTCGTCGAGCAAATGAGTTGTAAACAGTAAAAAATAGTTATACCAGAATAGGGGAACTATTCCTTATTTTTTCCCTTTGGAAGTAAGACAATTTTTGGTTAATCATACCAATATTTTGCTGAAGCTTAAGTTAGCTTTTCATCTTCCTTTACAACCACATACCTATACATATGTATGTATGTTTGTAAGTAAAATTGTTGTCTGCTAATAATAATGCACTTGAAAACATTTTTAAGATAATAAATCTTCTTTAAAGGTCGCAATTAAAATAATCCAAATAAAAGCTTTTGCTAAATCTACTTTCCATTCATATGAACAAAGGAAAATAACGGTAGTCGATTGTTTCCTGTTCTCTCTTGTTGCATGGTGTCTGACAGGCACTACTCGTGTTGTTTTATTAACCGACTTCAAAAAAGAAGGAGGTTATCAATTCGTCTGTGTGTTGCTTTTTTCATAACTCGGTCATTTCTGAACCGATTTTAAAAATTTTTGCGCCATTAGAAAGGTTATGGCTACAGATTGGTCCCATTTTAAAAACAGTTTAAACGTTTAAAAATTAAAGGGTGTCCCCATACAACATACATGTTTTTTACGTGTATTATGAACTTTATAGGTCACCCATGTAAAATTAGAAAAAAGTGCGTATCACTATAGCTCCCAATAACAAAAAGTAATTAAAAAATAAAATTAAAAATTAAAGGGTGACCCCATAGGTGACGTAATTTCACCTTTATGGTCCTATCTTTTGAACCGTTATAGATAAACACTTGAAAGTTGCACATAATGTTCGTTACTATGTCTGTTATAATAAGTATAAATATTAAAGGGTGTCCCATTAGTTGGTTTATTTTGATATATATATGGTAAAAATTTTGAACCGTTATAAACAGACAGTTGAAATTTACAAAGAACTTGTATTGCTAAGTCCGCTAAAATAACAAGTGTAAAATATGAATTTGGAAATTAAAGGGTGTCCCAATAGTTAATGTAAAAGTGATATATATGGCCAAACTTTTCAACTGTTATAGATAGACAGTTGAAATGTACAAAGGACCTATATTGCTTAGTCCGCTATTACAACAAGTATACAATTTGGATAAATTAAAGGGTGTCCCCATTATTGATGTAATTTGACCATTATGTCCTCATCTTTGGAACCGTTATAGACAAACACATGAAAAATAGACAGAATATTCACTACTATATCTGGTATAACAACAAGTATAAATATTTAAAATTGGAAATTAAAGGGTGTCCCAATAGTTAATGTAATTTGATGTATATGGACACAAAGTTAAATTTTACAAAGAATCTGCATGACAAAGTTCTCTTTAACAAGTATTTACATTAAAATTTGAATTTAAAGGGTGTCCCAATAGGTGACGTCATTTGATATATATGACCCTATCTTTTAAATAGTTATTGACAAACACTTAACAATTAGACAGAATGTCCATTACTATGTGTGTTAAAATAAGTATAAATATTTAAAATTATAAATTACAGGGTGTCGCAATAGTTTATGTAATTTGATGTATATGACCAAACTTTTAAGCCGTTACAGACAGACGGTTGAAATTTACAATGAACCTATATTGCTACGACCGCTATAACAAGTATAAAATTTGAACTCGGAAATTACAGGGTGTCGCAATAGTTAGTGTAATTTTATGTATATAGCCAAACTTTTGATCCGCTGTATACAGACAGTCGTTTGGCATTGGTTTGACCTGAAAAAGCACAGAACCCTGGGGTCTTGTGCCCCTATATACTCCGGAAGTACTGCTCCCCAGGTAGAAAATCGACTGATATTTGTTTTAGATTATTGAATTCAAAAATTAGTTTTTTTATCTGAATTGACAGTTTGTGCAATGACATTTAAAAAATCCCGCTACAATCTTCCTCGAATATAATATAATCATTGTATAATTACCGTCTTAAAGAAACATGATTTTAAGTTTGTCTGTTTTAAAGTCGGTTTTTTTTTGCAAGAATTATTACTATTTCATAGCGACTGCGGGCCACCATCAGCATCAATTGTACTCAAATTTGGCTTTAAGTAAAAAACAAAACATACATACATACAATAGCTCGACATTAAAATAGGACAAATTAAAACTAGCAAAAGGCTTGCGATATTAGGAACTGTTTACTCTACAATTTTCAACAAGCGCTTGACAAAAGCCACCGGATTATGATCTGATAAAGTATGCCTGAAGTTATTTGGAAGACTAATTAAAGAGGCCATTTAGATGACTAAAAAAAGAACTTACGATGTCTCACTAGACAGAATGGAAAAATATATCAGCTGAATACTGTAGGAAGCTGTAGTTCGGCAAAAAGGCCTTCCAACTTATACATAACTTTTACATAAAACGGCTTTCAAAGTAAATAATAAAAATCCTGGACAGGATAGAAGAACTATGAAATTAAAAATGTTTATTATTGTAAAAAAGAGAAAAAAAAAATATTAATTGAATAAATTTTACATGAAATTGTACCAAAAAAAAAAAAAAAAAATGAAGTGTACCTACCAGTGTACCACAGATGTGTCGATTGTACCAAATTTGGTACAATTGTGCTACAAATCCCAGCACTGATTATTACTACGCCAGGCATTGAATAATTTCTCTTTTTGTTTTACAACGGCAGAAACGCAAAAAGATTTTTACTCATTTATATTTTCTTAAATTTAATGTACGTAAAACCTAACTGCCTTCCTAATTAACATGGTATTGCCTCCAGGGAGACGATCCAATCTCTATTTTTTCAATAATGATTTGCCGCCGCCAAAAATTTGTTACTCTTAATCTAAATAGTTAGAAAATTATTTAGAAAAATATCTAAGAGTCTTTGAGCAGAAGCACAAAATAATTATGAAAAAGTTCTTTTATTTGTTTAAAATCAAGTAAATCAAAACATTGTACGAGTTCTTACACATATTTTTACTTCTAATATTAAATTAATTATTTCAATTATATTTTTTAATCAAATCAACCTTCCAGCAGCAACTTAAGTTTTGGCTCTTTTTATTTCTTTTAAAATAAAGGTATAAATAATAATTTAAACAAATAAAACAACAAATACAAAATAAGCACAAAATATGAAAATCAATGAAAGTAAAACAGCATAACACTTACCCACATACACAGAAACTAAAAAAATTTATATCAACAATACAATAAGTAATTTAATAATTAAATACAATTTAATAATAATAATAATAATAATAATAATAATAATAATAATAATAATAATAATAATAATAATAATTTAACTCAGATGATATCAGATAAAGGTTATTAAAGTAAATCGTCTTACAGAATGTTATTTTATTTTATGTTTATTAAGTTAACTTTCGAAAACTTATTATACAGAAGTATTCATCAGAAAGAAAGAAAGAAAGAAAGAAAGAAAAAAAAAAGAAATTTTAATAAAAACAGTGGAACCTTTTTATAACATTTATATAAAAATGAAACATATCCAAATGATTTTTCTTTTAAATTTGTTATGCTCGTAAAGAGTTTAATTTTTAAATTAAATTTGCATGAAAAATATGTAGACAAAATATATGACAAATTCATAAATTGCTTACGATAGATATAGCATACATTTGTATATCGAAGAAAACTACACAAGGAAATGACATTCTTCAATAATTACTAATATCGTATTTGCTTTGATATTAATGCACTCTTCTTCTAAAGTTCTCAGTCAAACATTTATTAATTTCTCGTATGAAGTAAATAAAAATTTTCTACTAATTTCTAGAGTAATAAAGTTCTTTAAACCCTCATCATAAAGCTAATGGGCTTGGTGTAGTTTGACTTTGATTATACAAATTTGAAATTTGAACAACATAATTTTAACTTGATTTTTTTTTCTGAAGAAAGGGCAGAATTTATTTGCTTTTCACATATACAAAAATTACAACTAACACCACAGGTGCGTCGTTCACAGATCACCTGCCATATTATTGTGCAATATTAACGAGATATCGTGGAAAAGTGAAAAGCCAAAGTCGTTGTTTTATTGCACAATCAAGGAAAGCGCAATATACTGTGTGGTGCGGTGCGTTGGAATCTGTTTACAATTTTTATCGTAATAAAAGTTGCCCAATATTAAAAACTACATATTACTCCACTTATTGAGTAGAGTATATTTTAAAAGGCAAAAAGACAATAACATGAGTAATAAACTGTTAACTAACATGTACGCGATGCTCTAGAGATTTCGCCAGAAAGTTGGAAAAAATTCTGCTACAATAACAATAATAAAAACAAAAAGATTTAATATTTTTTAACTATTAAATTTGTGATTGTTACTACCTTTGTGACAAAGTCTCTAAAATGAATGAAATGAAAGCTTCAATATTCAAGTGATGTGATTTTTAGATTTATGATGAATGTCCGCTTTCTATCATTTACATATGCCTTTAACAGACCATATGTTAATTGTCTCAACCATTTCAAAACTTAATTGGTATTTTTTCAAAAATTCCATCTTCAAATTCAATCATTAAAAAAATTCATATCTGGTAACGCTCATTCGTGCTTAGTTTGGTTTGCCATTTTATTATGACAATCATTTTATTATATATATACAACTTGCAAGTACAAATTTATTTCGAAATTTCTGGAAATATTTTATCAATAAAGACCAGCAAAAAACTGACGGAATTCTATCCTAAAAAATTCGTTTTCTAATAACCATCGAAATTTAAAAAATTTGTGAAAGCCTTGTTTCTCGAAATGGACCAATCAATTGGCCATCAAGATCGTGCGAGTCAACACAACAATTATTTTATATGGTCATTAGTTATGCAAGCAAGCCATCAATTTTGGACAAGATTGTACTGACAATGATCGAGCGACACCGATGCTTGAAATTTGGTCGCCCAAATATCCGAAATCACATTCGAATACGTATGACATAAAATGATCCTTCCAATAAATCAATTTGCAATTTGAAGTTGTACATCTTTTAAAGAATCACCTTTTATGTATAATTTCAACATATCATTAATATATAACGTTGTAGAGAGTCAATTAACGCTCGCAGTTAAGAAGCAAATTCGAAGTGCGAATTCGAATAAATTCAAGTAAATAGTGGAGTCGCCTTAACTTCAAAAAGATAACAATTTCAATGTGTAAACTAGAAAACTGAACTGTGGCTTTGCATTTTTCGATTTTAAGTTTTGGCAGAATAGAGTTATGTTGCCATCGTTAAAGGTTCTACTGTAAATAAAAGATTAAATAAATCTTTCTCCTTATCTCTCTTTCTGTTATTTACTAGATTAGTCACTATCAAAATAATTATTAAAAATTTATTATTAACTTACTGCATAATTTACTACATACATATTTATATCTATAATAACAATATTAAAAATAAAAATAAACAATATTATATAAATGCTTATTTACTCGTTTCTTACTCATAATAAATTTATTATAAAATTAAAAAATAATATACAGTGAAAAAGAAAATATAAAATTACCCAATAAATTTAGTTAAAACAAAAACTTTATGTGATTCAAAATGGTTTAATTTAACTTTTTCTAATTTTTTTATAATTGTTGTTGTTGTTGGTTTTTTAATTTGCAAATCTTTGCATAAAAGTTAAAATAAAATCAAATAATAGCAAAAACAATTGTATTTGAGAAATGTTAGAAATGGAATAGTTTTTGTTTGTTTGTCAGCAGACGTTTTAAGCGACGTTTTACCGACGTTTCAACAATTGTGTCTTACGGAAACTAAAGTGGCTCTCTCGCCATCTCTGTCTCTCATTTCGAAAGCTAAATACAAAAAACGAGAAAAAATGATTTTTCAACGGCCCTTTTTTATAAATTATTAATTCATTTATTCATTTGTTTAAACAATACATTCATTAATTCATAAAATAGATAAAACACGCATAAGTATACATGAATATCATTATTTTATTTAAATTTTAAATTTAATATTTTCACATTTGATTTGATTGATTTGCATTTTTTTTAATTTCAGTATTATTTTTTTTAATTAGTGGATTTTGTTTTCAAGTAGTTAAAGTTTTTTTTTAATAACTAAATTTATTGGGAAATAAATGGGCTGGAACATTTTAAAACGACAAATCATATATAATAATAATAATAATAAAAATGTGATCAGATAAGCTGCCAATTTTTGCATGGAATTTCGATCCACTAAATAAAAAAATTAAACACAAATAAATAAAAATTTAAAAAATGTTCACCATTTAATCCCTTTATTACCAACCCTTCCTTCATGTCAATAAAAAGGCTAGAATACAACAAAAAAAAGTACTTTTCAACCAATTTAACGAAAAAAGACAGATACAATGAAATAAAAATATTTATTTAAAATCTATTATTTGTAAGTTAGTATTTAGAGTAATAATTTAATTTATAAAGTTAAAATACGATTTTTCTTTTTTTTTCTTCTACAAATTTTCCGTTTTTATATTTTTTTACGAGACAACAAAACAAAGTGAAAAAAATAGATAAATAAAAGAGAAACAAAGTAAATGTTTATAATGAATAATTGTTATTATAATTTAAGTGGCCATTTTGAAAATAATGAAAGAAAAATCATTTTGTTTACTGTATTTAAGCTACAAATCCTATTGTTTTGTTTCCGTTTAGGCACAACCCGTTGATCCCGATCTAACTGCCAAACTTTTAGGACGTGGTGTGGCAGTATCGCCCATTGTTACTGTTGAACCACGTCGCCGTAAATTCCACAAGGCCATAACATTAAGTATGCCGGCACCTAAAGCTCACAGTCAGGGCATGATAAATCAATACTCTGGCAACACTCCCACTCTGCGT
Source organism: Phasia obesa (assembly GCA_949628195.1). Taxonomy (NCBI): domain Eukaryota; kingdom Metazoa; phylum Arthropoda; class Insecta; order Diptera; family Tachinidae; genus Phasia; species Phasia obesa. The sequence continues at coordinate 89,451,114 of OX451217.1, forward strand.
TTACTTTGTTCCATTACCGGTAAGTACTAATAATAGTTGTTAAATTGTGTTACTGTTGTCGTTAACTGTTGTTTTATTTTATTTTATTTTAATTTATTTTTACATATTTTTATTTTATTTTCATTTTCATTATCATTTTTTGTTTTGTTTTAATTATAAATTAATGTGCATTTAAATTATTTTTTAATTTTTGCATTTTATTTATGTAAAATTTTTTTATTTTCTAAACAAATGAATTGTTCGATTCTCAGAAAAGATCTGCTTAAAAAATGTAGTTGTTGTAACAAAAAAGAAAAAAAAAACAAGAACCACTAAGAAAAGTTTAATGTTGAATCAAAATTTAGGTTTCGTTTACAATTTGTTTAATTTAAATATTATTTGTTACCCCAAATGCTTTCATTTTTCACTTAATTAAATTTATTTATTTGTTGTGCTAGGTTTCATTTTAAATAATTTTCAACAAAACTTTTGTTGTTGATTTTATTCCGGTTTCATTTAGTTTGTAAACCAATATATCTTTTGTTTAAATTACTACATTATACTATTAATACTTGGTCTACTACTACTTACTATACTACTTACTACTTACTAATACTACTACTTTTTACTAACATATTTACCTAAAAACTATTAGTTTAATTTCATTTCATTTTAATTCGTTTCTAAGTAGATAAACTACAATTAAAGATTAATCATTAAATGATTTCCGATTAAAGAAATATTTGGATTACTTTTACTTTTAAATATTTATATGTAAATTTTGCTAAAAAAATAACGATAATTAGTACATAATAACAAACAAAATATTTTCTATTTAAAGTTTTCATGTTTGCTGACTACATACATATGTATAGTAAATATATAGTAATTTTATTAGAGTAGTTCAGTGCAAGAAAGTTTTAAAACTCTTAATAATTAACCATATAATAACAAACCATTCTTAAGTTTAATCAGCTTTGGCAAATATTTAACCAAATAAGCGTAACGTCTATTTTTGGCAAATGCTTATGTATTCAATCTTTCATAACACGTGAAACATGTTATCGCTCCTCTAACGCAAAAAAGAATCGAAACTTTTAAGTTATTGAAGAAAATGTATTCCTTTACCTACATATAATGAAACTGTAACAGGACCATTTCTGTACATGAAATATTTTATGAAAATTTTGTTGCTGGTGCATATAGTAATCGAAATAAAATACATAACAGCAATTTTTATTATGTTTGTCTGTTTGTCTGACTGTGTTTGCATCACGTAACAACTAACTACTGGCTTAGTATCGCGGCTCAAATATAAACTACTTTTAAATATTATTTACATAACTCTACAATAATTTTGGGATTTTATGTAAATATTAGAAATCTATATATAGCTAATGTTCCTAAGTTATTACCCAGGGTTGGATATCATTATAACGAGTGATTTTTTAAGTGCTTGAGAACTTTTTTTTAAAAAAAAAAACGCATAAAATTTGCAAAATCTCATCGGTTCTTTATTTGAAACGTTAGATTGGTCCATGACATTTACTTTTTGAAGATAATTTCATTTAAATGTTGACCGCGGCTGCGTCTTAGGTGGTCCATTCGGAAAGTCCAATTTTGGGCAACTTTTTCGAGCATTTCGGCCGGAATAGCCCGAATTTCTTCGGAAATGTTGTCTTCCAAAGCTGGAATAGTTGCTGGCTTATTTCTGTAGACTTTAGACTTGACGTAGCCCCACAAAAAATAGTCTAAAGGCGTCAAATCGCATGATCTTGGTGGCCAACTTACCGGTCCATTTCTTGAGATGAATTGTTCTCCGAAGTTTTCCCTCAAAATGGCCATAGAATCGCGAGCTGTGTGGCATGTAGCGCCATCTTGTTGAAACCACATGTCAACCAAGTTCAGTTGTTCCATTTTTGGCAACAAAAAGTTTGTTAGCATCGAACGATAGCGATCGCCATTCACCGTAACGTTGCGTCCAACAGCATCTTTGAAAAAATACGGTCCAATGATTCCACCAGCGTACAAACCACACCAAACAGTGCATTTTTCGGGATGCATGGGCAGTTCTTGAACGGCTTCTGGTTGCTCTTCACTCCAAATGCGGCAATTTTGCTTATTTACGTAGCCATTCAACCAGAAATGAGCCTCATCGCTGAACAAAATTTGTCACATTTGAACATTTCGAACCGAACACTGATTTTGGTAATAAAATTCAATGATTTGCAAGCGTTGCTCGTTAGTAAGTCTATTCATGATGAAATGTCAAAGCATACTGAGCATCTTTCTCTTTGGCACCATGTCTGAAATCTCACGTGATCTGTCAAATACTAATGCATGAAAATCCTAACCTCAAAAAAATCACCCATTATAAAGTAAAGACATAAACCATATATGAAGCACTATAAAAGAAAAGTATAAAATAAAAGATTGGTATGGATTACTTTCAAAGCAAAATCGAACAAAATATTGTAGGAACGCTGACGAAGTGGCGGGCACGCATTATCTTCTCATTCACATGTTTTGTTTTCTTAGCTATTACTATGTTGCATTAAAGGAGCGATATATTTTATTTATATTCAGTAGAAATTTGGTTACCTCAGTGAACAATATTTAGTGGTTTCTTCGTTTATTTCGTTAAATATTTGTCTAGTCTGAATAAAGCTTTACATATAAGTAAATCAATATCATCAGCTATTTATCTCAGACATCATAAGTACAATACTCATACATACTTTTTACATACTTACTTACATACATACATACATACATACATACATACATACATACATACATACATACATACATACATACATACATACATACATAAATACATGCATACATACATGCATACATACATATGTACATTTGTGTATGTATTTATAGAAATATTTACAAAAAACACTTGTGATCTAATAATCACTGCTGTACATTTTTGATGACCTAAGGATGACTTAGGTCTTAGGTCATCCTTAGAGACTTGCCAAGGTCTCTTTGAGTACCATTCGAGCCTGCTGTAGTAGGCTCGCCTTTTCAGGTTTAGTGAGCTAACCCATTGCAGCACCTTGGCTAACATCAGACCAATTCCCAGTGCTACTCTCGGTTCTGCTTCACAAAAATGCACAGCAGATCTGCTTTTTGCTGGTCTGCCGTTTCATTTCCAGCAGTGGATATGTTAGTACTAGATTAGAGTACACGTTCACTTGCCTTATGCGTTTTATAAGCGATTGGTTGTCAAGTCCAATAGAACCATTACACACGAATTTCCAGGATGTGATTGAACGCATGCAGCAAACCAAGCAATTCTGTATGGTAAACAGAAAAGTACTTCCACAAACGCAGACTACAGGGCAGGTTCAGCTCAGCTAAGTATATACCTGCATCTGCTCTACCGATCATAAGAGAACCATCAGTAAAAATGCTGATGTCGTTCTCCATACACTAATTGTGCATAACGCCTTCCACAATTAGTGTCCGATGCAGTCTTTCGACTATTTTTTTCTACTCATGCGTTCCATCGGCATTTGAGCTTCTCTAACCTCCTTACTAACTAGGTCCAGAATACACCTATGCCCGCTGTTAGGCCTAAAGCTATGCCAAACACCATCGCAAAGCTGATATTGCAGGCGTTGAAGTAATGATTAAGTCCAACGGCAGTAATGCCAACATCGTTTTAATTGCCAGTGTTGGATCCGTGCGTATCACAGCACATATACTCATACAAGCAATCCTGTGAACACCATGCAACTGTCTAAGTCAGTTGATTATTGCTCTTACTAACGAGTCCAATCTTAGAGACTGGGTTTTCTGTATTGTGCATACTGATGTATACAGATGTATCCTTCATGTAGAGCAGAATTATATCCACGTAATCCTTTTCTGAAGACGTATCGTTCTCGTCATTTCTTTTTTTATCCTTATAATCGTCCCATGAGTTCGAATCTCTCTTCTCATGTAACGAATAAAGGCCTCTCTTGTCATTTTATTAAGTTCTCTTTGGTTTATTTTAAGATAGCCGTGTTCACGGGGCATTGGGCGATCGGTATATTATTCTTCGAAACACGAATTTATTTGAGCAAACATAATAGACGACCAATAGGATGTGTCTAGCTGTAGCAGGATTCACATTTTAATTGACGGTATCGCTTGACTCTGCTTGATTCTGCACCAAGTTGCCACGTAAACCAACAATCAATTGGTGTAAAAACTCTATCTGCCCCATAGTAGTACTTTTTTAACAAATAAACGTTTTTATGGAGAGTCTTTATAAAACATCCAACCTAGCCAGGGAATGTAGGAAATTCCTTAAACATCCATGTGCACCTATAATTACGTGACTCCTATCGACACAGTTGTTGTGGTTGGTTGTCGAAGGATTGCATTCTTTCACAGAACTTGAGAGTTAAGGAGTTTTATGGAATGCCACTTTCAGCTTACACGTAACGAAATGATACAACCATCTGCGATCTGGCTTAAGTTAGATGAATGGTTGAGCCTAGGTACAAAATGACTCGAACAGAGAGCCATATTAAAAAAAAGCATTGTCCACTGAAATCGATTGAAGCTCCTGGTGCCTACCATCATTGGACGTTGTAAGTTTGACATTCAAGCCAGATATTTGCATCTGCCAACAAAAGACTAATGAAAATGTTGTTATATTGAGGAGTAGGAGTAATAACTTCTTCATTTGCTGTGATTCTGTCTTGGCTTGCATAGAGAGACTGCATCCCTGTTGCCTAGGCTGTCGCACTTCTGGCACCCTCTTCAAATTGTCAGCGGAAGAACTGGATTCTATACTTCAGATTTCTTTACTGTTTTACCTAGCACAAGGCGAATGACTGGCAGATGTTATTGGCCTTCCTAAAAATACAACCATTTTCTAAAACATAAAACTTGCAATCAAATAATTGGTTTGAGAAATTATTTCTTAATTTAAGATTTAATTTATTTTATACTTAAAAGCATTAAGATTAAAAAACCCAAAAATTCCTCAACTAAAAAACAAGAACACCAAACAAGTAACTGAGGCCATTTTTTTGTTTCCAAATGTCAGTTCTATAGATCTCTCTAAAATTGTCTTTTGGAAATTAATATTTAATATGTTCTTTGACTTGGCTCGATTCTTATTGGCTCATCTTTTCCTCTTTGGAAATAAAAGAATTAAAAACAAGAACTCGAGCTTAATTAAAACAAGAATAAAAAATACTTTATTTGATTTTAATTAAAATAGAGCGATAAAATAATATTGATTCAATAAATTGCACTCATTTTCATTCTCATAGACTTTAGTTTTTGTATTAATTAGTTTTTCCCAAGAGATTCATTTTTGAAAATGGTTTCGTACAAAACAGGACACTTCTGGGAAGAGTTGCTTCATTATTATTAAAAATGAAGATTAACTAATAGTATGGCTCAGGAATTGCTGCTATAAATACTATTTGTTTAGTTCGATGCAGAACGCCCTAGCTTTGAATACGCTTGGCCAAGGTAGGCGTACCAGCAATTGGCTTGATTCGTTTTTGGTCTAAAAGAATAGAAATGCTTTTAAAATGGAATCTATAAATTGCCAAAAGAATGGAAAGATATAGTTATTTTCGATAGCCAATACTTGCAATAAGATACTTTGTACCTTTATTTTGAAATAAATTCACATTTTTTGTTTTTGTATTGTAAGCAATCATCATTTTTCGATTTTGATAGTTTCAACATTTTTTTAGGGGGTGCTGTAGCTTAAGTGGTTAGCACGTTAACGACTAAGCAATGGTCACGAATTCAATACTCAGCCGTGGCAACATTAATCGTCAGCGAAGTAAAATAATTATAGATTGGCTATGCTAGCTTCCAACTAATTCGCCTAAATAACACCAGAGGCGCTTGCAATACCGTTCTAAAAATAATCATAACGTGCATTTGCAGTGTTGCCAGAAACGAAGCTTTACTATCACACTAACCATCTGTCTTATCTACTTCTATCCCTTTGCGAAAGAAGTAACTCATTTAATATAGGCATTATTTGCCTGAGTGTTACTTCTCTTAAAAAAAAGATGGCAGAAGAAACTAAAAGAAAACAAAGAAAATCGTTATTATAATTGAAATAATGTCCCGCTATTTTAATTACTATTAAATATAAAATCATTATTAAATACTTTAATATAATTGCCAAATCACGTAAAAACTAGTGGATGGATTTAAATTAAATTTTGTGAGGAGGTACCTTAGTATCCTGATTCAAACATAGGATACTTTTTTGGTAGTGTTTGAATCTGTAACGGAAAAATGAAAGATTGACTAAATTCTTGAAAATGGTGTCCCCGTGAACACTTTTTTGGTAGTGTTTGAATCTGTAACGGAAAAATGAAAGATTGACTAATTTCTTGAAAATGGTGTCTTCTGAATAACCCGTTACAAAACCGCTATCCATATGTGATCAGTATAGGTTAGGTATAGATGGCTGACAAAAAGCATTCTCTCCAATTTATTTAGCTCCATTGTGATACCACGCGAACCAACCAGAGCTCATTACATAGGCGTTATTTCAATCTCCTGTCTTTATGCGCATCTTGGAATCTGCGGTTAATGTGCCTTCCATGTGAGACAGTGTTCGTTCAAAACAAATCAATATTAAGAATTCCTAAAGTTAATTATTCACTATTATTCAGGCAAGGCCGCACACAGCACACAAAGTTAAAACATGGTTATGGTAACCATAATTCAATAGCAACATATTACGATTAAATTATGTAGTTGTAGGGAAATCATATTATTGTTATGCACAATAGTAATATTCTTAGAATCATATTGTTATCTATAAACATATTTATGTTTATGTATAAACATATTATAATATAAAACCATATAAAATTATTATATTATGATGAAATATAAACATTATATGGTTAAATTAATTGATTATAACATGGCTAAAAATCATGTAAATGTTCATACTGGATCAAGTCACAATTGTGTATTATTTTATATATAAATGATTTCAAATACATCAATTATTAAAAAAGAATCAATTATTTATTGATATTATATTATAATATATTATAAAATATAATATATGTAGATAAATTAAAAAAAATTGTTTTACATATTTTTTGTTATCTTATAAAATATGTAAAATACAAATGTATCCAAGAATATCAGCTTTTAATTAATTTAAAATAATAAAATCAAAATTTGGTTATGTTAAGAAAAATAATACATTTTCTTATGACAAATAATAAGTTTCGGGTTTTTTATATCTTTAATTGTTTTATTTTTTTGTGAATAAACCGAAAGGTTACAAACCAGAAAAAACATTCAATATATGGCTTGACCATACAATTTTTTCGTACGATTAAAATTACTAGACATTGTAAGTTTTTGTGACCCATATCAGGTATGTTGAAATTGGTTTTTTGCCGGTTGGTTCTTTTAAAATTCGTTTATTTAGAAACAAAGATTAAATCAAAACACAAAATTAAAAATTTCCAAAAAATAAATATAAAAGACCAGAAGTTACAAATATTTATTTTTTTTATTTTATATGTTATAATTCAGAACACACAAACTTAAAAGGCAATTCAATAAGTAAAATCTGCGACGGTGAAACCAATTTTTTTATTATTTTTTTATTTTCTTGCATTCTTTTGAATTATTTTTTTAATCTTACTGTTCAAACAATTTTTTTTGATTTTTGTTTTATTTAAAATAAAACAAAATAAACTAGTTTTTGTATTATCTTATATAGGGGTACCCATCCCTGAAAACAATTCTAACATTTATATAAAGTTCTAATATTATTGTAGAGTTCTGTAAATATTGTTTATAATAAAAATATTAAGGTACCTCCTTACAAAATTTTATTAAAATTCACCCAGTTGTTTTTACGTGATGCGAACACAGACGGACAGATATTTTGTATTCCATTTCGATTACAAACCGCACCAGCAACAAAATTTTCACAAAAAGTTTTCATGTAAAGAAATGGTACTGTTACAGTTTTATAATATGTTTAGATATACATATGTACATAGATGTGTCATGCCATAAATTATTTTATGATGCAAACAGAAACAACCCGTATTTTTTAGGGTTCCGTACCCAAAGGGTATAAACGTAACCCTATTGTTTTCGCAACAATGTCTGTCCGCCTGTCCGTTTGTCAGCGCCTTTTATCTCTGGAGCCGTTATAGGTAGACTTTTGAAATGTTTACAGATGATGTATAGCTGTTGCGGCTATATCAACAAATACTAAAACTTATAGGGTGTTCCAATAAAGAGGTGTTATTCACCAATATGTGTTTATTTCTTGAACTGTAGGAGGCATAGACTAAAGATTTAGAAACAGTAATTAAAACTTAGTTCGCTATCTAAACAAGTCTAAAAACACCTACAAATTAAAGGGTGTTCCGATAGTGGCGTGATTTGCATATATAAGGCCTAAGTTTTGAACCATAATAGGTGGACTCTTGGATTTTTTTTACAGAAGGTGTATAACTGTGGCCACTATAGCAACAAATACTAAATCTTATAGGGTGTGCCGAAAGATACGTATTATTTGCCTTTATGTCTTTATTTCTTAAGCTATAGGGGGCAACCACTTAAAATTTGCATTCAGTAATTAACTCTATGTTCGCTTTATAAACAAGTATATAAAATTAAACCTTAAAATTAAAGGGGGTTCCGAGGGTGACGTGCTTTGCGTATATATGGCCTAAGTTTTGAACGATAATAAGTAGACTCTTTAACTTTTTACAGGAGGTTTATTATTATAGCCACTAACAAATATTAAAAATTAAAGGGTGTTTCGACAGTGACGTGATTCTCATGTATAACGCCTTATTTCTTGACCCGTAATAGGTAGACTCTTAAAATTTTTTACAGAAGATGTGTTGCCACGCCCGATATGACAATTACTAAAAATTAAAGGGTGTTCCGACAAAGACATGTTTTTCACGTATAGTGACTTATTTTTTTAATCGTAATAGGTAGACTCTTGATATATTCATAGAAAGAGAATTTCCATGGCCGTTATAACAAATAACAAAATTAAACGGTGTTCTGACAAAGAGATGATTTGTACGTAAATAGCCTTATGTTTTAAACCGTAATAGATAGACTCTTGTAGATGTTGTACTTCGGTCTGATTACTAAATAGTGTTCCATCTATGATACGTTCATAGAAAGTATATTATCATGGCCGTTATAACAACTTTTCCTAAAATTTAAAGTGTGTTCCAATAGCGATGCAATTTTCGCGAACATGACATTGATTTTAAAATGAAAGGGTGCCCCATAAGACATTAAAAAAATTAACAACTTGAATTTTTAAAGTCGTACTAAACATAGTACGTGTGTGAGACTTACTCGCACTTGACTGATTTATTTGGTTTTCTCATGAATACAAAAAATATTGTGTTCTTGTCTGAAATTATTTTACTTCTTACAACTACAACTAGAGTTGGGATAAACCCAACCCAAGGCACATTTAACAAGGTGGCAGCTCAAGGCAGGCTAATATAAGATTTATTTTTAAATTTATTTCGTCTGAAGTTTTACATTAACAATTTATTTTAAGAGAAAATAAAATAATTGTAACTGTCAAAATCAATATAAAACAAATTAAAAAATTTGTTGCATGCTCTCTCTCTTACATATTATGTCTACACTAGACATAACACCCCGTCAGCATTAGGCATTAACATGTCTAAAGATGATTATTATTATTAATACTGTTTTTTGTGAAGTTTGACTAAGTTTGACTTTTGTTAAGACATGTTAATGACTGACTAGAGTAGACTTAGACATTTAAAATGATAAAGATTAACACTAACATCATGTTAGTATTAAGTGAATTTTAGCTTACCTAAAATATGGATAAAGGTAAGCCAAATGAAGCACGTAGCGAAATGGCCATGGAAACTAGCTTACCCCGTAATTATCAATTTCTGGAAATTTATAACTTGGGTTAATAGCCCGAAATAAAAATTATTACGGCCCCTTTTACAATGTATGATTAAAAATTAACATGAATATTAACCGCAAGTTAAATTAAATTCTATTTCACAAAGTACATACATATAATTACCATTTAACAAAAAAAAAGTATCTTAAATTTAACCGAAGAAAATTTGCCGGTTAGTATTTTAATTGTCAGATTTTGTCGATGTATGTATGTATGTATGTATGTATGTATGTATGTATGTATGTATGTATGTATGTATGTATGTATGTATGTATGTATGTATGTATGTATGTATGGCTGTATGTATATATGTATGTATGTACGAACACACAGTAATCTTTAATTTACAAAGAATTTTGTATTTTTAACTTATCCCTATGTTTAAAAATCAAAATTATATTAAAATATTTTTCTTTTTATTCTTCTATTGTATTAATTAATTAATTTTTATTGTTTTAATTATATGTAATGTATGTTATTATAATATTAAACGTTTGCATGATTACCTGCAAAAAATATAAGTATGTATGTACATATGTATAAATAAAGTTTTCGTAATGAAACAAAACTGAGTGCATATTTTAATTTAGGGTCTCAAATTTCCTAATAGGCAACATTCAGTTGATCCAGTCCAAATCATGAATACTTGTTATTTGATTAAAAAAAATAAACAAAACAATTTTTAAAATTCTATCTTTCATTGTATTCTTTTTTGTAAACAAATGAACACATCATTCCCATAATTTTTATATTATATTCTTTTGTTAAGTAACCGTATGATGATGAAACCCAAATCGGTAATCGTCGGTTATAGAGTGCCTGTTAACCAAACTGACAGTTTGTTAATTTTCCATTAAAAAAAATTAATTCTACATTGTTAAAAGGGCGTTAACAGTTTATATTTTTTATTATTATATGAAATAGTTATAAAACTATGGTTATGGTTCAAATATTATCAGAAATTATGTGTTTCATTCTCTGCGCCTAATGATCAAATGTAAACAAAAAGTTGTTTATCGTGACTAGTGTTCTGTTTAAAACAATCATAATTTGCTCACTCATACATACATATGTATGTATGTATATCCCCTGTCGGAAACTCAGTTAACTAAAAATGAACTTTAAGCTAACTATTTCGCAACTAGTGCTGATTGACACTTTGCAATGAAAACAACTAACTATTTTAACATTGCGATGTCCTAGGCCGGTAGTCGATTGTCCGACTCTGCATTACTTTGCAACTAACTTAAGGTTAACTTTCTTAAAGTTAGCTTTCAGTTAACTTTCTGTAGTTAGCTGTGAACTAACTTCTTTTCCGTTGGCTATAAGTGGGTTTTTTTAAATTAACTATAAGTTAGTTAGATTTAAGTCAACTTAACGTTAATAGTTCAGACGTTGCTGAAATCTTACTTTTTGTAGCTAGCTGCAACCTAACTATTATTTAGTTAGTTGTCATTTTTGTTTTTCAAAGTTAAAATTATTCAATAATTTTAAAATAAATTTTATTTTGAAAAACTAACTAAATAACTAGCGGCAAAAAGTTAGTTTTCAGCTAATGTCTAAACTATTAATTGTAATTTGTTGTAATTTAAGAAAAGTAACATTTATTAAAAACATATATATATATAAAATATTTGATTATTTCAAAAAATTTAAAAACACAAAAATTTAAATTTTAAAAACCCTCAAAGGCCGGGGCACACAGAATCCGTCAAACGTTATACGTCGTCTTTTTCAACCGACAAGTTGAAATACAACTTTTGTTATGAGCGCTGTCACAATCAGTACGTCTCCGTCAGCGCAAAGTACGAAAGTTGGGCAACTTTTGACGTACGTTAATTAGTTTGATAGCTTTCAATTGATTTTTGAGTTGCAGCAAAAATAAAACAAATACAACAAAATAAAGAAATTAAATAAAGTAAAATGGAAAAAAAGCTTTTCAGGTGTTTAATTTCTTGATTTAATATCCGTCAACAAATCACTCATTGTGTCAACCTCGTCCGTCCTTACCCCCCGTCTCCGTTAGACATTAACATGCCTTAACAAAAGTCAAACTCTAATTTCAGATTAATACGTCAAAGTATACCGCATGACGGATTCTATGTGCCCCAGCCTCAACACCTCTCAGGATTGTTCACAAATTCGAAAAACATTCAAAAATCAACAACACTTTCTTTATTATTTTACATAAATAATAAATTTAAACCTTTTAATATTTTTAAACTTTAAATCTACTTTATTAATTATGAAAAAATTTTTAACTTTTACCCGCGAGAATATTTACTAATAAAAATATAATCAAGTAAAGGATTATAATTAATCCTTTACTTGTAATATAAAAATAAAATTAAAATGCGTACGTACGCAAGTACACTTTATTCCGACGGCTTAGCCGACGTTACTTAGTAAATAAAGCTTTGGAGGCGTTTCAATGCTAATCAACTTTGACTTCTTTAAAATGGAAAATAAGAAGCAAAATGGGAAAAAACAACGACTAACAAAACACAACAAATTTACTGTCCAGAATATACACTGCATAGCAGTTGGCTTAAAATTAGTCCATAAAAGTTAACTTAAAGTTAGTGTTTTTTGTAGTCAGCTACTTATTGTCCGACAGGGTCGTTACAAGGAACATAACTTGTGTAAATTTTACAGTCGACCCACTCTGATAGAGTAGCCTTACTTATTTAGAGAATCTTATTTACTTAGAGAAGGAGAAAGAGCGATTTTTACACATATCCAGTAAGATCAAATACATACATAAATTCATTCATACATAAAACATACTTGTACATTCATACATATATACATACATACATACATACATACATACATACATACATACATACATATATACATACATACACACAAACATAAATGCTTGTACGTAAAACATAGGCACATAAAAGTTACGAGTAAATACCTATTTACACTTCCTCATTTATAAATGTTTATGATTTAATACAATCCTTACATATACATGTGTGTGTGCGCGATACATCGATACAAAAATTCAGACAATCACATCGAAAAGAAGTATTTTCTTAGAAATTGAAAATACTTTTTATTTGCATTTTATGATTTTTTTTTTAAATTTCCTTTTTTACATTTTGTTGATTCCTTTAATTTTTTTTTGTGTTTAAATTTTTTACAATGTTTTTTTTTTATAAATAATAATTTAAAAGAAGAGATTAAAATAAAAAAATGAATATTAAAATTGATTTACGATTTATCTTTCGTACTAATGCGGTTCAATACATTAATCAATGTGCACGCATTCCATTCCGTTTAAATTCCATCATATTGAAGGTGTGTTTCGGAAAAGATCTCTAAAAGGTAATTAGAAAACACAAAACTAAAAAATAAATAAAATAAAGTATTTCTTTCAAATTTTAAAAGAAAATCACATAAAACCTCTTTTTTATTATAATTATTTTTCATGAGGAAATTATTTTCAATTTAAATATTTTTTATCAATCAATTCAACTGCTGTTTCATACGTTATATTTCGTTATTGTTTCATTATTAAAAAAAATATATTTATGAATTTAATAATAAAATCAATTTAGAATTTTAAATTTAACAGCAATTAAACATTTCTGCATAAATATTTATTTTATAAAAAAAAAATATAATTGAAATCAAACTGTTGCAAACATATTTTTGAAATTTACAATACAACTACTTACTATTCCTACAATAATTAATTACTACCATTTACTACTCTACTATTTGTTTATTAATGCTTCGAAGCAAATTAACTTTTGTTGTTTTAATTATTTTCAATTTTATTCAGTTTATTTACATTTATTTTTTTGTTGTATCTTTTTACTTTTGACAACTTACTTAACAACCCAGCAGTTCTTGTTCTAGAGCGCATGAATAGAGTCAGTTCTTGTTATTGTTAGAAAATATAACATGTCAAGAAACAAGTTTTCTAGTTTTCTTGACATGTTATGGCGGCGCCTTGAAAGTTACTTTGGAACCAGTCAGTTAATTTTTAGCCCTAAAAATTAGGTTCTACGGTTGATCATTTGATCAACCAATTTTATACTTTTTTTTTTTATCAGTTTTTAACTTTAGCTTTAGAAAACTAGTGTTTATTTAAATTGGTTTCTAATACATTTGGCGATTGTTACATAAAGTGAGGTGAGAAAAAATTGTACTATTCAGAATGTTTTTTATAAAAGGAAAAATATTGTAAATATTATAATTTATAATTTTCTATTTTTTCCATGCCCACAAAGTGTGATCATACAATTTTTATATCGGCCAAAATATAAAAATATGGAAAGTTTTTTTTTTTAATAATTTTGAAAGTTTGCGTGAATAGAATAGAATAGTTTAGAATAGTTTAGAAACGGTACCAAAGAAATACATTCATGAAATATAAATAAATATTATGAATCACAATATAAAAAATATTTTGATTCATAAGAGATCCATTGAGTTTAAATATTTTTAAAAATTTATTTACAATTGAGTTGTTTCACCAGCCGCATAGACTCTGACACTGTCTTGTTGAACTCGGCCTCATCAAAATTAATCAATTTAAGCAAAAAAGCTCGGTTATGATGTTGCCATATCGCTGATTGACCAGCCTCATTTTCAATAAAGTGTGGTTCTATACCGCCCTCAGCCTAAAATCCGCACTTAGAAGTTACACTTCTTTAAAATGAACTTGGTAAAATGCTATTGGCGACTGAAGAGATTAAAAACATTTTTATTTAACTTCGGTTCAACTCGACAATTATAACTCAAGTGATAGCAAATTTCAATCTTGCATAACTTTATTGTATTTATTTAATAAATTAAAAACTTACACTTATTACTGAAGGTTGCAATGTAAAACTTATGACAAATGCAAACTTCGTTTACAAGAACATGTCATTAGGGTCTCGTTAAGTATTTAAGCTCAGGAAATGTTTTATTTTCTAGAAAACAAAGTTCAAAGCATTGCAATCTGTTAGCAAAGTGCTACTTCTGAATTGCAAACGAAAATTTTTATGAAAAGTACTAATTTTTTTCTGTTAATTTTATAGACATTTTTTAGAGGAATTGCTCGCTTGCAATACTGAAACATCACCATAGCCTTCTCTTAGCTCATCGCATTTCACACAGGGATATTTTTACTCTCTCTTAAAATACTTATAAAGATTACTTTCGATTCCAGGTCTCCAAATGTCTTTAACTTTTTGCTTCTGTCAAATAAGATCTGGGTTTGTGGTTAAGCAATTCCAATTTTATATTATTGGTTTCATCTTCCATGCCATAGTATTTCAGTTGGCGTTCATTTAATACGTTTTTGAAATATGTATGTATTTCTATCACCCAATATTTAAGTTGTGAACAATTGATTCAAGAACCTTATATAGAAGGAGCTTCTTGTTTATTTTATCATACATTCTAGAGTCCATTATGCACAGTGGTTAATGCAATGATAGATTCAAGTTAAAAAAGAATTATAACCGAATTTAAAAGTATTTTAATTATTTCATTTTAAAAATTATATTTTATTTTAAATCAGAGCACGAGCAAGTTTTTGTTTTTGTTTTTTATTCTTTGTTCCTTTTGAAGTTTTAATAAAACTTACAAATAAAAAAGTTACTCTTTGGGCCCAAATCACTTTAAATCAGCCCTTTTTCAATATAAATATTTTATTTATTTCATAATTAGTTTATTATGTATTTTGTTTTAAAATTTATTTTATTTCGTTACGTTTAAATGCTTTAAGGCCACAATTATTTAAAATAATAATGATTGTTTTAATTTCTCACCAATCCAAGTGACACTATTGTTTGAAAAAAAAAGAAAAAAAAATTAATAATAATTATGAAATAAAAAATAAATATTACAATAATACTGAAATACATGAATGAATTAATAATATGTTTGCTTCAATTTATATTCAAATTCAAATTATATTTTTTATGTTTTTTTTTATTTTTTTACCTTATGGTTACTTAAATATCATTGCATAAAAATAAAATATTGAAAAAAAAAATTAAGAGGCCTCAAAGAGAACTTTTCTGAAACAAAACCATTCTTTTTTGAAAATAAATTCTTACGAATTACTTTCCTCAAATACTTACTTACTTACTTACTTACCTATGCGCTAAACACAAAATAATTGTTAATATTTATTTTTAAATTAAATTATTTTTTAATTTAATAATTACATAGTTAATGGTAAATTATTAAATATATATTTTTTTTTTAATTTTTGGTAATATTATAACACGTACGATTAACATTTAACATACAAATTCAATTTCATATTCAAATTTAATTCATCATCTTCATCTATAAAATTAAAGCATGTTGTTATTTTCTAAGCTTTTTTATAAATTCAATAGATTTACTTTTTATTGTCTGATTTCTTTAAACTAAGCTTTAACGTTTAAAACTTAAACTTATATTTTTTAAACCGCTAATGCATTTTTTCTTAACATTTCAAACGCTGCTAACTACTTTATTTTAAATCACGATTTTTTAATGTAAAATACATATATTCTTACATACAGACATACAGCGACTGACATGTATTTTCGAATTTATTCAAATAAAAAAATTAAATGAAGTTCAACGAGAATCATTGTTTCGAATTGACATTTTCTGTACACACCACCTGAAATAATTGTTGCAACTATTTACATTTACATTTGGCCATTAAACTAATTCTTACCATTTTTGATTGAGAAATATAGAGTTCTGTTAGAGTATTTAGGTCTATAACTAAGTACTACACTCGGCTCATTTGAACAATCATCATCTTTCAACAGTCACTTATTAATCACCCTCAATGAAATTTATTTATAAAGAATGTCCCAAAATTTACAAATGATTTGAGACAAATAAAAGACTTTCTTTTTTCTTTTAAATAAAATTTATAATTTTTAATTGAAAACTAACCATATCCGACGTGCCTATGTCAGTCAACATTTGAAAGCCTATGTGAAATTTGGAGGATGTCTCTAATAATGTTCTCTACGTATAGTTTAATTAATAATTACTTTGTATAAGGAGTACCCGTCACCCTCATCCTACACCACCAAGCTTTACATCGAAAAGGTGCGTTATTCTTAGAGTGTAAAAAAACTCCCCAGCTATACGACAATAATTTATTACTTTATGTAAGAGGTTCCTCGCCCATTGTTCCGATTCAGCCAGATGTATGCTTCACTCTACCTATTCTCTCTCTCAAGTTATATGATGTTAAATATTAATTTTGCATGGGAGGTACTACATCCACTGTTCCATTCAAATCAATTTTTTGTTTAGACAACTCGTGCAAAATTTCAAATTGATGAAAATTTGCTTTATATTGCCAAGTTAGCAATTTTTCACTTTGTGCGCATTGGTCTAATCCAACCAGATTCTCGTCCGTTAGAAGTCATAAAATGAATAGTCATTCATTTTGTGAAAACGTCTAACAAAATAGACATTTCATTTGATTCTGACAATCCAACGTGATCCTCGTCACATCATTCAATTTCAAATTTGACTTTTCGAGTAACAAATATTTGAAAAATATGAATATGAAAAGAAGTCAAATGTCGTTTCAAAAACAAGGAAAGACACAGTTATCGAAGACATTTATTTTTTTATTTCGCAACTAGTACTATTCTCAATCTTGATTGAGCCTTTAAAAAAATACGAGTTTTAGAATATCGTTAAACTACTCTCCTGTTTAAATTCGAATCTTCTTTCGCGAGTTTGTTTTAATTTTGAAACAGAAACAAACTCGTAAAGCTACGTTTGATAAGGAAAGAGTTTGAGACATTACTTCGCACATCAAGTCCACCTAAAGATTATTTTTTGCGCTTTTATCTTGATTTCTTCACCTAATTGTCTAAAACTGAAGAATAATAATTTTTAACCGATCCTCTGTTCCCTACATTTTTTTTTTTATTAAAATAATGCATTGAAAAATTTCATACTCTGTGTATAACAAGTTGTCTATAATAATGTCATTGGGAAAGTCTTTCACTAAGGTTACAGAAGATAAATACTGGATGATATAAATCAGCTTTTCACAAACACTACTCCGACAAAAGTCCTTCCTATAATCTCCCAGCGGGAAAAATATTATTTTAAAAATAATAATTCCTTTGGAATCAAGAAGTTTATTTCATCCGACACAACCATTACCACATTTTCATTTTCATCGCGTGACAATTGTTCGTGTTTTCGCTATATTTTTTTAAGAAAAATCCGTTATTTAACATCGACTTCATATGGCCCCTTTATTTTCACTTAAATATAAATGCGTATGTAAATGAATAACATAAATCCGAATGTATATACATTACTTGATGCATTACAAATAATGTATTCTACAATTTGTTCGCAGGACACATTAAAAGTAAGATAAAAATAACCTTTAACTATCACGTAATTATGACGACAAACTACTCTCTAACTCTCAGATAAAATCATAACTTTAGCTATTGGCAAGTTCTAATAATGAGCCCTAAAAGAGTTAAGGTGCTGGTTAAATAAAAGAGTTCCGTGTTTTTTATGTTACAACAGACGAGAAGAAAATAAAAGTATTTTTGCTGCATAAGAACAAAAATAATCTTTCGTAATCTTTTTACAATATCGTACCGTCTGTTAGATTTCTCCAACTAATTATTTTTTAATTCGTACGCTCTTTAAGCTTTAGAGATACATTTTTTCTCCTAATCAGAATTAATTCAAGCACCATTTATGTGCTACATAAGCGATAAGAGAAAGACGATAAAGTTAGTCGTCTTAAACGTAGAAAACAAAACCCAGTATGCAAAGAACGAAAAATTCTGTTCTAAGCGAATAACAGTAACAAAAAGCAAATGTAAAATTAATATTCTTGCAAAAATGGTTGTGAGTGGAGCTTAGGGTTAGGGATTTCGCGGACTTTTTCATTTCCCGGGAAACGGAAAAAACAGTTTACCGAAACAGTATTTAAAAATTCATAATATTAGTATTAGCCGTTTATAAAAGTTAAAAACATTTTAGGTGACAAAAACAATGAGAATAACAAATATTTATAAATAAAGAAAAAATATTTCAATAATTATTTAATTTACAAAATATGATTTTAGAACTGTTAGTGCAACAAATCACTAGACTTTTTTTTCCTTGTTTTTGTTGCAAAAGTCTCTCCTTAAAAGTTGGTTCCATTTCGTTAACAACACAACTGCTAGGCAGATTCGAGGTGGCTTTAATAATCTGTTGAACAATTGTGCTGAATAAAGTTTTGTGACATTTCCAAATTACCAATATCACCACTTTCTAAATACTTAAGTATCGCAAACGTTTTATCATCCCTCGTTCATTTGTTTTTCTTTTCAACCATCTTTTTTGAAAGAGTCGAATTAATAGCCAAAAGCTGCTCGTTGAGGTTCTGAATAATAACATCTGCTATTAACAAATTTGTGCCCCTGTGGCTCAAGGCCTCTAATGCAACTTTAATCTGATTTAAAGTGGCCAATAAATTTTCAAAAATCTGAACATTTTCTTCAACCCACAACTCTGTGCAATTGAACTCTATCAGAGTTCTTTTAATTGCGTTCTTCGATTTAAGAAACGATTGCATCATTCGTTTTAGAGCAAATTTCTTATACAAATCTTGTTCTAAAATACACTTCAAATAGCTTTTCCCGGTAATTCTCGGGCGGTAATTCCCGTTTCCCAAACCCTAGAGGAGATGAATGACAATATCAGACAACATAGTAACAAGGAATAGTATTGTGTGACTTCAAATACTTTAATAACTCTTGTTTGTTGATTTCATTTAATAATTAAATTTTAAACAAAAACAATGTAGAAAATAACTTCGCTAATAAACATAGATATGTACATATATTTACAAGTTATTTCACAAATATGTAATTAAAAAGAAAACTATTATATATAAACTTACACATACGTATGCATTTTTAATAATAACTACACATTCACTTAAGAATCTAGTGCATCTCTTGTTCCACCCATCTACATGAAATGAATATATGTATTATTTATTTTTTCTACTTAAAATAAAAATATTAAATATTAACATTAACATTAACATTAATAGCTCTTTTATGCGCGAAATAATTAACCAGATAATGCCGATGGCGAATTCTTTCTATTTCGCCGAAAGCAAAAATTAATTAATTTTGGTTTCAACCATATATAACACATACATAGATAATCAAAAACCTAAGTCTCTTGTCAAAAATTCTGAGTAAGATAGATTGAATAGTAATTTCAAATAATTATTATTTTGTATTGAAAATTTTCATTCTCTAAAAGACAAAAAATTCAATACTGTAAATTGTAAATAAATTTTGAGTTCTAAAATTTTAAATTATTTACATATTGGAAAAGTCCAACGATATATGTATAGTCTAATAGAGTATAAATGTAAGGACAAATTTCACTCCACTATGTGCGTTGAATTCACACCGTACCCGTAAGTGTGAAGACATTTATAGCCACGTTTTTGACTTTTGGAGAGTTGACTATCTATGTAATCTATGGTTTCAATCTGGTTTCAGCCTGGTAAATAATTTCGCCGTAATTAATTTTTATTTATTTTTATTTATTTGTTTTTGAAGTCTTATGTATAAGTTTTTTAAATATTTAATTTTAAATTTAATTCCAATGAAAATAATCCATCTACTTCCATTTTTTTACTTTGCTAATCAACTAAGATTGAACATCCATATGCGATTGAACATACATATAATAAAAGTGTAACTCATTTCCGTCTGTCTGTCTGTCTGTCTGTCTGTCTGTCTGTCTATCTGACTGTCTGCTTTTCTTTTGTGTTCTCATCACGTAAAAACTACTGGATGGATTTTAACAAAATTTTGTGAGGTGGGGTACCTTAGCATCCTGGTTCCAATATAGAATACTTTTTTCCGCAAAAATATTTAATTTCCAAGAGAAAGTCGAGAAAAAGCAGTGAAAGTACGCAGTTATTTTAGTAAACCGTAACTGAACTGAACTAACCGGATATGCATACTTTATAAAGTAAATACATAAGCTGATGTGCAGCATAGTTTAAGGCGGCACTAAAACGTAAGGGTCTTTGGTGTGGATTGCTTTCAAAGCAAAATCGAACAAAATATTTCAAGGACGCTGACGAAGGGGCGGGCACAGCTAGTATTTTATAAAATAAATTTAGAAAAATAGCTTTTTTATTTAAAAATCATATAGATCCAGCTTTTTGAACTGGTGTTGCATGGGTCCACTTTTCAGCTCTTGCTAAGTACCGTTAAATGGTTAACCATATAAAACCGTGTCCACTTAAAAAAGAAAAAAAAATTTAAATCAAATAAGTATTTGCTGAGTTAAAATATCCGCTAAGATCCCAGCAACAATGCAGAGTGCATTAGGTCGAATTTATTAATTTATACTTTCCTCTGGTGGCAAGCTGACGAAAGGGTCGAAATTGAGTATTCGATGTTTTTTGATAAAGTGGGAAATTCTGACCAGAACGCAAAAAAAGTTGGTAAAAATCTAAGAAAATGATGAAGTTATGGCATTTTGAAGTTTTTAGTTTATATAAGTATAGTTTTGAGATAATCGAAAGTTGAACAACTAATTAGTGCAAGTTTTCAGTTGTAAAGATTGCCTAATTTATAATATTCAATATGTTGTTTGGTGCAAAAAAAACATGAAATTTTTTTCAGTCCCGTGCTGAAAATTTTAGCCTGGCAAGATAAGGTCTCTTTCGTCAGTATGCGTCACTTATATATATATATGTATATCCAAATTGGTTAGGAATTTGTCATGTACGAATACTGTAATATGTGCTTTTATACATTTAATGCCTTTTCCCCTTATTTTTCCCTCTGGGTCCTAGTTTTGGAATCAAACAGCACCTATTGTCCCATCTATGTTTTAAATATTATTAAAATGCCGGGTTTTTTCCATTTTCTTCCATATGTCAGAGTTAACAATGAAAATGTCACCTTATGGATAAGGATAAGTACATATATCTATTCTTAATATTTTACTAAACTTGGCTCAGCAGTATAACCATGTCCGTTCTACCCGCTTTCCTCCCTGTGGAATTGAAATCAGTCATAACCTTTTGCAGCCAATAGATAGGGACTTCAACTTTCAATAAAATCAGTTCAGCCATATAAAAAGGGACGATCTCCTCCCTCCACACCGTATTTGCGTTTTGAAAAAACAGATAGAGTCTGTTGAAATACATACCTAAGTTTCAAATTTCATTAAAATCTGTTCAGTCGTTTAGCCGTGATTGGCACATAAACAAATAAATAAACAAACAAACCAGCACACAGCTAAGCTTACAAAAAGGTTTATAATATTTTAGCTATCCGCGCTTCGCTACGCCTATCCTCAAAAAATGCTTTAAACACTTGGAAGTAAAATAATGGCCAAAATTTAACTCGGGTCACAAATTTAAAACGGGTCACTATTGCCGTTCTCTAGAACTATAGGAAATTATTTTGTATGGGGTACCCGGCCATACTGTCCGAATCACCAATTTTTACTCGAAAACAGGTTATACTCAGAGTAAAAAATTTCAGCATTACTGTTCCTAGCTTCGCCACCATAATTTTTTTACGTTGTATGACGTTCAGCCAGTTTTTTGCTCGACTATGCTCAATAATACAGGGGTTAGTAATGAATAATACCAAAACCTTCTCTTTTACATAATGATAAATATTTACTTTTTATGGGAGTTGCCACACCTAGTTTTCCAATCCAGTAATTTTTTTGCAACAATACACTTCAATAAGTGAGTTTCTCGTAAAAAATTTAAAGATTGTACCTCTCTAATTACGCGATAATAACTTATCTCTTTGTATGGGAGGAACCACGTCCACTGTTCCAATCCAGTCTACTTTTTGCTGGATTATGTACAATTACATGGGGGTTACTTGTGCAAAATTTGAAGATTCTCTCTGTTATAGATCTCCAAGTAGTCGTATGGACGATACCAAGGCCACTGATTTAATCCAGACAACTTTTTTTTTGCAAAAGTAAGTAACTAAATGAGCGGTTTAGCCGTGCAAAATTTCAACACTGGTCTCTTTCCCAAGTACCACGATGATAAATATAACTTTGCGTGGGAAGTGCCATGCCCAATTGAAAAATCGAACATACATAGCTTTCCGACAAACAAACAAACGAACAGATTTTGTACTTTATATATTTATGCATATATTGTTAATCGCATTACTTAATAACGGATGTACCGATTTGGCCATTTTTTAAATTCTTCATCATAACCCAGCTTAGGTTTTTACGGAAAGAAAAATAGACCATGCCCACTTTTACGCCTACTTTTACGAATTTTTAAGTAGCTAAAGAATTATAATAGGCGTGACACCTCCCATACAAAGTGATCAATTATTAGCGTCTGTCTGAGATCTGCAATAGGTACAGTCTTGCAACTTTTCACAATTAGCCCTCATACTAATGTACAAAGTCTACTTTACACTATATTGGGACAGCGGGCGTGGTAGCTCCCACATAAAGCGAAGAAATATTATTGTGTACCTCGAGAACTACAATAGGTAGAGGTTTGAACTTTGCACAAGTAACCCTCAGACTAATGTGCTGATTCTAATAAAACACAAACTGGAGTGGGACGGTGAACGTGGCACCTGCGATTAAAAGTGAAAAAATATTATCGTGTACTTAGAGAACTACATTATGTAGAGTCTTCAAACTTTGCACAAGTAACCCTTATACTAATATTCATTGTCTAACAGCATACAGACTAAATTGGGAATGTAGGCGAGTTTTGCAACTTTGCACAAGTAACCCCTATAATAATGTGCATAACCTAGCAAAATACAGACTGGATTAGGATAGTGGTTGTGATACCTCCCATTAAAAATAAAAAAAAACAGATTGGAATGGAACAGTGGGCGTCGCACCTTTTATATAAGCTGAAACAGTTTTCTGGTAAGAATAGCGTGTGTTAAAGGTTAGCCATACTTGTACTCTAACAATTTATTGTATTCTTTGTGGACGGGTGTACCTTACCGAAACGGGGATTGCTAGTTAGATTTACATACATATGTGCAGATATTAGATTAGACAATAAAAAATATGTATGTAGTAATTTACATATGAAAATTCAGTTTTCAAATGGATAACTTCAAGAATGTCATTTTATATTTTCCATTTTTAAAATTTCCTTTTT
The DNA here is from genome assembly GCA_949628195.1 of Phasia obesa. NCBI lineage: Eukaryota > Metazoa > Arthropoda > Insecta > Diptera > Tachinidae > Phasia > Phasia obesa. The sequence continues at coordinate 89,475,209 of OX451217.1, forward strand.
TAAAAATCCATCACATTTTTCTTTCTTCTTTTTTGTTCTGTTTGAAATTATTTTCAATTACTTAGAGGTTACTTTCCACTGGCAGATTAACGAGACCAACGATTTTGTTGGACACACATATCTTCCGATGCAAGATTGGATATTGTTGATTGCGAAAGCATGATGTTGACAGTCAAAACGATATCTTTTTTCAAGTTTCCCCAAACATATCGCATGTTATAATGGGAAGGGCAACATCAAAGTTTTACTTCGAAGAAAGTTAAAAGTGAAGGCACATTCGTCTATTGTGGATATACTCGTAAACCTTTTATTTATGTAAGAAGTGACAAACATGTATGATGTGCAAAATTATAGCACATTTATACATGCGGGTATTTATATACGAGTATATACTTATTCGCTCCCCGCGCATTTTCGGTTATATAGGGGGTAAAAAATACGTTGTGCAGAAAAATTTTTTTTCTAAACAATAAACCGGCCAGGCCCCTCGCATTTGAAAAATAATACTTTTGCTAAAAATGCAAAATCATTTTAGAAGCACTGAGAATTCAAAACCAAAATGTAAACTTTCAAAGGAATTGTTGATTGATTAATACAACCTTTGCTATTTTTGCCAAAGTGCAAAACTCAAATTCTTACTGTCATCAAACTCCTCTGCATGAACTGCTACAAACCTAAACCAATAAAAGATAGTAAGACCCAATTCACGATGCATTACTACCGACACTTTGGTACAAATATGGCATTATATCGTTCATTGTTCAATGTGGCATTATATTCAGTTGAGTCAGTTACTTCTGAGATCATGGATAAGAACCACAATAGAGGTTTAAGTCACAGAAAACACGGCGTGGTTGGTCCCAGTTGTGTAAATCAGTGTGAGATTGGTGTTGTTGATTTTCAGGAGAATAATAAGCTGCGTATGAAAAATCAGTCCACTATGAAGGTTAACAAGTTATTTGGGGTCTTAAAAATTGAACACCAAACATAGACAGACGAGCAAAAGCACACAGAATACATACAGTTTAGGGACCAAAAAGTTTCAAAGGGAATAACTTTTCATCTGATATGTAATAAAATAACTGAACTTTGTCAGATTAATGTCCGATTAATATAAGTTGGTTCGACTTATCTGTCAGTCTAAGGTACCTACAGTGCTTAACTTTGAGTGAATTTATTTTCATTTTCATTTAAAATTTAAATTTTTATTTTTGCTAATAATAAGAATAAGTAGTGATATAAATTGTCTCAATACATTTGTTATGTGAAATAATATAGTATTTGTATCATTTATGACCATTGAAATATTTCGTTTTAATTAGGTGGTCCGTCGAGGGCTCAATGGGAAGATGTAACTGGATCAACACCACTGACGTTTGTCAATGACTGCGTTTCCTTTACTACCACCGTTTCAGCACGATTTTGGCTTATGGACTGTCGTAACATCAGTGAGGCTACAAAAATGGCGACTGAATTATACAAGTACGTAGTTAACTATGAAATTTAAAAATAAAAATATTGATTGAGATTTTTTGCGCATACAGGGAAGTGATTCATGTTCCCTTCATAGCGAAATTTGTAGTATTTGCGAAAAAAGTTGAACCCTTTGAAGCCCGTCTACGAGTATTTTGCATGACAGATGATCGGGAGGATAAAACTCTCGAAAAAATGGAATTGTATACCCAAGTTGCCAAGAGTAGGGATGTGGAAGTTCTTGAAGGCAAGCCTCAGTATATAGAAATGGCTGGTAACTTAGTACCAGTTACAAAATCAGGCGAACAGCTGCAACTGCCATTCAAAGCATTCCGAGAAAATCGACTGCCATTTACTGTGAGAGTTAAAGATCAACACGCTGATATAGTTGGGCGCACACTATTTATGAAAGAACCAAAAGTCGCTAAAGGTGAACCGCCTCAGCATCCGATTTGTATACTTAACATTGTTTTGCCGGAAGCTGTTATACCCGACTCCATAACTGCCTTCTCCGACAAAATAACACCCACTTACCGTAGTTCGCTATTAAGCTTTAGCAAACATCAAAACGATCACTATATTGGCGATATTCGCATTGTAGACCTTTCCAACCTATTGGGAAAAGATTGGATAAAATTGGCTTCAGAAATTGATATAAGCACGGAAGAGGTCGATGAGATTATTAATCAAAACACAGACAGTATAGCACGTCAAGCTCAAAGTATGATCAGGTTATATAAGGATAAGCCTAACTATGATATACTCTCGCTGGAACAAGCTCTTAAAAACATCGGACGAGACGACATCATGAATAAGTGCAAAAGTGGTAGGCTCTCGCATTCGCGGGACTTTGATGACACTGACATTATGAAGAATTCCGAATCGGTTGAAGAGCTTGTCCGACAAGAAAGTAAGAACTTCTTTAGCAAACAATTTAAGTTTTAGTTTTAATAATACATTTTCCTTCTTTTGACAGGCAAACGGATACAGCAAATTCACGAACGTGAAGAGATCAAGTACTCAGCCGAAGAAAAAGAAATTGAGGAGTCAGAGTCAGATGAGGAAATTGCCAAGCGAACGGTGGCAGAACGTAGAGATAAAATAGTGAAACGCCTTTCGGTTGAACGTCAAATACCGGCATCGTCTCAGAAAAAAGAAATAACCCGCGAAATAACCGAAATCAAACGAAAGAGTCTTATTGAAGATAAAAAAGCCATTCATGAATCCGAGATTTTCATGCAATTGCCAGCTGATAATAGCGTCAAGTCGGCAGTTGTACCTGAACAAGTGATTAAAATGAAGATGGGAAAACTAGAGCAACTAGAAGTGAGCAAGAGTGATTTTGATAAAGAGTTAACGCACAAGTTCAAATCCTCCAGTCGTAGTTCAGATGAAGAGCCAGTAGGAGAAGATAAATCAGGAGACAATCTGCATTCTCAGATTGGCCCCGAACAAGTTGACAACTTGAAAATTGTTAGAGACATTACAAGTGTTGAAAAACCAAGTAAAATAATAGACTCGTTAATATGTGAAAAGCCCTCAATGGATTCGGGATCCAAGCAATTGACTGAGGACTTTTTAGCATTTGAGAAATTGACACAGCTACCATCTCAAGTATTGGCTTCAGGTGAAAGGGTACCTGAATCTGACAATATAAAAGAAACTGCTGAAGACGTTGTCGCTAAAACGGTTGAGTCTGCTACCAAAAAGGTAGAAAGTATAATATCAACATTTGAGTCATCACTACCAGCTAAGGAGAATATTAAAGATGTTCAAGCTTTTCTAGAGGCAGAGAGAACAACTTTTACGGATTCTCCAAAGACATTTTCTAAAGAAGAACCATCTAAACGCGATGTACCCATCGATGAGGCCAAGCGAATCATTGTCAACGAAGCAATCAGCGTAAAAGATAAAATAAAAACTTTTACTGAATCTAAAAGAGAGGACGTTAAAACTGAATCTTTTAAAGCTGCTGAAGCTATGAAATCTTTGGGCGAATCTAAAATTGATGAGTTAAAAAGCGATAAAACTAAATTCTTAAGCGAAGGAATGGTTACGTCTGATGCTTCTAAAATCATACCTGAGGTAGAACTCCAAAACCTAAAGTCAGAATCACCAAACATCAAAGAAGATATATCAGTTAAAAAAGTACCAGAAACGCTTCAGAAAAATATTGTTCAAACAACTAAAGATTTTCTTGCTATGGAAACTGAAAACATCACTAAAACTATAAACTTAGTTGCCAAAGAATCTTCCAAAATCACAAGCAATGGTGACGAAATTAAAGATGAAAGAGACTCCATAGTTGCAGAAATACAGAGCGTATCTGAAACAATAAAAGTTTTGAGCGACCCAAAAATAGAAGACATACAAATTGCAACTTCATCTTCAAAAGACTCCTCTGTTAGAGGTACAAAACCCTTAAAAGAAAAAAATACAGAAGAGCTTGAAGAATGTGTATTGCTTACAGAAGACTTCAAGGTCTCGGAGTCCAAAAGTTTAAATGAAACAACAGACGCGTTTGCCGAGTCTAAAGCAGGTGACATAAAAGTGGAAATTGGATTCGATAAGGGTTCTAATGTTACAGAATTTACAGAACGCGTTTCTAAAACAACAGATTTAATATCGACGAAAAATAAAGACGTTTCTGAAATAAAAACGTCGTTCGTAGAACATAATATTGAAGAAACGAAACACGAAAAAGAATCCATTATTACAGAAGCAAAGCGTCTTGTAGAAACAACTAAAAGTTTTACAGAACAAAAAGGCGATGATATCAGCAGAGAAGTTTCGAGTACAAAAAAGCTGTCTGAAGAGCTTAAAGAACTTGTTGCCGATAGAAGTCATTCTATTATTGCAGAAACGAAATCAAGTGACATTGTCAAAGAAACAAAATCTCTCATTGATACAAAATTAGAAACGGTTGAGCAGATTGTATCCGATGCCAAAGCCAATGAAAAAAAGAGCAAATCTGAAAGTAATGAAGAAACAAAACCTGCAGTTGATGCCATTATATCATTCAGTTCAGTTGAAGAAATAAAATCAGAACTAAAAGATTTTAAAAAGAAGTTATCAGAATCTGAGGATTTCATAATTACTGAAACGAAAACTGTCTCAGAAACAATAAAATCATTTTCAGAACCTAGAGGTAAAACATCATACATTGAAGAAAACGTTGATGATTTAATAGACTCTGGAAAAACTGAAACTGAAAAGGTGTCACAAACAATAAACTCTTTTGATAAAATTATTTCAACTTCTAAAATAAACGAAAAAATTGCCGATTTTGAAGCGAAAAAGGTTCATGTGTTAGAGCCAAGGGTTAGTGTTGACCTACCAACAAAAATCGAAGAAAAGGAAGTAGAGTCAGTTGATACTACATTTGCAACTGCTCCGGAGGCTGCACCTAGAAAACTTAATTCTATTGAAACTGTGGAGGATACAACATTTGAAAAATCTCTAGAAAAATTAGAAGAAATGAAATCAATTGTGGCCGATGCCCAAAAAATTACCAAGGACTTCTTAAATATGGAGCATCAAGCTCAATTACCAGTTCAGAGCAAAGTGGAAACAAAAGAAGAAACCAAACTTACAGAGGAGACAACTAAAACTGTAATCACATTCCCGCCAATTGTCGAAACAGCAGTAACCGATAGGTTATCGAAAAAAATCAAAGAAAATGTTGAACCAATACCTGAAAACAAAGCAGTTTTGCAGTCAGTACAGGAAACAGGTTTAGATTCAAGGAAACTTTCACACGATGTTCAAAGCATGGAGCAGAAATCTCAACTTGTTTGGGAAAAACAAACTTCAGATGATATTTCAGATCTCTCAACAGAAACTCGGAAATATTCTATTGAAAAATCTCCGATTCTGAAAACTGACTCAGAAAAATTATCGCTTGAACAACCTAAAGTTGATGTCAGAAAAATCACCCATGACTTTCTTAGCATGGAGCAGGTGCAGCAACCGCTTTTTGCTCCTGGGCCAGATAAACAAAATGAGTTGGAAGATACTAAAAGGTCTTCAATAATTGATGAAGTACTTATAAAGGCTTCAGATATAATAACTACTATATCAGCAGGCACCGAAATCCCTAAGGAATCCATTATTATTACAAAAGAGAAAATAATCGAAACAGAGGCGTTTGATTTTCCTTTAAGATCTACTGAACACTCGAAAGATGACGGCATTGAGATGGCCGCTCCCATTAAACGTTTGCAAGAAATATCTACACAAGATATCCTCAGCTTTGAGCAAGCTGCACCTGAATCTATTAATGACGTAACGACCACTGATTCTCGAAAAGAAGACTCCGTATCTGTACCTGTGTCAGTAGATTTTCCAACAGATTTAGCCCAACAAAGTGTCATCCAAATGACCAGCGATTTTCTATCAATAGAAAAGGCTTCACAAAAATCTATAAATGACTTAAGTGTCAAAACTACCGGTAACCTAACTACTCCAATTCCAGTTGAACCACGTAAATCATTGACTGATGCAGAATTTTGTAAATCTGTTCAGGAGTCCATAACCAAAAAAATGAGTGAAGGACTAATTGAAATAAGTGATGAGCTTAAGATAAAAGGTATGTCTCCTTTAAAACAATTTTATTTAATTACAACTTATTTCTAAAAAAAACTCTTATTTCAAAAACTTATAATTAATACCTTTAATTAAATAAAACTTCTCATTCTGTCCACATCTTATACTTCATTAAAATGTTTATTTCAGAAAGCGATATTCCTGACTCCCAAACACCACCACCAACACCAATAGAGACAAAAATAGAAAAACAAGAAGAGGAAGAACTTGAACTAAATCCCTCAACAGACGAAGGTAATTTTCATTAATTAATATTTAATCTAAATTTCTAGATACACAAACATCATGTGTTCACTTTGTGCTTAGGGGGCAGCTATCTGCTGCTATGAATTATTTCGCAACAAAATGACACGCTTAAACTATGTTTCAGTTTCTAAAAGAAGAGCCAGTTTCACAGTTAACAACTATTTTCTTAATAAATGGCGTCCTCTATATCTTATCCGTACATTTTAAGGTTGTGCAAAATGATTAACTTTCACGATATCAAGTCCAATCAAAATTGAAAAAAATCTTATTGTTTCTTAACATAACGGTTATATAGCTTTTTTAAACTGATCAAGATTTGTGAAGGGTATATGAAACAATAGTTGACACACAACATCCACCGTCAACAAAAAAAAATCCTTCAAGTGCGAGTCAGACTCACACACATAGGGTTCCCTACTACCTTCAATATACATATAATTTTAAAAGTACAAGTTTTAAGTTTTTTTTACACCACTTATGGGGTACCCATTCATTTTTATACTAGAGCAGTAGATTGTAAAATATAATCTCTGTAAATTTTAAGTGTTTAGGTTTAAGGTGTCTACCGATTCCGGTTCAAAAGTAAGACTACATACGTAAATTTGTGTCACTTTCGCAACACCCTTTAATTTAAAATTTGTTATATTTGTTGGTACGGCATAAATTTATGGTTAAAAAAGTCATATTCGCGAAAATCGCGTAACTATTGGAACACCCTATAAATTTTAGTAGTTTTTGTTATAGGGACCATGGTAATACACTTTCTATGAAAATATTAAAAGTCTACCTATTACGAGCATACTGTCACTGCCGGAACACCCTTTAATTTTAGTATTTGTTGTAGAACCCATAGTGATACTCCTTCTGTCGTAATTTGAAGAGTCTACCTATTATGCTTCCAAAATTAGGCCATATACATACGAGTACAAATCACGTCACTGTCGAAAAACTCCTTACTTGTTTATAAGTATAGCGGAACACAGTTTTAATTACTGTCTGTAAATTTCAAGTGTCTGCCTCTCGCATTTCAAAAACAATTCACTCGAATAAGTTGTATGTTTTAGTATTTGTTGTTATAGCGGCCACAGTAACACAACTTGTGTAAAAATTTCTCGTCTTTTATGGTTTCAGAGGTAGAAGGCGCTACGCAGTGGTTCTAACTAAAGACATCTTAATGAAATTTCACACATACAAAGCAGAGGATTTAAACGGTAAGCCTTTAAGGGTGAAGGAGGGCTTGTGGGTAAGTCCCCAAATTAATTCGGGCACAACATTTGTTTGAAATGTCATAAAAAGTTTATTTGTAGCTCAAATGTAAAATTTTTTTAAATTTGGAATGTCCTTGATCTACAAAAACTGTTAATGTACATGTCAAATGTTATCTCGTTGGGGAAAATTGGTTTAGAATTTTTTGTTAAATTTTTGGCCGATGAGTATTAGTAAAAATTACTTTTTGTAGGATTTTTTCCCAAAAAGGAGATATGGTTTTTTCTTATATAATTTAAATTTACTATGTTACCAGTAAACTTGTTTGAACTATTTTAAAGACAATCTATAGAAAATGCGAAAAAATAAAAATTTGGTAAAAATTGCAAAGGTTGTTCCTTCAGCCCTTTCCAAACATAACCATTTTTAAACAAAATTTATGATTTATTGTAAAATTCCTCGGTGCGCAAATCACCGATTAAAAATAAACATGTTTTTAAAGCTTAAACTGTTGGCTATATACTCCAAAAATAATTTATCAGCCCCGTGGTTAATAAAAGCATGGTAGCTACTTTTGTAAAAAAAAATCAATTTTTGTGAACTTACCATACCAGTTTTAGGACTTCAGGTGTTGAAGTAAAAAAAAAGTGCTATCACCATTTAATTAATAACTCTCTTATCTATGTTGGTATAACATTTTGAAATTTGATATCTCATTCCGATCAGAAGAATGTCAGAATATCCACCAACCTTTCCAATTAATGAAAAAAAGGGGGGGCCTTACCCACAAGTCAAAATATTATGTTTTCAAACCTCTGTGCGCTGACAGACGGGCAGACATTGTAGGGAAAACAATAGAGTTACGTTTTTAACCTTTGGGTACGGAACCCTAAAATATGAATAAAAATTAGTTGGGTATGTTCGTTCATTTTGCTGCATATATATATAGATCAAGGCGAATTCATACCAGGTGTGAGAAGTACGGCAACAACTACAACAAAACAATAACTTTGACGTTCTACTAGCAGATATAAAACAATATATTTTTGACTAGACATTAGAGAAAAGGTCAGCTGGGCTAGCGTCTCCACCTATGAATTCGCCTTGGTTCAGATCATAAAAACTAATTGTATGAACTCGGTCGTTTATTGACGCTCTTAGTTGAAGATGTTTGAACTGGTTTAAATTACTAAATACACAGAAGAGTTTTGATACATTTCTTCTAAAACAAACATCATTTCATTTCATTAACACTAGACATCTAATCGTTCTTGTTATTCCTAGAAACTACTTACACAATGCAACAAATAAGCACTTACGAAAAATACACGGATTTGACAGTATAGGTTCGATTCTACTACCAAAAGGTAATAAAACCCTGTGCTCAGTTTGGCGATCAATTTTTTATTTATTTCAGTATTTCAATAAATTTCTGGTTCTCGAAAGATTGTGAAAATCCGTGGGCCCTTCTAAAAAGGTGTCATCAGCTTTTGTCTAATATTTCATTCATACCAGGTGATAGCGCTTAAATTTGTTCGACAATAATGTAGCTTAGGATTCGTTGAAAAGATTTTATAAACATTTTTTGAATAAGAAAATTATTTTTTATTTTTTAATTTTTTTCAGCATAAATTGTATTATTACTAACAATATATGAGAAATTTGTACTAACAATATATGGGAAAATTTTAGCCACTGTAAAACAGAAAAACTTTGCGAATATACCAAAACATTCTGAAAAAAGCTCTATACAACTACTAAACAAAACACACTAAGTATTTCCATCATGAGACGAGTAAACTTGGCGCTCGTTCTACTCGGTCAGCTCATTGCGTTTATGATACGAAAAGAGCTTTGCTTCAATAAACTAGTTTGTGTTCGAGTATAACCACTTGTTCATGAGTTTGCTCATTCAGCTGTTTAATTTAAAAGGACTAGGATCTGAAATCTTTAAAACCGCACCTTGTTTTGATAATTTTGTATTAAAAAAGTCAAGCGTATAGAACGTATTAAACGATAAAAAAAAACACTCAAATAAAAATAAAACAAAAAAGTTTGCAAATTCAAAGCAACTTTTAGACTGCAGCAAATGAAGGTTTTTTAAGGCTTTTTATATTAGAACCTTTTGGTAACGGTTTACTTTATTTGGTAAGGTACAAGATTTAAATTCATTTCCTTTCTAAAATTACCTTCAAGTCACACAAATTGGTTTGTAGTTTCAGAGATGTCGAGAAAAAATTTTCATGCAATTTATTAACATTTTTATTTGTTTTTTTTAGTTTATAAAAAAAGATAACTAATAAAATCCCGTTCCTTTTTTGTGAGCAGTTTGATATAGAGTTGCCAACAGAAAACAAGTCATGAAAGTACATCCTTGTTACAAAATGCGATATGCATACAACAAGAGGCTGTTGTTTTCTTTGTAAGCCTGTCAAATAATATATTTTATTGAATATTTAAATTTTATTAGTCGAATTATTTATTACAACAAGTCAGGCTTGAGTTTGTTCTATTCTCCCTAAGTTGAAAAATATTTTTATTACAAATAATGCGATTAATTTTAATGAAAAATTTTTAAATGTTATTTTTAGGCACTAACAGAATGTAATGCATTTTCTGGATCGCTACATCCGTCTTCAGCATTTTTCTCATCTATCTACTTGGGGTGGTGTTAAGTTATAAACATCATCTATTTAACCAACCAAACTTAGAGAAAGGAATACGAGAAAAATCGTATTTATCATCATTCATTTTCCAAAGCTTACCTCTTGTGTGATATTTTTATGTATGTTGCTGCTTCTGTCAACCTTCGGTTAGCAGTGAGAGCAACTTTTCGTTAATTTGTTTTGCCCTAACATACCTTTTTAGTTGATACTAATCTAGTTTCCAACCGAACTTTGCACAGGGCATCGCATTTCTACCTTTCAGAATGCTGAAGACGAATGTAGCGATCCAGAAAATTCATTACGTTCTGTTAGTGTCTAAAAATAAAATTTTAATATTTTCTTTAAAATTATCACGTTATTTGTAATAAAAAATATTCTCTCAATTTAGAGGGAATAGAACGAACTTAAGCCTTACTTTAAAATTTTATCTGCATGTTATAATTTATTTTAATAGAACCAGTCCTTGACTCTGGATAACGTTTAAAGCGAAGTAAACTTTAAAAAAAAAAACGCAAATGTACCGTTATCTGGTTAATGGACGAAATGAAAAAAAAAATTATATTTTTCATGTTCAGACATTCGCCTGTAAAGCAGCGTAATAGAATTAAAATATTTTACTTTATGGATATTTTCTTTCTTCTGCTTTTAGATAACATGATGGATACAATCAGAACTTTACATAAAACCACAGAGTCAACATTTGAACGTGTCTCTACAATTTCAACCATAGGTGAGTCCCGTATGTCATACCACAAAAAAAACAAATAAAATAAAATAACATCAAATACTCCTTACGATTAAAAACCTTAGATCCTAATCATCCTTTTAATCATTTACCTTTTTATATTTTTACCTTTTTTATTTTAAAATTCAAAACTAAAAAATATATATTAAATCACTTTATCATTTTTCTTTGGCTAAATGTAGATTTGTTGTTTATCATGAAATTTAATTTTAATTTTACATTTATTTTATTTTTTTTATTTTTATGTTTTTAATTAATTTCCGAAGGCTTTTTAATGTGTGTATTGCAAAAATCCATAGTACCATTAAAAATCGTGTTGTTCGCATCAATGATTTAGAATCATACTTTTAAGTTAAAAAAACAATCAAATCATTTTTTTATTTTATTGAATCGATGCCATATCGACAATAGTGTGTATCTTAATAAAATTCAAATATCTTTGTACAAAGTGTAAAATAAATAAAACTTAATATAAATTGTTGTAAGAATGAAATTAAATTAAGAAATTGAATGAATTAGTGGCTGGCAGTGATCTAAAACAAATCAAAAAATTATTTTACTTGTTTCAAGTCCTTGTTTACTTAAATAATTCATTGCATTTAAAGAAACCAATTCGAATATGGCTTTTCTGCAAATTAATACATATTAATAAGCATAAACTAGATAAACATTTTACATACTTACCCTGCAAGCATTACGCAGGAATATTAGTCGTTACTTCTTAAGGTGGGATCGTACGATTCCCACAAAGCAGTAATTAGTATTATATTATCTGTTGCCTCAATCGTGTGATTTCAATACTAATTTACTCATGCTGCAATCGAGGCCGTAATTCTGCTTTTCATAAAACCCTGGATCAGAAAACGTGTTACAACTCGATAGGCAACTACAGTCGGGAGCACAAATGAGTACATGTTTGTATTTTCTGTATCTGAAGGCGCATAAAAAAATTATTATAAGGGATTGTTATTTTATTTCTTATTCAGTTGTTAACAATAATGTTTTTAAAACAACTCAAAAAACTACATATACAAAGAAAAATCAAAATAAAATAAAAATAGCTGTTTTGTACTCAATTTCGCACTTTCCGGGGACGTTTAAAATATTTTGTATTTTCAGTATTTGGCCCACAGCCATTTATTTTGTGGTTCACTATTTATGCGTTTGGACATACTTTCTGCCTCTCCAGCTGCGCACGTTTCCACAACTCGATTCAGTTAGGTAGAGCTCTTCGATATTTTCCCGATCGTCTTTTTACTATTGACCACAAAATCTCAACTGAATTGAGGTCGGGTCTTTGCGGAGGTCACAGGACATCAATTGAAAATTTTTTCAAGTCAGACATTCCTCAATTCTTTTTCAGGTGTGATTCGTTTCTCCAACCTGTTGGAACATAAATTCTTCGTTAGAATATGCCCTCATATCTAAAAAATCAGGAATATGTTTAAATAGTCTTCCTTTCTCTTGATGCCATAAATTTTTTGCAATGGACCAACATGCAACCATGTAAAACAATACCACTATATGATATTACCTCCGACGTGCTTGACAATTATTTTAATATGGTATCGTTGAATTGTCTCCTGCTGTCGACGCCAGTAATACTGTTTACTATCAGACTGATATCACCTAATTTGATCATATTACTCTCTTCCAGTCATTAACAGCCCGATCTTTCTAAATCATGCCGAACCATTTTTATGTATCACTCCAGGTTTTGTTTTCTTCACAGTTGCAAGGTACCCAATGTTGTGTAGCGCTCTTATAGCTGCCCATGGTCCAATAGCTTTTTTTATTGCTATGGAAGCTTCCTTTGGCGCTAAAGACTTGTCAGCTCTCGTCATTCTCATAATAAGGCGAGCGGCCTTATCAGTTATAAGTTTTCAGTCTCTTCGTATTAACTTAGATTCTAAGTGTCGTTTCCAAGTAAGGCAGAGCTCATAATGTATGCCGATGTATTTGACTTCAGAAACTTGAGGTATCATTTGATTATTTATGCAGTGCGAAAGTGATATAAGTACATTTTTGTTTATTCACCTTTATTCTGCATTTCTTGCACCATTTTACTCTATTGGGTATATGCCCTATAAATGTTTTGGTGCTACTTAGAAGCTTTTATACTTAAACAGCTGTGTCAACAGCAAATTTATTACATGTTTTTAACATGATTACAACAACAGCCAGGAATTACAATTTTATGCGAAAAAAAAAATTTAAAATTATCGGATTCTTTTCACATTTTGCAAAATATTGAGCATTACTTTATTTTGACAACAATAGCGAGTGTTGAATTTTTTATTTAAATCTCAAGAAATCCAAAAATCACTGCCAGTATCACAATGTTGAAAGATTTCGTCCTTTCGCACAATTACATTAGAAAACAATTCAAAAATTCTGCTATGGCTTCGAAATTAATTGTACGAAAGAACGAATTCTTTCGTTCTTCGTACAATTAAAAAAATTAAACTGGCAGTTAGTTTTTATATTTAAAATTCGATAAAAAATGAATACCATAAATAATTCTATTGCATTTGATTAAACCAAATACTGCAAATGTATCGCAAGAAAAGAATTGTTATAATTAAAAGTACAAAAGCTACCTCCTTATCTCACTCTTATACTTTTATTTTTAAGTCAGGGTACTTCTGTAGCACTTCAAAGAGGAACATTCACGGATACAAGTTTATTAACAAAAATTATGTTTTAGTAGTTATTATAAAATTTTTATGTTATGTTTGGAAAATAATACATAGTTATTTTTTAAGTTTTACTTTTTGCTTAGTAAATAAAAGTCAATCCTTAAGTTTTATTATTTCGTTTTTTTAAAGTTAATTAACAAAAAGAGTTTGTGGACAAACATACATATATACATATAAATATTCATACATATATATATATATATATATATATATATATATATATATATATATATATATATATATATATATATATATATACATATATATATATATACAGTCTGTCAAGAAAATGTTTATACAAGGTGAAAAAAAGTTTCGGATTTGTCTTTTATAATAGGAAATTTTGTTTCCTTTTTTATTTTTATTAATTTTTTTACTAAATTATTTTATTTTGTTAACTTGCAAATAACATCAAAAAAGAAAACCTACAAAAATAAGGATAAAACACAAGATTAAAAACAGAAAAACTTCCGGAATTTTGTTGTCAATAAAATGTTTAACATAGTAATATAATATGAAAAAATGCGATGGATATGGAATTGTAAGACAGCCAGTAATTCAGACAACCTTTGATGGAAACAACTAATTTTTGCATACATTCCGTTAGAGTTTTTCCATTCCTCCAGAATTTTCGATAACTTAAAACAGCTTGGCTTTTGGAACGTCTTTTAGCAACGATTTTCCAGATAAGCTCACAAATTTGCAACAGATTTAGAAAATTATGTCCTTACCAGAAGATCCTTATATTTTTATTTTGATCTCTTCGTAAAATATAACGACACCCCAGTAGTCGACAAGTTTGGAAGTATGCGTTACAGCAAGGAACAATCCCTTTCTTTGTGTTGCATTGTAAGTAATGGTTTCTTTCGAAATAATTTTGATGAATATCCGTTCCACTTAAAGACTTGCCTTACCACTTCGTGGGAGACTGTCAAGCTACGTTCTTTCCTCAGTTCTTGTAGATACCAAACGGGTTTCGTCTACCTTCTTCCTTAAAACACGTTCTGTTCTCTCCAAAATCATACGAGGGTGGCCAGTTGACAGCTCTAATGAGAGCCTATTTTGATTTTTATTACGACTTAAAATATTCTAAACAGTTGGTCTTGTTATTGAACACATTTTAGACAATTCTTGTACTGTTTTTTTCAATCACGAGATTGTAATAAACCGATTGAATCAGATCAGTCGATGTTAATGTTCCGTTTTTAAGCCCAGCACGCCGCTCTACGGAATTTCAGGTTTGATTTTTTTGCCTTTATTTCTACAAAACTAAAATTCGTCATGTGGTCGTTTATAGAAATAAAATGCATGTAGTCGTGTTTTTTAAATTTTATTCTAAATTGTACACAATCAAATCATATCAACACAGAAATGAAAAAAATTATATTTAAAAAATGTGAAAAACATGAAATGTCATAAATTTCGTTACCAAACAATTGCCTGAACATTAATTTTTGTTTCAGTTGAAGGAAAAAAGTCTACACTTTTTGTTTTAACATCTCTGTTATAGTCATAAATTCCGTTCGCCTTTCAGTTGAAGGAAAAAAGTCTACACTTTTTGTTTTAACATCTCTGTTATAGTCATAAATTCCGTTCGCCTGAAAATTTTCAAATCTGAATTTAAGGCGTTTTTACACACACTTCTTATGACAAACTGAAATTCAGTCGAGCTGCGTACTGGCCTTTAATACGTTTTTTTTGGAAATCTAAAAAAAAAAATCATTAAAAACTTATCATTGGTCACTCGACTTTAGGAAATAAATAAATTTACAGTAATATAAAAATAACAACAAGAGCAAAAATTGTAAAAACATTTTCTTAACAACTCAATTTTGACGTCAGGATTAGCTTTTTATTTATTTTTGTCGGGTCTACATCTTGTTGGAACAATAAATCATTTTCGGAATAGGCGCTTTTTTCCACAAACTCCGACAAATTTGTCTGAAGAATACTAAGGTGGTCCTCCGTCATCATTATGCCTTCATCATGTTGCTAGTGGTCCAACGTTGGACCATGAAAACCATCCCCACACCATTAAGCTTCCACCACAATGTTTAACAGTCTGCTTAACCTGGTGTCGCTGAAGTGTTTGATATGGTCGGTGCCAATAGTATTCTTTATCATCCGATTGCAATTTATTTATTTTCGTCACATTAGACCAAATAACTCGTTTCCAATTCTCAACTGTCCATTTTCCGTAATCCTTACAAAACTGCAAAACGTCATTTTACATTTTTATTAGACAACACCGGCTTTTTTGTTTAATAGCTACGTAGTGCCTTGCTTACAGTACATTCACTTACAATTTCGTTTATTGCTTTGGCAGCTCGTTTTGGTGTTTTGGTATCACTTTTCCTCAATAAAAGTTCAATATGGCGTGAACCAGCGTATGTATGTACGCCCATTTGCGGCACAACTAGAAGTCAGGTTTCGTCGTTTTCGAACACTTTGCTCAGTATTACACAATTTAGCTATTTGTCTGCATGACTGCTCATTTTATGTCAGATTAATTATTTTATTTTCTAACGGACCTTTTTTCAAAATTTTTTTTCAAAAATATTTTTTCTTACAATTTTCTTAAATTTGCCACAGAAATTTACTTCACTGAATTTAAATATACTTTAACTTGTAAGAAAATAGAAGTCAAAGAGAAATGAAAAAAAAAAAAACGGTACATACGTAATTATTCAACTCATTTAAACTAAAAAAGTGCTAGAATTGACTTTTTTTTTTAATAAAAAAAAAAAAAAAATGCAGATAAAATAAAATTAAAAATCAGTTTATATTTTTTCATAATATAATAAAACAACGAAGGGATAAATCGAGAAAATTTCTTATCGTATATCTGTTTATTAAATATTCTGTGGAGATTTTTTTATTTTATATTATAAATATCACTAAATTATTCACGTAACAAAATCAATTTTTAAATTTAGAAAAATTTCTGTTTTTATTATTTTATTAATAAAAATTTTAAATTTAAATTTATAAATAGTAAAACGTTTTAAATCGGTATTGATGCTAAAATTTCAAAGCAGTTTGAACAGGACTTCGAAGTTAAATACATACATAGTAATTGTAACTGTTTATTTGGCGATTTGACCCACTGTGTTGTGTTTTAACATTCATGCAGAAGTAGCAATGTCAAGGTAAATTGGGAAATGGAAAATTAAAAAAAAAAAAATTCTGTTGACTTTTGTGTCCGTAGGTGATTTGCTGAGGTTTCTGTTGTTTTGAGAATAATATATTTGGTGACGTGCAATACTCTGTATGACCTGAAAAAACACACACATGCAGAACTTTAGTATTTGAAATGTAAATCACGGTCTGAACTGTTTGTTGTTCTAAAACTTGTTTGAAAAGTTATTTACGTGCGCTATAATAGGATTATTAAACTCATACGTTACTAACAGAGCTCTTCGCTTAGCTCGCTTGTAAAACAATTTCGAGAATTTTCCGCAATAACAAAAAATCTTTATAAATTATATTCTTGTTAGTCTCGTTAATCCCACCACCGTCAAACCAAACCTCCCCCCCATAAAAAAGATAAACCAGACTTACTTTCTCTTAAAAACCTGGTTAAAACAGACATAATTTGTATACGACGAAATCTTACTTGAATGCATTACGTTTGGAATGAGTGAACAGGGTTGTCAGATATGGCGATTTCTCGTGGAGATATCCAAACTTGGCGACATGGCGACTTTTTGGCGATTTTTAAAATAGTTGGCGATTTCTCATTGACTTTTGGTCAACTTTTACAACTGAATTAAAGAATGTGGAAATGGATGATGAAGATATTAACGTTATAAGAATGAATTGTTTTTCATATTTAAAGATGATTTTAATAGAATTAAGAAATAGACTTCGTAAAAAGATACGCTTATTTAAAGTTTAGGAACATTTTCCATTTAAAAAGCTTGCAATACGTCATCACAAGCGAAATTCTTCGTTTTCAAAGTTTTCTAATCGTTATGAATCACTATTGAAAATATTAACTTTTGTTAATTTTAAAGATTATATTTGATGATATTCCAGCTAATTTACATCAGTTTTTGTACTTGATGTGCTAGTTATTCCAATGATTTTTTTACTTTACTCTTTCTATGGAGGAATAACCAGCATATTCCTCCATAGAAAGAGAGCTTTCAATAATTAATTCTACTAAAAATCTAATGCAAAATAGATTTTTTTGATGATATAAATTTCATGAATTCAAACAACAGGGCATGTTGCACTTTATCTGTTGGTCTGTATATTTTATGGGAAATTTAATTCCCATAAAGTATGTTTTATATAAGAACACGGTAATAAATACGTTGAGGATAGGTATGTTCACTATTTTTAATTGTTTTAAGTAAAAATTGTACTTTTCTCGTGTTCACTAATCGGTTTTGTTTTATACAAAAACAATATTTATATTGGCGATTTTTTCCATCTATTTTTGGCGAATTTTAGCTATTTTAAAAGATTTTTTTTTGGTGATTTATTAAAAATATGATTTAAAATTAAATTGTATATATTAATGGAAAATTTTAACAACTATTTTGGCAATTTTGGAGATTTTGGCGATTTTTAAAATCGAATTTGGCGAATTGTGAATGTTAGTCTTTGCAGTATACGTCCTGCTCCCTTGTAATAACGTATAGCAGTAAAAAAGACTTGTTATCAAGGTTCAAGTCAGTACATAGCATGGTGCTCTAACCTGACGTTGGCATATTTTAGCGCCCTTGTAAGTATCAATTTTCAAATATGGCAAGCCTGGACCATATTCATACCCCTTGTTTAGGGGTTAGAGACAATCAAATTACTCACACTATGTTGGTGCCTTCTGTTGAAAGTGCAACATCACACTGACCAACCTCGCACCATCCCTGCAATGCAGGCCCAAACTACAACCACCAAGTGCTCCCTGCGGCGACCTCACCAATAACCGTCAAATGGGCGGCTTTCCGTAGAGCTACCGGTTCCCTTCATATCAGTCTTTTGGACACTGGTTGGGCCTCGAAAGATCAGATTATCCTCCAGATTCACGTCCGGGGTCTGGTACCCCCCTATTTCCCGGAAGCACTGCGTCAATGTTTGTAAGAAGAAAACATAGCAAATAGTGCTCCCTTGGAAAGGAAGGAAGAAATATTAGTTAGTGCTTTTGGGTTTTTTCTGGGAAAGTATCGTTATTAAAAAAGAAGTGTCGACGTACAGGTAAAAAGTTTAGGCCCGCGAAGTTTGAAGACTTTACATAGAGATAATATGTGAAAGCGGGCTAGGATATGTTTAAGTTTCCGCATGTTTTGCAATTTCTGCTTTAACCAATTTCACGTTGAGTTCTGTGTACACATTCGAATTTTTAATAAACAAACTGAGGCAGTACCCCATAACTTAATTCCATAACACCATACTCTGTTTAGCATCGAATTCTAGAGCTAACATTTGTGATCTAAGCTACGGGTAGCAATTTTTATGCTGCTCTCAGCAGCGCTTTGCGTTTTACGTTTTTTTGCAAATGTAAAAGATATAGGTTTATGCGATTTTCCAGAAATAGTTATAATTCAGGTAACTATTCCTTAGGGGAACTTCCGTTGTAGTCAGTCGATACTTTTCTGGACATTGGAATTTTGATTGTAAATGAAACTTGATTTCACATGTTACTCTGTCTGAAGACTTTTGCTTTTAGAGCTTTCCGATCCGTATACACATGTAAACTTACATATCACAGGTCAGACCTATTATAGAATATACATACATAGATCTTATTACTGTATACATTGCCTATGATTAAGGACCTTAAGGCCTCAGTTACTGATGTTTAGGATACAATCGCCGGTGGAGATCATGTAGAACTTGTAATAAAATATGCCAGATAGCTCATTGTTTTAACGGTTATTCAATTTCAATACTTTTGCAGATGTTATAAACAATCATTATCGAATTTTTGTGTGAATGTAAAAAATTTTTGAAAAGTGCATGCGGCCATACTAATGCACCGCAGTCTAAGGTACTACAAACTTAAGGTTTTTTGCTTTGTCATAGTTGAATCAAGATGTTGAAATTAGTTTCTCATATGGCCTCAAGATGACAGCTTTAAGAGATTATTTATTTTGTACTTCCTGTTAAGATTTTTTGATAAACAAATGAATTTTCTTCAGTCAATTGAAAATTTAGCTTTTCTTAGTTTTGAGACTATTGGCAAAGCGGTAGAGGACTGAAATCTTAAGAGGAGTCATTTATGTTAAGTATATTTAGTTATAAATATAACTGAAATGATTTCTTTAACAAAATTAAGTTCTTTTAAGTTTGTTAAAAGAGAAACCTGTGCAATAATTCCGATAGACAGAAAGTTCAATGGCGTTTGCAACAAACCTAAAGATGTTGAAAGCAAACGCCACAATATTTCAACGCCACTATTAGAACAATTGAAATAAAAAAATATAGAAAAAGAAATAGAAATAGAAATAAAAAAATGATGAAATCATTCAGGGTCATTTGAAAACAATGACTTAATTTCTTTAATTTAATTTGTGTAAAACTGGTCAACACACACACACATACACACTAACAAATGGTAGTCTAGAATAAAATACCAGCTAATTTATTGTTAGAAGAATTTCTTATTGTTTGAATTCATTTTCCTGCAACAACATTGGTGCAGACTTGTAATTGTGTCCTACGAAATTTCTACACTTAGTGAAAATTCGAATTTGAGGAAGAAAACAACCTGTCAAAGTTCTAGTGGCTCCGCGTTATAAATAAACATTTGAAATAAAATCGAAAATAAAACATTTTCTTCTTTTTTTTTTGTTTAATTATTTTTTATATGTACATATATTGAACAAAGTTTAAGTGTTTCTAAGGCAGAGAGTTTAATAACAAAATTTATTCAAGTTAATTTATAAATAAACAAATTCAAAAAATTATTGCATTAAAAACCATTAAGATTACGGTAAGTCGCTGAATTGTGTGAATCTGATAAAAATCAATTGGAAAATAATCTTTATTCTAAAATCTGTTCCTTTTTAATTTCTGAAGCAATATATTAAATGGTGTGTATCAATTTTATTCTTAAGAATTAATTATTTTTAAGCTCTAAGACATTTACATTTAAAATTTACTATTTAAGTGTTAAGAAACAACAACAACGACAACAAATATTACATTAGTCGAGTTGAAAGAAATATTTCGAAATACTTCGTTCTGAAAACGTTTGCAATTTTCAGTGTTTGCATTTCATTTTTCAATATCCATAAATACACATTTAATTAATTGGAAATACCTATTAAATAATAAACTTTTAAAATTTTTAATGTTCCTGGTAGTAGTTTGAAGGAATTAATACAAGCTGATTTTCAAAATGTTGACTGCAACCTTTATTTAATGTATTGTTTGTTGGACATCGGAGTTTTCGATAAACGGTTCAATCTTAATTTGTTAAATATTTTGGGAAAAAATAACATATCAATAACTTCCACAAAGTATGAAGTGCTGCACATAGCTTCCAGCAGCTCTAGATTAAAGACCCAGTGCGAAAATTTGTAACAACAAAAATAATTTCAATTTAAGCAAGTAATAAGTGTATATTACTACACTTTCGCAAATGTGAAAGAGGATACGTTAATATTTGCAATAAAAGAAGTTTCTGAAAAATGGAGATTCAAGAGACAACAGGATTTTTTTGGAAAATCCGTTTCTCTAAAAAATCGATTTGTTGGGACTACTTTTATAAAATTTTTATTGTACAAAACACTTCTACCTGGAAGTCAACACTTTTTTACACCACCGGCATTTAAAACTTTCTTCGTTTAGTTTTTTTACTTAATATTATGCTAATTACTTTTTTTTATTATTGGACCAGCACTCAGGGAATGACCCCTACTCATGCCATGCATTGTGCCAGAACTAGGAAATTTGGTTATGGGAAGGAGGATAGATGGAGTAGTGTTTGTGGACATTGACTTGAATTTTTTCATATTGAAGTTGATAGGAAAGACATCCGCAGGGAGTTTATTCCACATAGGAACCGTTCGGGCGAAAAATGAGTTCTCCCTATAATGCGTAGTGCGATTTACTGGGAAATCGACCACAAATGAATGGGCCCTTGATGAGGAGCGTATTGTAGGCAAAAAAGTGTGGGTGTCGGGTACAATTTCCCTGATTTCATTAGAGCAAATTCCATTATAGTAACGGTAAAACAGCGAAACACAATCCATTTTGCGTCGATGCTCCACTGAGTCAGTGAGTCAATAGACTGTCACCGATGAGCTACTTCGCCCTCTTCAGCACGCGGTCGAGTAGCTCCTAAATATGGAGCTACTCTCATGTATGGGCGCCGGCCATATTCCATTTTAGGCCGGATATAGGTGATATAAATAGTAATTAGATGGAGTGAAGAATCTCTTACACCGTTTTAAGAAACCGAGGCGCTTGAAAGCTTCTTTCGAGACTTGAAAAATGTGATTAGTCCATCGGACATCGCACTGGATTTTCATGCCAAGAACATCAAGAGCTTCTGATTCCTTAATATCTACATCACCCATAGCTACATACGAGGCATCATCTTCAAACGCACGTCACGCGACCCCATTCAGAAATTCTGGCAAGATCGTGATTGAGCGTATTATTCATGTTTTGTCTCTTGACTCCAATCTTCAACTGGTTTGGCCTTTTATTAAATGAGTATGAATGACAAATGCTGCTATCATCTGCGAAAGAGTAAATAGGGTTGAAAGTTTGACAAAGAAGGTCATTTAAAAAAATAAGAAATAGGGTAGGAGAAAGAACAGAGCCTTGCGGTACCCCTATATTAATCTTGAACTTATGAAGTCGCATCTATAACAACTCATATAGTGCTATACCTGAGAAAGCTCGATACAAATGAAGAAAAGTTGTCACCGACACCAAAAGCAAGCAATGAGTTTTGACAAAAGTGCATCATGCCACACTCTATCAAATGCCTTGGAGATATCTAGAGCCACCACCTTACTTTCGCCGAAGTGGTGTATGGAATAACACAATTTTTCTGAAAGAAAAGCTAGTAAGTAACCTGTAGAGTGACCCCTACGGAAACCATACTGGCGGTCGCTTCGCAAATTTTTAGACTCCAAATACCTCGCAAGATGAAAGTTTATCATACTTTCCATTACTTTAGAAAGTGCAGAACAGATTGCAATTGGGCGGTAATTATCAGGGTTGTTGGCATCACCCTTTTTGGGGATTGGCGTTACATTAGCAACCTTCCAACACATAATAAAAATGCAATTTATTTGTTGGGGAAGAAGCTAGTTCCTATACGTATTTCATTGGTTGCTTAGGCCAGGTCATCAGGAAACCTTTTTCCTAATTTCCTAAATTCATTTATTGAACATGACCAGTCGTCGGCAAATAAAAAACCTCATCTAAGAAGATCAGTTGGTTATAGGAAAGCTAGGCTGATCGAGAATAAACAAAGTAGTTAAATTGATTCACTAAGATTCAAAATCTAGGATGAAACGTGTAACATAGGATATCGAACTCTATATACTTACTGGGACAACGACGCAATATGGGATGTGTTTCGATAATTGATCAAAACTATTATAATAGGCTAGTAAGCAGTGTACTAGTCCATCAGTCTGAGGGTTGTGGGAGCGATTCCTATCAAGGTCTTTTTAATTTGCCTAGTGGGGCACCCTGTTTTAATAATAAAAAGTCAGTTCTCTACTTATATGATTTTATTGAAATTTATTCTTGTTACATATGTATGTATAAGTGGATAGGGAAGGTTGGCAGGTTTAAGGCGTCCCATACATTATGTGTTTCCATTTACTATTTCATAAGTAGCTTAATGATTTCAAACTAAATATGACTTAACTTTTATCGCAATAAAAAAAGTAAACATAATCATTGAACAATGTTGCCAACACAATACACATTATGTAATGTATCTTGCTGGTCAAATATTAGTCGAAAGATTTTTGATTGCTATGTTGAATTTTGCAAATATATTATGACATCTTCTAATACAACATGAAAAATTTCACAATTTGTATTACAAGCGTATGGGCCGCTTTAACCTAATAATACTAAGAATTCCCTATATCTACTGCACCACCCCCGGGGTTCCAATTGTCACTGCAGTAATGGCAAATGCTTTGACGAGGTTCACTCGGGGAAAATAGGGGCACCAGACGCTAGGGTTCCTAGAGCCTAGATCTGGAAGAAAAGGTCTGCTGTTTTATAACACGGGTCCTCTTCGAGGCCTGACCTGTAGTGCAATTCACTAACTTTTAACGATCTAACATTTGTTAAATATATCAACATGTTTTTTGCTTGCACTAACGCATTTGAGATTCACTAACTAATGAAAAATACAAACAAAAATAAATGGCAATGCTGCTAAACAAAATGGCAAAATAGCGAAAAGAACAAAGAGGAATGAAAAATAATAAACAAAATATACAAAATTTTCCACAAAAGTGCCTAATTTTTTGTCCTTTTTTAATTTTATTTCTAAAAAATTGTTTAAATTCATTTTTATGTGGTAGGTAAAATACATATGTAATTGTTTTAATTATAAATATTAATTATTTAGCCCCATATTTATAAAAAATAAAACGTATTTGAAATGTATTTTAAATTAACTTTTGTATGAAAAATTAGTTCTAAAATAGATTTCAAATAATATTTTACATTATACATCTAATGGCCGACTTTATCTTTTGATAAAGTAAACGACACAAAAATAGTTGCACTTAAATTAACAATACTCGACTTGTTAAGAAAAACAGCTGATTTATAACAACATCAAATGTTATTAAAAAGCATTTCTGAATAGCAAAGCAGTGCCCAAAGGACTGGTACCACGGGAATCGGTATCCCCACAGAGAGCCTATCCTCTCTGTGACCGGTTATTGTTGAGGTCCCCTTCGGGGGTACACGTGGTGGTTGTGGTTTAAGATCGATTAAAGCAGATGTGGTGCAAGGTCGATCAAATGTGCTGTTGCACTCTCAACAGACGGAGTTTGGATAGTCTCCAAACCCCTAAGCAAGAGGTTATAATATGGATCTAGGCTTGCCTTGGAAAGGCTTGCCATATTGTATAAATTGCTACTCATTGTGACTATATACACACAAATTGCGATTGGTGGCAATCGTAAAGTGTTGTTATACTACACAATTGGGGCGCTAGTCTACGTCTTTATTTCACTCGGTGTTAAGAGCACCGTGGGATAAAGCCATCGTGGCAGGAGCCCACGTTCATCTTGAACACATCATATCTACTGCACCACCCCCGGGGGTTCCAATTGTCACTGCAGGAATATTGGTGAGGTCCCCTTCGGGGGTACACGTGGTGGTTGTGATCTTGATCCTGAAAATCTGCTGCATCAAAAAACTAATTTATTCAAATTTTTTTGAAATTCTTAACACGATTCATTCCTTATATTTGTTTTTCAAATTTAGTTAAGAGTTAAAATTTCATTAAGATAAACACTTGTTTAAATTGTGTTTCTTATTTTGTAGACAGTTTGCATTTGCACAACACATATATTGATCATTTAAATTTACTAAGTTATATTTCATTCATGGAATGACTTCACGACAATACCGCGAATGTAAACTTTCATTCGAATAAAAAGAAAACAAAATATATTTGTTACTTATTTTAAATTTTATTTCATAATGTTGTTATTTTATTATACTATAACTTCTATTATTTTTTATTTTCGATTGGTAATGTAATGTATTGTGTTGTATTGTATTGTTATGCAGTAACGGCTTCTTTTGCATTTTATTATTTAATTAAACTTAAGCTTTGTCAAATGATATAGCAGTATGCATATTAAGAATTTATTCCAGATCTTATTTTAGAAATGAACCCTCTAAAATTGTCTAGCATTGAAATAAAAAAACAGTACCCGATGTAAATATTAAAAATTGCAAACGTTGACGGACAATCAAACATGTATTGATACTTGTAAATGAATTCTAAAAATAACTCTTGTTTTTTAATTTTATACAAAAATAGAAAGTAATATTTGTTTTCTATTTACTTACATACTCGTATATAAGGAGTGTTTACAAATTCACGCAAAATGCGAATTTATCATTATTAAGCAGCAATATATAGCAACCGAGAAAGCAATTTGACTGCTGACATTTAATACATATACTTTCTATAAAGGGTGGTTTAGACGGTACGGCTTTACGTACGTAAATTCCAAGAGAAAATAACAAAAAATGCCTTCGTGTTTGAAAAAAGGGAGTAAAAATCTTACGACAGATTTTTTTGCGTGTGCACCATAGGTGTAGAGTAAAAAATAGTCAAATGAAAACAGCTGTTTATAGTTCTTTCCCTTTGATTTCAAAAATATCACTGGTGCTAACTGAACACTTTCTGTTATATTTAGCTGGTTTTAGGTCATTTTGATGCGATTTGCCTTTGTTAATGTTGTCATCATTTAAAAAATGCATCTCTGATCTGTTGAAATATGATGGTTTTTTTAAGTTTAAATACATAAAGAGAGCCATACGATTGTCAAATTTTCAACCGTATTTTCTCTCAATCAAGGCGAATTCATACCAGGTGGAGTTGATAGCCCAGCTGATTGTTGTTCGCTCTCGTTTTTTTTTGCTAATGTTGTTTCATATCTGCTAATCTAATGTCAAAGTTGTTGTTTTGTTGTAGTTGTTGCTCTACTGCTCACACCTGGTATGAATTCGCCTTGCTCTCAATGTCTCACAGCTTCATTACAAAACATGTTTACGATACCATTCGTGCTCTTTCATGTGATCATGTCAACCGCCCTTAACTCGGATTAACTTTTACATAATAAGTGAGAAAACGCGGTCAGAATAACGCAATTGATTTTTTGAAACTACTCTCAATCTCACGAAGTGGTAGATGGTAGTTAAGCAGTAAACACCAAATTTCTTTGATCATTTATTGCAACTGTGTGTGTAGTGTAATTATGCGCCTTTATTTGACAGCTAATTTTATGGACATGGAATTGTTTTGATGATATCTCTCATGAAAACACTTTCATCAACTTTTGAATTTCATGGCACTGCAATTGAGGTCTATATCAGTGATGCTGTTTTGTTACATTTCTCGTAACCTTTGAAGGCTCCATGTAACATGTATAATTTTGTTACATTTAGTCAAATTTTCGTAACTTTTAGTACCTGAAACTAAATAATGTAATATCTGTGAAATGTTTCGTTACTTAAGACAAGAACTAGCTCCCACGTAGGCTAGTGGTTAGTGTACTAGTCTATCAGCCTGGGGGTTAAGGTTTTGATTCGGTCTTTGTTACTGTTCTGATAATTTAAGTTGTAATTTAATCTGTAATTGTATTGTACCATTTAACAAATAAATAAGTAAAGATAAGAACTACAGGGACAAGCTCTGATAGTCGAATTTCCTTAATTAACATATCAATTTAATTTGGACTGTGACAATGCGACCGGTTTATAACGGATTTTAACAGAGGAAGATTCGAGAAAAAGAGAACTAAAAAAGAAGAAATTTAAAAACGATTTTACTCTTAAAGTTTGTTAACCACTAACAAAAGGCGATTTACATGTAAAAAAATTTCTGGGATTAAATTTGACGTTTGTTGAGATAAATATGTAAAGGTTGGTAAAAGGTCCAAGTTTAATAAAACCGACCACTATTCATCCTACGCGATACAATTTTACCTTGATTGCTTTGTTAATTGACGAAATTGCCTCATTTGCAATTTGAAGAATGTACATGTTACTGTCGATAACAATTACCATAACGTAACACTGTTTGACGTAGATTTTAAACCGTAGGCTTCATTACACCACTCTTCCTTAAAATGGATACTGGTCAAGCTGTGACATTTAGTGGTGCTCGATATTTCGGCATGACAACAGAGTTCTTTTTGTCTAAATTGGATGCTATTGATGTGGGCTTTGTGTAGTTGTTGGAACTAGGATGATACATGTCATACAGCATATTAACCGCTGAATCATGTTATTAAATAAAATTGAATTTTATAATTATTTAATATTAGGCTAATTACCCATAACGTTTTATAATAAAAATGCAATTTATTTGTTGGGGAAAAGAGCTAGTTCCTATACGTATTTCACTGGTTGCTCAGGCCAGATCATCAGGAAACCTTTTTTTTTCCTAATTTTAGAGAAGCCAAAAATACTCTATAAGTAATAAAATTCTACAAAACACAATGTATGTATGTTAATAGAATAATATTACAGAATATTAAATAATATTTCAAATTGAACCAATTTATAATAATTTTAGTGACATTAATTGCTATGGGATAAACAAGTTGCTATGACCTTTTGAAAAACTTTACAAAAAATTTGGGAGGACTAAAAATTTTGTTATATTTATATGTATGTATATGTACTTCTTAGGACACTGCACTACAGTTTGTGCTGGAAGACCAGAAGGTTATATATATATATCTAGACTAGATATGTAGACTAGGTACCTTTAACTGGTTAACTGAATTGTTATTCAAGTATTGCGTATGTCCTAGCTAAGAAATTAATAAGAAAATTGGTAAAACCGTAATTTCTATTTATTTCAAATCTTGCGTTAATTTGGGAACACTCTTTGTATAAATAAATATTCATTTGTAAATTCATCTATACTTTTTCCAATAAAAATTTAAGAAATAATATACTATTGTACAACAATACATCACGTCCTCATACATATATTATTTTGAATGCACTCGTATATTAAATACATTTCCATAAACATTATCTCCTTCACATGCAAACATACATACACACATTAATACTAATACTAACACAAACATAAATCGATCAACAGTAAGGTTCTAAATAAGTTTTATGAAATTGTTGTTGAAATTGAAACCGATTAATTGTTTTTCAATCTACTGATTTATAAAGAAAATAATAATGTTTAAGGCCTTACCGTTCGTCAAACCACTCACCCACATACATACATACATACATATAAATTAATTAATAGGCTTTCGCACGTAAAAATAAAAAAATATCAACACTTTTATGCAGCTTGTTTCGATTGTATTTTTGTTCTCTTCAGTTTATTTATACACAATTTTATTAATATTTTTCAATTTAGACACTGATTTTTTTCAGTTTAATTTTAGTTTTTCACACGTAATATTTTTATTTATTAATAACAAAAGAACAAAAAAATATACATATGTATGTATGTATGTATGTATGTATGTATGTATGTATGTATGTATGTATGTATGTATGTATATTTGTGTGAAAAATTGTTAACTATCGAGCATTTTTTTGTCTGCATTCGTGGCACAGATCTGCTAAATTAATTTATTATACAGGGCGTGGGGATGACAGAGCGAGAGAAACTTATTCCTAAACTGCATTCTGTGAATTCAGTCATCAACAAAAAAATAAGGACTCAATGACATTTAGCGAGTTTATAATCAATCTACTAGCCAGAGATAGTGATGATAACACACGAGTACAGCGTTGCCACAAATAAAAATATTTTCCTACCAAAGTTATCCCTAAAATCTACCAAAACCTACCAAAAATACTACCAAAATTTGTTTATAAGAAATTAATTGTATCGTTTATATTGTCAACTGCACAAAGTTGTTTGAAATAATTTTATAATGTCATTAATAATTCACTATCATACTCAGTCGTTCGATCTGTCAAAAATGGCATATGTGCTAAAAAAGTATGATATTGTGGATTAGAAATGTATGTGTGTGATAGACTTTCTGACAGACTTGCGACACACTTTCTTATTTTTGAAAAATATTTTTTGTATGATAGTGTGGCACCTACAACGCTATTCTGAAACGATTTTTTGTGTAGGACAGGACAGAATTCTGTCAGACTTTTTTGTGGTTGAATCGTACGATCGTGTAGGATAGTGATTCCTGGCCTTTACTACGTTTTCTTTCATTTATAAGTAAAAAAAAAAAACATTTATACATAGGATTTCCAATTGTTTTAGTGCATCCTATAGATTTTTAAGCCCTTTTATTGGAAAATAATTTTAAATAAAAAAAAACTAACAATTTTGGTCCGATCAGACCAAAGTGGCATCTCTGCACAAGTCTTTCCACTCGTTCAATAGCCAACTAGCTACTTAGCAAGTTAAAACCACGTGTTGTTTTATTTTGTAGCCTAATTACTCAACCTTTTGAACATAAATTAGATACTCTCAGCTATCTCATCAAGGTATGTTTAAGGCCGGGCCACATAGAATCCGTCATACTTTATACGTCGTCTTTTTCAACGTAAAAATAAAGATTTTCTAATAAACTTGTTATAAATAAAAAAAAAAAAATTATGAATTTAGCCCTAGTTTTTAACTAAAACAAATAAATAGCATTTTTATTATAAAATGTTATGGGTAAATAGCATAATAATTAATATTTAAATTTAAAATATAATTTGAAATTATGGCAACACCAAAGCAAATTTAAAATAAAAAAAAGCAATATAAACAATAATAAATCAGGCAAGTGCCAGTCAGACTCACACTTGTAGGGTTCCGTACTACTTTTAATGTATAATTTTAGTAGAAGTTTTACATTTTTTCACTTCTTGTCGGGCACCGTTTAATTATTAATTATTTTTTATACTAGAGCATAGAACAAAATAAACTGTGTTAATATAAGGCCAAATTTCTAAAATTCGCGACATCTAGGGAACACCCTTGCTTGTTGTTAAAGTAGATGTTGTAAAATATAACCAGTGTAAATTTTAAGTATAAGCCTATTACTGTCCAATTTAAGGTCATAAATCAAAAATCGTGTCACTATCGAAATTAGGCTACATACATATGTAAATTTATGTCATAATCGCAACACCCATTAATTAATTTTTTTTTTGGTAAGCCATCTTGTATAAATTTACGGTTAAAAAAATAAAATATGCGCGTAAATCGCGTCACTATCGGGACACTTGTTTTAGAGGCCAAAGTAATATAACCTTCTGTGAAAATTCAAAAGTCTATCTATTATGGCTTAAAAAGTAGGCCATATTCATGCAAAACACGTCACTGTCGGAACAACCTTCAATTGTTTCTATTTGTTGTAGGGGCCATTGTAATAAAAAGAAAAAACAATAATAATCAAGTGTTTATTTGGTGGAAGGACTTCCCAACTGAATTACCAACTTAATGATTTTAACAAGGCGTTAGACCAAAATAACCAGTTCTTCAGAATTGATTACGTAATGCATGTACTCGTATATTTCGCAATAAAATGTAAAGCAAATATTTTTTTCTTGGTTTTAAATAATTAAGTGGGCAACTTAGAAATATTTAAAATTATTTGAAATAATGACATATTTTGTAAATATTTTGAAGGCCTTCTCTTTTAAACGATAAGAACTACTTTCGTTATAAATTCCTTTTTTTGATGTATGTAATATGTTTGGTAATCGAGCAACAGAATTTGGCAAGTACAAGACTAAGTCATTATGTGGCAAGTGTGTAGTTCTTTTGGTAATGCCAAACTTATTGCTGGGAGCTGAATACTTGACAACAGAAGTCAATACCAAGGATGATAGAAGACAAGGTTACGCCATCCCGAAAATAAAATTATCTGCGCATGTCGGCCTAACCAAGGATGATAGAACCCAAGGTTACGCCATCCCGAAAATAAAGTAATATTTTATGCGCATGTTGGCATTCAAATTAAAATTGAAGTTTTCTGCGCATGGCGGCCTCATGACGTCACGAAACTGTCTTCATATTGGCTAATAATTCTGATTCAGAGTATAACTATAAATTATTTAAATTATGAGAGTCTATTTGCAGGGTTGCCAACTTTTGCCTATTGCTTACCTTACATTGACCGAACAACGTCATCTACAAGATTGCGCGCATGACGTAATCTTGTCTTCTATTTTTCTTGGTCAATACCTCAGTGTTTGACGCACAAAAAGCAACTAGTTACAAGGAAAAGACAAGACAAGACAAGATGAAGCACAAAGTAAATGTATACATATTTTTGTATAAAATTTACGGATTTGAATTAAAAAGTAAATAAGTTTTGGGCTATATATTTTTCAATGCTGTCCAAAACTTACACTTTAATACTTTTGTATTAAAAATCACAGAAATATATATGTATGTACACATAAATATCCAAGTCATAAATATCCAAGTCATTGATAGAAAACATAAATGCTACAAATACGAACAAATATATGTTTGGATGCATGTATGTATGTATTTATGTATGTATTTGGTTATGTCTTAAAGACATCTTAAATGACAGGTACAAGACAATAGTAAATCATGGAAGACATATTTAGGGCATATTTACATTGATCCAGGCTAAATTTATGGAAATATTTTTCCCTTTTCCGGACAAAAATTTAGCTGATAGAGCCCTAAGGGCAAAAGTACTTGTTATTATATTGTAAATAGGGATACAACTGTGTGTAAAGCATAGCCGTAAAGCACTCTAAAAAATATACTAACTTTACTGTTTTGACCACCGGATATTGCCTCCAGAATTGTAGCCAATCTTTCAATGCGGATGTGGTTAATTCTGGTTATTCTTGCCGAGGCATCAAACTTAGAGTAGAATCTTTGTCTAGTGGTGACATCGTTGCGTCAACGATTAGTTCACGTTTCTTTAATAATTTGATTTCCTTTAATTTAATTGCTTTGTTGCACCTTCCTGCAATCTTTTATCAATGATCAATTTATGATGATATTATAGTTAAATTATGTATGTGCATTCAGGTGGGAGGGACATGTGACCAATAAAATATATATACTTTTGTTACCCCAACTCTTGTTTAGGCTAAATGCAGAAGTGCTTTAAATTCTGTAAAGCGGTATTCCGACTTTTAATCATGTTTTTGCGCAAACGAACTACTTTGTCGATACAGAAGTAAACCCAGGCGAGCTACAAATAAATTGAAATATAGAACAGCCTGTAATTTATGGACTAGAAAAAGCTTCTATTTACACCCATACAAGAGATTGGCTAATTTTTTTATTCTTCAACTCACCGTGAATAACACACGTTCGCTGAAAATTTAACTGGACTAATTTTCAAAATGGCAACTATAAACGTTTTAAAATGTATACTTCTCTTTAGGGTTCCGCAGGCAAATGGTAAGAACGTAACCCTATTGTTTTCGCCACAACGTCTGTCTGTCTGTCCGTCTGTCACTGCCTTTTATCTCTGGAACTGTAATAGGTAGACTCTTGCAATTTTCACAGAAGGTGAAAGTGACGAGTTATTTGCGTTTATATCTCTATTTATTGATATTAATTGAGCTCTAGGAGTCAACCACTTAAAATCTGCAGGCAGTAATTAAAACTATGTTCGCTTTATAAACAAGCATACAAAATTAAACCTAAAAATTACAGGGTGTTCTGTGAATTTTTCACAGATGGTATATAACAAATAGCATAAATTAAAGGGTTTTCCGTCAGTGACTTGATATGCATTTATATGGCGTAATTTTTGAACTATAATAAGTAGACTCTTGCACGTATATAGCCTCTTTTTGAAACGTAGTAGGTAGACTCTTAAAACGTTTACAGTAGATGTGTTGCCATCGTCGCTATAAAAATTAAAGGGTGTTCCGAAATGTATGTTTTTATTTATAATGTCTTTTTTTTGAACCCCAATAGGTAGGCTCCTGATATTTTCATAGAAAATCCTGACACTTAAAATTTACAGAGATTATATTTTGCAATATCTACTGTAACAAGAAACAAAAATAAATTTAACAAAAATAAAAAAGAGTTCCCTACATGTTGCGAATTTAAGAAATTTCACCTTCTCTTCTATACATTATAGGCAGACGCTTGATATTTACACGGGGTATTTAGTACTATGCTCTAGTATAAAAAATAATTAAAAACTAAAGGGTGCCCCATTAGACGTGAAAACCATAACAACTTGTATTTTTAAAGTTGTACTGAACATAGCACAGAACCCTACGTGTGTCAGTCTGACTCGAACTTGACTGATTTATTTGCATTTTTGATGATGATTAATGGATTGTATAATTTATGTTACAAATTTAAATATTGGAATTTTTAACATTTAAATTCGAATCACGACTTTTAAACAAAATAACGGAATTGTATTTAAACCAAACTAAATTCAAGGTGTAGAAATTAATCAAGTAATTACAAAATATAAATTATCTGAAACAGGTTGATTTTCAAACAAAAAACCGGTAATCTGGCTTCAGCTTTTCGACACTCTTTTAAATACAATAGTCTTTTAAATAAATTGTCTTTAAATCGTATAATTTATTAATATTTTTTGATAATATTGTCTTATTTTTAAAAGGTTTTTTTTCTAAAATATTTATCATTTATGATGTTGTTACTGCAGCGTAGACTTTCCTTCTCTCTGTTATCATTTCACAATATGGAATATCATTAAAAGCCACTGATCGAATCTGCCTTTCGAAGAAGAATGAGCCAAAAATGCCCTTAGCCTAAAAGTAGAACAAAACACGACTATAACAAGAAGGTTCTAAGTCCCATACGACGCACTGTGGCACATATTTTGAGAAGGCGGCCAAAAATTACTAATTTGAAAGTAAATACGAGAGTACCTCGGGAGCCAGAATATTATTACTACTACAACAACTTTCGTTAATTCTACAGTTTTTTTTATTACCACCATAAAAAACAGACAGAATAACGCAAAATTTATATTCGCACGACCAATTTTGTTTGTAATCAAAGTAACATTCCTAATTAAAGAATTTTATTAATAAACCAAATATTGTGTTTATAATAATTCCTATAATATTTTTGTTTGTATGGACAGGGTTCGCCAAAAGTAGGAGGATCCAAAACTCAAGAAGACGATTTGATTAAAAATATTTTGTCTTCAGATTTGTATTAAAAATGCCAAAATAATTCAAAAAGCTGTTCAAAAAATAATTGGTTTTGTAAAACTTGTGTATTCATTGATTTGTGCAGAAAATATCGGATCTTGGGTCAGAAAAATTGTTCCGGTGCCCACGGTCGTAACCCGATACACATATAATGGTGTATAGGAGTGTAGGGGAGGGTTCATATTACAGGGTTTCCAATTAAGACAAAGACTTAATTGGAAACTAATAGCTTATAAGTTACATAACTATACAGAGTTTGTTTTGTATCAAAATCTTTTAAAACAATAAACTTATAGGCATTTTGGACCACCCTGTTCGCTGTGATAATGTTGAAATGGCGCACTAATATTTTGGCTCCGAGGTACTCTAGAATTTTTTTTTTCTAAATGCGTAATATAGCTTTGAAATCGGTAGCCATGAAAAATTGATTTTTGGCCGCCTTCTCAAAATATGTCGCACAGTGCGACGGTTAACGCATCCTTCAAGGTGATAATATGTGGCTCCTTTTTAACTTACTCGAACTGTAAGCTGGCAAATTGTTTTTTTACTGCAAGTTTACATCTGGCGAAAATGTTGGCAATCCTAAGAAGTACGGCAATTTAGTATTACGTGTATTATTATTTATAAAAATAAAAGATCTGTGCCAAATCGACTGTATGACTATTTTGCAATGCATGATAAGTAGCTTTTATTTGCACAATACTGTACATATGCATATCTCTTATATATATATATATATATATATATATATATATATATATATATATATATATATATATATATATATATATATATATATATATATATATATGATGCATATACATATACATACATAGATGTAAATAATATATATACAGTAAACTCTTGATTATCCGCGGATATTATATCCGCTTTGTGGATTATTCTCGACACCAAAAGTAAAACTCTTTATGTATAAAAACAGAAAAAAATACTCATAAGCAAGTTTCAAAACTGTTATTTTATTAATTATTTCGTAAATACGGAAATAAGCTGTCCAATTTCTCGTGTATACTGTAATATAATAAAAGTCATCATAAATATTAAATTAAGAAAATATAATAATGTAAAGTACACGTACCCTTGTGTACTTACCTTGGGTCATTGTTTAACCGCTATGCGAAATTCGATTATCTGCGGTATCCGCACCAGTCGATTCCGCGGATAATCGGAAGTTTACTGTACATTATTTTCATACTCGTATGTATTACGTATTATCTTCTTTGTAAAAACAATAACCCGAAACAGAAAACTAATCAAACAAATTCTACTCGTTGTATTGTTCTTCGTTTATATGTTGTAAAAACTCGCTTGCATCATCCAAAAACTACTTCCGCTTCCCAAACTACATTCAACCGATACACTATTTTACTAACAATCAAAATATTACTACTACTATTTTTGTAACTGTACTACTACTACTACTGCTACTAATACTCCTTACTATTTGTGACGTTTTTTGGGAATTATACTGTCAAAAACTACACTACTACAATTATAACAATTCAATATGTGTTTGTATTTGAATGTAAATATTTGAATGACTTGCAACTAACAGAGCACTTCAGCATTCAAAAGATTAATCCTTCTACTATAACTAAAGAGCTAACTGAATACAAGAAGTTGCCTAAAGAAATATTAGAAATTTATAAAACTCCCAAAACACCAACAACAACAACAACAACAACAAAAACCAATTACACTAAAGACACTCCCTCATTTACAGAAATGAGTGAAAGTAGTCGAACGATTTTACCAATTAATACGACCACAACTACCACGTTACCAATAACAAAATCAACACATAAAATAGAAAATGAAAGCCTTCTTTCAATGGGTTACAAGGAAACAACAACGTCAACGGAATGTGCTGGAGAAATTGGAATAAGTGACAAAGAATATCTGGAGCAAATAATGCAATGTGGTGATGTCAAGAGAAAAATACAGGAGTTAGAAACTCAGGTATTAGGTCAAACTGATAGAAACATGCATTCAGGTTCAGAAACTGAACCTGTTGATCAAATTGCGACCGTTAAAACTGCCGTCCACGCAATAGAAGAAAAGCTGATTGACTCAACTGTCGAAGCCATACCATTTGCAGTTCGAAAACGCAAACCCAGTAATACTGAGTGTGACTTAACCCAACTAGAAAAACAAATACTGAGTCAAGTCGATGTTGCATTAACAACGCTAACGACATCAGAACCTCCAGTTGATATAGTACAATTATCTTCAATCGAGGCATATGAAAAGGAAGTTGATAATCGAAATGTAATTCAGGAAGTTGTTTGTGAAAAAGTATGCCAAAAGAAAAGAACATTCGATGTGGGCGAAGAAACCAGAGTATTAGAGCATTACGACAAAAGCGCAGAACTACTAGAGAATGTTGGAACTTGTGACAACGTTTTTCTATCTTCCGACATTGTTGAGGATGAAGAGAAATTTTCTAAAATGGAAACAAAAGTTAAGGAAGTTGTAGAAGTGTTTGAGAAAAAATTCCCAACATCCACAGTAGAAACTATCCCATTTAGTCCAAGACGACAAGGGAGAAGACCTGTTGAATTAGATTTGACAGAAGTAGAAAAGCAAGTTTTAACTGAAACAGATGTTCTTTTAGAAAATTTTGCCCCAATAAAGACTGAGAAACAAGTTCAAATTCAAACATTAGCAAGTCCCCAAGAAACTAATACGCCAGTCGAAGAAATATGTGAGAGGGTATGTTCCAAACGTAGAATAAGTGAATTAGCAAAATTGTTTGAAGTTCCATCCGAAACTATTCAGCAACCAACTCAGGACACCAGCGAACCTAATCTAGATAAGATTGTTTCCGACCCTAGTGATACTAAAGAAACTGGCAAGACTGTGATCTTAGGTCAATTAGCGCATACAAATTTAACTTCCAACCAAACTACTATTAACAAACCTTTAGACTGTGAAAGCACAATTCTACATTTAGGATTACAGAAAATGATTGACAATAATCAACAGTTAAGTCTTAGCAATCGCACAACCACAGACTCTCACCTTCCAGCCAACAGCGAAATAACAACTCATGCTCTTGCTGAGAAAGCAAGGACACACATTTTACTAAGTCATACGAGTTTCCCAAATCTGACTCCTAATGAAACGACCTTAGAAACATTTTCAATAACTGGTGAACAAAAAATCCAAAAAACTGCTGAACAAAATAAAACATTGTCCTTCCCTGAAGCAAACAAATTCTCAGCTTTAAACAAAAATATAAACGATAGTGCGGATGACTTTGCACAAAATAATATTGAAAAAATAAATTTACCCACAGTAGATAATGATTTTGAAAATAATATAAAGCTAACGCAAACGACAGATCTTGATCCAAATCTATTACAATCAGTACCTTCTTTAAAAAGATCTCCTACAGAACACCAATCTAAAGATGATGTTAAAGATGAGTTGCAAGACCGAAAATCATCAGATCATGATGAAAGGATGAAGCCGCATGCTGCGCTACTTTTTGAAGAATTAGACACTTTGACTACAGAAAAATTAAAAACAAGTATTGGTTCGGTCAAATATTATAAAAACCGCACATTTACTGACGAAAATGAAGACGACTTTGAACTACGTAAACAGATGCCACCAAAGCCTCAATTAAGTGACCACACTAAAGATGGGTTAGAAGAACTAAAACTATTAAAATTTGATTCAAATGAACGGCTGACTTATGCACTACCGTCCGATAAACCTGAAAAGTTGGCTTCTGTAAAACAAAACTCCTTTTCAGATTCGATCGAATCTACCACAGTGCTCAAATTTATTGACGCAACTGGTGATAAGTTACAAGAACGAAAACAATCAGATTTTAATACAGAAAAAGAACTGACATCTGCAGTAGAAATGCTGTCTGTAAAACTAGAAAAGGTGGTTAGTAAGGAACAAAAATCTTATTACGATACAACGAAGCCTCTTTCCCAACTCAAATTTGCTGATAGGACTAAAGATGGGTTAGCAGATCTTGATTCATTACTAGAAGTGACTACAGAAGTACCGTCTAAAAAACTAAACAGTGAAAAATCAGTTGTTCTTCAAGAGTCGTCAACATCTGTTATGGATTCCAAATCTGAAGACAGAATTGAGGATAATTTTGGAAAGCAAAAACTATCCGATCTCGATTCTAGGCCAGAACTGCATGCTATAATAGCATCTAAAAAAACAGAAAAACTTTTCATTAAAAAACCAGATGTTGGCAGGAGTGAAAATAAGTCAGAAATACGAAGACCATTAGATCTTGATTCAGGGCAAAATCTGCTACCTCAAAGACCGACAGATATCCCAGACAAACCAGAATTTCAACACGAGTTGACAACATTTTCTGCAGAACCCAAATTTGTTATCTTAAAAGAACTTAAACCATCAGATCTTAAATCCAGACCAGAACTGTTTTCTGTAAAAACGTCTAAAAAGTCAGAAAAGTTTTCCACTGAAAAAACCGAATTTACTCAAGATCTAACAACGACTTCTATGCACTCCAAATTTATTGACTCGGTTGAAGATAAGTTGGAAGAACCAAAACCATCAGAATCAAGAGCGGTACCTTCTTTTGTAAGATCGTCGGAAAATTCAGACGAGTCTTCCACTGAAAAAACAGAAATTAAACACGATTCGACAATATCTACTACAGAGCATAAATTTATTGACAGGACTGAAAATAAGTTAAATGAAGAGGAAGTACCAGAACTCCCTTCTGCAATACCTTCTGAAAAACTAAACAAGTTAACTAACGAAAACCCGAATTTAACTGAAGATATCAAATTGGACGCCAAATATGATAACAGGACTGAATATAAGTCGGAAGAGGGACATTCCTCAGATCTTCATTCAGGTCCAGAACTGTCTTCTGCAGTGCCATCTGAAAAACCAGACACGATTTTTACTAAAAAAATAGAATTTACACAGAATTCGACTACCGTAGAAGATACGGACCCAAAAATTATTAACAGGTCCGAAGATAATTTAGAAGAGCTAGAATTAGCAGATCCTGATTTTAAGCAAAAACTGACTTCTGTAGTATCGTCCGTAAAGCCAGACACGTTTTCTACAGAACAAAAAGAATTTTGTCCTGATTCGTCAGAAGACGCAGATTCTTTAGATTATGATTCAAGATCAGAATTGACTTCTGGAGTATTGTCTGAAAACCCTGACAAGTTTGCCACTGATTTTCAAGATTCATCAACATCCCCTACAGACCCCAAATCTGATACCAGGACTACAAATAAGTTGGAAGAAAGAGATCCGTCAGATGCTTATATAAGACCACAAATGATATCGTCTGAAAAACCAGACGAGTTTTCCACAAAAAATCTAGAATTTCCACAATATTCGACAACTTCTACGGACCCCACATTTACTAGCAGTAGTGGAGATCTTGAGTTAAGACCAAAAATGACTTTTATAGTACCGTCCATAAAACCAGACACGTTTTCCACTGAAAACATGGAAATTTCACGAGATTTTCCAACATATCCCACCGACTTCAAATCTGATGACAGGACTAAAGATATGTTGGGAAATGAAGATTCTTCAAAACCAATCAAGTTTTCCACTGAAAAACCAGAATTATTTGAAGAATTGGCGACATCACCTCTAGAACCCAAGTTTGTTCATAGGACTGCAGATAAATCAGAAGTAAGAGAACTATCAGATCTTGATTCAAGACTAGAAGGGACTTCTGCAGAACTATCTGCAAAATCATATAAGTTTTACACTGCAAAACGAGAATATTCTAAAGAATCGTCAATATCTCCTAAGGATCGCAAATCTGATGACAGAGCTGAAGATAAGTTGAAAGATAGCGATTCATCAGATTTTGATTCAAGACTAGTCATGTCACCTAAAGACTCAACAATATCCCCCACAGATCTCAAATCTGATTATAGGACTGTAGATAAATTGAAAGATAAGGATTCATCAGAGCATTTTTCAAGACAAGAACTGGCTTTTGCAGTAAAATCTCTAAAGGAAGACACGGTTTACACTAAACAACCAAAATTTCAACAATACTCGACAACATGTTCTTCGGTACCCAAATCTGTTGACAGGATTGAATATAATATGGAAAAAGGAGATTTATCAGATATTGATCCAAGTTGTGAACTGACTTCTGTAGTATCGTCTGCAAAACCAGACGAGGTTTCCACTGAAAAATCAGAATTAGCTAAAGATTTGTCGACTTCTCCTACAGAACGCAAATTTGTTGAAAAAACTGAAGATAAGTTAAATTATAAGGAAGCATCAAATCTTGATGCAAGACCAGAACTGCCATCTCCAATAGCGTCTACAAAACCAGGCAAGATTTCCATTGAAAAACCAAAATTATCTAAAGATTTCATGTCATATTCTACGAAGAAGTTGAAAGAAATAGATCTCTATTCGGGACTAGAACTGATTTCTGCAATATCGTCTGAAAACCCAGACAAGCTTTCCACTAAAAAACTAGAATGTCCACAGAATTCGACATCTTCTATAGATCCAACATTTATTGAGAGGTCCGAATGTAATTTAGATGAACCAGAGTCAGCTGATCTTGAATTTAGACCAGAACAAACTTCTGTAGTACCGTCCATAAAGCCAGACACGTTTTCTACTGACAAAGTATTTCGTCCATACTCGTCAATATCTACGGACTTAAAATGTGACGATACGTCTAAAGATAAGTTGGAAAACGCAGATTCTTCAGATTATGATTCAAGATCAGAACTGACTTCTGTGGTATCGTTTGAAAACCCAGACAAGATTTCCACTCAAAAACCAGAACTTCCACAACACTTGACAACATCTCTTAAGGACCACAAATATAATGACAGGGCTGAAGATAAGTTAGAAGAACGAGAATTTTCAGATTATGTTTCCGGACCAGAACTGTCTCCTGTAATATCGCCTGTAGATCAATTCAAGTATTCGGAAGAACGGGAATCATCAGATTTTGATTTAGGACCAGAACTGATTCTTGCAATACCGTTTTCAGGGTCAGATAAGATTGTTACAGAAAACCCAGAATTTCTGGTAGTTTCGACAACATCTTCTATAGAACCTAAATATGACCTTGATTCAAGACCAAAACCAGTCAAGTTTTCCACTGAAAAATCAGGATCTTCTAAAGACTCATCAATATCTCCTACGGAACTTAAAGATAAGTTCGGAAAGAGAGATTCATCAGAACTTGATCCAATACCTAAACTAAGTTCTGCAGTATCGTCTGCAAAACCAGACGAGGTTTCCACTGAAAATTCGGAATTTCCACAGGATTTAACTGAAAAACCAGAATTTCTTCAAGCTTCGAAAACATCTCCTACGGTATTCAAATCTGCTGACAGGAATAAAGGTAACTCAGAAGCAGGAGATTCATCAGATCTTGATTTAGGACTAAAAGTGTTTCCTGGAATACAGTCTTCAGATCCAGACAAGTTATGCACTACAAAACCAGGATTTTCGGAAACTTTAGCAACATTGGTTATAGAAGCCAAATTAGTTGATAGGGAAAAATATGACCTGCAAGAACGGGAACTATATGATTTTAATTCAATACCAGAACATTCTTCCAATGTACCTTCTAGAAAACCAGACAAGTTTTTCACTGAAAAATCAATATTATTTGAAGATTTAGCGACATCGCCTATAGAACCCAAGTTTCATGATAGGCCTGTAGATAACTTAGAAGCAATAGACCTATTAGATCTTAATCAAATAATAGAAATGACTTTTGCAAAACCAGACACGATCTCCACTGAAAAACGAGAATTATCTTCTAAAGACTCTTCAATATCTCCTACTGACTTGAAATATGTTGACCGAAACGAAGATACGTTGAAAGATGGAGATCCTCCAGATCATGATTCGAGACCAGAACAGACCTTTGTAGTTCATTCTGAAAACCCAGACACGCCTTTCATTGAACAACCAGAATTTCTTCAAGATTTGACAAAAGTTTCTACGGTCCCTAAATCTGTTGAGGGAACTAAAGATATTTTGAAACAAGTAGATTTATCAGATATTAATCCAAGACCTCAACTGACATCTGCAAAAATTTCTGAAATCCCAAACAAGTTTTCACCTGAAAAACCAAAATTCGCTAAAGATGTAGTAGAAAATCCTACAAAAGCCAAACTTGTAGACAGGGCTCAAGATAAAATAAAAGAGCAAAACCCATCAGATATTGATACAAGACCAGTACTACCTTATGCTGAGGCACCTGCAAAACCAGAGAAGACAGAACCAGCAGATCTTGGTTATAGACCACTGCTGATTTCTGCAGCACCTTCTGCAAAACCAGACACGATTTCCACCAAAAAACCAGATTTATCTTCTACAGACTCGTTAATATCTCCGACTGAGCAGAAAACTGTAAACCTAAATGAAGATACGTTTAAAAATAGAGAATCACCAGATCATGATACGAGTCCAGAACTGACCTCTGTAGTGCAATCTGAAAAGTCAGATACGCCTTTCAGTGAAAAATCAGAATTACTTCAAGATTCGTCAAAGGTTTCTACGTTCCCCAAATCTGTTGAGTGGAATGAAGATGAGTTGAAACGAGTAGATATATCAGATATTAACCCAAGACCTGAACAGACTTCTGCAGAACTGTTTGATATAACAAACAAGTTTTCGACTGAAAAACTAGAGTTCGCTAAAGATATAGTGGAATATCCTACAGAAGCAAAATTTGTGGACAGGGCTCAAGATAAATTAAAAGAGCGAAAACCATCAGATATTGACACAAGACCAGTACTCCCTTCTGCTGAGCCGTCTGAAAACCCAGAAAACACAGAACCGTCAGATCTTGAATCAAGACCTCTGCTGTCTTCTGCAAAACCAGACAAGATTTCCGCTGAAAAACAAGAAACGACTAAAGACTCTCCTCCGGACCTTAAATCTGTTTCCAGGACTGTAGACAAGTTGGAAAAAGGCGATTCATCAGAACTTGATCCAAGTCGTGAGCTGACTTCTGTAGTATCGTCTGCAAAACTAGATACGATGTTCACTGAAAAACCAGAATTATCTTCTACAGACTCGTCAATATCTTCTATTGACCTGAAATCTGTAGACCGAACTGAAGACACGTTAAAAGATAGAGATTCACCAGATCATGATTCGAGACCAGAACCGACCTCTGTAGTGAAATCTGAAAACCCAGAATTTCTTCAAGATTTGACAAAAGTTTCGACGGTCCCTAAATTCGTTGAGGGGACTGAAGATAAGTTGAAACAAGTAGATATATTTGACATTGATCCAAGACCTGAACTAACGTCTCCAAAACCATCTAAAAAATCAAATAAATTTTCAACTGAAAACCAAGAATTTGCTAAAGATCTGATGGAATATACTACAGAAGCCAAGATTGTTGACAGTGCTCAAGAAAAATTAAAAGAGCAAAAACTATCAGATCTTGATAGAATACCAGTTCTGCCTTCTGCAGACCCGTCTGCTAAACTAGAAAAAACAAAACTATCAGATGTTGATTCAAGACCACTGCTGCCTTATGCAGAACCGTCTGCAAAAATAGACAAGTTTTCCACTGAAAACCCAGAATTTTCTTCGGAAGAATCGTCAAT
The DNA here is from genome assembly GCA_949628195.1 of Phasia obesa. NCBI lineage: Eukaryota > Metazoa > Arthropoda > Insecta > Diptera > Tachinidae > Phasia > Phasia obesa. The sequence continues at coordinate 89,519,295 of OX451217.1, forward strand.
ATCTCCTACTGACCTGAAATCAGATATTGATTCAAGACCACTGCTGCCCTCAGCAGAACCGTCTGCAAAAGCAGACGAGATTTCCACTGAAAAACCAGAATTGTCTTCTGAAGACTCGTCTTCTACCGACCTGAACTTTGTTCACCGAAATAAAGATACGATGAAAGATAGAGATTCACCAGACCATGATTCTATATCTGAACTGACTCCTGTAGTTCAATCTGAAAACCCAGACACGCCTTACCCTGAACAACCAGAATTTCTTCAAGATTCGTCAAAAGTTTTTACGGTCCCAAATTCTTCTGAGGAGTCTGAAGATAAGTTGAAGCATGTAGATATATCAGATGTTAATACAAGATCTGAACTGACTTCTGCAAAACCGCTTGAAATACAAAACAAATTGTCAACTAAAAACCCAGAATTGGCTAAAGATCTAGCGAAATATCCTACAGAAGCACAGTTTATGGACAGGGCTCAAGATAAATTAAAAGAGCAAATACCATCAGATCTTGACACAACACCAGTTCTTCCCTCTCCAGTGCCGTCTGCTAAGGCAGAAAATACAAAACTATCAGATGTTGACTCAAGACCACTGCTGCCTTCTGCAGAACCGTCTGGAAAACCAGACAAGATTTCCTCTGAAAAACAAGAAACGACTAAAGACGTGATAATATCTCCTCCGGACCTCAAATCTGATTACAGGACTGTAGATAAGTTGGAAAAGGGAGATTCATCAGATCTTGATCCAAATCGTGAGCTGACTTCTCTAGTATCGTCTGGAAAACTAGACACGATGTTCACTGAAAAACCAGAATTATCTTCTAAAGACTCGTCACTTTCTCCTAATGACCTGAAATCTGTAGATCGAACTGAAGATACGTTAAAAGATAGAGATTCACCAGATCATGATTCGAGACCAGAACCGACCTCTGTAGGGCAATCTGAAAACCCAGACACGCCTTTCCCTGAACAACCAGAATTTCTTAAAGATTTGATAAAAGTTTTTACGGTCCCTAAATCCGTTGAGGGGACTGAAGATAAATTGAAAAAAGTAGATATATCAGACATTTATCCAAGACGTGAACTAACGTCTGCAGAACCATCTGAAAAAACAAATAAATTTTCAACTCAAAACCAAGAATTCGCTAAAGATCTGATGGAATATCCTACAGAAGCCAAGTTTGATGCCAGGGCTCAAGAAAAATTAAAAGAAAAAAAACTATCAGATCTTGATACAACACCAGTTCTGCCTTCTGCAGAGACGTCTGCTAAACCAGAAAAGACAAAACTATCAGATGTTGATTCAAGACCAATGCTACCTTCTGTAGAACCGTCTGCAAAACCAGACAAGTTTTCCACTGAAAACCCAGAGTTTTCTTCGGAAGACTCGTCAATATCTCCTACTGACCTGAAATCAGATATTGATTCAAGACCACTGCTGTTCTCAGCAGAACCGTCTGCAAAATCAGACGAGATTTCCACTGAAAAACCATTATTATCTTCTAAAGACTCGTCAATATCTGACGAGAAATCTGTAGACCGAACTGAAGATACGATAAAAGATAGAGATTCACCAGATCATGATTCGAGACCAGAACCGACCTCTGTAGGGCAATCTGAAAACCCAGACATGCTTTTCCCTGAACAACCACAATTTCTTCAAGACTTGACAAAAGTTTCTACGGTCCCTAAATCCGTTGAGGGGACTGAAGATAAATTAAAAAAAGTAGATATATTTGACATTGATCCAAGACCTGAACTAATGTCTGCAGAACCATCTGAAAAATCAAATAAATTTTCAACTGAAAACCAAGAATTGGCTAAAGATCTAGTGGAATATCCTACAGAAGCACAGTTTATGGACAGGGCTCAAGATAAATTAAAAGAGCAAGAACTATCAGATATTGATTCAACACCAGTTCTGCCTTCTGTAGAACCGTCTACAAAACCAGACAAGTTTTGCAATGAAAATCCAGAATTGTCTTCGGAAGACTCGACGTTATGTCCTACTGACCTGAAATCAGATATTGATTCAAGACCGCTGCCGCCCACAGCAGAACCGTCTGCAAAATCAAACGAGATTTCCACTGAAAAACCAGAATTGTCTTCTGAAGACTCGTCTCCTACCGAACTGAACTTTGTTCACCGAAATAAAGATACGATGAAAGATAGAAATTCACCAGACCATGATTCTATATCTGAACTGACTCCTGTAGTTCAATCTGAAAACCCAGACACGCCTTACCCTGAACAACCAGAATTTCTTCAAGATTCGTCAAAAGTTTTTACGGTCCCAAATTCTTCTGAGGAGTCTGAAGATAAGTTGAAGCATGTAGATATATCAGATGTTAATACAAGATCTGAACTGACTTCTGAAAAACCGCTTGAAATACAAAACAAATTGTCAACTAAAAACCCAGAATTGGCTAAAGATCTAGCGAAATATCCTACAGAAGCACAGTTTATGGACAGGGCTCAAGATAAATTAAAAGAGCAAAAACCATCAGATCTTGACACAACACCAGTTCTTCCCTCTCCAGTGCCGCCTGCTAAGGCAGAAAATACAAAACTATCAGCTGTTGACTCAAGACCACTGCTGCCTTCTGCAGAACCGTCTGGAAAACCAGACAAGATTTCCTCTGAAAAACAAGAAACGACTAAAGACGTGATAATATCTCCTCCGGACCTCAAATCTGATTACAGGACTGTAGATAAGTTGGAAAAGGGAGATTCATCAGATCTTGATCCAAATCGTGAGCTGACTTCTGTAGTATCGTCTGGAAAACTAGACACGATGTTCACTGAAAAACCAGAATTATCTTCTAAAGACTCGTCACTTTCTCCTAATGACCTGAAATCTGTAGATCGAACTGAAGATACGTTAAAAGATAGAGATTCACCAGATCATGATTCGAGACCAGAACCGACCTCTGTAGGGCAATCTGAAAACCCAGACACGCCTTTCCCTGAACAAGCAGAATTTCTTAAAGATTTGACAAAAGTTTTTACGGTCCCTAAATCCGTTGAGGGGACTGAAGATAAATTGAAAAAAGTAGATATATCAGACATTAATCCAAGACGTGAACTAACGTCTGCAGAACCATCTGAAAAAACAAATAAATTTTCAACTCAAAACCAAGAATTCGCTAAAGATCTGATGGAATATCCTACAGAAGCCAAGTTTGATAACAGGGCTCAAGAAATATTAAAAGAAAAAAAACTATCAGATCTTGATACAACACCAGTTCTGCCTTCTGCAGAGACGTCTGCTAAACCAGAAAAGACAAAACTATCAGATGTTGATTCAAGACCAATGCTACCTTCTGCAGAATCGTCTGCAAAACCAGACAAGTTTTCCACTGAAAACCCAGAGTTTTCTTCGGAAGACTCGTCAATATCTCCTACTGACCTGAAATCAGATATTGATTCAAGACCACTGCTGTCCTCAGCAGAACCGTCTGCAAAATCAGACGAGATTTCCACTGAAAAACCATTATTATCTTCTAAAGACTCGTCAATATCTCCTACTGACCTGAAATCTGTAGACCGAACTGAAGATACGATAAAAGATAGAGATTCACCAGATCATGATTCGAGACCAGAACCGACCTCTGTAGGGCAATCGGAAAACCCAGACATGCTTTTCCCTGAACAACCACAATTTCTTCAAAACTTGACAAAAGTTTCTACGGTCCCTAAATCCGTTGAGGGGACTGAAGATAAATTAAAAAAAGTAGATATATTTGACATTGATCCAAGACCTGAACTAATGTCTGCAGAACCAACTGAAAAATCAAATAAATTTTCAACTGAAAACCAAGAATTGGCTAAAGATCTAGTGGAATATCCTACAGAAGCACAGTTTATGGACAGGGCTCAAGATAAATTAAAAGAGCAAGAACTATCAGATATTGATTCAACACCAGTTCTGCCTTCTGTAGAACCGTCTACAAAACCAGACAAGTTTTGCAATGAAAACCCAGAATTGTCTTCGGAAGACTCGACGTTATCTCCTACTGACCTGAAATCAGATATTGATTCAAGACCGCTGCCGCCCACAGCAGAACCGTCTGCAAAATCAAACGAGATTTCCACTAAAAAACTAGAATTGTCTTTTAAAGAATCGTCTCCTACCGAACTGAACTTTGTTGACCGAAATAAAGATACGATGAAAGATAGAGATTCACCAGATCATGAAAACACAGACACGCCTTTCCCTGAACAACCTAAATTTCTTCAAGATTCGTCAAAAGTTAATACGGTCCCTAAACCTGTTGAGGGGTCTGAAGATAAGTTGAAACATATAGATATATCGGGTGTTAATGCAAGACCTGAAGTGTCTTCTGCAAAACCGTCTGAAATACAAAACAAATTGCCAACTGAAAACCAAGAATTCGCTAAAGATCTAGTGGATTATCCTACAGAAGCACAGTTTGTGGACAGGGCTCAAGATAAATTAAAAGAGCAAAAACCATCAGATCTTGATACAACACCAGTTCTTCCCTCTGCAGTGCCGTCTGCAAGCCCAGAAAAGACAAAACTATCAGATGTTGACTCAAGACCACTGCTGCCTTCTGCAGAACCTTCTGCAAAACCAGAAAAGATTTTCGCTGAAGAACAAGAAATGACTAAAGACTTGATAATATCTCCTCCGGACCTCAAATCTGATTACAGGACTGTAGATAAGTTGGAAAAGGGAGATTCATCAGGTCTGGATCCAAGTCGTAGGCTGACATCTGTAGTATCGTCTGCAAAACTAGACACGATATTCACTGAAAAACCAGAATTATCTTCTAAAGACTCGTCAATATATCTTACTGACCTGAAATCTGTAGACCGAACTGAAGATACGTTAAAAGATAGAGATTCACCAGATCTTGATTCGAGACCAGAACCGTCCTCTGTAGGGCAATCTGAAAACCCAGACACGCCTTTCACTGAGCAACCAGAATTTCTTCAAGACTTGACAAAAGTTTCTACGGTCCCTAAATCCGTTGAGGGGACTGAAGATAAACTGAAAAAAGTAGATATATTTGACATTGATCCAAGACCTGAACTAACGTCTGCAGAACCATCTGAAAAATCAAATAAATTTTCAACTGAAAACCAAGAATGTGCTAAAGATCTTGTGGAATATCCTACTGAAGCCAAGTTTGTTGACCGGGCTCAAGAAAAATTAAAAGAGCAAAAATTATCAGATCTTGATACAACACCAGTTCTGCCTTCTGCAGAGCCGTCTGCTAAACGAGAAAAGACAAAACTATCAGATGTTGATTCAAGACCACTGCAGCCTTCTGCAGAACCGTCTGCAAAACCAGACAAGTTTTCCACTGAAAACACAGAATTGTCTTCGGAAGGCTCGTCATTATCTCCTACTGACCTGAAATCAGATATTGACTCAAGACCGCTGCCGCCCTCAGCAGAACCGTCTGCAAAATCAGACGAGATTTCCACTAAAAAACTAGAATTGTCTTCTAAAGAATCGTCTCCTACCGAACTGAACTTTGTTGACCGAAATAAAGATACGATGAAAGATAGAGATTCACCAGACCATGACTCTATACCAGAACTGACCCCTGTAGTTCAATCTGAAAAGCCAGACACGCTTTTCCCTGAACAACCACAATTTCTTCAAGACTTGACAAAAGTTTCTACGGTCCCTAAATCCGTTGAGGGGACTGAAGATAAATTAAAAAAAGTAGATATATTTGACATTGATCCAAGACCTGAACTAATGTCTGCAGAACCATCTGAAAAATCAAATAAATTTTCAACTGAAAACCAAAAATTGGCTAAAGATCTAGTGGAATATCCTACAGAAGCACAGTTTGTGGACAGGGCTCAAGATAAATTAAAAGAGCAAGAACTATCAGATATTGATTCAACACCAGTTCTGCCTTCTGCAGAGCCGTCTGCTAAACCAGAAAAGAAAAAACTATCAGATGTTGATTCAAGACCACTGCTGCCATCTGTAGGACCGTCTACAAAACCAGAAAAGTTTTCCAATGAAAACCCAGAATTTTCTTCGGAAAACTCGTCAATATCTCCTACTGACCTGAAACCAGATATTGATTCAAGACCACTGCTTCCCTCTGCAGAACCGACTGCAAAATCAGAGGAGATGTCCACTGAAAAACCAGAATTGTCTTCTAAAGACTCCTCCCCTACTGACATAAAATTTGTTGACCGAAATGAAAATACGTTGATAGATAGAGATTCACCAGATCATGATTCGAGACCAGAATTGACCTCTATAGTGCAATCTGAAAACCCAGACGCGCCTTTCACTGAACAACCAGAATTTCTTCAAGATTTGACAAAAGTTTCTACGGTCCCTACATACGTTGAGGGGACTGAAGATAAATTGAAAGAAGTAGATATATCAGACATTGATCCAAGACCTGAACTAACGTCTGCAGTTCCACTTGAACTAACGTCTGCAGAACCATCTAAAAAATCAAATAAATTTTCAACTGAAAACCAAGAATTCGGTAAAGATCTAGCGGAATATCCTACAGAAGCAAAGTTTGTGGACAGGGCTCAAGATAAATTAAAAGAGCAAGAACCATCAGATATTGATACAAGACCAGTACTGCCTTCTGCTGAGCCGTCAGCAAGACCAGACCAAACAGAACCGTCAGATCTTGATTCAAAACCTCTGCTGCCTTCTGCAAAACCAGACAAGATTTCCGCTGAAAAACAAGAAACGACTAAAGACTTGATAATATCTTCTCCGGACCTCAAATCTGTTTACAGGACTGTAGATAAGTTGGAAAAGGAAGATTCATCAGATCTTGATGCAAATCGTGACCGAACTGAAGATATGTTAAAACATGGAGATTTTCCAGATCATGATTCGAAACCCGAACCGACCTGTGTAGTGCAATCTGAAAACCCAAACACGCCGTTCACTGAACAACCGGAATTTCTTCAAGATTTGACAAAAGTTTCTATGGTCCCTAAATCCGTTGAGGGGACTGAAGATAAATTGAAAAAAGTAGATATATCAGACATTAATCCAAGGCGTGAACTAACGTCTGCAGAACCATCTGAAAAACCAAATAAATTTTCAACTGAAAACCAAGAATTCGCTAAAGATCTGATGGAATATCCTACAGAAGCCAAGTTTGATGACAGGGCTCAAGAAAAATTAAAAGAGATACAACTGCCTTCTGCAGAGCCGTCTGCTAATCCAGAAAAGACAAATGCATCAGATATTGATTCAAAAACACTGCTAATGTCTGCAGAACCATCTGAAAAACCAAACATGTTTTCCATTGAATACACAGAACTGTCTTCGGAAGACTCGTCATTATCTCCTACTGACCTGAAATCAGATTTTATTTCAAGACCACTGCTTCCCTATGCAGAACCGTCTGCAAAAACAGAAGAGATATCCACTGAAAAACCAGAATTGTCTTCTAAAGGATCGTCTTCTACCGAACTGAACTTTGTTGACCGAAATAAAGATACGATGAAATATAGAGATTCACCAGACGATGATTCTATACCTAAACTAACCCCTGTAGTTCAATCTGAAAACCCAGATACGCTTTTTCCTGAACAACCAGAATTTCTTCAAGATTCGACAAAAGTTTTTACGGTCCCTAAATCCGTTGAGGGTACTGAAGATAAATTGAAAAAAATAGATATATCAGACATTAATCCAAGACGTGAACTAACGTTTGCAGAACCATCTGAAAAACCAAATAAATTTTCAACTGAAAACCAAGAATTGGCTAAAGATCTAGTGGAATATCCTACAGAAGCACAGTTTGTGGACAGGGGTCAAGATAAATTAAAAGAGCAAGAGCTATCAGATATTGATACAAGACCAGTACTGCCCTCTGCTGAGCCGTCAGCAAGACCAGACCGAACAGAAACATCAGATCTTGATTCAAGACCTCTGCTGCCTTCTGCAAAACCAGACAAGATTTCCGCTGAAAAACAAGAAACGGCTAAAGACTTGATAATATCTCCTCCAGACCTCAAAACTGTTTACAGGACTGTAGATAAGTTGGAAAAGGAAGATTCATCAGATCTTGATCCAAATCGTGAGCTGACTTCTGTAGCATCGTCTGCAAAACTAGACACGATGTTCACTGAAAAACCAGAATTATCTTCTAAAGACTCGTCAATATCTCCTACTGACCTGAAATCTGTAGACCGAACTGCAGATACGTTAAAAGATAGAGATTCTCCAGATCATGGTTCGAGACCCGAACCGACCTCTGCAGTGCAATCTGAAAACCCAGACACGCCTTTCACTGAACAACCAGAATTTCGTCAAGATTTTACAAAAGTTTTAACAGTCCCTAAATCCGTTGAGGGGATTGAAGAAAAATTGAAAAAAGTAGATATAGCAGACATTAATCCAAGAAGTGAACTAACGTCTGTAGAACCATCTGAAAAACCAAATAAATTTTCAACTGAAAACCAAGAATTGGCTAAAGATCTAGTGGAATATCCTACAGAAGCACAGTTTGTGGACAGGGGTCAAGATAAATTAAAAGAGCAAAAACCACCAGATCTTGATACAACACCAGTTCCTCCCTCTGCAGTGCCGTCTGCTAAGCCAGAAAAGACAAAACTATCAGATGTTGACTCAAGACCACTGCTGCCTTCTGCAGAACCGTCTGCAAAACCAGACAAGATTTCCCTTGAAAAACAAGAAACGACTAAAGACTTGATAATATCTCCTCCGGACCTCAAATCTATTTACAGGACTGTAGATAAGTTGGAAGAGGAAGATTCATCAGTTCTTGTTTCGAGTCGTGAGCTGACTTCTGTAGTATCGTCTGCAAAACTAGATACGATGTTCACTGAAAAACTAGAATTATCTTCTAAAGACTCATCAATATCTCCTACTGACCTGAAATCTGTAGACCGAACTGAAGATACGTTAAAAGATAGAGATTCTCCAAAACATGATTCGAGACCAGAACCGACCTCTGTAATGCAATCTGAAAACCCAGACACGCCTTTTACTGAACAACCAGAATTTGTTCAAGATTTGACAAAAGTTTTTACGGTCCCTAAATCCGTTGAGGGGACTGAAGATAAATTGAAAAAAGTAGATATAGCAGACATTAATCCAAGAAGTGAACTAACGTCTGTAGAACCATCTGAAAAACCAAATAAATTTTCAACTGAAAACCAAGAATTGGCTAAAGATCTAGTGAAATATCCTACAGAAGTCAAGTTTGTTGACAGGGCTCAAGAAAAATTAAAAGAGCAAAAACTATCAGATCTTGATTCAACACCAGTTCTGCCTTCTGCAGATCCGTCTGCTAAACCAGAAAAGACAAAACTATCAGGTGTTGATTCCAGACCACAGCTGCCTTCTGCAGAACAGTCTGCAAAACCAGACAAGTTTTCCACTGAAAACACAGAGTTTTTTTCGGAAGACTCGTCAATATCTCCTACTGACCAGAAATCAGATATTGATTCAAGACCATTGTTGCCCTCAGCAGAACCGTCTGCAAAATCAGATGAGATTTCCACTGAAAAACCAGAATTATTCTCTAAAGACTCGTCAATATCTCCTACTGACCTGAAATCTGTAGACCGAATTGAAGATACGTTAAAAGATAGAGATTCTCCAGATCATGATTCGAGACCAGAACCGACCTCTATAGTGCAATCTGAAAACCCAGCCTCGCCTTTGTCTGAACAACCAGAATTTATTCAAGATTCATCAAAAGTTTTTACGGTCCCTAAATCCCTTGAGGTGACTGAAGATAAGTTGAAACATGTAGATATATCGGGTGTTAATACAAGCTCTGAACTGACTTCTGCAAAACCATCTGAAATACAAAACAAATTGTCAACTGAAAACCTAGAATTCGTTAAAGATCTAGTGGAGAATCCTACAAAAGCACATTTTATAGACAGGGCTCAAGATAAATTAAAAGAGCAAAAACCATCAGATCTTGATAGAACACCAGTTCTGCTTTCTGCAGAGCCGTCTGCTAAACCAGAAAAGGCAAAGCCATCAGATATTGATTCAAGACCACTGCTGCCCTCTGCAGAACCATCTGAAAAATCATGCGAGATTTCCACTGGAAAACCAGAATTTTCTTCCAAAGACTCCTCCCATACTGACATAAAATTTGTTGACCGAAATGAAAATACGTTGATAGATAGAGATTCACCAGATCATGATTCGAGAGCAGAATTGACCTCTATAGTGCAATCTGAAAACACAGACGCGACTTTCACTGAACAACCAGAATTTCTTCAAGTTTTGACAAAAGTTTCTACGGTCCCTAAATACGTTGAGGGGACTGAAGATAAATTGAAAAAAGTAGATATATTTGACATTGATCCAAGACCTGAACCACCTGAACTAACGTCTGCAGAACCATCTGAAAAATCAAATAAATTTTCAACTGAAAACCAAGAATTCGGTAAAGATCTAGCGGAATATCCTACAGAAGCAAAGTTTGTAGACAGGGGTCAAGATAAATTAAAAGAGCAAGAACCATCAGATATAGATACAAGACCAGCACTACCTTCTGCTGAGCCGTCAGCAAGGCCAGACCAAACAGAATCGTCAGATCTTGATTCAAGACCTCTGCTGCATTCTGCAAAACCAGACAAGATTTCCGCTGAAAAACAAGAAACGACTAAAGACTTGATAATATCTTCTCCGGACCTCAAATCTGTTTACAGGACTGTAGATAAGTTGGAAAAGGAAGATTCATCAGATCTTGATCCAAATCGTGACCGAACTGAAGATACGTTAAAATATGGAGATTTTCCAGATCATGATTCGAGACCCGAACCGACCTCTGTAGTGCAATCTGAAAACCCAGGCACGCCGTTCACTGAACAACCGGAATTTCTTCAAGATTTGACAAAAGTTTCTATGGTCCCTAAATCCGTTGAGGGGAATGAAGATAAATTGAATAAAGTAGATATATCAGACACTAATCCAAGACGTGAACTAACGTCTGCAGAGCCATCTGAAAAACCAAATAATTTTTCAACTGAAAGCCAAGAATTCGCTAAAGATCTGATGGAATATCCTACAGAAGCACAGTTTGTAGACAGGGCTCAAGATAAATTAAAAGACCAAGAACTATCAGATATTGATACAAGACCAGTTCTGCCTTCTGCTGAGCCGTCAGCAAGACCAGACCAAACAGAACCGTCAAATCTTGATTCAAGACATCTGCTGGCTTCTGCAAAACCAGACAAGATTTCCGTTGAAAAACAAGAAACGACTGAAGACTTGATAATATCTCCTCCAGACCTCATATCTGTTTACAGAACTGTAGATAAGTTGGAAAAGGAAGATTCATCAGATCTTGATCCAAGTCGTGAGCTGACTTCTGTAGTATCGTCTGGAAAACTAGACACGATGTTCACTGAAAAACCAGAATTATCTTCTAAAGACTCGTCACTTTCTCCTAACGACCTGAAATCTGTAGATCGAACTGAAGATACGTTAAAAGATAGAGATTCACCAGATCATGATTCGAGACCAGAACCGACCTCTGTAGTGCAATCTGAAAACCCAGCCTCGCCTTTCTCTGAACAACCAGAATTTATTCAAGATTCATCAAAAGTTTTTACGGTCCCTAAATCCCTTGAGGAGACTGAAGATAAGTTGAAACATGTAGATATATCGGGTGTTACAACAAGCTCTGAACTGACTTCTGCAAAACCATCTGAAATACAAAACAAATTGTCAACTGAAAACCTAGAATTCGTTAAAGATCTAGTGGAGAATCCTACAAAAGCACATTTTATGGACAGGGCTCAAGATAAATTAAAAGAGCAAAAACCATCAAATCTTGATACAACACCAGTTCTGCTTTCTGCAGAGCCGTCTGCTAAACCAGAAAAGACAAAGCCATCAGATATTGATTCAAGACCACTACTGCCCTCTGTAGAACCGTCTGAAAAATCAGACGAGATTTCCACTGAAAAACCAGGATTGTCTTCTAACGACTCCTCCCCTAATGACCTAAAATTTGTTGACCGAAATGAAGATACGTTGATAGATAGAGATTCACCAGATCATGATTCGAGAAAAGAACCGACATCTGTAGAGCAATCTGAAAACCCCGACACGCGTTTCACTGACCAACCAGAATTTCTTCAAGAATTGACAAAAGTTTCTACGGTCCCTAAATCCGTTGAGGGGACTGAAGATAAATTGAAAAAAGTAGATATATTTGACATTGATCTAAGACCTGAACTAACGTCTGCAGAACCATCTGAAAAATCTAATAAATTTTCAACTGAAAACCAAGAATTCGCTAAAGATCTGATGGAATATCCTACAGAAGCCAAGTTTGTTGACAGGGCTCAAGAAAAATTAAAAGAAAAAAAACTATCAGATCTTGATACAACACCAGTTCTGCCTTCTGCAGAGCCGTCTGCTAAACCAGAAAAGACAAAGCCATCAGATATTGATTCAAGACCACTGCTGCCCTCAGCAGGACCGTCTGAAAAATCAGACGGGATTTCCACTGAAAAACAAGAATTGTCTTCTAAAGAATCGTCTCCTACCGATCTGAACTTTGTTGACCGAAATAAAGATACGATGAAAGATAGAGATTCACCAGATCATGAAAACACAGACACGCCTTTCCCTGAACAACCTGAATTTCTTCAAGATTCGTCAAAAGTTTATACGGTCCCTAAACCTGTTGAGGGGGCTGAAGATAAGTTGAAACATATAGATATATCGGGTGTTAATACAAGACCTGAACTGACTTCTGCAACACAGTCTGAAATACAAAACAAATTGTTAACTGAAAACCCAGAATTCGCTACAGATCTAGTGGCGTATCCTACAGAAGCACCGTTTGTGGGCGGGGCTCAAGATAAATTAAAAGAGCAAAAACCATCAAATATTGATACAAGACTAGTACTGCCTTCTGATGAGCCGTCAGCAAGACCAGACCAAACAGAACCGTCAGATATTGATTCAAGAACTCTGCTGCATTCTGCAAAGGCAGACAAGATTTCCGCTGAAAAACAAGAAACTACTAAAGGTTTTATAGTATCTCCTCCGGACCTCAAATCTGTTTCCAGGACTGTAGATAATTTGGAAAAGGGAGATTCATCAAAACTTGATCCAAGTCGTGAGCTGACTTCTGTAGTATCGTCTGGAAAACTAGACAAGATTTTCACTGAAAAACCAGAATTATCTTCTAAAGACTCGTCAATATCTCTTACTGACCTGAAATCTGTAGACCGTACTGAAGATACGTTAAAAGTTAGAGATTCTCCAGATCATAATTCGAGACCAGAACCGACCTCTGTAGTGCAATCTGGAAACCCAGACACGCCTTTCCCTGAACAAACAGAATTTATTCAAGATTTATCAAAAGTTTTTACGGTCACTAATTTTATTGCGGAGATTGAAGATAAGTTGAAACATGTAGATATTTCGGGTGTTTATACAAGACCTGAGCTGACTTCTGCAACATCATCTGAGATACAAAACAAATTGTCAACTGAAAACCCAGAATTCGCTAAAGATCTAGTAGAGTATCCTACAGCAGCACAGTTTATGGACAGGGCTCAAGATATATTAAAAGAGCAAAAACCATCAGATCTTGACAAAACACCAGTTCTTCGCTCTCCAGTGCCGCCTGCTAAGGCAGAAAATACAAAACTATCAGATGTTGACTCAAGACCACTGCTGCCTTCTGCAGAACCGTCTGGAAAACCAGACAAGATTTCCTCTGAAAAACAAGAAACGACTAAAGACGTGATAATATCTCCTCCGGACCTCAAATCTGATTACAGGACTGTAGTTAAGTTGGAAAAGGGAGATTCATCAGGTCTGGATCCAAGTTGTGGGCTGACATCTGTAGTATCGTCTGCAAAACTAGACACGATGTTCACTGAAAAACCAGAATTATCTTCTAAAGACTCGTCAATATCTCTTACTGACCTGAAATCTGTAGACCGAACTGAAGATACATTAAAAGATAGAGATTCACCAGATCATGATTCGAGACCAGAACCGACCTCTGTAGGGCAATCTGAAAACCCAGACACGCCTTTCACTCAACAACCAGAATTTCTTCAAGACTTGACAAAAGTTTCTACGGTCCCTAAATCCGTTGGGGGGACTGAAGATAAATTTAAAAAAGTAGATGTATTTGACATTGATCCAAGACCTGAACTAACGTCTGCAGAACCATCTGAAAATTCCAATAAATTTTCAACTCAAAACCAAGAATTGGATAAAGATCTAGTGGAATATCCTACAGAAGCCAAATTTGTTGACAGGGCTCAAGAAAAATTAAAAGAGCAAAAACTATCAGATCTTGATGCAACACCAGTTCTGCTTTCTGCAGAGCCGTCTGCTAAACCAGAAAAGACAAAACTATCAGATGTTGATTCAAGACCACCGCTGCCTTCTATAGAACCGTCTACAAAACCAGACAAATTTTCCAATGAAAACCCAGAATTTTCTTCGGAAAACTCGTCAATATCTCCTACTGACCTGAAATCAGATATTGATTCAAGACCACTGCTTCCCTCTGCAGAACCGACTGCAAAATCAGACGTGATGTCCACTGAAAAACCAGAATTGTCTTCTAAAGACTCGTCTCCTACCGATCTGAACTTTGTTGACCGTAATAAAGATACGATGAAAGATAGAGATTCGCCAGATCATGATTTGAGACCAGAACCGACCTCTGAACAACCAGAATTTCGTCAAGATTCGTCAAAAGTTTTTACGGTCCCTAATTCTGTTGAGGGGACTGCAGATAAGTTTATACATGTAGATATATCAGATGTTAATACAAGACCTGAACTGACTTCTGCAAAACCGCCTTTAATACAAAACAAATTGTCAACTGAAAACCCAGAATTCGCTAAAGATCTAGCGGAATATCCTACAGAAGCAATGTTTGTGGACAGGGCTCAAGATAAATTAAAAAAGCAAAAACCATCAGATATTGATGCAAGACCAGTACTGCCTTCTGCAGAGCCGTCTGCTAAACCTGAAAAGACAAAATTATCAGATGTTGATTCAAAACCACTGCTGCCTTCTGCAGAACTATTTGATATACCAATCAAGTGTTTAACTGAAAACCCAAAATTCGCTAGAAATCTAATTGAATATCCTACAGAAGCCAAATTTGTTGTCAAGGCTCAAGATAAATTAAAAGAGCAGAAGAAATCAGATCTTGATATAACACCAGTTCTTACCTCTGTAGTGCCGTCTGCTAAGTCAGAAAACACAAAACTATCAGATGATGATTCAAAACCACTGCTGCCTTCTGCAGAACTGTCTGCAAAACCAGACAAGATTTCCACTGAATACCCAGAATTCTCTTCGGAAGACTCGCCAATATCTCCTACTGACCTGAAAGCAGATATTGATTCAAGACCATTGCTGCCCTCAGCAGAAAAATCTGCAAAATCAGACGAGATTTTCACTGAAAAACCAGAATTGTCTTCTAAAGACTCGTCTCCTACTGACCTGAACTTTGTTGACCGAAATATAGATACGATGAAAGATAGAGATTCATCAGATCATGATTCGAGACCTGAACTGACCCCTGTTGTTCAATCTGAAAACCCAGACACGCCTTTCCCTGAACAACCAGAATTTCTTCAAGATTCGACAACATTTTCTACGGTAGCTAAGTCCGTTGACAAGACTAAAGATAAGTTTGAAAAAGAAGATTCATCAGATCTTGATCCAAGACCTGAACTGAATTCAACAGAGCCGGCTGAAAAACCAGACAAGTTTTCCGAAAAACTAGAATTTCCTCAATATTCGACAAAATCTTTTTCGGACCTCAAACTTATGGACAGGTCTGCAGATAATTTAGAAGAACCGAAATCATCACATCTTGATAAAGGACCGGAACTGACTTCTGTAGTACCGCCCGTAAAACCGTGTAAGTTTGCCGCTGAAAAACCAGATAAGTTACAAGATGCAAAACTATCAGACCTTAATCATTCCTCTGCAGCATTATCTGAAAAGTCAGAAATGTTAACTAATATGTCGTATAAGCCTTATTCTGATGACGAGATTGAAGATGAGGTTGATAACATCAATCGTCCAATATGGCGAAGTCCGGAACAGTCTTTCGATAATTTTGTTTCTGTTTTATCAAGAATTGCCAGCCAATCTGAAAAGCTCAACGTTAGTAAACCAGTTTCTCCATTATCACTTAAACCATATTCTGATGATGATTCTGAGGATGAATTGTTTGTAGGAGGAACTATAAGTGTTAGCCCGAAAATTTTTCGAGACTATAAAAACTCTCCTTTATGCAGTTCTGTCCTTATGAAATCTTCAAAATCAATACCTCCTAATGATGCGCCTTACCCGCCCTTAAGACCATATTCTGACGATGAATCAGAAGATGAACTCTCATCTAAATCAAAAGCGTCTATGACTGAATATATTGATAATTCCAAATCCAAATTGTTGTTTGACTCTGAATTGCATGATGAATCCAATAATGATTTAGCAAACTATGCTCGAAGTAATAAACTAAGCTCACAACGTATTGAAGATAATGATGGTAGAGCAAAACCATATGACCTGACAGAAAAAGATACAATCATTGCTTGCAAACCAGATACTGAATTCGGTCATATAATAGTCAAAGATTCAAAAAATAAAACAGCACATGTAGTTGATAGTGACAAAAAATCGCGTGCAATTGCGTATTTCGTTGACTTGGAGGAAAGTGAGAAATCTAAGCCAAATAAAACCAAAAACCAAGACAATAATAAAAACAAATCGAAAATAAATAAATCTAAGTTAGACTCAAAACCTTTTACTAAGTCTAGGGATATATCTGTGACCAACAACAAGACTTATACAAGAAAATCGACATCCTCCGAAAATGCACCCAAAGTTCAAAGAAGTATCCCTCAAACAAACAGTCGTGAACAGAAAACGGCCCAACAAATACCCAATAAAAACCAATCTGAGAATTTTACTTTGAATCGCAGTTCCTTACGAAATGTTAATACAAAACCAGTTGTTAACAACTTTGATAGAATTATCTCTGATAAGACTAAGGCTTTTGCTTTAAACAATCAGATACGTTTAGAACGAACACTAAGTCCCCAATCAAATCAGACCGTAGATAATAAAAGTCTTAGCACAACACACAGGCCCAGAAACAGAACAGATATTACAAGAATTCCCCAACAACAAACCCTAAGATCGTTTAGTCCAACTCCTAATCGCCCCAAACCAGATTATTCTGCAATTACAAGCACATATGCTAATACTAGAAAATCGCAAAAAAGTACAAAGACACTTATTCAGAAACAGCCAGACCATTTACCTAGCTCAAGAAACTCAACTCCGAATGACGATTCACAAAGAAAACGTCTAAAAACTCCAACTATTGCAGTAGCCTCACAGCATTATATGCAACCCACTATTGCACATAGTAGACGATACGGAAATTTAAAACCAGCTGACAGTGATCTAAGTTTAGATGAAAAGTCCTTAAAGTCCACAACATCTCGTTCAACGATAGTCACCACAAGTAAGAAAACATTTCAAAACAAACAAATAAAATCACCAGCGATTCCAAATAAGTCGCAAATAAACAAAAGCAGCAACAGTAGGGATTTTCTACGAGCTAGAGAAGCAAAACCCAAAGCTTCTACTACAAAACGGACCCAAAATATAAATACCAAAGACAGCATTAGAAAAAGTATGACTAATAGGTCAATCGATGTTGAACAAGTTAAGATCCGTTCTACTCGGCAAGATTCCAAGGAAAGATCTGCGTTATTGAAGGGAAAAATCGACAAAACAAAAGGTATTTCAAAATCCTCAACTAAGTTGGAAAATTCTGAAATTTCTTCAGAAGGTTCAAGTAAGCTTAAAAAGCACGATGATGTACCAAAAAAAGCAGCAGAGCACAAACGACCTTCGAATGGATCATCAAAAGTTCCAGTTCCAACAAGAGCAAATAAAAGAGATGCCGATAAAATCAATAAATCGGAACTTAAAACAAAACCTGATGAAAACAAAAGCACTGTGAAACAAAGCACAACAAAGAGAATAGAAACGAAAGAGAAAATATCACAAAATAAAAAGGTTGACGTTAAAGTGCTAAAGAAGCTAAAAAATACTGTTAACTATCAAACAGGTAATACGCGTAAGACAACATCTATGTCTACAACAACAACAACCTCAAGAATTAGTCAAACTGCAAACAAAATTGAAAAAGAATTACACAACAGCAAGTTGGTTGAAAAAAAACCGTTCAAAACAACCATCACTACTCCAGGTTTAAATAGAATTTCAAGCGTCAAACTGCATTGTGAACCCATTGCGACCACGCTTGTTAGTACCGTCGTAATCACCGATGACAATGATTCGGAACATACTACACGATCCGTAAGATCCAATGAAAGTACAAAGAGCTCTAACTCATCAACTGCTAGTCGTAAAGTGATAACAAGTGAAGTTTTCACAAAGACATTTGGACCCGACAAGCCATTCGAAGTAATATACCGACAGCCGGAAGTAGATTACATCAGCATTATGCGTCCTCAGTCGGTTGAGCAACGTTGTGTCAACGAGTATGATGTAAGTTTCATTGATACGACCGATTCAAGTCTCTCCGATTCGGTGGCTTTGCCAACATTTACAACTGACCAAGACCGCTTGTATGCAGCCAGTCCTGGTTCCCCCAAACCTACACGCAGTCCTTTTGCCCTTATGGAAGAGACAATACGCAAACAGCAAGCCATTGGATTTACCCTCGATCCTACCTTGAAAAAACAAATTGAGGCAGTTGGAATGATTAATTCTGAATCTGAGAGTCCTCCGATAACCGCATTAGATGAAAATGATCTTCACAAACAAGGTAATAATAATCAAAAGTATAAAGCATTTCTATATTTCTCATGATTGCATCCATCTATCTATGAATGTAAGCTTTAAATCTACAAAAGTTTAAGGTATAATTTTGTTATTATTATTAATATATATTTTATTATTCATATTCGTATTTCTTAATCTACACAAATAAAATTGATACACACCTGCGATATTTTAAGGAAGAAAACAATTAAAAACATTTAATATTTCAATTGCTGTCGAAGGAAAATTTCAGCAACAAGTCAAACTGTTTATTTGAGGTATTTCGAATGAACTCGTTTAAAGCTCTCGAATTTGTTTTCCTCTTTTTTTTTCTAGTATTAGAGGAGATTAAAGCATTTTTTAGTCTTAAACTTAAAACAATTACTTTTGTTAAATATTACGATCCTTTTAAGCAAATAAGACCCGTTCTTACCGATGATCTTGCAGATGAGCAAGCTTGCCTGTAAAGTTTGCTGAATAAGTAAGGATTTCTAAAAACTTCTGCTTTTAATTTTGGTTTATTAAAAATTTTCTGTACTTAAAAACAACAGAATATTTTTTAAAATTAATTTTTCTATTGCCTTTAGGATTCTTCTATATTTAAAAGCTTCAATCCATAAAAGCATTCCAAAATAGTGCAGTCCTAGAGGCTCCGATTTAAAATGCTTAGTTAAATTTGTTATTCAGGTCGGTTGTTAACTATAGTAAAAGCCTTAAAAAACAAAATGTCGACGTGTATACATTGAATATAAAGCGTTTCACGTGCGTCAATTTTTCCGTCACGTGCAACTCTACACATTTCGGCAGCTTTACTGCTTTTCAGCAGTAAGAAGGGACAGTAGGAGGCCCCCAGAGTTGTCTGCTCGGTAATTTTCTTTACTATTTTGGGCGAATGTAACTTTTTTAGCAACAGCTTTAAGGATCTTCACAAAAAAATAATTCGTAAATAACAGCATATGAAACAAAGTGTTTTGATTGTTTTTGGATGAGACATTTCCTTAGCAATGCTTTCAAGAAGCTTTGCTTTATTGGAAACAGTCTTTTCTTTCAGCCAAGATAAATATGCTACTTAGCCTCTTTTTATCCTTAGACCATTATTTTAGACGATTGCCATTCTCTGTGTAACTGCTTAACGGATCTTCATGAAGATAATTTTGTTTTATTGGAAACAGTCGTAGTTTTTGTTGTTTCACCTGTCGAAAGAATCGCTCATCTAGATCTCTGTTATCGGGAAAAAGTTACATGCCTCCAAATTCGTAAAAACAATTTTATTTTTCTTTTCATAAAAGTGTTATTGTTTCTTTTTTGCGAATTGGTTGAAAGACAACTCATAACGAGTGCTTGTAAAGTAATAGTTGGGCCAATGAAGCAACGGTTTTGCTTTCAGTTCCGTTCAAATTTGTAAATTTTTTAACAACGGAAAAAGACAACTTTGTAAGGCTTAAAAACGTTATTTATTATTTCCTGTTTTTATTTTTTTAATTTTTTGTTCAAATCGCAAATATCATTATTTAGAATTTTTTGTATCGATGTGGATTGTTATTTTTGTGACAATTGTTGAATTCGCTAAAATTTTAAATAAAGTCACGATTTCATTGTCGTGAAGATTAAACGTTAAATGCTGTTGTTGAAATAGAGCATCAAACAATTGTATAAAAATCATAGCGAGGAAGAAGGAAAATGTTTTTTTTGTAATGTTTTTTATTTTTTTATTTAAAATATTGGGTTTAAATTACGTTCATTTAGAGATAGGGAGTTATGTTCCAAAGCTATTGCAAGGTAAGATGTTCAATTTAACTTCAAATTGGCTGGACGTGTTAATCCTTTAATCCTTGTAATTTTCTATGTATTTAAACAAATTTTAAAGATTCTATCGTTTCTGAATTCTGCATGAGATGATAGAGAAAATAAATACAAAGAACCATCCAAAAAGATTCAACAGCTACCGAGATTATTTTTTACATTAAAGAGTTGTTTAACTACTGTACAGCATGTGAAGACAACGCTACTTGTAACGCTATATGTAACTGTAATTTTCTTTAACTAATTAAAACTTCAACTTCGACTACGATATCGAAATGATTCTTCATTCGAAACAAATTGATTACCTTTTTGTTTTATTTTCTTATGTAACCAATAGTAATAGGTGGCCTTTTGAAACTAGGTTTAGTAGGTGTAATGTCCTGAAAGAGGTTCTTTTTATATGTATAAAGCCTTCCTAAATAATGTGTTAAAAACAAATCGCTGTTTTGAGCTCACTAGTCCGATGTAAACTTTCATAGATTTTATTATTACAATTCTGATATAAAAATTTATATGAGTGTTTTAGCACCCTTTACGTATAATACCCAAAATGATGTTCCAGTTGTCAGTATTTGATTTACTCTAGTAAAGATTAGTAATTTCAAGGAATCTTTAAAAGGAATTCCTTGAAATATCTAATACTTACATATGATTAAGAAGCAATCTGAAAATAACATTTATAAAAACAATAGTTTTTAACAATAGTTTTTTAAATAAAAATAAAAGATTTTCAAGCGAGTTTAAAAAAGAAATATTTTTATAAGTATATGTATGACAAATATTAAATTGCACATCGCGAATTTGCAATACAATATGTACAGCCATAAATCAAAAAACATAGGCTCCAATTAAAAGACTTTGAGCCGGTGTTGCCAGAAAATTTACATATGAAATCTTCAAAATTGGTCTAAAAAATCTGCAAAATCTGGAAAAAATATCTTAAATCGGCAAAAAATCTGGTATAATAACGAAACGCAAAAATATGTGGTTTTTATGAATTTTTTTAAAGAAAATAAATACAAAATCATGTAAAATAAAATGAAACAATAAATATTCAGAATCATTTATTAATATTTAACAGAAAATTAATGTTAATTAATGTTAATAATGCTAATAATACGCATCTTTACATAAATATATTATTTGACCACTTTACAAAAAATTCAAAGAATTCAACGGCCGTAAAATTTTTGTTAAGACAACACTACCTGCGAAGCATATTACTTGGCTGCAGAAAGCACCCAAAGTCTTTGGCGGGAATCGAACCCGCAACCCTCAGACTGGTAGACTAGCATCGAGTGCTTTGATTGTTTTGGTTTTTTTTGGTTAAAATTATAAAGTCTTTACTATATAAAATTCCTGCAAATGACTTTTTATCCATACGACTTCTTGTTTTGTTTTATTAAGACTTACTTGGCTAAACACATGTTCCGTATTAGAGGATGCATGCGACAGCACCATAACATAACGCAAACAATTATGGAAAAAAAATCCGTGAATCAATTTCACAAGTATATTTGCAAAAGCATAGCAAGGTACTAGTGTCGTTTCGGTTTAACAACTTTTTAAAATCAAGTGATTTAAGCTCTCCAAATTCGGGGTCAATTGCTTGAATACCTTAATTTAAATTGTCTAACATTATTCTAGCTGTATTTTCTATGGTTTTCAATAATGCAAAATATGTATATCTTTGATGGTTCGTATAGATCTACTAAACAGTTTACAGACCCTTCGATTGAAAGCCAAAAGATTGGCAGGGATACAATATGTTCAGATGTTTTATTTCTAATAATCTTTCATTAAATTGTCCAGGGTAAAGTTTCTGAAGAATTTTTACTCAACTAAATGCAGTTGTCAAAGATCAATAAAAAAGAGTGTGACATTTAATATGACTGTGCATTTCATAAAATCAGTGTTTTGAGCATGTTTCCACGGAGCCCAATACTCATGCATCGCTCTTTCATTCATGATTCACACCAGCGCACAGCGATGCCAACTTAGCTTTTTTCGCGATATTTTTAAATCGTTTTACATCATAATATACATAATTATCTGTACATGAGCTCTGATGAATATATCATAACGCTGATATAATGCTAATAAATTAAGTCTACACGAGATGAATTTTCATCATGATATAAATTTGACATTCATCACGATATAAATTCATCAGGTGTGGACTCCGAGCTATGATCAGCGCGTTTGGCACTTTTTGCTTTGTTCAATAATTTGTCCTTTTTCACCCTTTATTCTTCCATCTCTGTCTTCAATCGAATGACATTTTAATCCATATATTTAAAATATGGCTACTGCTCAAGTTATGATTTACCACCAAGCGTATTTGGACAAATAAATTTAAGTAAACATACTATAAATACAAATGCATACATACATACATATGTATATGGTCAGGAGAAGAAAATGAGAATTTTACTCTTTTTAAAAATCACTGTTTATATTTTCTATATTCAGCCCTGTTCTGTAAAAGGAGCGATTTAGTTAAGTTTGAATAACACTGGTTTACAAATGTATTTTTTTTAATGTTTAAAATTTGTATTGCTTTTTCAAATAATTATTCTAACTGATCACGAAAAATGTTACATATATTTTTCATTTCGGCCATAGACCATTAAATGGTACATTTGTTTTTTGGATGTATACTACTCTTTGCGGCGTCACTCAGAGTCAAAGTCTATTAAATTACTTGTCGAATGATGGCTACTGAAATGTTTGGATCGAATTTAAATTTTTAAAGATTTTCAAAAATTCATGATATTTTAAAAGCTGCTTTTATTACAAATAATAAAAACATTCTATAGTTTTATAATTTTTATAATTTTCATTTAACAAAATTTAAGGCACAATGGATCGGTATCGAATAAAAATGTTCTAATAAAAAAGAAAATATAATTTGTTCTCTAAAATCTCTTGTTACTTTACCATACGTAGTATTAGGTAAAGTATAATAATCATGAAAAAAATCGAGGTCGGGATTTCGACGGATTTATATGTTTTGAGGTCTCCTGAATTCATTTTTACTATTTTTGTGGAGTTTTTATGTGCCTTTGGTATATGGAGATGAAGAGCTGTATAGGGAAGGGGGGGCCTAATCGGGAAGGGGCAAGGGGTAGTTTACCAAACACCCCAAACCGAAAATAATTAATTTTTGATTCGAATATACTTTGAACTTTTCTTCTTTATAAAATATATGTATATATAAAAATATCTGTTTCTATTTGGTATGGTAAAGTTGAGTGTAGGCCACTCCAGTTTTATTTTAAATGGAAATACTTCAAAACAAGACGCGTGATATTTGTGTTTTCTAAATATAAAGCTCCTTTACACATGTGTGCGTCGAAGTCAATCAATGCAATTTTCTGTGCAATTGTGCTTGCGAGTTCAATAGTACTTGGAGAGCTTTAAGTGCGTATTTCTCGCACGGTGTAAGATGTAATTAGTTTGTGTAAAGTGGAAAATAAGGACACATGTTAGTACAGCCGAATTCAGTTAAGCGCAAATGAAAAATTACGCGATTTATTTTTCACTTATCCGGAATTTTCAATTAAAAGGACTTCGGATAAGTGAAAGTGGGTTTCTTTTAATCGAAGTGAGCACTGACATAAAAAAAAAATTGGTATATTACATTTAATTCAGATTAATTTTATAAGCTATAATACAATAATAATAACTAATTTTCACTGAATAAAATAAGCAATTATCACTAAGTGAAATGATTTTTACTTACAATTGCATTGTTGCAAAAACGCGTACAAACATACATACTTTTATGCAATCCATATTATAGAATTAAAAGCTCTGTTCAGTAACTGCAAATTAGTACTAGTTGTTACTAATTGTTACTGGAAAAGCGTTTATTAACTCTAAAAACTAGCAACGAGAGAGCAAAACAAGAGAATAAAAATGTAAAAATGTGAGAGAAAAAAAATTACTTGCAAGTTTTCGCTAGTAAAATTTTTACTAGCAAGAATTATTCAAACAGCTGTTCGGTATTTTGTGTTCAAAAAATATTTTTTTGGAAAATTTGTATGGAAAAAGAAATTTTTGCAATATTGAGGAAAATATCAGTATTTAGTAGTGAATATAATAGTAATGAAAAAAAGTGAATAATATTTTGTTGGTATATTGTTTTTCTTTAATTTAACGAGGATTTCATAAGATTTAGGTTTTCATTTTTGGTCGTTTTGTTTTAAAATAATAAATAGTAAACAAATCAGGGATGACACATTTATTGCAATCGTACTTTTTTCGGTACAATTTGTGATTTTAAAATTGGTATTGTACAGTTTTTAATATATTTTGAACAATAAACATAATTGTGTTTTGGAATATTATTAATGTAAATATTATAGGAGTTTCTTTGAAATAAGAATGTTTATTAGCACTGACTAACCACAAAAATATTGACATCTAAAGCTTATGTGCATCATAAACTCTTTCAAAAACTACCCAATATTTTAAAACAATAATTTTATTTAAATTATTGTGCTTTTATTTTTGTTGTTTGATTTATTTCTATGGTTTCCTTGAGATTACTATTATCAGTTTAAACTTCTTTAAAGCAACATTTCTGGTTAACAACGGCAGATTATTTTATGTTTGTCCTTTCAGTACAATTTCGTTTTCAAAGATACTATTTTATGGTCTAATCGGTACAAGTTTTTAGTCATTCCTGACGCCACCGTAGTTTACTTGCTAACTTTTGCTAGTAAAGCGCTCATTTACTTTTTCATATTTAGGAGAGTAATTATGTAAATTTCTGTTTTACTCTCTCGTAGCTAGTTTCTGCTAGGAAAGTACAAAACTTTCAAAATAAATACACTTTCAAAACGCCGTCGACAAGTATTAGAAACGCAGTAAACAAGTAATCACGGTTTCAGTTTTAAAGTTGATGCGTTGTTTCGGAACTTTGCATATGCATGTGCACGATTTAAATACGGTAGCACAACTGTACATAAACTTTTTGTTGATACGTTTTGGAAGTCAGCCGTAGTTAGTAAAAGTTGTGCTAATACAATTTCGGATGAAATAAAAGAACAAGTCAAGGCATATTCATAACAGCTAGACTCGCGGTGAAAAAAAAGTACAACTCTGTACAAATCATTTTCGACTGTTAAAAAACAAAATGTTAGTACATTTTGACACTGGAAGATGGAGACTAAAAATAGTCAGCTGAGCTCTCGAGTTTACCTATTATGAATTCGCCTTGGAACAAGTAAAGCAAAAATTAAATTTTTTGTGTTATGAAAATGAAGAAATTGAAAAAAGTTAAGAAATGAATTAAAGGAAGAGGACCCCCTTTAATTCATTTCATTTTTGCGATATAAATAAGTAACTATTAATTGTAAATATAAAAGTATAAAAAAATAAGTGAAAGAATGAACTGTTTTACGTTTGCATAAAGAGTTGCCAAAGGGTTAATTTTGTCTTTTGGTCGTTAAAGATTAAATGCAATTTTTTGTCAGATTTATTCTTGCATATTAACTTCTTACAGTTTTTAGTGTGAACATCATAATTCTATAGCTGTTTTTAATTTTGCACAAAAAAGTGCAAACAAACAAAACATACATACAGCAGTAGCTCGACAATAAAAGAGGGCAAATCAAAATTTGTATATTAGGGTATGATTCCTAGAATTTCTGTTCTATGTTGCTTACACTACAATTTCTATCAAGTGCGTGAAACTCCGACAGAGTGTATGCCTGCAGTTATTTGGAAGGACAATTAAAGAGTCATCTAATTACCAAAAAGACCTTACGATTTCGCACTAAAAAGAATGGAAAAATATATCAGCCGAAAACTGACGGAAACTGATTGAGGCAATGCAAAAACGTCCAAACGCCGTAATTCAGCAAAAAGGCTTTGTAACTAAATTACCCATATATATATATATATATATATATATATATATATATATATATATATATATATATATATATATATATATACTTGTAAAGTAGTTTATATATATGAAAAGTAAATAACAAAAATCCTGAACATAAATCAAGAATGTTGCAATTTAGTGAGTTCTAGACATGGTTGGAGAACCATGAAATTTTAAAAGTTTATTATTATATGAAAGAGTAAAATAAATAGGTATGGATTGAATAAAAAATTTATTGAATTAATTTTATATGAAATTGTACAAAAAAACATAAAGTGTATCAGTGTAACACTGATGAGTCGATTGTACTAACACTGGTTCGTACCCCAAACATCTATAAATCAGCGCGCGTCGCCATATTAAATCTTGAATATGTGCATACATATGTATGTAAATAAAAAAAGCAAATAATTAAAGTACAACTTAAAATCCATACATACACACATATAACATTAACAGGACAATTTCTGTACATGAAATATTTTTTGTAATCGAAATGGAATACACAACAGCAATTTTTAGAATTTTTGTCTGTCTGTCTGTCTGCATCACATAAAAACTACTGGCTAAATTTTAATAAAAGTTTGTGAGAAGTTACCTTGCAATCTCGGTTTGAATATAGGCTACTTTTTCCCGTAAAATAGAGAAAAAAAATAGTAAAAGTACTCAATTTTACCGATTTAATGGTACTGTAAACTTGGCAGCACATTATATTTTTGAAAGCGGGATAATTAAACACTATTTACAGAACTCCACAATAATATTATAACTTTATACAAATTTAAGAACTGTATGCGGGGATGGGAACCTCTATATAAAAAAATATATAAACCATAAATCAAAAGTAAGAGTCTTAAAGTTTGGTGTGTATTACTTTTAAAGCAAAATCGAACAAAATATTGCTAGGACGCCCACGACGCGAAGAGCACAGCTAGTAGAGAAATAAAACACAAACAAATAACGAGTGATTTTTTAAGAGCTTGAGAATTTTTTAAAAAAAAAAAAACGCATAAAATTTGCAAAATCTCATCGGTTCTTTATTTGAAACGTTAGATTGGTCCATGACATTTACTTTTTGAAGATAATTTCATTTAAATGTTGACCGCGGCTGCGTCTTAGGTGGTCCATTCGGAAAGTCCAATTTTGGCAACTTTTTCGAGCATTTCGGCCGGAATAGCCCGAATTTCTTCGGAAATGTTGTCTTCCAAAGCTGGAATAGTTGCTGGCTTATTTCTGTAGACTTTAGACTTGACGTAGCCCCACAAAAAATAGTCTAAAGGCGTCAAATCGCATGATCTTGGTGGCCAACTTACCGGTCCATTTCTTGAGATGAATTGTTCTCCGAAGTTTTCCCTCAAAATGGCCATAGAATCGCGAGCTGTGTGGCATGTAGCGCCATCTTGTTGAAACCACATGTCAACCAAGTTCAGTTGTTCCATTTTTGGCAACAAAAAGTTTGTTAGCATCGAACGATAGCGATCGCCATTCACCGTAACGTTGCGTCCAACAGCATCTTTGAAAAAATACGGTCCAATGATTCCACCAGCGTACAAACCACACCAAACAGTGCATTTTTGGGGATGCATGGGCAGTTCTTGAACGGCTTCTGGTTGCTCTTCACTCCAAATGCGGCAATTTTGCTTATTTACGTAGCCATTCAACCAGAAATGAGCCTCATCGCTGAACAAAATTTGTCGATAAAACACATTTCGAACCGAACACTGATTTTGGTAATAAAATTCAATGATTTGCAAGCGTTGCTCGTTAGTAAGTCTATTCATGATGAAATGTCAAAGCATACTGAGCATCTTTCTCTTTGGCACCATGTCTGAAATCTCACGTGATCTGTCAAATACTAATGCATGAAAATCCTAACCTCAAAAAAATCACCCATTATATCTTAAGTGGTAGAAAAGGAAATCGTGTAATAAATTATTAAATCGAAACAAAACGCTATGATTCGCAATCATGATGCAGAACTCGAAACAGGTGCTTCGTTTTGTCGTGGGAACATGCTATAAAATTGCTAAATTTTAATAACTATAATAATAATATGTAATATTAAATCGTTGGACTTCGGTTATTGCATTTTAACATTGAAAACCTTTGATATCCTGAAACATAACGATAATTAGCTCCATCTCATATTGTCATACATATTTGGTATTCAAATAGTTTGGCTTTCATATAATATCAGATTTGAAATAAGTTGTACATGTAATTATAGTAATAATAATAATAATAATAATAATAATAATAATAATAACATTTTTCTTTTAAGGACAAACTTTAATTTGTTTTTTGATCGGACAATTTTTAAATAAAAAATATTTTAAAAACGTTCTGAACCGTTTTTAAAATAGACAGAGTAAACATTGAAAAGAAAGGATAAGTTTATTCATAAGCAAACTATAGGGTGTTTTTTATAGAGGTATAGAACTTTAAGTTGCAATAAAACAACGATGGATTATTCGATTGACATGAATTTTATTTATCCGAAAGATAATCTTGTGGCATTACATTTTAAATATAGTTTCTGGCATATGACCGCCACGGCTGGCGCGCGTGTGTTCCAATCTGGACGTCCAATTTTCGATGACTTTTTTCAACATTTTTGGCCATATAACGGCAATAACACGGCGAATCTTGTCTTCCGAATGGTCAAGCGTTTGTGGCTTATCTGCATAGAGCAATGACATAGCCCCACAGAAAGTAGTCTAGCGGTGTTAAATCACAAGATCTTGGAGGCGAATTCACAGGTCCCAAACGTGAAATTAGGCGGTCACCAAACGTGTCTTTCAATAAATCTATTGTGGCACGAGCTGTGTGACATGTTGCGCCGTCTTGTTGAAACCACATCTCCTGGACATTACGGTTATTCAATTCAGGAATGAAAAAGTTAGTAATCATGGCTCTATACTATATTGACTGTTACGTTCTGGCCACCATCGTTTTTGAAAAAGTACGGACCAATGATTCCACCAGCCCATAAAGCGCACCAAACAAGTCAGTTTTTCTGGATGTAACTGTGTTTCGACATACACTTGAGGATTACCTCCACTCCAAATGCTGCAGTTTTGTTTGTTGACGTAGCCATTCAGCCAGAAGTGCGCTTCATCGCTAAACAAAATTCTCTTATGAAAATCGGAAACAACGGTAATCTCGTTTTGGGCCCATTCGACGAATCTACGCCTTACTGGATGATCGTTTGGCTTAAATTTTCGCACGAGTTGGATTTTGTAAGCACGTAAACCAAGATCCTTCCGCAAAATCTTCCATAAAATGGATGGACACAGATCCAATTCTTGTGCTCGATGGCGGATGGACTCATTCGGGTCTTCCTCAAAGCTACGCTCTACAGCAGAAATAGCTTCTTCTGTACGCACCGTACGGCGTCTCTGGGGATGCGAGTTATCAATAAGAGTAAACGTGGTGCGACAACGTTCCATGGTTAATCGAATTAACTGCTCTGATGGACGATTTTGTCGACGATAAAATGGACGTAGTGCGCGATACGTTTTCCGCACAGAACCATTATTTTCGAAGTAAAATTGCACTATTTGCAAGCATTGTTCAGGCGTAAGTCTACTCATGATGAATGGCCAAACCAAACTGAGAATAAATCACTTGACAGCTGTTAAATCGGTCGCCATCTTGAAAAGTAGTGCCAACTTAAAGTTCTATACCTCTATAAAAAACACCCTTTATTATATAAACGAAATTAATGTGGAAAATGTCAGCCCTGCTTAATCAATTTACTTATTATTTAAATATCTTTGATTTTATGTAAAAGGCTGAATAAGTTGTAATGCATTGTAATCAGTTTTTCTTAACAATAAGTACTCTAAACGAAAACAACATATACTTGTTAAATCCCCCCAGAGCTAGTTGCAGTAATCGTTTGTGGGTCATCCCTCTGATGTTCGGCGAAGAGAAGCAGTATTTCTGCTTCTTAGCCGAAAGTAACCACGGTTATTTAGGATGTGCGGCGTCAGCTGGATGCATCTTAATCCTCTTCATAAAAGTTTAATTAAATTAAAATTTCTAACTATAATTTGTGTCTTGAACCGTTAAACCAAAATGATATTAAATGTATGAATGTGTATCGCTTTTATTAACTTTTATTTTTAATTATTCGGACAGCAATGAAATGCTATCGAATGGTATATTCAGCATCCCAATTATGCAAGTAATTGTTTTGTTTTGTGATTAATTGCAAGTAGACTAGCTTAGAACCCAAAATTATATTCAAGAGCAAAACGTGTGATTGGGGTACATTAACGACCTAGATCATTTTTGAACTAGGAACCCAAATGAGCAGTACTTAGAACGAATTTTTTTTTTGAAATTTCCTTCGGCATTAAGCAATAAAATTGTTCTTCATTTTCAATTCTATAATCATTTATTTATTTATTCTTTCCCCTAAAAATCACATAGATAAACATTGAAAGTACACAACAAAACAATTGTAAAACTTTTTCTTAAAAAGCAACAAATGCACTTAGTACAACATTTCCAAAAATAAGCAACAGATTATTAATTTCAAAATGTCCACAAATGTACCAACAATATCAGTTACTGCAGATTCAAATCGACATGGTGGTTATGATCACCACAACACCTCGGCATCGTCCGATTCCGATGATAATTCTAGTAATGAGTTCGATCACAATAAAAATTTAGGAGGTCTAACCGATGTAGAAGACTTTGATAGCTATGCAGATGTAGAAGGTTCCCGTCCTAGAAAATCGCCAAAAAATATTTTGCTTGTACCTCAACACAATCAAGACGATGTGACTGATGTTGAAGATTATAACGATAGCGAGGAAGATAAAGAGGATGATAAAAGTACTAACTCTCCGGAGTTAAAGTTGTCATTGCAAGAATTTTTGCAACATAATTTTCAACAACATTTATCGACTAGCAATGGCATAAAGGAGACAGTAGAACATAAATCTGGAACTTTTTTGCAAGCTCAAAATCTAAATGCAATCAGTGATCACTTGACAGATTGTGAAGACTTTAATACTGATTCAGAAATAGAAAACAATTCGGAAAAGTCAGTCTGTGTTGACTTAAAGGAGGCCTTTGTGGAACAAGGAAGTGTCAATATAGCAGATTCTACAGTAGAAGCAAAAGACTATGGAGACTCCTGTTGTGAAAACGATAATATTTCCGTTGTTAGTGATATAAGCGATATGGCTTCGGCATTATGCGATGTCATTGGCAAGGAAATGCAGGGCATGTCGGAAGATGAAATTTTTGAATTGTCTAGTAAAGCGGAAATTTATCAAATATCTTGTTCAGATTCAAGTTCAATATCAAATCCGGATAATATTTCAGAGGAAGATTTGATCAGCAATGCAAGTTTACCTCCAATCGATATTACTTTCATCCATACCACGAACAGGCGGAATCTAAATAATGATCAATGTTCGAAGGGTGCTGTAGCAAAGGGTGATTTTTCAAGGACGATGTTCCTAGAAGTGCGAGGAAAAAGAAGGGAAGAAGTTCTAACCGATACTGAACGTTTTGATGATTCAGTAGCAGAAGCTGCTGACGATGACAGTTTTGATGGTGATGACGACAATCAACAACCTATACCTCAAGCAGTTATTATGGCTATAGGTGATGACGGCGGATGTACTACAGATTGTGAAGACTTGCTTTATGACGACCTCTCCGAAGCAGCTGTAGCAGGTCAAGAATTACAGCTTTCTGTTGACCCTAATGCCATACCGTTACCACAGAGAGAGGTCGTGATGCTGCAAGAAGACAAATTTGGTGACACCATTACCAGCGTTATGCCTATGGATAAGGAATATCAATTTGGCATTTATGTAATTCCAAGAGATGAATGCCTAACAGATACTGAAGAATATTCCTGTTCTGAAGATTTTAATGTGCAGGTATCTTTAGCCGATGTACCTATGACCTCCACATCTCCTCCACCAAATAATGTACTAGTTGAATCCGATGTTACTGTATCCAACGAGTTGTTGAAAACTCAGCAAAGCAAACGTTTAGAAATAATTTCTAATGCCGAATCTGTTACCGATGTCGAAGAAATTTATATAGCGGGCACAAACAGCCGAAAGAAAAAAGTAAAACCCCGCTCCGTTACCAAAAGCAAAGCAAAATTCCTAGAAACTCCTAAATCAAATACTAGAGAAGATGCGGGTGGTACTGATATTGAAGATATGGATCTAAGCGAAAGTGGACCATTAGCAGCAATAAGTTGCAATAAAAAAGTAGAAACAAATCGCATAGCAAATAATTCTAACTCTGAAAAAGTAACTGATGTCGAGGACATAACCGCAGATGATTTATCATCTGTATCTGAAACTGAACTGCCCCAAATAGACACGAATACTTCAAATTTTAAAGACTACGAAGCCAACAGCAAAAATATTGTAGTAACTTTAGAAACTTGTGGGCCAATGACTTGTCACAAAAAAACAAACAAATCGGAATTTTTAACGGAAAGTTACCTCACCGCAAACAACAATTTGCAGCAACCACAGACAGACATCGAAGACGTTCAATTACCGTCTGATGCAGAGGAGTGCATAAACAACAGCGAGCCAACAGCCGATTGCGTTTGTCACGAACTTAACGAAATGCTTAACGAAAGCTGTACAACCGTCCACGAAAAATGTAGCAACAGTTTCAATATTGATGCCGAGAAGCTACACATAAAGGGTATGCTACGCGAATCTCACACTGACATTGAATATGTAGAGTCAGATGAATCAGCCGCTAGAGGCAGCAAATAATTTCAACTACAATTGACCCGCAACTCTAAACTAAACATTTCAATCAAATCAAATCAATCTATCATTCTTTTATTCAAACCTTTAAAAATGTTATATATGTAAATCACAACACCAATTCGTAAGTAAACACCGTAAACAACGTAAAGTAACGAAAACTAAAAGTAATGAAAGAATAAGCGAATGACCTTGTTCTCTCTAATATGTAAATAAGCCAGAAAATCATTTGTTATCATTTTATCGTAATATCGTAATATCGTTTATTATCTCATTTAGTGTTAAAATTAAAACTTCTACTAACACCTTCAGCTAATTTCTTTCTCTTCAGGATTTTTATGATATTTACACACATTTAAATGTTTTTACTAATAAGAAAAATGTCCTTGGATTAACCTCATTAACACAACTATTGACAAAAATTTATTTTTATTTAAGTATTTAAACGTTGTTTCAATTCAAATCACACTCGTATTTTTAATGTCAAAATGTCAGAATCGTTTCTTTAGTTTTTTGGTTGTTGTGTTTGTTCGATCTGTTTGACACTATAACAATATACAATAAATAATACATTATTCGTTTTCTCTCCCTCTATTCCTTTCCAACTAAAACACTTTGAAACAGAAACCCTGCAAACATACATACCCGAACCGCTACAAGTTGTATCTGCCGAAACACTAGCAACGCAAGGTAAGTGTTTGTTTGAAAGTTTCAGAATTTTCCGTTACTTGCGATTCATTTTTATAAACGCTGCATAATTAGTTTATTATAATTTTCATTAGTTTTCTTTAAATCATAGTTTAATAAATGATTTGCCAAATGCTTTCAAGCTTGTAATGTTTCAATTTTTTGTACTCGTATATATGTATGTAACATTTGTGCTTTCCATTTTTCATTTTTTAGCTGTTTCATATAGTAGGTTGGTGCAAAACCATCAGACGCTTTTAATCGGTATCAGGTGTGCCTTTACACTGTTTATTATCAAAATGGAAACAAAAAACTCAATAGTAATACTTATTTTGAAATGATTAATATGGAGCGTAGTCACCATCTACCCCAATAGCCCACTTGCTTGGAAGGCAAAATATGGTTTTTGGAGGCGGTAATGTATCGAAATCGTCATAAGCTATGTTTGTCTGCCAAATTTTTTTAGCGATCGATTGACGTGTTAGTCTGTAGGCGCTTCTCTGGTAGAATATGACAGGCAAACAAAGTTTATGTCGGTTGCTGTAACCTAATGGCGCATGTCAAAGCATAAATTCCCTTCAAATAAATACTGAAGTAGACAGTGACTACGCGTCAGCCAGTGATTAAAAATGCTTGACTATTTTCAATGCACATGTAATTGCTTAACTGTTGCTTAGAAAAAATGTGCAGCAAAAGCAAAAAAAAAATAGGAGCAACTCATTTGCTTATGCTTACTATGGTGCTTTTTCTGCAGCAAAGCAATCAGCAAAGCAATTACTTTGAAAATGTTTGCTGTTGCTTAAGCAATAAATTGTTCTTCATGCTTTTGCTTAACTGTTTGATGTGAAGTTGTGGCTGACTACAATTGATATTTCTTGCTGTTACTCGCTGCTTCTGTCTTTAGTTTTAAAATATTCTTTGACAGTGAGAGATTAAAATTATGGCGCCAAGTGTAAACCGAAAAAAACTAAATTTAGAAGATCTGCAAAATAAAAATTTACAATATTGTTTTACAGCAACAGCAAAAGAAAAAACAATCATTAACTTATTGCTTGAGGAAAAGCAAGCGTTTTCAAAAAAACACTTAGTGAGCTTAATCAAATGTGTTTCTTTCTCTTTTTTAACCGACTTCAAAAAAAGAAGGAGGTTATCAATTCGTCTGAATGTTGCTTTTTTTATGTTTGTACCCGCAGAACTCAGTCATTTCTGAACCGATTTTAAATTCTTTATTAGAAAGGAAATGCTTACAGATTGGTCCCATTTTAAAAGAATTTCAGAATTTTGAAAATTAAAGGGTGTCCCCATACAACATACGTGATTTTTACGTGTATTATGAACCGTAAAGGGAACCCTTTTAAAATTTTAAAAAACTACATATCACTGTAGCTGCCACTAACAGAAATTAATAATTAAAGGGTGTCCCCATATGTGACGTCAATTTAAATATATGAACCATTTGAACCATTGTAGACAATCACTTGAAAATTGGACAGAATGTCCAATATTTATAATCAGAAATCAAATATTTATAATAAGAAGTTAAAGGGTGTCCCAATAGTTGATGTAATTTGATGTATATTGCCAAACTTTTGAACCATAACAGAGAGACGGTTGAAATTTACAAAGAACCTGTATATCTAAGTCCTTTATAATATCAAGTATATAATTTAAATTTGGAAACTAAAGGGTGTCCCCATAATTGGTATAATTTAACCTATCTAGCCCTATCTTTTGAACCGTTATAGACAAACCCTTGAAAATTAGACAGAATCTCACTACTATGTCCCGTATAATAACAGTTATAAATATTTAAAATGTTAAAGGGTGTCTCAATAGTTGATGTAAATTGATGCATGTGGCCAAACTTTTGAACCGTTTTAGACAGACATTTGAAATTAACAAAGAATCTGTCCTTTAAAATAAGTGTTTAATTTAAAATTGTACATTAAAGGGTGTCCCCTAGGTGATATTGTTTAAGCTATGTGGCCATATCTTTAGAACCGTTACTTTTTATTATTGTGTCAGTAATAATTACTGTAAAAAATAGAGGGTGTCCTCATATCTGACGTAATTTGTCGTTATGGATAGACATTTGAATGTATAGAACGTATATTACTTGTCCGTTAGAGCAACAAGTATAGAAGTATTTGATTTGAGTACTATTTCTTACAGATTACTTGCTTTTAAATTGTTAGTTTAGAATTGATGCAGATATATGTATTTGTTTTGTAGTCGGTTTTTTTTGCAAGAATTATTTTCATTTGCTTTTTGCTTTTAATATAATTCTTGCAAAAAAAAACCGACTTCAAAACAGACAAACTTAAAATCATGTTTCTTTAAGACGGTAACTATTGCGACACCCTGTAATTTCCGGATTCAAATTGTATACTAGTTATAGCGTTCGTAGCAATACAGGTTCATTGTAAATTTCAACCGTCTGTTTGTAACGGTTTAAAAGTTTGGTCATATACATCAAATTACATAAACTATTGCAACACCCTGTAATTTATAATTTTAAATATTTATACTTATTTTAACACACATAGTAATGGACATTCTGTCTAATTGTTAAGTGTTTGTCAATAACTATTTAAAAGATAGGGTCATATATATCAAATGACGTCACCTATTGGGACACCCTTTAAATTCAAATTTTAAATATTTATACTTGTTGTTATACCAGACATAGTAGTGAACATTCTGTCTATTTTTCAAGTGTTTGTCTATAACGATTGCAAAGATGAGGACATAATGGTCAAATTACATCAATAATAGGGACACCCTTTAATTTATCCAAATTTTATACTTGTTGTAATAGCGGACTAAGCAATATAGAGTCTTTGTACATTTCAACTGTCTATCTATAACAGTTGAAAAGTTTGGCCATATATATCACTTTTACATTAACTATTGGGACACCCTTTAATTTCCAAATTCATATTTTACACTTGTTATTTTAGCGGACTTAGCAATACAAGTTCTTTGTAAATTTCAACTGTCTGTCTATAACGGTTCAAAAGTTTTGCCATATATATATCAAAATAAACCAACTAATGGGACACCCTTTAATTTCTAATTTTAAATATTTATACTTATTATAACAGACATAGTAACGAACATTATGTGCAACTTTCAAGTGTTTGTCTATAACGGTTCAAAAGATAGGACCATAATGGTGAAATTACGTCACCTATGGGGTCACCCTTTAATTTTTAATTTTATTTTTTAATTACATTTTGTTATTGGGAGCTATAGTGATACGCACTTTTTTCTAATTTTAAATGGGTGACCTATAAAGTTCATAATACACGTAAAAAACATGTATGTTGTATGGGGACACCCTTTAATTTTTAAACTTTTAAACTGTTTTTAAAACGGGACCAATTTGTAGCCATAACCTTTCGAATGGCGCAAAAATTTTTAAAATCGGTTCAGAAATGACCGAGTTATGAAGGCACAAACATACAAAAAAAAAAAAAAAAAAAAAAAAAAAAAGCAACACACAGACGAATTGATAACCTCCTTCTTTTTTTGAAGTCGGTTAAAAATGGTATGTAAATGCTGAGAAATTCAGTTTTTTTTTATTTGCTGAAAAAGATGTAAGCACAGCAAAGATTTTAGTGCTGTTGCTATTTTTAAGCAAGCAATTTAAATCCTGGCGTCAGATTAATCATTTAACATTGTATCTATTAAATTTTAATGTTTTCTTTTTCGTAATAAAAAGTGTTGCAGAACATTTGATAGTATCGTTTAAAAAGGCTTGCTACTTATGCACTAACCCAATACAATATACATAGATTTGTTAAATGTCCTATATGCAATTAGAGTTGAATACATTGTGTCTGTGTACTGCAAAATTTGGTTTATGCTTATGTGTTTGTTTACCCCCTGTCTCCATTAGACATTAATATCTCTTAACAAAAGTCACTTCATAAAAAAAAAAACATTATTTTTAATACTGTTTTTTTAATATGAAGTTTTCTAGACATGGGATTATCCCCGTCTAATAATGTCTAATGGAGACGGGGGGTAGGGTTTCGTTTTCCGACAGTAATTTAACTGTCATATGGTTCTCAGATCTGGCAACTTTATCGTCATCATGCTCAATTTAGTTTGCCTACATTGCTTTTTCCAAGCTGTTTTTGCACGTTTTAGTTGTTGAAAATTCAAAATGAAAAAATCTCAAAGTTCATTAAAAAATTAAAATTTACCAAAATGTCCAATTTCATTGAAATTAGAAAAAAAAGAAAATCATAGTTTCCCCACAATTTTAAATTTCATCAAAAGAACAAAAAAAAAAACAAAAATTCACCAATTAATTTTAAATTCCCAAAAATATCTATGATAATTACTTTTACCAGACAAATTCGTTTTATATTTCTTAGGAGCACTCAAAGGCATTTTGGGAAGTGATGAAGATTTAAAAATACTATTATTTTGCAGCCAACTGAAATGCTTGCCTCTAGAAAAAATACAGTTCCTTTGTAGTCATTATGATCTTCCGCAGAGTATATGGTATCGAAAACTTGTAGGTTGTTCATTGAATTACACCTAAAGTTATTTATGTCTATATCCAATCAGTCAGACATTAACTCACAGATATAATTTAATTATAAAATAAGAAAAATGGTGTAACATTTTTTATTGTGCAAAAGCACCAGTAAGCATTTCTCTGTTTGGGCATGGATGGTGTCATTTGCAAGGCGCAACACGAGGTACAGAAAATTTAAGCCCACTAATCTGCAAGGCATAGTCTCGAAAATTTTATTAAACGTAGAATAAATGAATTTACAATAATTAATCGATTACTTTCTTAAGTTTTATTCGATTAATCAGTAAAATATTATGTTTTTTGTTACCGAACTGATTCACTGAAACGAAAATAATCGAATTGCGTACTTTCAAGACAATAATACTTAATAATATTGCAGGCCCGGATCAGTTTGCGGTCACTAAGCCATAAATGCGCGAAATTCAAATACTAAATGAGAGCAAAATGTTCTATCTCATGGTGATAAGAATTTTATTTTCCTGCCATCAGAAATGAATGCGAGCCACTTTAACTTCAGTTTCATGGTAAACTTCCAATTGAACCGCTAAAAAAACACTAACGTTTTATCGTGGGGTTAAAGTTTGTATCAACAAAATATATGTCCCTTTATAACGAAAAAAAGTTTATGTAAGTAACTACATCACGAAAACCTGTTAGTTTAAGAGTTATTGATAAATAATACAGTTTTTAAGGCCATTTTTACCAATTAACTGCGAGAGGCCCGGTCGGCTTATGATTTAGAAAAAACATTTTTATGCACATCGTATTGTTTATGCCCTACATAACCGAAAAATATAACATATTTTTATATTGGTATGGGTGGTCTAATCAACAGTTGAAAAATAAATTAAAAATATTTCCACACTAATAAGTTAAAAATATAAATTGTTATCTTGAGGGAGTGTAGAAAAAAGTAGTGATGGGAATTAAGCTTTCCGTTATCCGGTATAAAAATTTGCTTCAATATACCAATTTGAAATTAATCCTCATTTTTAGGAACGTCCAACCCAATGTGCGCTGTGGCAATCTTATGATTAACATTATCTATTTATTTTAAGAACGCAACTATGACATGTCTTAAATAGCACAGTGATGCAAAGAAGTAATGCAAATATTAATGATTTTCATTGTTTGATCATTTCATTTAAATTGCACCTATTATTTGCGATACACCAAACATATTTTTTTATTAAAACTTAAAAAAATATAAAATATGCAAATTTGTTACATTTTTCTAATTAGTTTTCTTTGAATTGAAATTAAAATATTTTTTTTTAAAGCGCACAAGCAAAACAATAAAAAATAATTGTGCAATTGTTTTCCAGGCATTTTGAAATATGAAATAAAAAATGAGAAAAATGTTAATGATGATGATGGTGGTGATAAATACAGTGATAAAAATTGTCGTGAGCATGACAGTGTCGAAGAAGAGGAGGATGACGACTATGATTGTGAGCATGAGCATGAGCATGAGCATGAGCATGAGCATGATAAATCTGTTGTTGATACTGATTCAAACATGGCAAAATCACTGCCATCTAATATTCAGAAAATATGCCGCGAGGCCACCGTTTTAGTTGATAATGTTCTTGCGGAAAGTATTCACATTGTTAATGCCCAATATGATCGTAATCATATTGAAATGTACAATGTTGTTGTTGATGACAACACTAGAGCTGAGTGTAATTCTGAAAGTGAAAATTATGCAATTACTTGCGATGACGTTGATGGTTTGGATGTCATTAAGTCGCCAACAATTGAATCAATGTCTGGCAAATCGTTTGATGATAATTTAAGTTTTACCGATGAAAACATGGCAACAGTTGCTGCCCAAGCAACACCTTCAACAACATTCTCTCAAGAACAAATTCAAATGTCATCACATGACGGTAATGAAATTAATGGATCTAAAGTAACAACTTTTCAAGCATCTGTTGCGCAAGGTAAAAATCCAATTTGCTTTTAATGAATTACAGCCAGACCATTATTTACACAAACACCTTTAGGCAGAAAAAATTAATTATATACAGACACACTGATTCCCTCACAATATCATTTGAAACAGCCCATTTTGAAAAGTAAACGCGAATTTATCTTACAAAGGTCAGCACTACGACTACAAATAGTAAAATACAAATCCAGTGGCTTAGGTAGCTAGCTCCGCACGTATATATTCGCCTGATCTTGAAGATCTACCGCTAGTCCCAATCCAATCTACTTGCCATGCATTTGCCTGGTGAATTTAACATGGGAATGTCTTACGAAGGGAGCAATTGACCCGTCTCAGAATATCCTTTACCCACCAATAGGGTTACAACATTCAACAGAGTGTTGTTCTTAGTAACGAAGACAACATTTTTATCGTACAGAAATATAATTTTCTGTATTACTTAGGGTTAGAGAAAATATTAGCGAATAGTGGCTACCTGCTATTGTAACAAGTTAACATAAGATACTAGTGTCTGTAGAATGATGTAGGTATGGTTGGGTTGGTTCCTCGCTAAACCACTGGGAAATTTTAGCAATTCACCTATACAAACAAATATTTCTAACAAATATATCTAACCTCGTGCTAAAGTCGCGTTGGTATCGATCATTAAAAATACCTTTAATGACACAATCTTAAACAATGATTTATATTAAATACATTTTCTTATCTCACTTCTTACTAATTGCTTGTTGTCGAAATCGACTTTATCTAGCAGCTCATGCTTTTAAGTACCTCCTACAGTTATTTGCACTTCTTTTTATAATCATATTTCATAAATGTTTCTCGATGTCGTGATTTGAAGGAACTTCAGAAAACGTCGAAAATAGGTTTTGATCAATTTATATCGAAAACATGATTATAACCCCCGACTTTTTAAAACAACCCAAATAACAAGAGAAAAAGCTGTGTCGAGGATTGGGTTTTTGGGGAACCAAATAAAGCCGGCTTATATATTCAAAAGTCCAATAATTTAGTATGCCTGATATTTAAATGTTGCAAAAGTTATTGCTTCAAGTAGATTTATTCTGGGTCCCATTCTTCTGTTAGACCCACTTCAAGTTGCAGTGAGTAGTAAGTAATTCCACCCAGTCCAACTAGTAAAATATCTTCATAAACATATACCGTTCAGCCATCTACATATGTGATACTTTTGACCAACTTTGGCTGTCTTCAAAAGAATCAGAACTTCTGCGTTCTTAAATAAATGTAAGAAATCTAGTAAAAAATCAAAAAATAAAACATTGATTTATCCTTTCCTGAAGAGAATGATTTCACAACAATATTTCTTATGTAATGACTAAAATGCGATTCAAATGAGTGGCGTTTATTGATAGACTTAACAAAACGCAATCTGAAATTTATTAAGAGCCTTGGAAAACGGAACATGAGTTCCTCTTAGGTCAGGTCATAAATTATAATCATTGAAACATAATTTTGATTAACTTAATTTTGCGTAATCAAATATTTTATCTTGATAATTCGGTATTTTTAATGTCATCCATCATGTCTCAGTAACTAGAAAAGCATTGACATTGTTGTATAGAAAGGTGTGCAATTAAACTACGGCCAGCGCTGAGTACCTCAGGTATAAAAAAGTGCTGCTTGTGACTTTGATAAATATGATAAGTTATTGAAGATTTAAACATTTTTGGATTTTGCTACAGAACTTTACATGCTTTAAGGAAATATATACTAATTTAATTTCCACTGAAGTTATAAAAGATATACCCGTTCTTATATGTACGTATATTTATATCATATATTACTGGAGAGGCAATTGTACCTTGCCATAAGCAATGCATTTATGTCTTAACCATTTTAAAACTTTTTAGAAGACTTTTAATAAAGCTGTAACTTTCTGCTTGTCTGTCTGTCTGCCTGTGTTCGCATCACGTAAAAACCACTGCATGGATTTTAATAAAATTATGTGTTGAGTTACCTTGGTATCCCGGTTCAAGTAAAGTATATTTTTTCCTGCAAAAATATCTCATTTCCAAAAGAAAATAGAGAAAAGTAGTGAAAACAAAAAAATTTTACCATTGAATCGGTAAAATTACGTTTTTTCACTACTTTTTAATTTTACCGATTCAATGGTAAAATTGCGTAAAATTACATGTTTTATTACATGCTGTAAATCTTACTGCAATAGAGTGTGCTCAAGAAAAAAAATGAATAAATTGTAGCATGATATTTTGTATTAACCTGCCAGGCTAGCATTTCCAGGCTGCATGCAAAATGACCCTATGAGAAATCGGCCAAAAGCATAAAGGAAAAATAGCCCAAGATATCTTCATACAAAATTAATAATAATAAAACAAAATTAGTAATAATTCATATGAAAAGTAACCTAAAAATATTGGTGTTTTTCGTCGTTTTTGGAGAATAATTCATTTTTATATTTTCGGGCGATTTTTCACAATTAAAAACCAAATGTTTTAATGAAAGATCACCCATTTTTGAGCGATTTTATATGATAATAGAAAATAATGGCCTTAAAAACGATATATTTTTAATAGAAAATTATCACTAATAATAAATAAACAGCAGAGGTGTTAACATTACAAATTTATCACGATATAAACTGGAAAAATAGGCAAATTAGTTTTTGTCTTTGCTTATCAAAAAAAAAAAAAAAAAAACAAAAAAAATCTGAGTTTACAGAAAATATATTAACATCGCATTTAAAATTGTACCAGTGGCTGTCTTTAAAAAGCTTCTAGTTATGTAAATTGTTTCGGCGAAAAAGTAGAATCTGTTTTGTTTCTTTTATACTAGTAAATATTTCTAGTTATAATGTTATAAATAAGTTACTTATAAAGTGTGTTTTTATATAGGTATAGAACTTTAAGTTGCAATAAAAAAAACGATGGTTTATTCGATATGACCGTAACGGCTGGCGCGGATGTAGTCCAATCTGGACGTCCAATTTTCGATGACTTTTTCCAACATTTGTGGCCGTATATCGGCAATAACACGACGAATGTTGTCTTCCAAATGGTCAAGCGTTTGTAGCTTATCTGCATAGACCAATGAGTTTACATAGCCCCACAGAAATTAGTCTAGCGGTGTTAAATCACAAGATCTTGGAGGCCAATTTACAGGTCCAAAACGTGAAATTAGGCGGTCACCAAACGTGTCTTTCAATAAATCTATTGTGGCACGTGCCGTGTGACATGTTGCGCCGTCTTGTTGAAACCACATCTTCTGGACATCATGGTTATTCAATTCAGGAATGAAAAAGTTAGTAATCATGGCTCTATACCGATCACCATTGACTGTAACGTTCTGGCCACCATCGTTTTTGAAAAAGTACGGACAAATGATTCCACCAGCCCATAAAGCGCACCAAACATTCAGTTTTTCTGGATGTAACGGACATACACTAGAGGATTACATTCACTCCAAATGCGGCAGTTTTGTTTGTTGACGTAGTTATTCAACCAGAAGTGCACTTCATCACTAAACAAAATTCGCGAGATACGTTTTCCGCACAGAACCATTATTTTCGAAATAAAATTGCACTATTTGCAAGCGTTGTTCAGGCGTGAGTCTATTCATGATGAATTACCAAACCAAACTGAAAATAAATCACTTGACAGCTGTTAAATCGGTCGCCATCTTGAAAAGTAATGCCAACTTAAAGCAACGGTTGTAGCGACCGTGACTAAGGTTACGCAGAGTTCCTTTAGCAGCACCACCACGTCTCTGCTTTCTTAGATTTTGATCAAAGATCACACCTAGAAGTTGCAAGCTCAAAGATTGCTCGATGAATTAAACCAATATCAATGCCCTTTCTAAACATATTGACGTTTTTATATTTATTTATATCATAAGAATAGTATAAATAAATTTGGGCTATAATTCATTTATATTTAGGTATTTTTTCACAATTTTTGGGCCAAATTTCCATTTTTCTTTTTCGGGCAATTTTTCAATTTTTGAGGATGATTATTCAATCGGCATTTTTGGGCGATTTTTCATAGGGTCATTTTGCATGCAGCCAAAAAATTGCCCATAAAAGCATAATGAAAATTTGGCCCAAAAATTGTGAAAAAAAACCCAAATATGTATAAATGAATTATCGCCAATATTTATTTATAGTTTTCTTATTAAATAAAAAAATATGAAAATGTCAATAGTTTTAGTAAGGGCATTGCTATTGGTTTAATT
The DNA here is from genome assembly GCA_949628195.1 of Phasia obesa. NCBI lineage: Eukaryota > Metazoa > Arthropoda > Insecta > Diptera > Tachinidae > Phasia > Phasia obesa. The sequence continues at coordinate 89,564,004 of OX451217.1, forward strand.
CATAGAGAAAGCTTTGAGCTTGTCAATTCTGTATATAACCTTTGATCCAAATCCAAGAAAGCAGCGACACCTGCTGGTCGTGGTGGTGCTGACAATGGAACTCTGCGTAACCGTAGTCACGATCACTACATCCGTTACTAAATTAAACCGCTGACTTAACTCATCGATCAAGCTTTGAGAAGAAGTTATAATAGTCTGTTAGGAAGCTATTTGCTATCAATTTAAATACATATATTGTTGCTAATGTATGTATGCATGCGTTCATTAAAATAAATATGAAAGGAAATACATGTGAATAAAAAATATAATAAAATTACAAATAGTTTGCTAATATGAGTTGCAATATTTAATTATTGTTTTTTGTTAAATTTTAGAATTAGGCACCGCAGCCACAAAATCTTTAAATCGCGCGATTTTTCATATTTTATAAAACAAATTTAACCAAAAAAATATAAAAAATCGCGCGATTTTTATAGAAATTTTTTCTTGCGGCGCCTAATTCTCAAATTATTTATAACAACATAACACTACTTTTTCTTCAAAACAATTTACGTAAATAATCAGAGGCTTTTTGAAGACAACTGGTACAACTTCAACTGTGATGTCAATATATTTTCTGTAAATTTATTATTTCGTTTAAAGTATTCTATATCATGATAAAGAGAGTTCGTATTTACATGCCTCCAGAAATGAATAAGAACCACTCAAAGTTCAGTTTCAAGATAATCTTCGAATTGAACCGCTAAAAAACACACTAACGCTTTATCATGGGTTAAAAGTTTGTATGAACAAAATATTTGTCCTTTTATAACGAATAAATAGTTTATATAACTAAATTACGAAAAGCTCTCAGTTTAAGAGTTATTGATAAATAAATCTAGAGATCTTTTTTACAGCTTTTTAAGGCCATTTTAACACTTAAATCCGAGGGGCCTGGCCGGTTTATATTTTAGAAACGAAATTTTTATGCCCATATAACCGAAAATGCGCGGAGAGTGCAAAAAATAACACTTTTCAAATCCCATATATTTCATGGGTGCTCTAATGTGTATGCTATGCTGTTATTGTCATGTTAAAACAGCAAGTTTTGAAATTAAATGGTTTACCTTCCCATAAAAGTCATAATTGGAAAGTCATAATTGAAATTCACTCAGCCCTTACCTCTATGACCGCTACAATAAACGGTAAACAAAACAAACTATACGTAATTTTGGCGCCTTTTATTTATCTTATATTTCTTTTTAAATTTTTAGTTTCGAGTTGAGGCACATCCATCTGTTTTGAAGTCGGGTTTTTTGCAGGAATTATATAAATAAAGCAAAGAAATCGTTATAAATTTTTAATGGTAACACTCCTGTGGTTTAAGGTAACCTTTATAACTAGTTATTATCTTTTATACATATAATAAAATAGTAACTCATTTCCGTCTCTCTGTCTGTCTGGATTTTTACAAAATTTTGTGAGGAGGTACCTTAGTATCCTGGTCCCGAAATAGGATACTTTTTTCCGAAAAAATATCCTATTTCCAAGAAAAAGTGGAGAAAAATCAGTTAAAAACGCAATTTCCGGTTTAAAGGTGCTTAAATTTTCGGTTTAAAACTGGGATATTTTCAACACGGTTACATTTTCACCACACACCAAACTAAAGATACATATGAATTTTAAATAAAAACGGTTTTTGATTTTGTACGAGTTATCATATACATATGATAACTACATATTTTACACTTTTGATCACTATTTCCTTATTTATTATACTACCAAGCAAACATTTTTTCTTTATTTGACTCTCTTTTCTTTACTTGAAACTGGTATGTATGTACATATATATCTGTCTTGCTATTAGCTCAATCACCTATGAAATATAATTAAATTTCAAAAAATTTAATAAATTTCTTTCTTTTTCTTTTCTTTTTAAATAGAAAAATGATTACAATTGAAACTACCAGAAAATGCATTATATTCTGCTAGTGTCTAATTTTTCTTTAATAATAAATAATTAATTAATACATTTAAAATAGTTTAAATAGAAATAAATTTATATAACAATAACTAATAATAATAATAGTAGTAAATCAACGTAAAAAACTAGTTTTAATAGTTTGTCAAATGCCGATGTAATAAAATAAAACTCATGTAGTTTTTTCAGACGAGATAAACCAATATTCTCTAATTTTTGTGTGAACTAAAAAATCGTAAAAATTGCTTAAGACTATAATATTGCACTAGGTCATGATATTTTGTTGTTTTAGATAAAATGAGATTTTAAAATTTCAACTTTTGTGAGATTCACATCCGTGGTGGCCAACTTTTTCCTCACAGTTAATCCTTTCTTCCTTAAACTGCTTACTCCTTCCCGCTGCATTACTTTTAAGGCCTTGCGTCTTTACTATAGAGTTTTTAAATTACAAGCAAACCTAATCAGTCGTATAGTAGGATACTTAATACCATTTATTTTGGAATCGACCCCACTGTGAATTGTGTTAAAATTTTGTGATTGTATAAAAACATTTATTATATGCTAATAAAACAATCTACAGTTTTTATACCATGTTCTAAATAAAGATATCATTAGTGACCCTAAATCACACTATTAATTACTCGATTTAACATAAAAAATTTTGAAAGGAAATTACATTAATTGTATGAAATTTATTTTAATTAACCTACTAACCGTATATTGCGAATATATAAAGAATAGTTATTATGTAAATAAAGAAAACACCAGAAGCAAAAAAAAAATAATTAAAGAAATAATAATTGACCTTTGTTTTGAACGTATTTCACACCAAATTTTAAGACTCTTTCTTCTATAGTTCTGCATATGAGGAAAGGTGCTGTATATGAGTAGATTTTTTTTCAAAACTTGACCTATCCACTTTCGACAGAATTAAAATTGAAACGAACGAAAACTATGAGAAAATAAAATTGAGCCAAAAGTCAATAATTACACCAGAAACAAAAATAATAAAAGGCGTAATTTCGTCAAAAGTTTATGATTCCACTTCTAAATGGCATTACCCATTTCAAATATATATTTTTGGAACAGAAACCTGAAATAATTAACTATTTTATTTCAATTCAAAATAAAATTTCTGATACCTAATTGCTTTCAGCAAAACAAAATAAATGCTCAGTGGTTTATATCAACGCCGTAGTATGGGTGCTGTAGCTTGAGTTCGACTCTGACGATTGATAATTGAATACAAGTTTTCTCGTATTTCTTTATCTGGGTTTGGTTGGTTAAATAGATGATGCCTACAACCAAAGAATATTCATATGAATATTCTTTGCTACAACTAAACACTACCGTAAGTAGATATATACGAAGAGTGCTGATGACGGAAGTAGCTGTCTAGAAAATGTGCAATCCGCTCTGCTGGTGTCTAAAAATTTAATTTTCCCAATTTTTCTTTAATACTATCACCTAATTTGTAATTTGAATTATTCTCTCTTAGAGAGAATAAAAACTAACTTGAGCTTGACTATAAATTTCATATGTATGTAATATAAATAGTTCGACTAATAAAATTAAAATTTCATCAAAATTAAGTGTTATTTCTTTATAAAAATAAAAAAAAATCGAATATCGATAGGGGGTTAGTTTCCTATCTTCTTCAGCGGTTTCTTATCAGACTTTACTTTCGTTCGCAAAGAAACGTTTAACCAGACTCTTAAATATAAAATAATAACTTTGTTCAGTAAAGATTATTTCCGTAACCGATATTTAGACAAAGACAAAATACACAATCTATGTATGACCTTACAAAACTTCAGTAACATGTTTCGAAAGCATTATTCATAAAGACTTTTATTCAAAATGGTGGTTTTGAAACAATTATTTCAATATCCGATCAGTAGCGAAAGGAAAATTACATTTTGGAGCCATCATTTAGTGAGAATGTGACCGTCAATGAAACTGCAATCGGATATTGATATAATATCGCGGAAATTAAAACAAATAAATACCAAAATTTGTATATAAAGGCAAATGTATTCATATAGAGATTTAATTATATCAATAGAAATTAATGATTGCATTTTAATTATTAAATCTTTTCATTGGTCAATAATAATTTAGAAGAACATAGCGATAATCGATTACGACGTGTTGAACATAAATTCCAGAAAATATCATCAAATGTTCAAGACTTAGATATCGAAGCTGCAAAGTTTGATGAACATTTTGAAAGCTTCGTGCCGGATGAGGAAATAAGTCACTTACAAGGAGACTTCTCAAAAATAAGTTGGGACGATAGTCAGTCACCCACTACGAATACGTTGGGTGAAATCGGTCAAAGTACACCAGATAATGATATACAAGATTTAGCAGCAGGTAACAGCATTTACGCTTATATACAACTTCATTAATATATGTACATATATACATATGTACATTAATACATATATATAAACATATATATTCAATAAAAATGTAAATTTCATTAATTTATTATAAATGTGTGATTATTTACAATTCACTGTTTACTCTTGCCTTTAATAGACTTTCTGGACGTCTTTTTTCGATTTTTTTGTTTGTTTATTTTTGAAGCTAAATAATTTTAAAATTTCTTTAACATCATTGATAATTTGGGTAAGCTTAATTCAGAAAACATGGTATTTTTAGGTATCTTAGCTGTGTACACCATTCTATTTTCTAAGATGGTACGGTTTGACAGCTTTATCAATGAGTTCTTATCAGAACTGCGAAATACTCTTACTATTTCCGCACTGTAGGTGACCCAAAATTTACATATGTATTTTCACTTTCTTTCACTCTTTTAGAATTTCACTTTACAAAATGCATGTTTTACAAAATATAAACTGATATAATCGAAAAAGATTCCAACAGTAAATAACATTGTCACTTACTTCCCCAATTGACCGTTTTTGTTGCAATCAGAATATTTTACTTCTCATTTTTCTCTCTTGAGCCACTTTAAGCAATTCGTGATCTTTAATAAAATGTTTGCCAACAAAAATTACATTGTAAATAACTTTCTCCAGCTTCTTTTCATTAAACTTTTACTAACTTTTTGGTCTTAAATTATTTGTACGCAGTAATTTTCAAATGATCATTTTAGGATTCCGTACCCAAAGAGTAAAAACGTAGCCCTATTGTATTCTCTAAAATGTCCGTCCGTCTGTCTTCATTCTCTGAAACCATAAAAGATAGACTCTTGCAATTTTCACAGAAGAGGTACTAATATGGTCGTTAAAAAAATTACTAAAAATTAAAGGGTGTTTCAACAGTAACCTGATTTTCACGTACATGGACTTATGTATTTCATAAATTTACACAGACGATGTAAAATTATGTCTGCTATAACAACAAGTGTAAAAATAAAAAACAAACAATTTTACGTATATGATATGATCTGACATTTGAACCGTACTAGGCAGAAACTTGAAATTTACACGGGGTATTTCAGTATAAACATATTGACGTGTATGTGCTTTTCTTTTTAACGATTTTGAGTTGAGGGGTGTTACAATTTTTAACAGCAAGTAATAAAAACTAGTCTTATAAATTAGAGCTAAAAGTAAAGTTCTTTTGTTTTCAAATCCAGTACATCAGTGTTGGGATTTGTGGTAAAATTGTACCAAAATTTGTACAATCGACACATAAGTGGTACTCTGGTACACTTCATATTTTTCTGGTACAATTTCATATCAAATTTGTTCAATAATTTTTTTTATTTATACAATATCTTTTTCTTACAATAATAAACATTTCTAATCTCATAGTTCTTCAACCCAGTCTAACAACATTGCAGAACATACTATATCTTTCCTCTTCTCTCTCTCTCTCTCGCTTAGAGCACAAACAATAAAGAGAAGTGAATTGTTGTTTGTTAAATACTTACAAGTATGTGTGCAGTCGCAGTGAAATATCCATATATGTATTTCGATGAGACTACATTTAGGAACATATGAATACAGAAAAGTATGACCATATAAAAATATGAATATTAGAGTTCGTGACATGCACTCGATATCATTCTTATAGTTCATAACAGGGCCGCCCCAAGGTTAGTAGACGCCTGGGGCGAGATTGTGATCTGACCCCCTACACAATTAATTGGTCTAAATAAATATATATATCTCATATAGTTTTTTTTTTATTTTATACTTATAAATTAATTATTTAGGCTTAAGTTCTTAATTATAAAGAGATAAAGAAAAATTAGATACCAGCAAAGCAGAATGCATTTTCTAGACAGCTACGTCCGTCATCAGTACTCTTCGTATCGATCTACCCGGGAGTTTCAATTGTTATTAATTTTCTATTTAAACAAACTTATCAAAGTGGTATATGTATATCTGTCTTGCTATTGTGTTAATAATCAAAAATATACATTTGTAAAATAAATAATATGTAATTGTTGTTAATTGCTAACCAAAGGTTAGCTAATAGCAAAAGAGATATATACCATTTTCAAATAAAAGAAAATATATAAAGAGAATAAAAATAAAGAAAAATGTTTACTGGGTAGTATAATATAAAAAAATAGAGTTTATAAGTGTAAAACAATTTCAAAAAGCTCTGAAACTACCGGGTAGATCGATACGAAGAGTACTGATGACGGACGTAGCTGTCTAGAAAATGTATTCTGCTTTGCTGGTATCTAATTTTTCTTTATCTCTTTATAATTAAGAACTTAAGCCTAAATAATTAATTTATTAATTCAAAAATAGTTTAAAAAAATTCATATAATTTTATACTTATATTTAGAAAAGGGTTACATATTATGTAGTAAAAATAAAAAATATAAGAGATAGATTTTTTTTTAAATTATATTTCGATGCAGGGAGTCAAGGAATGTAAATAAAAAAAGTTTCAATAAAATCTGGAATGGTAAACAGTATCGTTTTATTTTTTCCCCATTTTCTGCACAATGAAGCTGATGTTGATTACAAAAATATCTGTTTTGGGTAATTTTTGGATAATAGTTATCAATCAGCCTTTAATGGCAAGGGCCCTATAAAAATTAACTCATTCTCTTCGTGTTTATTTTTTAATTCTGGCCAAGAGGATGGAGAAGAATATCTTCGTCATTAGAATCTAAATCTGGTATTATTTCATTAAGTGTACTCGCGTTCACTGATGACAGCCGAAGAACTAGAAAGAGCAAAATAGGATGTGAGCTTTGGGATCTTCTTAAGAAGCACTTCAGTTGTTGCCTCCTCTTCTCTTACTAATTGAGTCTTTGTTCTCCAGACAGTTTTTTAAACATGATGGTAAAAAATTATTCAGTTCAGTTTATGGTAGTGTAATTGGTAATTTCAAATATAATATTATTGTTTTCGTATTTCACTTCTTTATTACATTTTTGTGGGCAATGAAAGAACCAATACTAAATTTTCAATAGCTAGCCGCACACTCGTCGGCGTCATTGGACGGTTCATCGTACATTTGAAAAATGGTCTTTACACCTGGCAACCATTGAGCAATGAGTGGAGCATAAATAGGTACTCTTCTACAACTTATTGTTGTTTGTTTTAATAGTCATTGACTACATTCGAATTTTTCGACCGATAGAGGAAGTAAAAAATTAAAATCTTGTACTTTTTAAAATTGGTTTTACACGACGTGTATTTGTCGTATGACTTGTCACTTTTCCATAAAATTCTAATTCACTTTTCCATAAAATATAAATTCTAAACACGTCGTGTGAACCCTTTCAAACATAACATGTGTATTTTCCATGTGTACAATACATATGACATTTTTCATTTAGAACGTGTTCTATTTTGATGTGACAAAGCATCTGACAGGATGTCAGATGCTAACTGATATTTTGCTATTTTGGGTTTTTTGTGGTACCAAAAGCACTAAAAGCGTGGCAAAAGCACTACGTTTCCATCTTTGCATCATCTGTGGTTGGCGGATATTTATATATTATAGGTTATGTCAGATGTAATTACACATGTACGTTTGAAAGCAAAAATTATAAACCGTATGTAAAATGCCTACTTTGACAAACACATGAAATTACATATGGGTTATCAAACTGGCAAGTCATATGACAAACACACGTCGTGTAAAACCACTTTTAGTTATACATTGAACGTGGTACGCAACCCTACGCACTTAACTGATTTATTTATTAAAGTTGTTTACCATATTACAGATTTAACATATTGCACATTGCATTTTAGTACGGATTTTGATAAACCCATGTTGTTTTTTTTAATGAAATTCTATAATTTTTTCACGATTACAAACTAAACAAAAAATAAAACGAATTACAAATAAAAAATAAAAATCATTTTCGCTAAAAATTATTACAACATTAATATGACTCTTAAAACAAAACTTTTAAAATATTATTATTGTATTTTTTGAATCGACCGCGGCCGATATTGTTTTTGTATTCAATTTAGACCACTTCCACACATACGTGGAGTTTATCATGCATAAAATATATTTATTTAAATTTTTATTATAGGATCATAAAGGCCGGAGCAAATACAATCCGGCATACGTTATATTTTGACGTATTCAACTGTGATTAAAGAAGATCACAGAGGTTGACGCAATGAGTGCATTGCTGACGGATATTAAATCACTTTATTTAATTAATTTATTTTGTTGTATTTTGCTCCCACTCAATGCAAAAATTTAATCAAAACAAAGAAAAACCAGTTGATAGTTATAAAACTGCTCAACGTACGTCAAAAGTAGCCCAACTTTCGTACTTTGCGTTGACGGAGACGTACTGGTTGTGACAATACTCAACTTTCAGCTTTCTTGTACGTTGAAAAAGACGACGTATGGCGTATGACGGATTATATGTGCCCCGGTCTTAAGTTGGCCAAATGTATCTTAATTAATTATTTATTTACTTTTAGCAATAATTAAAATTATAATCAAAATAAATTATCAGTAGCGATTTAGGCTGACGGCTTTAACTGAAGAAACATTCAAGTGCTATGCATCTTTTAAAGAAAATTAGATTTAGAAATCATAATGATTTATTTTTAGGACTAAAGTAATATTGAGCTCTAATTGCATTGCATTTTCATTCTGTTTTATTTCTGATTTTATTTTAAATAGTTTATTAACGCTATTGCATGCTTATTTTAAATCACCATATTTATTCACTACAATTGGTTTGACTGCATTCAATCTTGTTTTATTTATCTGAAATATCATTCATCATTTAAGAAATATTAAGGCCCCGATTATCGTTCACAACATTAATTACTTTCGTGTTGCATATTTTAAATTGCAATTACGATTTTCAACACTTAACACATGTGTCACAATTTTCATTGTCTATGAAAATTTACAGCGATTATGGTTTGCAACATGTGTTTTTATGTGTTGTTACGCACATCAAAATATTACAACTGCTTATTAGCTATTGTCTTGTTGTCGCGACAAGTTGCAAAACTACATTGTAGAAGGATTTGTAAGTTTTTATTTTCTATTATTTTTTCTAGGCGTTTATATAACCATAACTTAAAATATTTCTTAGAAAAACGAGAATTTCAAAGGGAAAGCCCGTAGAGGTGATGCAACTAAATCCAGATATTGGCCGGGGAAAGCTAAACTCTCCTCCTCCTTTGTTGAGAGCTTCCATCAGCAAAAAATCTAAGTGCGATTTGGGGGCAATTGCCCCCATGTCACCACTTTTGTCAACTATTATGGTGACTCTTTGGCGACATTGTCAACAAATCGTCTACATTTTTATATTTGAAAAAAATATGTTTATTTTAAATATTCATAAAATCAATATAAATTGTGTTTCAAATCATCAAAACGGCATAACACCTTACTGGACATTCTGGCGGAGTATAAAATTTTGCTAGACAGAATTGTTAAGTAAAACATGGTTGCTACAAACCTTATTTTTCCCAAGTAGGAGTGAGTAAAAATTAAAAGAACTGGGCGCTATTTTAGCCATTAGAAAAAAAAAAGAGATTGCGAGACAAAGCAAAATCAAACGGAAAACAAATTAATTTTTAAAATTTTTTTAACTGAAATTATTTATAATCATACTCTTAACAATCTTATTGAATTGTTCGTAATAATTAATTTTAACTTAAATTTTTTTTAATCATAGCCCTGAATTGTTCATATTAACACACGAAAAATTTAAATTTTTAGATTTTATGTTAGAAAACTGTTATGAATTAGTACTTTTTAGTCATTTATTTATTTTTTAATAAACCCACAAAAGTTAAGAAAATATGCATTTTCATTGTCCAATCTATTTCAGAAAAGTACCAAAAGTGTAGACTAGAATTACTAAAATGTACTAGTGAACCACTAGTTCCAATGTCTACATATGGTCCCAAAAGAATAGTACCAATGTCAGTAGTGGATTTTCAATTACATGCACATGTTAAATGTCTATAGTAAATAGCATTGTTTGGGGTATAATGACACTAGTACTGGTGACTGTGTCAATAGTAAGTCAGTACAGATTCACTATTGACATTTCCTACAGGGTAAGACTGTTCATTTCAAAAAAAAATTTTACCCAGTGTTTGGTAGTTTCAATGGGTCACAAATTATTTTTCCGGATACGAGCAATGTGTAGTTTTGCTGGCCTCATCATAATAAAAACTGTTCAATATTAACGTCCATAGTATAATTATTAATTATAAATGTTATAATTTTTAATAATAAATTTTCAAACGAAATAAATTTTTAATTTTTTTTTTCACCACAACAGTTTTTAGTGCACAGAGATGTATTTTAATGGAAAAGAAGTACTAACATAAGCAGCAACTCTGTGACATACACAACATTTAGATGTTGTAAATCATAATTGAAAAACAAAATTAAGTTGTGTTGTAGCCGAGACAACACAACTTTTCTGTGTTGTAAACGATAATCGGGCCCTTAATACAATTCAATTTAATACTTAAATTTATTAGCCAAACATAGTTATTAACATATAAATGAAGTTAAAGTCAGGCTTAAGTTCGTGTTAAAGGAATAGGTGAAAAATTTTTAAGAAAAATGGAAAAAGATTATTTTAGACGCTATCTATTTAACCAACCAAACTAAGATAATAGAAGACGAGAAATTATATTCCAATCATCTATTGTCTCAGTTGCTGTTGTTCTTTGTAATTTTTTTTTCAAACCTAAGGAGTAGGTAGAGAGAATACAAAATCTTAAACATGACTTTAGCTATTCATTTGTAAGTCAATTCGATCAGTTGAATTTTACTTGAGCTCACTTATAATTCGATGGGGCTGGTGCCCTATATATATTAAAAAGCCCAATATATTTAATTTATATTCGTAAGTTCTATTGAATTGTAGAAGTAGTTGAGCTTACGTAATTGATAGTTTGGTATTATAATTTGCATGAAGTACAACTTTTGTTGTTTTATGAACTTATATTTTTTTTTTTAATTTTTATTTTTCGCAGCTGCTTATATCGTATATTTTTATAATTTCCTCATTTACTTTCCTTCAACTATTTATCATTTAATATTGTTTTGAACTTCACTACGACACTTTTTAAGATGCTTTTTTCTGTTCTCACAACCATTACTTTTTGTAGAAACTAAATCCACAGATATTACACCCGTCCCACCGACTACTGTAACAACGTCATTGCCTGCTAAAAGCTATGATAATGGTGAGTTAAGTGCAAAAACTGCTGATGTACCGCAACCAAAACCACGAACTGTAAGAATTTCTACGCCCACTGAAGATGATGACGAAGAACAAGGAATTGAAAAGACGACATATCAATTGACAGATGAAATAGAAGAGCACGATGCGTCATTAGATTTGTCTGATGATTTGGATGTTTCGGTAGTTCCCATACCAAAACCACGTTCACAAATGAAAACCTCCGATTCTTTAAAAAACCTTGATTCCTTGAACGAACATCCAGTTCAGCAACAACAACCTCAACAATACCAGCCATCTCATTCTGATAGCATTAGTTTACGCAGCTTCGATTACACCGAAGAGACATCACGTACCGATGATCCATCAGTTTCTATATCGGTTTCAACAAAATCTCAACACCTGGATTATCCTCTAACCGCAACAACCACAACAACATCAGAAGATCCCGCAACGGAATCTATAGATCCATCTAGCGAATTGTCAATTGATGATGGAAACGTTGAAACAGAACGTAGGACCAGTTTCTATATAGGCGAATCTAGTCGCAACATAATTACTAAAACTACTCCAACCAAATTAAGTACTAGTGAAAGGGCTGCTGATGAACCTCTAACAGAAGTCATGATGAGAGATCAACTGGAAGCAACGGATATATCTGTTATGAAAGAATTCTCTGTAGATTCTGATGAGGAAAATGATGTTTTTAAGGAATATGTTACACTAAAATCTACAGAACCAGAACCAGGCACTCGAATTCGTCGCCAAAGTTCAGAGACTCGCAATGATTTGTTAGAGGAAGATGCCGTCACTAAAGAAACAATTGAATCGTCAACAGTTGTAACCACAATGACAACATCATTCGCAGATGTTGCTGTTGAAGGAGAAACTTTACGTAAAACCAGCACTGAACAAAGTTTCACTACAACAACTATAACATCGACAACATCTACAAGTTCTGCACCTCTGGAAGTCATCCATTCAACTGGGGAAGATGACTCGGTGCGTGAAATATCAGAGTCCATGGATATTGAAGCAGAAAGACCAATCGATTTAGATTTACCACTTGAAAAGAGTGAATGGGAAACTACAGAAAAAGAAATTCCTCCGCCCGGTACAGGAAAAATAGTTCACTCACCACAACAACTTATCATTAGTGATTTAAATAAAGAGGCCTTCACCGAAGATATGGTGACAAAAACACTTAAAGAAGTTCAAGAATCTCTGGATGCCGCTAAAACTGAACTTAAATCCGTTTTAAAGGATGGTAAATCCATTAAAGAGTCGCCTTCTGAGTTTGAGTTTCGTACATTTGCACAAACAATTGATAGCGCAAATGGTACTGGTGAATCCGAAAAAATTTGCGATACAGATTATAAAACTGAAAAAATTGTTGAAGAAGCTTTAGAACTTATGGAAAGTGAAGATATATCTTCATTTATTGGAGTTCCAGAAAGCATTCAGAATCAATATAGCCAAGGGGCAGTGAAGGTCATGTCTGGCACAGTTATAGACAGTATAAATAGAGAATCAGCCTCACTACATTATGCTCAAAATGTGTTTGATGTAAAGAAGCTAGAGACCTCTCTGGGATTTATATCCACTGGAACTCAAGGCTCTCAGGATTCTCACTCTTCCATCGATGATAATGTTGTTAAAGAAGAGAGGGCCTCACTGGGTTTCATTTCTAGTGAAACGGCAGAAGATTTCAGCTCAATGGAAGAATATTATCAGGAAAAACTAGTCAAAGCCGACATTGTCACTGAAGCTAATGAAAAAGAGGAACAAGATCTTTCGCGGTCGACTGCTACACCGATCGTCGACTTTGGTGAAATAACATCTGAAATAACAATGAAGCCTTTTGAAGACGTGGTACATCGCATTAAAACTGACAATACAGATAGTCCACAGAATCGCTGGTCTGTTCCAGAAATTGACCAGTCCAGCTCAAGTGAAAGCTACTACAAAAGTTTTGAAAAAAGTGAAAGTCGTCCTTTGTCCTCAGATATTGAAAACCTTATAACCCAGGCAAATTCTTCGGAATATCAGACAGCAGCAGATGTATCATCTGTTAACAAAGAAACCACAGAGTTTGTAAGTGCAGTTAGCAAACTGGAAAGTAGTTCTGGAAAAACTATAAGTTCTCATGAAAGCATGCGCAGTCTTGACTCACAGTCTGAAACTTCAGCCAATTTGGGCAGTATAGATGTCTCAGAGTTGTCAGAAACTCTAGTAGCTTCGTCAACAGAAGATGCAGAAGAAATTCACTGTTTGCGAGACTTGGCTGATGAAGAAGACAGTGATGAAAGTTTAGACTTAGAAACAATCGATTATAATGTTAGCGAAAGTAAAATGCAACAACAGTCTCAAATGAAACGATCTCAAGAAATGATATTTAAACCAAAATCTGATGAAATTTCACATATATTTGAAGAAGAAATAGAAGGACGGGACAAGAGTGGTCAAAATGTGAAAAATGAAGAAAATCCCAAAACAAAGGAAATTGACAAAACGTGGGGTCTTACATATCCAATGGAAGAAACAACCCTAGATGACTTAAAAGATTCGGATGATATTCTTTTATATCATGGAGACGTAAGACGTTCAGTTGATGACTCGAAATATGCATCTAGTTTAGACGAAGGCAGCATTCTCTCTGTTAGTATGTCAACTACATCAATCATAGACACTGTAGTAGAAAACTTCGAAGATATTGTGGGTTCCGTTGGTGCATCATCCTTGGCAGGTGTTGAAGCATTTGCTGCTTCCTCATTTCCAGAAGAAACAACATTTATAATGGAATTGGAAGGAGAAAGTGGAGACCTATCGCCTCAAGATTCCTCAGTCACTACGTCACCCGGAGAAGCACATGCGAAGCGTGGCCACAAAAGATCCGAGAGCACATCTGTGTCTGGAGATGAAATTAAAAATATTTCAGACAAAGAACCGCCTGCACAAGCCGAAGGAAAAGAGTCAGAAAGTGAATCAGATACAGACCCCTACGAAACAGAATACGCTCGCCAATTTCGATGTCCTTCAGACCGTAAAAGTAAAAAGAAAAAGCAAGCGGCCGCAGAAATGGATCACAGTTTTGAAACAGAAAAACGTCCCTTTACACCATCACAACTAGTGGCTGAAGTTATTGTTGAAGATAGCCTGACCGAGGAACTAGAAGCCGAGGAATGTCTTGTAGAAGAGCGACGTCCTTCCCAAAATATGCTTAACTATGCGAACATTCCAGATATTACCGTTACGGAAGATACACAACTAAAGTCACCAGTCATAGAAGAAGATGCATTCGAAGAGAAAACTTTGTATAAAGTAAAAACAGAAGAACAATTACACAAGGCCACGGACGATCGGCCATTACATGATGAGAAGCAAAATACTATTGACTTAGAGGAGGAAAACTTCCAAAAGCTTGTTCAAGAACAATATAAACAGAAATTAGCTGACTTAAAGAAAGCTGAAATTGGAGATTCTGATTATGACTACAATAAAGCACCTGACTCCCCAGATTCTTTTGAAATGGTTGACCAACCTGATATTTCTGATGACTTTGTTATTATTGAAGAGGTAGCTAAGGAAGCGAATGAAGATGATCTAGGAGGCAAAAGTATACGCATTGCGTCCATCAAATACGAATCGAAACATGACGAAGAAGTAGAGAAAATTATAATTAAATCTGCACCCGCTGATCCTAAGCTAGGTTCCCAAATATTTCGTGACGATTTAAATTTCGAATTTGAAGAAAGTCCCCCAACTGCCAGTAGTGGAGGTGCTGGTAGTGAGATACAGGATGAAAGCGATTGTGGACAAGATTTGGCTTCGAACAATAAACGTTGGGTCGAAATGCAATTAACCGATAACCAATTAAGATATCCTTACGACCTGACTGGTGGAGTTTTAGAAGATATAAAAGAGGAAGATGGAGAGTTTGAAGTGGGAAGCAGTCGCATTAGCAGCTTTAAGGACTCCTTTTCTAGCACACCAGAATATGATGTAATGGCAGCTCGGCGGTATTACGCTATTCGAGGTGAACATGATGATATTTCCATGAGCAGTTTGCAGGAGTTTGAATCTTTGGAGCAAGCTATTTCACTAGAAAATCGTAACCGGACCCATCAAGGATCAACAGATTCAAGCAATGGTAGTTTTCAACGTCGGTACATATTACGAAATACTGCTAGTGGTGCTGGGGCTCAAGGTGATGATATATCTATATCTAGTCTTAAAGAATTCGAAGGTATTGAAAACGCTTGTCTCGAAGCTCATCTTATTGAAATCAAAGCTAAGGAGGAGGCAGCTTTATTATCTCGATCAGACGAATCTAACAAATCTAATGGTAGTGATCGCGAGCAAGTCGTAGATCCTACAAAAGATATCACTAAAGTCATCCGAACTGTAACCCATGCTGAACTTTTACAATCAGGTGAACATCGCTCAGATATCGAAACATTACTTAAACAAAAGTTGGAAGAGTGTGAAAGAGCTCAAACGTCTGCACGTTTAACAGATACTTCTAAAACAAAGACTGACTCAGATAGAGGTAGTATAGATAGTTTAGAAATGAATCGAAGCTTAGACATGGTTACAAGCAGTGTGGAAGACAGTTTCGATGTATCGAAAGAAGGCACTACAAAATCAGATATAGATTCGTTGGAAGTTGATAAACGTCACCCAACACGGGAGGAAAGCATAGAATCAATGGAAATGGAACACATGGACGATGTTTTATCGAAATTAGACGTTACCTTAGGAGATGGTATCACCACAACAACCACTACTACAACAACTAGCACAGATGCAGATGGACGTGAACACACAACTGTTACCACACGAATAATCACAAAATCTACACTTTCGGGCGGTGGACCCAGCAGTACATCTCTTGACGCCTCGGCACCTGAGACGATGACTAAGGATATTTCTGCTGAATCTCTTAATCAAATGAGTACTGTTGACCAAACTACCACTAGTTC
This sequence comes from Phasia obesa, assembly GCA_949628195.1. Taxonomy (NCBI): domain Eukaryota; kingdom Metazoa; phylum Arthropoda; class Insecta; order Diptera; family Tachinidae; genus Phasia; species Phasia obesa. The sequence continues at coordinate 89,580,589 of OX451217.1, forward strand.
AGCGGGAACAACAGCCACATACCAGACCAGTGCAGGAAATTCCCAAATGTCTGGTAGCGTCACCAGCTGTGCCTCTAGTACCCTCATGGAAGACTCAGCCATGAGCATGTCTGGTTTAACGATGTCATCAAGTTATTGGTCGCATGAAGAAGAAACAATGAAAGAAGGAGTCGGTGCAAAACCGCAGGATGCTGACAATGCGGAAAATCGTCCACCACCATATTAGATGTCCCTGAAAAATAATATGATTTCATTGAGCTTTTTATACATTGATAACACTTTTTTAGGTAAGATTTCTTTTAATTTTTCTCATATACACTTTTTTAAATGTCCAATTGAGTGTAATACAAAGAAAACAAAGAATATATGTATATTATGTGTCAATGAAAATAGGTTCATTCGTTCATGGCAGTGGAGCTCAATATTAAACTTGTTTAAGGTATTAGTTCCCTGCAGGATATTAAGCGATAATTGTCTAAAATCGACTAGTACAATTACAAGAACAACAAACACTAGTGAAAACAGGGTTAGAAGTTAATTAAAAAATACTTGTTCTGACTAGTAGTAGTACTTGAAGTAGTTCAAATCGCACCACTTGTATTTGTGTGAATATTTGTGTAACAGAAAAATTTAAGTTTTAATACAGCTTCTGGAATTTGTTCTCATTCTTTCTTTTCTCATTCTATTTTTATGATGAAACCCCAAAAATTGTGGAGACACTTTCTATACCAAAAAAACTAGTAATAAACTGATTTAAAAGCACCTAAAGCACACTCAACGTTAATTTTAGCATTAAGATGGTATAGGAAAGTTTACAATTGAGAGCTAGTACTGATGATTTGTATACAAGTAAAAGACTAGTTAGACACTAGTTTGATCTAAATACAGTTACTCGTATGTACATAAGCGAAAAAGTTATGTTATTTTGTGCAATCTATACATGTAATAAAACAGTAACTCATTTTCTGTTTGTCTATCTGTCTTTCTCTTCGTGTTCGCATCACGTAAAAACTACTGGATGGATTTTAACATACTTTTGTGAGGAGCTACCTTAGTATCCTGATTCCAATATAGGATACTTTTTTCTGCAAAAATATCTCATTTCCAAGAGAAAGTGCAGAAAAAGCAGTGAAAGTACGTCGATTTTTTTACCGGTTTAAAAGCACTGCTTACTTTTAAGCATACATATCTTATTTTTGAAAAAAATATATTTTAAGCAATGTTGCGCAACATATGACTCTGTTTTAAAATAATAAGTAACTCATTTCCTGTTTGTCTTTTACAGAGCTTTACAATAATTTTTAGAATTTTATATAAATTTTAGAATTTTATCCAGGGGTCGGTACCTTATATAAAATAAATACATAAGAGTTTTAAATTTTGTTCTGGAATATGTTTAAAACAAAATCGAACAAAATATTGTCGGGACGCACATAGCTAGTTTTGAATATTTTTTCGTTTCTGTAAAAAGATAAACTCTTCTGTTTATGTTATAGAGTGATCCGTCTCGTGATACCAATTTTGCTATTTGGTTTTGAGTGATCTATATGTCAACCACGGTATCATGTTTGCCATTTTATGTTATTGATTGTGTTATAACCATATTTAACAATCAAAATAGGGGCATCTTAGCCGCTACGTTCTGCCGGGATTAGTGTTTGACGTTGGCAGGAGTTTATTCCACAAATGAATTTTGTCTATAATGTGTAGTGCGATTCACTGGCAACTCAACCACTAATGGATGGGTCTTACGAGAAGCGTGTTGCCTGCGAAAATGTGTGGGTATTGGCTACAAGTATCCCAATTTCATTAGAGCACCTGACATTGTAGCAACAGAAAAACATAAAAACGCATCCCACATTGCGTCAATACCTTACTTTCATCGATGAGCTTCAGCGCCAAATTATACTATTTTGGAATTTGACAAAGAAGGCTATTTAGAAAAATTAAACATAGATTATGAGAAAGAACAGCTAAAAGATTTGTACTTTTTGTTAAATCCAACAAAAAACGGAGGCAAAATAACCAATTTTCATCCACCCACCTCAAACGCTGGTTGCCTTATATGGGCACGTAAATGGGTTTGGTAACAGTATCAACTTCATTTTCCTAAAAATTTGCCAGTCATGTTTTAAAACTTGGCATTTCAAAGACGCCTACATATTTCGCTCAAAAACCTAATTGCTCTTCATCCTACTTAATCCGCTAAGATACAAATTAGGGAAAAATGAATTAAAAATACAAAAAACTCATATTTATTTTTAATTCAGCACAGTTAACCATTCAAAATTAATATACATTTAACGCATTTTAATAAATAATACATTTTATATTTTTATTACAGAATTCAAAAATTAAAAGGTCTATATAAAATAAGTTTGATACTAACTGGAATTCAAGGATTAAGGAAAGGTTTGCTGGTGCGCTAATGCTGCTGCAAATGGGAATCTTTTTATAACGAAACAAACATTTAAACCAAATAAGTACTCGACAAGACACCCTTAAATATTAAGTTCAAATTTTATAATAATAAAAAATATTAATTATTTTACACCCTTACAAAACACCGATAACCATTCGTTTGTTTATTACTTAAAAATATATATATTCGATTAGATATTTATATAAGTTAAAAATAATTATGTAGTGTTTCATTTTAAATGTTAAACGTAATTTTTTCTATATAAAATATAATTGGCTTTAAAAATATTACAATGAAAAAAGTAAAAATTGATTTGCTTTAATTTTTTAATTTACTATAAATATAAGTATGTTTTATATTACTTAATGATATTGTTTTTTTTTTTAAATCATTAAATTTTATTTCAGCGAATACTAAAGTGTTCGATAAAACAACAAACCATTTTTTATAAATTAATTTAAAAATAAAAAATATAAAGAAATTATAATACAAAATATAACCTAAGTGTTTTTAACAAAATGCAATGCAACATTTTTTACCAAATCATCTACTTTTTTTAATTTGCTTTGCAAAAAAAAAAAAAAATATGGCAATGACAAGGTTATGAAATATTTTAAACAAACTTAATGCAAATTTTTTATTAACATAACCAAATTAACCAAAAATTCTCTAAAGCACACTAAAAGAAAAATAATCTATTCAATATTTAATAAAAAGCAGAATAAGAATAAGGCCGATTTATAAATTATTATTCAATTTTTATTAGATGTATGAGTTACACTCAGAAAATAAGAATTATAGAAAGAAGAATATAACTTACAACAATAAAAATATACATTATTATTATAAAAAAAAAAAAAATAAATGTAATGAATGCTACCAATGCGTACGAGTATATTAAATTAACCAAATTAATGCTTAAATAAAATACATACAAAAACTTATAAGACTTTCTTTTTTTTGTGGATTGCGTGAGTACCTTTCATCAGCTTGATTTCATATTAAACTTCAACCAAGGAATATCTAACCAGATAATCGCAGCTCAAATGAAAATGCTTTTGCCGCATTTCTGTTTCATTATTTGTTACTGTATATTTTTTAAAAAGTTTTACAAGTAAAAATTACTTTAACTACCTTTTTAGATGTGTTTTAGCTTCAACCAAAAAGCATCACTGCGCTGTACATATGTATGTAGTTTGCGTTGCAAATCAGCTGTTGCTAATGTGCAATGAAATACATATTAATTTGATTACAGTTTCGGAGGCGAGAAAATTTAAAATCGACAACTTTTCAATCTTTTTTTAATTGGATGAAGGTAAAATTAAAACTAAATTGTGTAATCGTGAAATGAAACACAAAGGTTTTCATTTCCTCGTACAAACTTTTTATAACACGCAAAATATGATAAATTATCGCAAATATGATAAATTACCTTAAGTATGACCACCAGTTCCCAGCATTGAGGCATCAGCAGCTACCGTTATTGGTGAATTCGGTTTATAATAAGTAAGTAATAAAGGACTTACAAGATTTTCACATTTATCATTCCAACCAAAGGATGGCGTAGTTGCCTCGTTTTGGTAAAAATGTTGCTCCTAAAAGAGATCTAAGCTCTGAAACAATTGTATGTAAATTTTCAATTATTTCAATTTTCTGGAGGTCTGGATGTATGACATCAGAATCCAAAATACGACTAAGTTATGTAATGGCGGACTTAAGCATTTCATATTTATTCCAGCTTAGAATTTTCTTCGATGTTAATATGGCTACAATTATGTCGTCTAAATATGTGATTATACCTGTTTAGCCGATACTCAATTTAATATTTTCTTTTAAATATATTATACAAAAACATTATTAAAATTATTATTTAAATGAATTCCAAATTAACGATATTATTTAACTGTCATTTTGCTATAACGAGGTAAGTATCTGGGGTAATTTAGTTTTTAAGATGAATTTGTAAACCATTTTAAAAAATACGTTCAGACGTTCAATCTTAAATTTTTAAAGTTTTAAATAATTTTTAAAATTACAATCATAATCTATAAAAACTTAAAGATTATTCAATACCCTTAAAACCAGATGAACTGTTGGAAAGCTGCTGGAGCAGATATAACTCCAAAAGAAAGTCTATTACATACTTAAATACATATATACATACATATATACATACATACATACATACATACATACATACATACATACATACATACATACATACATACATACATACATACATACATACATACATACATACATACATACATACATACATACATACATACATATATCCGTTATGCGTGTTAACGGTTAATATCTTTTTTACATCATCATCATCATCATCTACCTCAAATTGAAGATAAGCAATTAGAGATAGCATACGGTATTTCGGCTTAGATAACGGTTTACAGTTTGAGTTATTTATTTTCTTTTCTTTTATTTCCTATACAACAAGACATGTCTTATATTTATAGTACAGGAACCCATAACGTTACAAATGGGATTTAGTACATACATTACAACAACAATGAAAGTATGCAAACATAAGAAATTAACATCGAAATAAGAAAGTCTTAAAACTATTAGGGTGCTGTTTATTTGTTGTTGTTGTGGAAGACTATTCCAAAGACTGGTTTCATGTGTGTAAAACTGCCATTTTGAAACTGAACAATGATGTCAAGGAATATTTTTTCTTCGTGTTGACTGGAATAAACGTATTCTATAAAATAAGTAACCAGGGGTTCGCGAATTTATTATGCAAGATTTAGAACTAGAGCACGTATTTAAAAAAAAGTGCGGGGCAGTCTCGGACTGCCGATAAAAGTGAAAACTAATAACACTTATAATGTAAATAATCTACAATATAATAGTTGACACAACATTTGTAGCTACTCAAATTGAAAGAATCAAAACAAAAAAAAATTGCGTTATATTGTGCTGGCCATATAGGTCACATCACCCATTGCCACACCCTTTAAATTGTAATTAAAACACTTATTATAGAGAACTGAGACATACAGATTCGATGTAAGTTTCAACTGTCTGTCTATAACGGTTCAAAAGTTTGCCCATAACTATTGGGACAATCTTTAATTCATAATATTAAATATTTGTATTTGTTATTATACCGAACATAGTAGTAGACATTCTGGCTAACTTTCTATTGTTGGTCTACAGCGGTTCCAAAGATAAGGTCATATAGAGCAAATGCCATGAATTATGGGGACGCCCTCTAATTCCCAAATTTCCGAATTCAAATTTTATACTTGTTGTTATAGCGGACTTAGAAATACAGGTTCTTTGTAAATTTCATATGTCTGTCTATATTCAAAAGTTTGGCCATATACATAAACTATGGGCCAGCATTTATTTGCAAATTAAAACTTTATAAATGTTAAAGCGAACTTAGCAATACAGGTTCAACAGATTGGCAACGTACATCAAATTACATCAATTATTGGGACAGCCTTTAATTTATAATTTTAAATAATTTACTTGTTATTATAACGAACATTGTGATGGACATTCTGTCCAATCTTCGAGTGTTTGTCTATAACGGTTCAAAAGATAGGGCCATATAGGTCAAAATTCGTAACCTTTACGTATAATAATACACGAAGAAATATTCTATGTATGTATGTATGTATGTATGTTGTGTTCCCCCATATAGTTTAAGTTTTAAAATTATGATCTTTTTTTTCAAAATGGGGATCTGTAATTTTATTATTTGTTGTGGCGTCCAAACAATACACCTTCTGTAAAAACTTCACGCGTGAGCACTATTACAGTTTAAGAGAAAAAAAGGTCTGAAACACACGGAAAAACAGACATTGTAGCGATATTAGGGGTTACGTTTCTAGCTTTTAGGTACGGAATCCTAAAAACAGTATGTTATTATGTGTAATTTTATTTTATTTGCTAATAATAAAGTTTTAAAAGCAAAAAACTCTGCTGGAATCAACAATTGTATGCCCCTGCTCATAAAAAAACTTTGTAAGAACAAATAATTATTTGCCCAAAAAAGAAATAAAATATTGGCCGATGAGTGGTCACATTGGGAACATTTTGGTTTGCCGGCAAATAATTTTGTTTGCCAAGAATCAGCTGTTTTGTTGTTTGTCTATAAATTTTTTTTATTTATTTTTTTTTTATTTTATTTATTTTAATTATAATTAAAATTATAACTAAAAGGAAATTAGCACTAACAACTAAGGCTATCGGCTTCTATAAATTTTATTTTAAGGTCAGACTATGGCAAACAAATATTTGACGATTTCAGGCAAAGTCTCCTGTTTTTTTCACTTATGAGAAGCTTCTTTCGAGGAACTCTGCTTTTCTATCCATTTCCTCGCAATGCTCTTTGCACAGTTCTTGGATGTACATACTTTGTGACACTTATTCTTGGATTCTTTTTCACTCTCTTGCGATGTGGTTAACATCACTATTGGAAATTTTTTTGGTCGGCCGCTTCTTGGCATATTTTCTACTGAATAAGTTTGCTTATACATATTTTCTAATTATATCTGTGGCAATAGGGAAAAAGTGCTTAAGTCTGATTTTTAAGTTTTGTAGGAGAACAATTTTAAACTTTAAAATTAATTTCTTTTTTAAATAGCTTATCTTAAAACTTTACATAAGAGAGTCAAACGTATGTTTTGGAGCAAAATCTTATATCTATCAAAAGTACGCAAGCGTTGCAATAAATAAGTTGTGAAAGAAGTTTTTATGCTTTAAAAAAATAAGTTAGTAGTTTCTTAAGCTTTTTTCCAAAGGCGATTAGACATTGAAAAAAGATAAGCAGAAAGTAATTTCGCTATAACTTCCTGAAAAATGGTACAAAATAATTGAAAATTTGCACATGGGTACTTCCAATTACGGAGATTGCAAAGGTGCCAGTAACTAAAAATTTTGCTTAAGTCGACTTAAGCACTTATTCCTTATTGCCACAGATATTTTCAATACTAGAAAGGGGTCATTTAATAATTTTCCTATTTCTCGATAGGACTTTCCGTCTTTAAAATGTTTTATTATTAAATGTTTAACGATGGACCCAATTTCTTTATCTTTGTCCATAATTTTCAGTAGAACTTCCAATGATGGCTATAAGAACACTACTAATAACAAGTGGTGGCTTGTAAGAAAAGAATTTGATCAAAAAACAAAATATATCTGTAGGTTGTTTTTGAGAAATGAAAGCAAATTTTCTGTTTTGCAAAATGTATTTAAACTTTTGTCCGCTGCCTTTTGTTGTTGTTATTGTGGGACTTACTGTTACGTTTGCATAAAGGGTTTTGGAATTCCCGGGAAGAGCTCTAAATAATTTCCCGGGAAAATGATTGGTAATATCTCGGAAAACAGGAAATTTAAATTCATAAGCACTTAAAAGAAACTCAGTGATATTATTTTTAAATAAGCATTTCTTTTATCGTTATTGTGCTGAATTACAGCATAAAATTGTAATATTTTTATGCACAAAATTCATAATTAATTTGAAATGTATTTTAGAACAAGATTTGTATAAGAAATTTTATCTAAAACAAATTTCAAATATATTTTATTTTTATGAATATAGATATTAGAAACTTACAATTGTACTATAGATCGTGCAAAACAAATTGTAAAACAATTAAAAAAAAGTCCTCTAAAAACAGCCTGTCTGGAGAAATAAGGGGTGATCCATTTCAAGGTTCCCTACTTTTTTAAAGAAACAAAAAACACAGAAAATGCAAATTTAATGGAGAAGGTATATTATCATTTGAAAGAACATTCTTTGGCATTTATTTATATATGAAGATTATGTCTATCAAATGTTGGCCGTTGCAAGTCGCAGATGGTCCATCCGTTGAGTCCAATTTTCGATGACTCGTTCGAGCATTTCGACTGGTAACTGGCGAATGACACGCGTGATGTTTTCCTCCAAGGCCTGAATCGAAGCGGGTTTGTCCGTATAAACTTTACATATCCCCACGGGAAAAACTCTAACAGTGTGATATCACACGATCTTGGTGGCCAATCGACCGGCCCAAAACGTGAAATTATGTGCTCAGCGAAATATTCTCTCAATAAATCTATTGATTTATGCGATGTGTGTGGGAAGTGGCGCCGTCTTGCTGAAGCCAAATGTCGCCGAGATCACGAGCTTCAATTTCAGGCATCAAATAGTCGGTTCGCACGTTCGCACCGTCATCATGTTTAAACAAATATGGACCGATGATTCCACCGGTCCACAAAGCACACCAAAGCGTTGTTTTTTCTGGATGAAGTGGCAGCTCTAGAATTTCTTCAGGTTGCTCTTCGTCCCAAATGCGGCTATTTTCACTAAACAAAATTTGCCTCGAAAACGTCGGATCTTCTTGGAACTCTTCCAAGAGCCCATAGAGCGAAGCGATTCAGGCGTAAGTCTTTCCATTATGAAATGCCAAACAACACTAAACTAAAATAACATGACAGCATGACACGACTAACAAGCTATTGATAAAAGTATCTCGTAATGGATTACCCATTATAAGAAACAACAATATGGTCGCAATTTTTTCATGATGTAAATACAAGATAAGTATGATTGAAATGATTGAATCGTTTCTTAAATCGGAGAACGCATTTATAAAAACTCTGATAGAGTTCAATTGCGCAGAGTTGTGGGTTGAAGAATATGTCCAGATTTTAGAAAATTTAGTGACCATTTTAAAGATTAAAGATGCTTTAGAAGCCTTGAGCCGCAGGGGCACAAATTTGTTAGTAGCAGATGTTATTATTCAGAACCTCTACCAGCAGCTTTTGGCAATTAATTCGACTCTTTCAAAAACGATGTTGAAAAAAAAAATAAATAAACGAAGAGATGATAAAAAGTTTGCGATTCTTAAATATTTAGAAAGTGGTGAAATTGATAATGTGCCAAAAAATTTCATAAAACTTTATTCAACAGATTTGTTCAGCAGATTATTACAGCCACTCGAATCTGTAGAACCGTCAACTAGCAGTTGTGTTGTTAACGAAATAGAACCAACTTTTAAAGCGAGACTTTTTCAACAAAAACAAGGAAAATAAAGTCCAGTGATTTGTTATACGCACTAACTGCGCACTAACATATTGAATAACACACGTGAACTTAAACCACTTAAACCCACCACCCACTGGTACTTAATAAGCTTGAGGCAGTTTGAGTTAAGTTCCAAATAAATTTTAAGTTTTTTGCAATGGCCTGTTGAAGTATTCAAAACATTTGGAAAGTTGACTGAAATGTTTAAACTTACTGTTTAATCATGTTTAAAGATCAGTTCAAAAAACATTTAGGCCCATTATTATAACTTGCCTTTAGGTAAAGTTAGGACTTTTTTGGAGCGATAAATAGTGTTTCGTTATTAAAAGTAAGCTAAAAACCACGTACTATAAGGACAATTTACAACAATTACTTTTATTATAACAATTTACTTATCGCTCCAACAAAATCCTAACTTTAGCTAAAGGCAAGTTATAATAATAGTAAATAGTAATTCAGAGTTTGCGATATAAATAGTCCAAAAAACAATGTCAGTAGTTTTATTGGAATGTTCAAAATGGTAATTGTAATAAATTTTCTTAACCAGGTGTGGTTTCGTAACACTTTGACTTGATCAGCAACGACAGTAACCTTTTATGAAGAAAATTGTTTGTTGAATATGCATTTATTTCTAGTTAAAACATGAACAGTAGCCATCCATATGGCCTATTTTGTTCCATATTTTACATTTGTGGTTTAAATAATTAAAATTTTTTACAAAATGCATTGCACCACATAGTCAACATGGTCTCTTAGGAGAATCGTTATTGTTTTTTGCTTGATTATTTTGTTTATGATAAATCTTTTGTACTTGAATATCCTCAGATGATACCATACTGACGGATAGACAGGGAACTTCTACCATCTTAACATCTTCCTTAAGTGATTTAAATCTTCGAGTCTCCGGCACAAGTACCTCCAATTAAAGATTTTCAGTAGCTGTCTCTAATGCATTTAAAAGTTTACTTCGTAGCTCGGCAAATTTAGAAGAATTAGGGCCGATGATAAATATTTAAGTTCATTTGACCATGAACAAAAAGTTCACAATGTTTATTTACCCTGGCTGCATAAGTTACAAAATCCTCCAGATCATTTTTTGCTTCTTTAAACATTTTAATCAGGCACTAAACAAAGACTCCTTTTTATCAAAAAATCATTCTAACCGCTGCACAGTGGGGCAGAATCAAAATATTTTGGAAATAACCTAGTAATTTATAGACGGCTATGGCGATTGATCCAAGATTGACGTGCGCATAGCAGAGGTGTATCTGAACTTAAGTTTTAAAGGTGGCTACCATAAACCGTCCAGGGGTGGCACTATGTTGTCTCAAAGTTGGGAACCTCGCACCTGGAAATTCTTTTACAGCTTGCTATTTCTTCAGTATTTTCGGATTTTTTAAAATAATACATGGTCTTAAAGCTCTTGTCAATACCTACAAAATAGTATCTAAATTTGTAAAGGCTAATTCAGAATGATTGAGTTATAAGCATTTTAGGAAATAAAATTTTTAATTTTTCGCTACAGTTTTTTAAAAATATTTGGTACAATTTTTACCAAATATTTTTAAATTTCTTATCGTAGTTAGCGAGCCAAATTCTAAATATTTTTGATAAATTTGAAGATTGTATCTTTACTGAGTTAAAACTAGACGATTTTCAATTTAAAAAATCCAAAATAATAGCATTTTTGTGTATTTTAACCCGAAAAAAGCCGTTAACATATTTTTTTCATAGAATTTTTTTTAAGGAATATATAAAAATTTTTCATTTTAGTGTAAGCTATATGTGTGTACGATTAAACAAATTTCATATAATATTGATTATCCTTGTAGAAGATGGAGGTCCCACAATAAGACCTATTTTACATCGTAATTTTGTCTTTAGTCTATATATTCTAAAATGCCAAAGCTGGGATCGAAAAACGAAGACTGCAGTAATAAAGCTGTATATGTCCTAAATTGTTTCCTAAAATATTTAATGGGTCGTACTCCGTATGTAGACTTTATGGGCAAAAGAGAAAAAAATCCCAATTTTGGGATTTTTGGTCCTTATTTTGGGAATTGTGGAATTTCCTTTTACTTAATATTGCAGATTTTTTTGCCATTTCACTTAACTTTATTAACAACACATACACAGAATATTTTATTTGATTTGCTTATTTAATAAAAATTTTATTACATATTTAAAATTTTTCCTTCCCTCAAATTTGCCGTTTTTACCATAATTTTTCGAAATTTTCAGATATCAGCAGAAAATTTTAAAATTTTGTTGTAATATTTATTTTTTTTCTTATATATGAATGATGCAATTTCCTACCAAACAAAAAAGATTCACCTTAATATCATTTTTACGTTCAAAACTATGTGCTTTTAAATATGAGTATTTTCATATTCATCACGCTTTTATCAGTTTATGTTACGGATTTATGTTATGTTATGTAACATAAGCTGATAAAAGTGTGATACATATGGGAATACTCATACATACATATTTAAAAGCACATAGTTTTGAACGTAAAAATGATATTATATATGACCCGGCCTATGAAAAGGTGGCTTATGACTCAAAAATGTTGCATTGTTGCAAATTGTTGCATTGTTTATCTTTAACAGCTAATTTTTCGAAATTTTGTTTTTGAGTCATAAGCCACCTTTTCCCTTTTCATAGACCGGGTCGCATATATAAAAAAATTAAATATTACAAATATTTTTTTAAATTTGTTGCTGATATCTGAAAAATTTGAAAAATGATGGTAAAAACGGGCAAATTTGAGGGAAGGAAACATTTTAAATATGCAATAAAATTGTTATTAATTGAGCAAATCTAATAAAATTTTCGTGTATGTGTTGTTGATCAAGTAGAATCTGCAATATTAAGAAAAAGGAAATTCCACAAGAACATAAATCCAAAAATTGCGATTTTTACTCTTTTCCCCATAAAGTCTACATACGGACTAGCGCTCATAAAATACTTTCAAAAACAATTTGGAGCATATATATCTTTATTACTGCAGTCTTCTTTTTTCGATCCCAGCTTTGGCATTTTAGAATATATAGACTAAAGACAAAATTACGATGAATAGGTCATATTGTGGGACCTCCATCTTCTACAAGGATGATCAATATTATATGAAATTTGTTTAATCGAACACACATATAGTTAGCTTACACTAAAATGTAAAATTTTTATATATTCCTTAAAAGAAAAAAATATGTTAACGGCTTTTTTTTTGCGCTAAAATACACAAAAATGCAATAATTTTGGATTTTTTAAATTGAAAATCGTCTAGTTTTAACTCAGTAAAGATACAATCTTCAAATTTATCAAAAATATTTAGAATTTGGCTCGCTAACTACGATAAGAAATTTAAAAAAATTTGGTAAAAATTGTACCCAATATTTTGAAAAAACTGGACCAGGGTAGCGAAAACTAAAAAAATTTATTTCTTAAAATGCTTATTACTCAATCATTTTGAATTAATATTTACAAATTTAGATACTATTTTGTAGGTATTGACAAGACCTTTAAGACCATGTATAATTTAACAAAATCAGAATAAAACTGAAGAAATGGCAAGCTGTAAAAGAATTTCCAGTTGCGAGGTTCCCAACTTTGAGACCACATAGTGCCACCCCTGGAGGGTTTATGGTACCCACCTTTAAGATTTAAGTTCAGATAGTCCTCTGCTATGCGCTTGTCAAATTTTGGATCAATCGGCTTAGCGGTTTATTAAGTACTAGGTTATTTTCAAAATATTTTGATTCTGCCCCACTGTGCGCTGTACCGTTTGTTAATAGTTCAACTCTTTTGGCTTTTTTGGAAGAAGCCAATCGGCGTATTTGGTATAATCATTTTGATTAAGTTTTCGTAGAAACAACCTGGTTTTAGAACTATCATCCAGAATTTTGGCATTTGCTATAAAATGTTCTTCGAAGCGGGCAAGCCAATTTGAATTTGATATCGTACTATCCAATTTTTTTTAAATATATATGAGTTCTTTTTGACCAGTTGCAGCTTGTTGTTGTAAAAGTAGTAGTGTAAGTACGTTCTCTAACGTAGACATCATGTAAAAACTCCTCTCTGCGGATAACCCCTGACTACCCAACCCTGGATACTGAAACGCCTATTTAAAAGATTTGTACCGCTAGACCTAAGCATAGCGTTAATTCATTTTATAACAATTTCGATTTAGAATTCTTATTCTTTCAGCCTCAACCCGTCTTCTCTCACTAGCCCTCCTACTAACAGGAGTCCACTAGGCATTCGAATTGAATCTTCCAGGAAAATGAACTTCAATAAGCGACTGCAATGTTTCCTCCACTGTCTCAGTCACATGACAATCGCACTTGCCAATAAGACCAATCGTAGACAGGGCCTTTAGATAAAACCTTCTGTATTCTACATATTTCAGATATAGCCCTCATATTAAAGCAGAATTCGCTCCACGTACTCCGTTTCAGAAGACGTATATACCTCTTATTTCTTCTTTGTAAGCATCCCATATGTATGTTTGAATCTTTCTCCCCCATGTAATGATTAAATGCCTTTTTTGTGTCCTTTTTCGTGGATTAAAGTTATTTAATCTATATGTTTAAAAATATACATCTGATAACTGGTATGATAAGTATTCTTCGGTATTCTTATGCGTCTGGGGACCTTTTTCCGTCTTCTGCCATATACAATCGCGAACTGGATGGCTTTGTGATCAGACATGGTTTATCTATCTATCTTCTACAAATTCCAATAATTGTTGTCCTAATTAGTTATCAGCTGTGTTCACCGTCTTGTGGGAGTTAGAATCACAGCCCATGATTAATGTCTTCCCTTTTTCGTGCAGTCACCTCCACCTCCTGTGCTGGATGTGGACCTGAAGTCTCGTAAGGAAGATATGCTTTTCATAATTTATTTATTATATCTTCAATTTAATTGCACTAACAATAATTACTCATATCTTAAGTCTAAAATAAAAATATATATACTTTTTAAGTCCAGCCAGTGCTACTATCATTTGCGGGTCATCCCTCTGATGTTTATCCAAAGAATGTATCCTCCTCCTCCTTCTTCTTAGCCGAATGTATCCACGTTAATTTAGTATGTTGCGGGCCAGCGGATTTGGATGTTTCAAGCTTCTTCAAATAAGTTATTGCATATGTTGCTTTTTCTGCTTTAACTGATGGCTCGTTTAGATCTTTGTGAATGTTCGAGTTTTTTTATATACTAGGGAGCAACTGTGATCATCCGCAGAATCTTATTCTAACGTCTTTGGATTTTTTCTACATTGCTAGCTGAGGCAGTTCCCCTTAATTGAATATCATAACACCAAATTGGTTTTAGAATTGACTTGTACTTTGCTTTGCTTACATCTTTTTCAGCAAATAAAAAAACTGAATTCCTCAGCATTTATATAACATTTTGTTATAACCGAAGCAAAAGCAAAAAAAAAAAAGAGCAACTCATTTGCTTAAGCTTACTATGTGTCTCTTTGTGCAGCAAAGCAATAAGTTAATGTGTGTTTCTTCTTTTGGTGTTGCTGTAAAACAATATTGGAAATCTTTATTTTGCAGATCTTCTTCTTAAGTTTTTTTTTCGATTTCCACATGGCGCCATAATTTTAATCTCTCACTGTCAAAGAATTTTCTAAAACTTAAGACTGAAGCAGCGAGTAACAGCAAAAAACAGCAATTGTAGTCAGCCACTACTTCACAGTAAAGAGTTAAGCATAAGCATGAAGAACAACTTATTGCTTAAGCAACAGCAAATGTTTTTAAGGTAATTGCTTTGCAGCAGAAAGAGACACACAGCAAGCTTAAGCAAATGAGTTGCTTTTCTTTTATTTGCTTTTAATAATAGTTGGTGTTACAATATTTTTTTTGTTCCATATATAGACAATAGTAGGTGAATGATCTGAGGATAAATCAAGTGATGCTTCAGCTTTAATCATTTCTCTTGGAATACCCTTAATCACGCCGAAATCAGTAACATCCGGTATTTTTTGCTGGTCAGTACGCCAATAGGTGGGCTCTCCCCTCGAGATCACTTTTATATTAACTTTGCTATGAAGCAGGGACCTTGTGCTTCGAAAAAATCGCTATACTGATTATCTGACACTTGAAATCTAGGAGGTGAATAAATTGAAGAAATAACTAAGTTTTGATGAAATTCATTTATGTAGATGTTTGTTGCTTAAATGTAGTCCTCACAAAAGTCACACAGTAGATAATGTTTAATTCGAGTCTTTATTAGTATTGCTGAATCATCACATGCTCTGCCACGGGGGTCTTTAGTATCATATAATATTCATTGATTTAAAAAAAAGCTATTTGTTGTTAAGTGAGTCTCTGAAACCAGCATGACATCAATTTGTTGGTTCTTAAGGAAGTACTCGAGTTCATTTTTGTGTTGGTGCAAGCCGTTAGCGTTCCAGAAACAGTTCATGGTTTGTTTAGTACCGCCTGCAACATCATAGATTGCATACGTACCATTTCTTGCATCATGCTGCTCATAGAGCTCTTAAAACTATTTAACGAATTCACTAATGTCTCTATGCTTGCTTTGAGGTGATTATAATTACCATGTGGTATTTTTTCCTTAGGTCTGGGGGCAAATTTGGAGTAGAATTAGTTGTCGGTGTGGCTTTTTGTGCTGGATTGTTGTTGGTTTTTAACATATCCGCGTATGAAACATGCTGGGTTGTTGGCTGGGCTAACTAATAAGCATTAACCTTCGTATCTTCCCTTGATTTATCGCATTGAGCGGAATAATGTAGCTCGCAACGCAAACCGGAGGCAACTTACAGTATGCCCTAGTGTGGCCATATTCTTGGCAATTTAGACACTGGAGGGGTCCTGATCGTTTATGAGGTTCCTCTACTATAATTTCGCGGTGCAAAAAGTACTTCAATTTGTATATAGGGTGCGTTTCATTTTTCTTTAATCTTTTATCTCTAGGTTCCAGTTTAACTCGGAAAAGTGGTTGGGGTACGCGTTCGCTGTTTCTGATATTATCTACATTTTTATCTTCAATACCGTTTTGTGAAGGCCAGCTATTATCTCCTTTGGATCAATATATGAATCTATACCTTTAATAACTACCTGTAGACCTTTGCTGCTTTTGATTGAGTTGTATAAGGCCTAAGTTTTGAACCATAATAGGTAGACTCTTGAAATTTTCACAGAAGATGTGTAACTGTAGCCACTATAGCAACAAATACTAAAACTTATAGGGTGTTCCCAAAGTTACGTGTTATTTGCGTTTATATCTTTATTTCTTGATCTATAGGAGGCAAACACTTAAAATTTGCAGACAGTAATTTAATCTATGTTCGCGTTATAAGCAAGTATACAATATTAAACCTAAAAATTAAATGGTGTTCCGATAGTGACGTGATTTGCATGTATGTATATGGCCTAAGTTTTGAACGATAACAGGTAGACTCTTGAAGTTTTTACAGGAGGTGTATTACTATGGCCACTATAACAAATAGTAAAAATTAAAGGGTGTGCCAACATTGACGTGATTTGCATAAACATTGACAAATTTTTTAACCATAATAGATAGACTCTTGAAATTTTCACAATTGCTGTATTACTATGACAAAACAATAAAAATTTAAAGGGTTTTAGGACAGTGACGTCTTTTGCATGTAAAACGACATATTTTTTGAACTGTAAGAAGTAGACTCTTTCAATTTGTATAGAAGATGTGTTGCCATGGCCGTTATAACAATTCTGACAGTGACATGTTTTTCACGTATAGTAACTTATTTTTTAATAGTAATAGGTAGACTCTTGATATATTCATAGAAAGAGAATTAACATGGCCGTCATAGCAAATAACAAAATTAAAGGGTGTTCCGACAGAGACATGATTTGTACGTAAATAGGCTTATTTTTTAACTATAATATCTAGACTCTTTAAATGTTTACAGTAGATATTGTACTTCGGCCGCTGTAACGGCCGAATCAAGAAATAAAGATATAAACGCAAATAACACGTCACTTTGGGAACGCCCTATAAGTTTTAGTATTTGTTGCTATAGTGGCTACAGTTACACATCTTCTGTGAAAATTTCAAGAGTCTACCTATTATGGTTTAAAACTTAGGCCTTATACATGCAAATCACACCACTATTGGAACACCCTTTAATTATTAGGTTTATTTTTTTATAGTTGTTTATATAGTGAACTTAGTTTTAATTACTGTTTGTAAATTTCAAGTGTATCCCACCTACAGTTCACGAAATAGGCACATATTCGTGAATAACACCTCTCTATCGGAACACCCTATAAGATTTAGTATTTGTTGCTATAGCGGCAACAGCTATACATCTTCTATGAAAATTTCAAGAGTCTATCTATTACGGTTCCAGAGATAAAAGGCGCTGAAAGACGGACAGACATTGTAGCGAAAACAATAGAGTTACGTTTTTACACTTTGTGTACGAAAGCCTAAAAATGAGGGATACAGATTTGAAGAAAGTCCATTAGAAATCCTTTTAAATTACAATTAATTGAAAATCATTTCAGAAATTGATATGATCAGAAAATATACATATTGACCATGTTCTGCAACTAATAATGGTGGATGGTAAAGTATTTAATGCCTTAACTCAAACTTCATCCGCAAAGTGTTATATAAGTAATGCAAAACCTACCGAAATGAACAATATTGAACGGATTAAAAAATATTGCTTCCTAGTTATCCCCGGCGCACTTCGCTACACCTATCCAAAAATGTTACGTGGCCTGGTGGCACTTAAGTGATTCTCTTAAGCTAGCTCAAAAAGAGACTATACGGGACGTGTGATCTCAACCCTCACTTAAGCCCAAAGGTCAAGCAGCAATTAAAATTTTTTTTATCACAAAAAAAAAACACAATTTAACACACTAATAACTAACACACCATCTTAAGGGAAGTTAGGTGACTCTTCCTGCCGCCCATATCCCAACCGTGGCCATTTCCTTTTCCGGTCTATATTTGTAAATGACCCCATGAAACGAATCACACACACTTACCTTAGTTTCAAATTACCCCTATAAAAAAAATTAACCAATCATTTTTTTTCTGTCTCACAATTCAGTACATATTATTATTTTAATTTAACTATTTTCTTTTAAGCTTTAGGTCTTTAAATAATTTTATTTTTTCGATATTTCGCTACTCCTTTGTGTAGCATCATCAGGAAAAATTAACAAATTAACGTTATGAAAATTACAATTAAAAAAGTATTGAAAAAAAAAAAAAAAAATAAAAAATAAAAAAAAAAATAAAATAAAAATAATGGCCACCGCAACAAAACACCAGGGCTGCTGTGAGACAGCAGTGAACTACGTTATTAATAGATGAAAAAATATCAATAAAAATAAAAAAGTTATGGCAATTTTTCTCGACTTTAAAAGAGCTTTTGAAACTATTGATAGAGACATATTATTGTGCAAACTTTATAAATATGGAATCCAAAATAAAGAATTAAACTGGTTTAAATCATACCTAACAAATAGAAAACAAGTAACCAAAGTAAATAATATTTTTTCTAACACTATAAACAACGAATATGGAGTACCTCAGGGATCTATTCTTGGGGCTCTTTTATTTATCATATAAATAAATGACTTACCCTATATACTAGAGAAATGTGAAATAGTGTTATACGCGGATGATACTTTAATATTTAGAGAATCTGAAACCTATGAACAGTGCCACAGAAACTTAACTTATGATATGGTAAATGGAAATAATTGGTTAAAAATGAATAAGCTAAAACTAAATGAAAATAAAACAAAATTATTAGAAATAAACATGAACAGCGAAATACCCTTTAAAATTAATAACAAAATAATTGAGAAAGTGGAAAACATCAAATATTTAGGATTTATAATAGACAAAAAATTGAACCTTAAAGATCATATAGATTACATATGCAAAAAAATTGGAAAAAAATTGGCTTTTTTAAAAGAATAAGAAATAAAATATCAACAATTACTGCAATAAATATATGTATATAACACCATAGTTAAACCACATTTTAAATTCGGTTCAACAATATTATACACATGCTGCACAGACTTACAAATAGAGAGATTACAAAAGCTGCAAAACAGGGCTATGAGATCGATAATTAAATGCAATAGATATACTCCAATACAACTCATGCTGGATACATTAAAATGGCTGAACATTAGGCAAAGACTTCAACTTAATACCTTTACCTTCATCTATAAAATGAAAATGGGGAATGCACCTGAATATTTAACAGAGCAATTAAGAGCAATTAAGCAACGAATGTCAACCTTACAGTCTTCGGAATGCAAATGATTTTAGGATACATAGAGCAACAAATAGTGCAATGAAAAGATGTCTATTATACAAAGGATTGCGGTTATTTAATCTATTACCCATAAATGTTAAAAATGAAAGAAATATCAACATATTTAAAAGAAACTGTGTGCATTTTGTGAAAAGTAATACATATCAGAGCAATTGAAATAATGAATAATTTAATATCATTTAGTTATTAAGAAAGTATTTTAAATACTACTAAATAAATAAATAAAAAAAGGAATGGTGTGCGTGGACATCTAAGGCTTTTGGGAATCTGCTGTACCCAACGTGGGGAACTCCCATGCCCTGAGATCAAATGTCATGTTCTACCGATTGAGGAAGCCGGGCTATTTTGGCATCTTCGCTAAACTCGTGGTGAATCGAGTAATTTAATCAAAATTAAGTAAGTACAAACTTTATGAACTATTGCGACAATACATGTGGTATGTATGTAAGACCAATTTATATCCGATTCAGTTTCTGCATCAATATAAAAAAAAAAAATATCACTAAGGCAACAAAAATATTGTTTTTAATTAGTTTTATAAAATCAGGTACTGAATGTCACATTAGGACGGCACACACACAGACTTATAACCTAAAATGTATATTTCAATGTTCCTAATCCTAATATTGCACTCAAATCCGATTCTATCACCAGTAAAAAAAAGTTTTATTGCACTTACGTTTATATTGCACATATTACATTTTTATGTCTTTGGCATGAAAAATACCTATCCGTTTCCCTTGCATATCTTCAAGTTCATACATGTTATTTTCAATTGGCCTTAGGACACGACATTTTAAAAATTTCTTGTAACATTTTGCATTCCTATTTTTTTCAAAATCGCTTAGTATTGTATTTCTTCGGTATACTTCTTGACCTGGTACAAACTTTACGTTTCTTGCTCTTTTATTATACCGCTGGGCTGAGCGAGTATAAGCTTCATGCATATTTTTCCGAATCTTCTCTCTTATTAAAGCAAGTTTATCACTATTATGTAGACTATTAATTTCATGATCAGATAATGATAGCAATTTTTTTTTGCTAATTTGTAATCATTTCCACTGGTAAACATATGATAGCAAAATAATGCAAAAAATGGAGTAAATCCTGTTGCAGAATGTACGGAGTTTCTTAAAGCGCATTCAATTTCTGAAATATAGAGATCCCAGTCGCGATGTTCTTCCTCCAGGTACGCTCGAATTGCAGCCAACACTGACTGATTTACTCTTGCCGTTGCGTTGGCCTGCGGCGAGTAAAAAGCAGTTTTCATATGGTTTATTTTGTACGTTTCTATCATTTTTGAAAAACTTTTAGATACAAACTGTGATCCGTTGTCGCTGTGAATGATCTCTGGGACTCCGAACTTATGAAATATTTCCTGAACTAGGAATTGTACCACATTATTCGTTGGTGCTTCTCGCATTGCTTTTAAAAATGTAAATTTAGTAAAATGATCGACTACTATAAAAATATAACAATTGCCACATTTAGACTGAGGATATTTACCCAGGAAATCGATGTAAAGTTTTTGAAATGGTCTTTCTGTTACCACTTCTTGACCGATTCCAGGCATCAGGTTTTGGTTAGCAGGTTTAGTTTCTTTACAAACTTTACATGCTTTAATGTACTCCCTTATTTGTACTGTCATTCGAGGTCAGTAATAGAAACGTTTTAATTTTTCTAATGTTTTTGCTGTCCCACAATGAGCTGACGTGTTAGCAGAATGGGCTTTTTCTATTAATTTGGTTGTTAAATTTGATGGGATCCACAACTTCCATGTAAATACTTCATCCGGATCCTGACTAAAGTTTAGTTTTTTAAAAATAAGGCCATCTTGCCCTTTTAAATCTGGCAATTCTGAATTGGCTTCCACGATTTGTTTTTTTAAATCTAAATATTCGCTATTTTCAAATTCTCTGACAGCGTTTTCTGATGGTAATCTAGACAGCGTGTCCGCAACAACATTTTCGGAACCTTTTCGGTATTCGATGTTGAAATTGTAGGCCTGAAGTTGTAAAGACCAACGATCTAGTCTGCCGCTAAGATCCTTCAAACTCATTAACCACTTGAGACTTGCGTGGTCAGTTATTACCGTAAAAGGCATCAACTCCACATATGGCCTCAATTTCTTGATGGCCATTACAGCTGCAAAACACTCTTTTTCGGTGACGCTGTAATTTCTCTCACAAGAATTCAATTTTTGCGAATAGAATGCTATAGGATTTTCTTGTTGCTGGTCATTATATTGAAATAGAACCGCTCTAATACCATAATCAGATGCATCGCACTGTATACAAAAATGTTTTGAAAAATCGGCATGCTTTAATACCGGTGATGTGGTAAGGGCTTTTTTAAGGTTTTCGAATGCTTGGATAGCTTTTGGAGTCAACACAAATTTATCTGATTTTTTTAACGTATCCATGAGTGGTGCAGATATAGTAGCAAAGTTTCTAATAAATCGCCTATACCACCCCGCGATTCCCAAAAAACTTCGAACATCTCGTGTCGTTTTAGGCAATTTAATGCTTCGAATGGCTTGAATTTTATCCGGGTCGGTTTTTAAGGTCCCACCACCAATTATGAATCCTAAATATTTTAGCTCCTGAAAACAGAACTGCGATTTCTTTAAACCTATGGACAAATTTGCCTCCCTAAGACATTTAGCGACTTCTCTTAGTAAATTCAAATGTTCCTCAAAGTCACTCACACACGAACATATTATTTTTCAATATACTAGGAATAACTTTGTCCATAAGCCTACATAATCTTTGATCGGCGTTACACAAGCAGAATGGCATTACACGAAATTGGTATAATGGTCGGCCGGCGACAGTGAATGCCGTGTACGGTTTACTTTCATCGTCCAGCTCTATTTGCCAGAAGGCGTATTTTAAGTCTACACTACTAATTAAATGTGTGTCGTCGATTCAACTCAGAAAAGAACGTGAAAAAAACATGAGGTAAGAACACGAGAAAATTATTTAATTTATTGAATTTGTAATCTTTTATTATTCTTTTCTTTTCAGGTTTATTACGGGGAATTCTAAGCAGTAAAAGTAACTGGTAAAGTATTGTTCCTCACTGTTTGTTGCAAATAATTAACAAATTTCTCTATTTACAGGTATAAAAAATGAGCATTGCAAAATTGCGGTCTTTCTCAGCCGCCAATTAAACACAAGGCCATCTAATGCATCCACTGCGGCCGGCCATCCGCAAGAGCAAGGTGGACCATGATAAAAAATAAAAAAAGAAACTAATAAAAAAAACTAATCATACTAATATTAACTTAGAATAGAAAAAGGGTCTCGAGGCAGTAGGTTGATTTAGCCTCCTCCCGACGCTATTACTAAAGGCGTCGCTACGCAAAATTTTTTTTATAGGCCACCGCAACAAAAAATACAATAAAAACTTGGACAATCTCACGACAAAACTGTTTCAGTTTATATTCAAGGTACGGCGCCCACTTCTCCAATCCACTCTTTTTTTGCTACACTATACATACGTATTACGATAATAATTTTTTACTTTGTATTGCAGGTAGCACTCCCACTATCCCAGCCCAGTTTATATTTTGCTGGATTATGGATATTAGTATGAGGGTTACTTTTGCAAATTTTCAAGACTCTACCTGTTGCAGACCTACAGGTATACAATAATAATTGTTCACTTTGTATGGGAGTTACCACGCCTACTATTCCAATCGAGTCTGTGTTTCGCAAAACTATTAATAAGGGCGTTACTGGTGCAAAATTTCTAAGATAAACCTATTATAGTTCTCTACCAACTTAAAAAGTGGGCGTGTCCAATTTTTATTTCCATAAAAAACTAAGTTGGGTTTTGATGAAAATTAAAAAAAAAAAAAAACATATTGGCCAAATCGGTGTAGCTGTCCTTAAATGATGCTATTACCAACGAACGACAATTGATTTTATGTACATATATAGATTTATATTTTATATCAGTTTAAAAATTATAATAGTTATATAAAAATTATAATAGTTCTAACATATTTATAAGGCCGTTAACAAAGTTTCATGATTATACCTATACTGGAAGTATTTTTGGCCGCCGACTCCATAGAGCTCCGACCAGTGTGCGTTGCTTAAGTTGGCTTAAGCTAGCTTATGCATATTATAGTTGAGCCACAACGTTGAACGACGCGAAATGTTAAAAAGTTATATGATACAAATCCACTAACTCTACCTTAAGTCTAAGAATATTTTGGTAGACAAATATGTATAATACCCTTTTCACACTTAAGCCCGTTTCAGACTATAATACTGAGTATTAAGATTTTCATTGGATTTTGCAAGATAGAAATGAAATGAGAATTGGGTGATTGACAGCAAATCTAACATAACATTTCGTTACGTTATTATGAGATATCAAATTTTTTTCCGTGTTAATTCACTTTTTGATAAGATACTGCTTTCACACTATCACACTTTCTCATTGGATTTAAGCATTTGACAAGTCTTAATACTCAGTATAATAGTGTAAAAATTGCTTTATCAACATCTACCATAATTTCTCAAAGATTTTAAAATTTTTTCATACGAATTGTATGGTAGAGTTGTGCCGGACATGTACGACCTAGTTCAATTGAACGATTCCCGTAACTGAACGATTCTGACTCGGTCAGTGTTTTCTTTTTTATCGTTCATCGTTCGTTGCGTTTTTTTGTTTTGTTCAGATACACGACATTTTGCTCTATAAAAGTTCAATGTGCTTTTTTTTCCTATTTTTGGTCAGTGCCGTCAACCGGTAAATCTTAAAAAGCAAATCATCTCAAATTTAATTTTGTAAATTAAAATAATAAAGGAGAAATTATTGGTTGATATTTAATGCAATAATCCTAAACCTTGTATGTATTAATATTGAAGTTTTTAATTACTGAAATAATTCCAATATACATAAGTATATGTACGTACATATTGTTACGAAAGAAGAATTTATTCACTATAGGCTCTGAACAACAATACTCTCGAACAACAACAATAACATTAATGGTTTGTTTTCTTACAATGATGAAAGAAAGAAAAACATTCGCATATACACATATGCACACACATTAAATAAACACTCTTCTGTTAAATACACAGGCACATACATAAATAAAAGCATAAACAAATAAACAGCCACACAAACAGGTATAAAGAAATAAACAAACACACAAACAGAAAACAAGAGCAATAACAATCGAACCTGCCAGATCTGTCTGGAATAGAACATTCTGGTGCTTTAAAATCACCTATATAAGCGAATCGTGCTGGCGAGTAGTATGGCAGTATTAATTAAAAAGTTAAAGAGTTCAGCTGTCGAATTTTAAGAGTGTTAAACAGTTTGCTGTATTTTTGAACAGTGGTATTAATGAATAAAGTGACTTTCAGTAATAGTAATAACAGTGTGTATTTATTTTGCAATTAAAAGAACCCAACGTAAAGTAAAAACGTAACAATATTTATATAAATTGTTTGTTAAAATTATTCAGAACAGTACGTATCCCTTTATTTCACATTAAAATCTGCACTAAAATAAAAAAGATCAATTTTTAAGCTATAATTAAGAAACCTGATAAATCAGATGTAAATAAATAATAAGTTAAATGTTATTTACGTATGAATTTACTTCTTGTAAACATTTGTTACAATTTTGAAGTGTTGCCAGAATGAACTGATGTGTTTGATAAAAATTACGTTGAGTTGCTGTTTAAAATAAAGAACGATGACCGTAACGAACGATCTAATATATTAAATCTCGTTGTACGATCTGAACGATTCAGCGAGATGAACTATTACGCACAACTCTATTGTATAGGGATTAGGGTGATGTTGAGTGCGCGCCACAAGCGAAGCGAAGCTAGAAGCGATAATAGTTCGTGCTATACAAATGCTACAAGATGTCAGAGTGAATGCTTTAATGAGCAAAGCGATTTTTTGTTTATATTAATTTTCAGTGTTTTGTGATGGATTCAGCTTTATGTCAATTAATACTTTTAATTTATTTTTGTAAAGAAGGGAATACATTATACAGGACGTAGGTATGTAATGGGTGATTTTTTTGAGGTTAGGATTTTCATGCATTAGTATTTGACAGATCACGTGAGATTTCAGACATGGTGCCAAAGAGAAAGATGCTCAGTATGCTTTGACATTTCATCATGAATAGACTTACTAACGAGCAACGCTTGCAAATCATTGAATTTTATTACCAAAATCAGTGTTCGGTTCGAAATGTTCAAATGTGACAAATTTTGTTCAGCGATGAGGCTCATTTCTGGTTGAATGGCTACGTAAATAAGCAAAATTGCCGCATTTGGAGTGAAGAGCAACCAGAAGCCGTTCAAGAACTGCCCATGCATCCCGAAAAATGCACTGTTTGGTGTGGTTTGTACGCTGGTGGAACCATTGGACCGTATTTTTTCAAAGATGCTGTTGGACGCAACGTTACGGTGAATGGCGATCGCTATCGTTCGATGCTAACAAACTTTTTGTTGCCAAAAATGGAACAACTGAACTTGGTTGACATGTGGTTTCAACAAGATGGCGCTACATGCCACACAGATAGCGATTCTATGGCCATTTTGAGGGAAAACTTCGGAGAACAATTCATCTCAAGAAATGGACCGGTAAGTTGGCCACCAAGATCATGCGATTTGACGCCTTTAGACTATTTTTTGTGGGGCTACGTCAAGACTAAAGTCTACAGAAATAAGCCAGCAACTATTCCAGCTTTGGAAGACAACATTTCCGAAGAAATTCGGGCTATTCCGGCCGAAATGCTCGAAAAAGTTGCCCAAAATTGGACTTTCCGAATGGACCACCTAAGACGCAGCCGCGGTCAACATTTAAATGAAATTATCTTCAAAAAGTAAATGTCATGGACCAATCTAACGTTTCAAATAAAGAACCGATGAGATTTTGCAAATTTTATGCGTTTTTTTTAAAAAAAAAGTTTTCAAGCTCTTAAAAAATCACTCGTTACATACATATGTATTCGTACTTCCGTAAATAATTTTTCCATATCGATTTCTATTTTTATATTTTTTAACAAAATTTAATTTCAAAATTTCAAAAACCGTATTAAAATGTTTAGATATACACAAAAAAAAAGGATTTTAAAAAATAAACAAACAAAAGAGTAGAAGCTACAACGTGCTACAACACGCTACAAACCATTACACAACCTACTTTGTAAAATGAACTCACATCAAGTTTCGCTCTCACTCTGACATGTCTTATGCGAGTACGTAAAAGAAACACTTGCAGTAGTTTATATATGTATAGCATGTTATAGCGTAGTATTATCGCTTCGCTTGTAGCGCGTACTCTGACATCATCCTTATAGTGCATTTACACTTGAGCGAAATCTAGTACTTACAAAATCTAGTACTTTACAAGAAAAAATGGGATTTTATTTAAAAAACATAATAAACGAAAATTAAAATTGCTAAAAAAATTAAAACATATACACAAATAAGAAAAAAAAAAATGAAGTGCAAGTTGAAAATAAGAGGTAAGTTAATAAAATGTTGCTAGTGTAAAAAATTTAAATGCAAACGACCTAGATTTTGAACGAAATCTACTAGATTTAAAATATTTCGATTATTTTAGTGTCATCACTAATAAAATGACAGTTATATTTGAACAAATTTTTTTTCATAATTTATTTATTGTATCTTCAATATTTTTCAACTAACAATAATTACTCGTATCTTAAGTCTAAAATAAAATATTCTTTTTAAGTCCAGCCAGTGCTAGACAAAAATAATGTTTGTTTCACGGATTTTGAAATCATTTGCGGGTCATCCCTCTAATGTACGGCCAAGAAAAGCAGTGTCTCTTCTTTTTAGTCGAATGTAACCAGGTTCATTCAGCATGTTACGCGCCAAAGGGTTTGGATGAGATTCAAGCCTCTTTAGATATCTGACTGCATGACTGCATGCTAGCTGAGGCAGTGCCCCATAACTGAATCCCATAGCACCAAATTGGTTTGAGGACCGACTTGTACAGTAGAAGTTTACAATCTAAGCTCAGGGTGGAGTTTCTGCCAATAAGCCAATTTAGTTGTACTACTTTTAGTTTCATTTGTGTTAACTTGAAGTCAATGTGGCTTTTCCAAGTAAGGCGACGGTCAAGATGTATACCCAGGTATTTAACGTCTGAAAGCTGTGGTATCATTTGGTTATTTATGCGAATAGGAGGGCATGAGTCCCTGCGCAGTGTAAAAGTTATGTGAGTGCATTTTTGTTCATTCACTTTTAATCTCCATTTTTCTAGCCATTTTTCCAAATTGAGTATGTGGTCTTGTAAAAGTTGTGATGCTTCTTGGGCACTTTCATGAATACTTAAGAAAGCTGTGTCATCTGCAAAAGTTGATGTGTGGACTAGGGTGCTAATTGGCATATCCGATGTGTACAGTAAATATAAAATTGGTCCTAAAATACTACCTTGGGGAACTCCGGCTTCAATGAGCTGTGGCGAGCTTAAAAAGTCACCTTCTTTTAGTAAAAACTTGCGATTCGTTAAATAATCTTTTAAAAGCTTATACAAGTTTTCGGGCAAGTTCAGCTTTAGCTTAAATATTAGGCCTTCGTGCCAAACCTTATCGAATGCTTGAGAAACGTCGATAAAGAGCGCAGAACAGTATTTTTTTCTTTAAAGGTCGTTTTAATTATATTTACTAATCTGTGTGTTTGTTGGATCGTACTATGTTGTTTTCTGAAGCCGAATTGATGGTTCGGAATGCATCCTTTCGCGCTAAGTATTGGATTCAGCTTAGTTATTAATATTCTCTCAAATAACTTTGACACGTTAGATAAAAGGCTTATAGGTCTGTATGATTCTACTTTTGTGTGGTCTTTTCCTGGTTTAGGAATCATAGTTATCAAAGAGACCTTCCACTCTGTGGGAAAGTACTCAAGACGTAAGATGGCATTAAAAACAAACAGAATAATTCTGCGACCTATACGGGGCAACTCAACTAACATCTTGTTACTTGTTTTATCAACGCCACGGTCTTTTTTTGTTGTTTAAATCCTCTATTGCCCTTTCAATATCGCTAAATTCAAATCTTAGGGGTACTACGGCATTAGTCTCAACTGATGGCAACTCAGCTATATCAGTACATACATTTGG
Source organism: Phasia obesa (assembly GCA_949628195.1). Classification (NCBI taxonomy): domain Eukaryota; kingdom Metazoa; phylum Arthropoda; class Insecta; order Diptera; family Tachinidae; genus Phasia; species Phasia obesa. Next base: position 89,609,517 of record OX451217.1, read on the forward strand.
GGTGAAAACCTTCTTCAAATGTCCAACAAACAAATTGCCTTTTTCGGTATCATTCCTTGCCCAGTTTCCACAAGAAGAGAGGGAGGGAGGCTTACGTACGACCGGTCTTTTAAGGTTCCTACAAGCACGCCATAATGAATAATCTGATTGTGCAGTTGCGTCGAGGTCTTCCAAGTAATTTTTAGAGATGCTACTCTTCGAGATTCTAGCAGTTGTCTTAGCCGTTTCGTGCAATCTTTAAGTCTAGATTTGAGATGAGGAGATCTGTGTGCTTGCCACTCTCTTCTAATTTTCCTTTTTTCAGCCAAGAGCCGCTCGACATCTACAAAGTAAATTTGATTGTATCTAGCTGGTTGTCTGGTTTCTGTCGCATGTTGGGCAGCTGATTTAAGGTTTTGATCAAAATAAATTAGACTCTGGTCCACATCTTCTGTTGTTCTTAGCGGTATGTTTTCCGAACAATGAGTACTGAGATACTTTCTATATTTCAACCAATTAATGCTTGTGCAAGTTGTTGGCGACACGATATTTTGCTGATTCCATATATAGACAATAGTGGGTGAATGATCTGAGGATAATTCGAGTGACGCTTCAACCTTAATCATTTCTCTCGAAATACCTTTAGTCACGCCAAAATCAATAACATCAGGTATTTTTTGTCGATCAGTAGGCCAATAGGTGTGTTGTCCACTTGATATCACATTCAGACGCATTTTTGAAATTGTATCAAACAAAACACGACTTTTTGGAGTTATTAGGCGTGATCCCCAAAACGTATGTTTAGCGTTGTAGTCGCCTGATGCTATGAAACAGGGACCTAGTGATTTGTAAAAAAAATCTAGGAGGTGAATAAATCGAAGAAATAAAGTTTTGATGATATTCTTCAATACAGACGTTTGTTGCTTGAAGGTAGTCCTCACAAAAGTCACACAGTAAATGATGTTTAATTCGAGCCCTTATTAGTATTGCTGAACCACCACATGCTCTGCCACGGGGGTCTTTAGTGTCATATAATATATAGCCATTGATTTTAAAAAAGCTATTTGTTGTTAAATGAGTCTCTGAAACCATCATGACATCAATTTGTTGGTTTTTCAAGAAGTACTCGAGTTCGAGTGTTGGCGTAAGCCAACACAAAAATGAAAAAAAATGTAATCATTTGTTTACATGCTTGTTAAAAATACATATGTATGTACATATATACATACATAATTTGATTGAAATATATTTCGAATTTTTTTAATAATTTTTTTGGAAAAAGGAATACGATATGCAATAATAATAAACATTTAATAAAAATATTATTTTTTAATGATTATTGTGGATTCATTTGATTATTAAATAATGGACAAAAATGTGAGTTTCTACCATTTTGACACAATATTGATGGTAGATGTTAGAAGTTGCAAATTCAAAATTATGTACATACATACCTGGAAAGTACAAATATATATATCGCGTAATAGTGTCTAAATATGAGTGGAAATTGTGTGTTGTGTTAACACCTTACCCGTATGTGTGAAAACTTTTATAATCACTTTTATGATATACGGAGAGTTGGCTCTTAATGTACGCTATGGTACAAGGTAGAGTTGCAAAACAATCGATAGTACTATCGATAGTTTTATTTTTGGCTGACTATCGATAGTTTTTTTGGATATCGATACTATCGGAAAATTTTAATAGGAAATGCGAAGTTGATTAGATGTACTCAACGTCGCATTTGCAATAACTTATTCCACGCAGGTATTTAGCCGTCTGTGAACTTTTGCAGTTATGTACTAATATACAAATAAAAATAAAGTTAAATGGACTTGCTTTATGTAAACTAAAAGGAAATCAAAACAAATAAAGAGTGCTTCCTTATTTAACTGAATAATTCTGGTAATAAAATTTAGTTAAAACTACCTGTTTTGGTCCGGCGGCAGCGGCCTAATGTCGACTGCCACCTAATAGTCTTCGTTTTCTGTAGAAACAACAGGTGATAAAGCAAATTTAAACTAAGTAAAACAGAAATATTAATTTGTTTAAATAGTTTGTTATTTTAGAGAATTAAATAAAAATATAAATATAATAAGTTGTCGAGACAAGTACAACTAGAAGTTCACGAGTTATGGAAAGATATCTACAAAAAATAAATTAGTAATATTCATGTATGTACATATATCATCTTAATGGAAATTTATGTATGTATGTACTTATATTTAGAAAACGACATCACTATTATTGAAAAAGACAGTGACGACGAAGAATCCCTTCTCAAAAAATCACGCAAGACACCTTCAGACGTCTGGAACTATTTTGAAATGACGAAGAATAAAAACAATGCTAAATGCAGTTTATGTACAAAAATTTATAAAACCAGCGGAAATACATCCAATTTGTTAGACCACCTTAAACGAGCTCATCCGAATTGTAAAAAAGATGAAAAACCGAGTAGTGTCATCACATCGTTTTTTAAAAAAAGTGAATGTTACGGATCAGAAACAGAACGTAAGAAAAGTCTGGATGAAGCTCTGATGACTATGATTGCCATCGACGTGCAGCCGTTTAGCATAGTGGAAGATAGAGGTTTTCGAAACTTCGTAAAATGTTTAGATCCTCGCTATGCTTTACCTTCACGTACGACACTGCAAAATAAAATAATGGTTGAAATGTACAACAGTACAAAAAAGTAAGTCAATTTTAGATGAAACAGAGTTTTGTGCTATTACAGCAGACTGTTGGACCTCGCGAGCAAATGAGGGCTACCTTACCGTTACTTGTCACTTTATAGCAAAAGAATTTGTTTTACGCACTGCTGTTCTATCGACGAAGAAACTTTTAATAGCCACAAACCACAATGCAGAAAATACCGCGAAATCTTTGCATGCCGTCTTAGAAAAGGGGGGTCTGATGGCGAAAGTGACGTCAATAGTCACTGATAATGACAGCACCATGATCAAGGCGTGTGACATATTGCAGAAAAGAAACCTTCCTAGCTTTGCTCACACACTAAATCTTGTAGTGCAAGATTGTTTGTCCCAAGACTATGTAAAAGACATTTTAATGAAATGTAAGAGAATTGTGACTTATTTTAAAAGCAGCACTATTGCTTACGAAAAATTTAAAGCTGAACAAGGTAGGGAAAAGCCATATAGTTTGCTGCAAGTAGTACCAACGCGATGGAACAGCGCCCTAAAAATGATTGACAGGATATTACTTACAAATGCCTTTATTTCAAACGTACTGTTAGCAACGCCAAAAGCACCAGCACCTCTAACAGCTGATGATGTAGCTATACTTAATGATATGAAAGTTCTATTAACGCCAATTGACGCAGCAACGACTCAAACTTCGTCCAGCACGAATGTCACAATATCTTTAATCATTCCTTTAACGTGTGGTCTTTTTCAAGCTCTCGATGAAGTTAAGTCAACCTTGAAGACTTTTGAAGGCCAACAGGCTTGTGTTTTTCTCATAGAGAAAGTGAAAAAAAGGCTTTTTCCATATGAAGAGAGAACCGTAGCAAGGTTGGGAACATTGTTAGACCCACGTATGAAAAAAGAAGGTTTTTTATCGACAAATAATGCTGATAGTGGGACTCAATTTTTAAAAAATGAATTGAGTTTCATAAGTCGATGTAATAGCACTTCTATACAAAATATAGAACCGCCAACTTCAGAGCCAATTATGAATCCTTTACCACAACCGTCCCTCTTAAAATTTGTTGGAAACAAAATTGCGAAAAAAGACAGCACGCATCAGGTCGACGCTATAATATCACTTAGGCAATATTTGGAGAATGAAAATTCTCCCATGGATAACGATCCATTGCAATATTGGAAGGTAACAAGACTATTTAAGTAACTTAGTAACATATGATAAATTTTTAATTTTACAGCATATTGGAATGGATATGTCGCTGGTAAGATCCTGTGCCTTAAAGTATTTATGCATACCGGCAACTTCTACGGAATCTGAAAGGATGTTCAGCAAAACTGGATGCATAATTTCAGACCGCAGAAGTTGTTTAAAACCAAAAACTGTTGATAAGCTATTATTTATTAACAAAAATTATTGGTTAACTCAATAATGGAAATAGCTCATATTTTGTATAACAAATTTTATTTGTGTATGTTTCGCTATTATCTCTTTAGAATTATAAGAGTTTTGATTTTTATGTTTTTTGTTTTGATATACTTTTTACGATACACATTCATTTATTTACTTAAAAGAATTATCTCAAATTAGTTTTATTTTAATAATTGAAAACTCAAATTTTTCAATTATACCTTTCGAATAACTGAGTTTTGGTTTTGTTTAGATCTCTTTAGAATAAAGAGAGCTTTAATTGTTATGTTACGTTATACATAAATTTTTTTTTATCTTTAAGAAATTATCTTCTATTTTTAAAACAATTAAATAAGAAATCATTTGTATTTATTTAAAAACAACATTTAAATATTTAAAACTTAAAAACAATTTCTTAATTGTTTTTTTTACTTTTCTTGTTTTTTATGTTTTGTTCTTTTATTATAATATTATTTTATAATAATAAATAAAATTTGTGTTATGGATTCTATAATTGTCTTTTATTCAAATAGTAAACATTGCAAAAATAACTGCTAAAGTCTTATTAAAAAACTTTAATTATTTTGTTGCTAGAATTAGCACTTAAAAAAATTCGATAGTATCGATAGTTTTCTTAAAAACTATCGAATGGGCTGACTATCGATAGTTTTGCAGATCTAGTACAAGGTATATTTATCTTACTAGACAGTGGCGTCTCTACAACAATACAAAAACAGCATGTCATTTTCTTGTTGCTGTTTTAACTCGATTGATCTTTTTATTGTTCTCTTAATATTTACGTACAAATATACATATTTATTTAAATTAATTAAAATAGAGTTGGTTTTTTAAATTACAATTTTTCTATTTACCAAAAATTGTATTCTAAGAGTTTTGACAGTTCGTTACAATAGGGTTGACCGGTTATACGTTTTAGGGTATTTAGAGGAGGGAGTTCCGTCGCCCGACCGAAGTAATCCTCTGTCGCGCCCTCAAGCTTTAGGGGTAGCGGACGATTCGGATGAAGATAAGATTATGCATATGTGTGAATGTGTGATTATCAAAATAATTCACATTTTTTATTAAAATATGTAGTTAAGTACGCATGTCTTTTGATTTGTGCTTTGTCTGTTGAAATGTTTTGTATGTGTACCTCTTGTTTGTGCTAAACAGCTACTAGTATTTGCGCCTAGCGGCACTTGTCGTATGGCTTCTGGGACTTGTTCGTTTTTCTAACAGATTTATTCGTGTTTTTTTGCCCGAAAGGAATTTTCTTTTATCGCTTTATGTCAGCAAATGTTTTTATTCAATTTTGCTTTATTTGCGCTGGATTTTTACGATAAAAGTCTAAAAAAAACACGAATAAAAAATTTGTGATCTTGCTCTTTATGTACTAGCTGCTGAAAAAGGCAAAGGTAAAAAAACAGCTGCTAGCTATAAAAAAAGCAAGGAAAAAAATGTAAAAAAGCCAATAATAGAAAAATAACTTGTGTTTGCTGGTATTAAATACTTGAAAGAACATTATCATAGTTATATCCATAGCTAAATATATAACTACTCAGAGAGCCAGGAATCTGTGTTTTTGTTCCTAATGCGTTCATTAGTTAAAAACTTTATTTTGTCTATGTAAATTTAATTGATTACTTCCTAGTATACTTTCAATTGTATGTAAATGTGTACTCTTCCCCACAACATTATATTTTCGGTTTTTAATCTTACGGCTTCATTTTTAAAAAAATAATAAAAGAATTACTCAACCATAGCTGTTAAGTAATGATTAGTAATCGTAATAATTAGTAATTTTATTACTCTTTTTTGATAGTTGAAGTAATGATTAAATTACCTTTATATTCAGTTTCGCAGTATTGCTAATTGATTACGATTACTAATAATCGAAAAGTAATCGTACTCGGACCCTTTTTTTTATCGTTATTAACTTAATAACGAAAACTCACTGTGACGAAATACCACAAGAAAAGAATAAAAACCAAATTAACGAAGTTATTTCTATATGTTTAGCAAAAAAGGTTTCATAGTTCATGTTGCAGCCTGAGGCAAATATTGCAATCGAGGCCGGGATCGTCAACAGTCTATGGCGGCAATCATTGTCTGATTTTTCCTTTGGAAAGTGTTACTGAAGTTCAACATGAATATATACATATATACAATATATGTAAAGGAAAACTTTTTTGTGATTCGATCTAATGTATATTGAACGTATTTGTTTTTCTTCATATTTTTTTTTTTTTTTTTTTCTAAGATTAAAAATATTAGTGTTGTTATAAAACTGAATTTGTTAATAATTTCTTAAACAAAAAAAACATAATTTAAAAAATTTTTGAAAATAATCAAAAAGAATCAAAAGTAATCTTTGAAAGTAGTCGGATTATTTTTTTATTAATTTTGATTCTTTTTGATTATTTTGTTGTAATTTCCAGTTATCCAGATAACTTTTCGATTATTAGTAATTGTTTAACGAGAATTATATGTTGATTCCTAATCGTAATCAAAATTTAACTGCTACTCAACTATAGGTAACTATTTTGGCAAAAAATACAAAATCACCTTAATTTTTCCTGTTTCGATTTTAGATCCTTAACAAACCTTTGAATTATTGATATTTTTTAGTTTTATTATTTATTACTGGGTTTTCTATGAAATTCAAATTTATTGGTTAAAATTACTATTTTTTTGTTAAAAGTGTGACTGACATCATGATAAAATTTCGATTGTTTAGTTAAATTCCGATTCTGAGGCAATTTAGAGCTTTTCTGATTTTTCAACAAAAAACAATAGCAAAATGGGAAAATGGTAAGAAAATAAAGGGTCTCCCATTTGGAGATTATGGACCATTTCTGTTGATTTTCAATAGAAAAATTTTAAAAGGTTATCAGCCAGATGTATACAAGGAAGTTATCTAGAGACATCGGAAAATATATTTGAACTTAAACATGGATATTGTTATCTGTTAGGATCGAGAACATACATATATTTTTTGTGGTCGATATAAAATAGTGTAGAAATTAAAAACGGAATGAAAAACCACCTGTGGTGAAGGGTATAAAAATAATTAAAAACACTAGATCGATACACTTTGTAGAACTGCCGGGTTTCTTAATTACTCTAGTACCTAAATAATGCAATTCGACTTAAAACTATATTTATGTATATAAGGTAACTAAACGAATCTATTTATCTGACCAATGTGGCCAATTTTCAAAACTTTTGTACAATGCATCTGCTATGGTTGCAACTGAAGTTGGATCCAATTTGTTAGCTCCTACAATTTTATAGTTTGAAGAAAGCATATTTAAACGAACTCCTTCCTGAAGTAATAGTTTCGTAACGTTGAGTTGTTTGTAGGATGGTGGCTGCCTCTTAAACGATCCAATGTATGCAAAACTTATACTGTCATCATTAAAACCTTTAATAACAGAACCTTTATGAGCCCAACCACGGCCCTCGTACACATTTCCATCTCCACCAATTAAGAAGTTGTAGATAATATCATCCTGTTGTTGCGACTCAATATTATAAGTTTGTGTAATACGTACCGTATAGGTACAGGCAGCCTATAAAAATAAACAAAATAAAAAAAATTTTACTTTTTTAATATCGGAACTACGATACTGACCTGCGTTTCACATTCTGAAGTTCTTGTTGGTATAACTATAACACGGCCAATGGGATGATTTAGTTGAACCAGTGGATTAACAGGTGGTTGGGCCAGCCAACCAACTCGAGGTACTATACGCAACACATAACCACCTCCGACGTTGTCTTGAGCTGTAAATTACGGTTACAATTATAAGTATGAAATTATGTATTTAAAAAAAAAATGTAAAATACATTTTGAAATATGTACATAAATCAGTTTTTTGGTCATCAGCCAGTTACTGGTTCGGATATAAATAGATATGGAATTTGTGTCAGTCTGTGTGCCTGTGTTCGCATCACGTAAAAACTACTGGATAAAATTTGAAATACTTTAGTACCTCGGTTCCCTCTCTCTTTTCCAAGAGAAAATACGGTCAATGTACACGATTTTACGGATTTAGTAATACTGAAAACTTGACAGCACCTTTTATCTTTGTAAACGGAATTTCTTATAACGAGTGATTTTTTAAGAGCTTGAGAACTTTTTTTTTAAAAAAAACGCATAAAATTTGCAAAATCTCATCGGTTCTTTATTTGAAACGTTAGATTGGTCCATGACATTTACTTTTTGAAGATAATTTCATTTAAATGTTGACCGCGGCTGCGTCTTAGGTGGTCCATTCGGAAAGTCCAATTTTGGGCAACTTTTTCGAGCATTTCGGTCGGAATAGCCCGAATTTCTTCGGAAATGTTGTCTTCCAAAGCTGGAATAGTTGCTGGCTTATTTCTGTAGACTTTAGACTTGACGTAGCCCCACAAAAAATAGTCTAAAGGCGTCAAATCGCATGATCTTGGTGGCCAACTTACCGGTCCATTTCTTGAGATGAATTGTTCTCCGAAGTTTTCCCTCAAAATGGCCATAGAATCGCGAGCTGTGTGGCATGTAGCGCCATCTTGTTGAAACCACATGTCAACCAAGTTCAGTTGTTCCATTTTTGGCAACAAAAAGTTTGTTAGCATCGAACGATAGCGATCGCCATTCACCGTAACGTTGCGTCCAACAGCATCTTTGAAAAAATACGGTCCAATGATTCCACCAGCGTACAAACCACACCAAACAGTGCATTTTTCGGGATGCATGGGCAGTTCTTGAACGGCTTCTGGTTGCTCTTCACTCCAAATGCGGCAATTTTGCTTATTTACGTAGCCATTCAACCAGAAATGAGCCTCACCGCTGAACAAAATTTGTCGATAAAAAAGCGGATTTTCTGCCAACTTTCCTAGGGCCCATTCACTGAAAATTCGACGTTGTGGCAGATCGTTCGGCTTCAGTTCTTGCACGAGCTGTATTTTATACGGTTTTACACCAAGATCTTTGCGTAAAATCTTCCATGTGGTCGAATAACACAAACCCAATTGCTGCGAACGGCGACGAATCGACATTTCACGGTCTTCAGCAACGTTCTCTGAAACAGACGCAATATTCTCTTCTGTACGCACTGTACGCATTCGTGTGGTTGGTTTAATGTCCAATAAAGTAAACTGAGTGCGAAACTTGGTCACAATCGCATTAATTGTTTGCTCACTTGGTCGATTATGTAGACCATAAATCGGACGTAAAGCGCGAAACACATTTCGAACCGAACACTGATTTTGGTAATAAAATTCAATGATTTGCAAGCGTTGCTCGTTAGTAAGTCTATTCATGATGAAATGTCAAAGCATACTGAGCATCTTTCTCTTTGGCACCATGTCTGAAATCTCACGTGATCTGTCAAATACTAATGCATGAAAATCCTAACCTCAAAAAAATCACCCATTACAATGTTTACATAACGTTGCGGACACAGCTAGTATTAAATTTATAATTTGCGTTCCCTTGGTCGTGTAACATTGCTTGTTAACAATCTACTGACATAAGGAAAGAAATTGTCGATTTATTTATGTAGAGGTTTGTAGATTTATGAAAAACTATAATTATAAAAATACAAAAAATATGTGGAATGTTTAGGGTCGAACGAAAAAATATTTTTTTTCAATTTTAATATGTAATTGTGATAGAATGTTGCCATTTGCTATTGTTAAATCAACTGTAAGGTTTGAACACGATTAGAGTAGGGTAAATACCAATCCCGTAGTTCCAAATGTATTAAAAGTGGCTAACCTTCAATATACCCCATTTGGATGTGAAAAACTAAAGGGTTTTTTTTTATAGAGGTATAGAACTTTAAGTTGCATCAAAACAACGATGGATTATTCGATTATTCGAAAGATAATCTTGTGGCATTACATTTTAAATATGATTTCTGGCATATGACCGCCACGGCTGGCGCGGATGTAATCTGGACATCCAATTTTCGATGACTTTTTCCAACATTTGTGGCTGTATGTCGGCAATAACACGGCGAATGTTGTCTTCCAAATGGTCAAGAGTTTGTAGCTTATCCGCATAGACCAATAACTTTACATAGCCCCACAGAAAGTAGTCTAGCGGTGTTAAATCACAAGATCTTGGAGGCCAATTCACAGGTCCAAAACGTGGTCACCAAACGTGTCTTTCAATAAATCTATTGCGGCGCGAGCTGGGTGACATGTTGCGCCGTCTTGTTGAAACCTCATCTCCTGGACATTATGGTTATTCAATACAGGAATGAAAAAGTTAGTAATCATGGCTCTATACCGATCACCATTGACTGTAACGTTCTGGCCACCTTCGTTTTTGAAAAAGTACGGACCAATGATTCCACCAGCCCATAAAGCGCATTCAAGTGGATGTAACTATGTTTCGACATACACTTGAGGATTACCTCCACTCCAAAAGCGGCAGTTTTGTTTGTTAACGTATCCATTCAACCATCGCTAAACAAAATTCGCTTATGAAAATCGGGAACAACGGAAATCTCGTTTTGGGCCCATTCGACGAATCTACGCCTTACTTGATGATCGTTTGGCTTCAATTCTTGCACGAGTTGGATTTTGTAAGCACGCAAACCAAGATGCTTCCGCAAAATCTTCCATAAAGTGGATGGATATAGATCCAATTCCTGTGCTCGATGGCGGATGGACTCATTCGGGTCTTCCTCAACGCTACGCTCTACAGCAGCAATAGCTTCTTCTGTACGCACCGTACGGCGTCTCTGGGGATGCGAGTTATCAATAAGAGTAAACGTGGTGGGAAAACGTTCCATGGTTAATGGAATTAACTGCTCTGATGGACGATTTTGTCGACGATAAAATGGACGTAGTGCGCGATGCGTTTTCCGCACAGAACCATTATTTTCGAAATAAAATTGCATTGTTCAGGCGTAAGAATTGCCAAACCAAACTGAGAATAAATCACTTGAAAACTGTGAGATCGGTCGCCATCTTGAAAAGTAATGCCAACTAAAAGTTCTATACCTCTATAAAAAACACCCTTTATATTAAAAAAATAAAAGGAGCATTCTAAGTACATTAAATAAGTTTTAGTTAAAGAAAAATCATTACAATATCATATCTACCCCTATCTTACTACAACAAAGAAAAAAAGTAAATCAAAATAATATATTTTTCATGTTTTCTTACCCCACTTCACTTGGTATTAAAACATGAAAATTAAAGGTTATAAAATGACTGGACAACAAATGTTTGTGTTCTGCATTATTTTAGGCGTAGTTTTAACGAAATTGAAATAATCAACACAAAAAACCATCAACAAAATAAAAAATATCACTCTATAAAATTTAAAGACAAAAAATTATGTTCATGGCTTCTGCGACACCTCCAGATGTGGTTCCATCACAATAAAACTTTGTAGAATAGTTTCTCACATAAAAATACAAAAAATAATTGTTTGCCCTATACCACCGTTCCAGCCTCATTTTAAAATTAATTGACTACGAGCGTTTATACAATTTTATACGTTTTTATTCCACTCGAAATACAGAACAGAGACGATAATTCAACTTATTATTTTTAAAATTTTTGTTAAATGTTTATTACTAAATCTTGGATTTGATTTTAATAATCTAACTGAACATCGTAATTCTGAATTCTAAATTTATTTTTAAATTTTTGAATTTTATATGGAAAATTACGTTAAAAATCTATAAATAATTTTATAAGAAGTCACAAAAATAGACTGACCTCCAAAACGTCAATTGCCTTGTCTTCGAACAAAGTATGGTATTTAATAACGCCGATTGATTTATTTTTGTGAAAGGCTATATTACCATCTAGTTATAATAATTTTTGGAAAAATTTTATTTTAAATTTTTATGATAAAAAATTTCGTTCGCAATTAAAAGAAGGATTTTTTTGTTCACTTTTTTATGTCAAAAAAAGTAAAAATGTTTTCGAAAGAGGTGAGTGATTATAAAATATCAAATCAAATTAATTTAACGTAGATGATTTTTATTTAAATCATTACATCTAATACTGTTATTGCCTGTACAAAAAGGGAAAGCGCAAAGTAATTTTACCCAGCCCCATAGCGGTTTTTACTGATATACCTGTACAACAGGTACATTTGAAAATTATTAAAAACAAAAATAAAGTTAAAAAAAAAAACAAATCTGGGTTGCTGACAATCAGTTTTCTTTCTATAAATTGTGGTTATTGTACAAAGTTGTTATCATAGCCCTTTTGAAGCTTCGAGAGTAAAATGGAAAAAGTATATACAATATTGGTGTTATTCTAAATAGTACAGGAATCTAATGCTAAGACCGTTGAAGAGAAATCGCTATTTTTAGTTTAAAATTATGCGACTTTTCAAAATGTCAAGTAGATGAAGTAAAGGACTGTTTACAGAATTTAAAAAAAAAACTTCAAATTAGATTGGCATTCCGCACAAAGAAAAATAAACCGTTTTTAAACCATTCATGCCACATGGCTGGAAGGAACAGTTACAATACCTGTATTTGGAAGTTCGCCTTCAGAACGACTACAACAGCCCTTCGTTGAATTAAACGAAAGAAGTAAGAGATGAAAAACTGAAATCCTGAGAAATCAGTTCGATGCAGCCCAAATACAATTGCAGACTTGTGGAAAAAACTGATGCCTCAAGTCTGCTTAAACGAATTCTGTGTTCTCCGACAAGAGCTACAAAACTTAAAGAATATATAAAGCTCTAAAAGAAAAGCAGCTAACACCACCAAAGAAACAGACGAAGAAAAATCATGGCCTCATCATCATTTTAGTGCAAAGGAGAAGTTGTTTTAAATAAATTAATTGTTATAATTTTAAATAAAATGTATCGCTACAATTATAAATAAGTTATTATTATGAATAAATTAATTATTTTCAGATAAATTAAATACTATAAAGTAATTACAAAAATATATTTTTATTAATATTCTTGGAAGGCAGGGATTTGAAAGTTTAAAAATTAGAGGAATACCTCCCTCTGCCCATAACTTTCATGGATTTAAGGTGTATGTAATCCATTTCTTTTTATATTTACATTATTTATTCAAATAATATTTTATTTTAACGTCCAAAAAAGGGGCGGGGCTAAAAATGGCATTTTAGATTCTCCTGGGTCAAAGTTTAAGTTTTTGTACATTCTTTGATCTTAAAAGTTGCAGTTGCTAAACAAAATGACCCAAACTAAAAGAGATAACCTACACATGTAAAAAATCTTAACATTTGAGTTAAAATTAGACTTTTTGTGACATTTCGGAAAAAATATATGGCTGAGGTACACAACTTTGGGGGCTTTTCCAGAAGCTCCCCTTTACCCTAGGGGCCGACAGTTCTCAGCTCCACTCAGAAACACTTCTGCTTTGCCTCTGTGAAATTTCATTAAGATATCTTATCTTCCGCCGAAAATAAATTGTTTTGAAACCACTGTGCGTATTTCAAAACGCCGTCGACAATTTTAGTAACGCAATAAACCAGCAATCAAGGCATCAGTTTTAAAGTTGATGCATTGTAGCACAAATGTATACAGACTTTGTATTGATGCATATTGGAAGTCAGACATACTAAACCTTATTAAAAATTTCTAGATTCTAAAAAATATCTGAACATTTCTTCAGCTGCGACAAATAAAACCTGTTTTGAAGAAATATTTAAAATTTTGGGGTCCAACTGTTTCTATAAAAACTCCAACAGTCCTAGTAACTTAAAAATTGATCTGAAAAAGAGTAATGTTATAGTAAGATGTGATAAAGTGATCGATTTGTTTTAACATTTTGTTTTTTCTATTTACTCCTTTATTTAATTTAATTTAAATTTTGCATCAGCTTCTCTAAAATAGACGAACAGTGATGCGAAAGTAAGATAACTTTGAAAGAAAAAGCAATAAAAATTACAAAAGATCTTTCTAAACTTTCAAATTGACAGCTTAAATACAAGTTCAGCTATTTAGAAATGACAATATTTACACAAGGAGTTTAATTTATCCATATAAATAAATTAGTAGTAAAGATCAAGTAAAAGAGCTATATTCGGCGATGCCGAGTCTTATACTCGTATGTAAATAATTCTCAATAGAGAAGTTAGGTATTGACATCACTATATGTGATTCAAGCTGAAGAAAGAAACCTTATTTTGACAGGGTAAAATTTTCAGTACGGGCAAAACAAAATTTCATGTTTTCTCTCGCACCAAACAATATCTTGGGCAGTGTTGTCAGAAAATTTACAAAATTTATAAAATCTTAAAAATTGTGCTAAAATAAAAAGAAATAATAAATATTCATTTATTAATATTCAACAGAAAAATATAAGACCACTTTACAAAAAAATTGAAGAATTCAATGGCCGTAATATTTTTTTGTTTCTAAAGACGACACTACCTGCGAAATTCATGCTTTTCTGAGGGAACAGAACCCTTAACTCTCAGACTGGTAGACTTGTATCGAGTGCCCCGATTGGAGTATTGATAAAATTTGTTTTATTTAATTTTATATGTCAAATCAACAAAAAAAAAAATGTTTTCAAATTTACCACTCCCGATTTTATTGAAACCTTTTTTATTTATATTCGTTGACTCCCTGAATCCAAATATAATATAACTCTTGATCCCACCATGGTCCCACTCTGAAATTTTTATGGCGTACTCACTAAGCCACGTTAAAAAACATATGTAAATTAAAAAAAAAAAAACTAAAAGACACTATCTCAAAGATTTTAATAAAACTTTTTTTTAAATATCAGAAAAAAATTTGTTAAAAAATTTCATGATTCATATACCAAAGATACCAAATTAAAACGTATGAAATACCCTTTAAAATGAGCTATTACTCAACTTTCTAGGACTTATAGAACTGGATTTAGAATATATTTAATCCTCGAGCGCATATGCAAAAAAGCGACATTTTTCAGTTTTGATAACTGTGTGGCGGAAAAACTGTAAGAGATAGAATTTTTTTTAAATCACATTTGGATTCAGGGAGTCAAAGAATATAAATAAAAAAAGTTTCAATATAATCTGAAGTAGTCATTTTGAGTGCCTTGTTGATTTGACGTGGAACTAACCTAAAAGAGAACAAAAATATGTATAAAGCGAACAATTTTAGAAATAACATTTTTTAATCAATAAATTTTACAAATATTTTTACAAAAGCTTAGCAAAGGTACAAGTGTCATTTTGGTTTACCAACTTTTTAAAATCTAGCGATTTAAGCTCTCCGAATTTGGAGTCGATTGTTTTAATATCTTTATTTAAATTGTCTAACATTATGTTAGCTGTATCTTTTACGTTTTCCTCTAATGCAAAATAAGTATTTGATGGTTGGTATAGATCTACTAAACAGTTTACAACGCCTTCGATTTAACCTTCCATTAGTAACACGAATTTTATAACAATCTTGCTAACAGTGTAGAAAACGTTAATTTCTTCACATTCAAAACATTACATTTAATTTTTATTTCTTATTATTGCATTCAATAGTAAAGCAAACATAAAAAACGACAAAACACACTTTCATTCAATATCACAAAAGCAAATACTAAATAACAGAAAGATGGGTGCTGTAATTCATTTTTTATAAGAAATAAAATTATAAAAGTAATTAGTCTTCATTCTCGGCTTGAAATAGACAAGTTTGGCACATAGGGAGAATATGTTTCAAACGCAGGAATCTGTCACACTCAAAACACTTCTATTACAGCGATTATCATAGCTTAATAGCAAAAAGAAGTTCATTATCTTTATAACCAATTGTTGCGGGAGTTATAAGTGGCTTGTATTAAACACAATCATACGTTTAGCTGAAGTTATATGTAGGTTCTCAAAGAGTTACACTTTTACTAACATCGTTAGCAGGGATCTCTGCACAACGGCGCACAGTGGTTCAGAAACGTTTTTCATTGGCCAAAACTCTGTAACTTTTTAACTAATAAAGATTTTTTAGTAGTTCTTTTTTTAGTCAATAGACAACATCTTAAGCTTTTACCGAGTTTAGGCCTTATTAAAATCGGTGCAGCGGTTGCTGAGAAATTCAAGCCTAAAGTTGAACTTTCGATTTGCTTTTCCTAATTCTTGTTTGAAATTCCGTTTCAAATGTGCCAACTCATTTTTGACCCACTTTTCCTTAAACAATTTGGCTCAAATTTGGTCCACGGGTCAATCTTGGATGACAATACAATATTTTGCTATCCTTAGGGTGGCCCCTATTTTCACTGAGGTATTTTCCGTATATTCATTAGGATTGTCCAAATTTCAACTTTATGCCTAACAATACATACATATTTCCTAGTTTTTGGTCAATTTTAAAACAAAACAGTGTAATTTAATTTTTCTTCAATTATATACATATTTATTTATAGTTATAAATAGATTCTAGGTAAATAAAATAACATTTAATATTAATGTTTGTATACTTTATTTTATTCAAATACTAAATTCAAATTATAATTATTATTCATTTGGCTGGAATATTTCCTGTAAATATTCTATATTCTGCTCTGTATTACCTGTGTCCTGTAGCAGTGCCTTAGCTTCGGCATTTTGTTCCGAATGATTCAATTTCCATTGACTTCGAATGCTAGAGATGAAGAGATCTGAAGTTGCCAATAATATATGAAATAAATCTTCATTTGTAGAAATTCGTGATATTTTTCTGGTATTATGTTCTCTGTAAAACCTGTAATCCTTGTTTCTTTTTTCCTGGGCTTCCTCTGACAAATCTCCAATTGGTAATAAATGGTGCTTAATGACCTCTTCTCCATGATAAAGATCTTTATGCACTGTTGCTGACATATTTCTATATTTGTATTTGGATGTATATATAGCAGCGGTTTCCTTGGCGTAATCACCAAATTTTTTAGCATTAATTAGTTCATTGCACGCAAGTACTTCAGTAATTGTTTTAAATCTTGAAATAACATCTATACCAACACCTGTTATATCAGATGTAGTTTCGGGATCCAAAAAAATCTTCTTGCGGTGTTGCCATCGTTTGTGTTACCTGATCCTTGTTTTGGTTGATCTATAATCAACCCGTGATTGAGAAATGCACCTTGAACTTGTTTGTTTTTCAATTTTCTTATCTCTTTGTTGGTGTCATTATTTCTTACTGATCCTGAAGCTCCGAGGTCCAAATCATAGCTTATTTTCAGTATGTGTTCTATAAATCTTATCCTCGTATGTAGCGGTGATAATCCAAATTCAAATGCATCAATACTATCCTCCGACTTTGTCGGTTCTTGGTTTAACTGACTTGATGTTTCTTTACATATAATACAGCTGGATGAAGCTTTTGTATCAGTCAAAACCTGGGCAGTTTTTCCATCTATCATAGATAGTATTAATTGGTAATTTAATTTAATAGTCTGTTCCTCTATCTCTAACTCTAATGGCCTTAGTGTTGAAATTTGAGCTCTAATGTCACTTACTTCATTCTTAATGGTATCATGAGTTTCCTCTTTAAATTCAAATTTTATTGGTCTGCAGTATTTTGTAGACGATGGAGTTTGGTTTTTCCAAATATAACTTGTTTGCACTGTGCTGAACGAAGGTTCCGAGTCCTCTAAGTTTTTTATCAATCGCAATGGTACAAATGACACCATGAACATATCTGTGTCAGAAATATCCTCACATAAAAATTGTTTATATTGTCTTTGTCCAGAAGACCCATCGCATCCCCATTTACAAAAAAGAGTTAAATTGCAGTTTCCATATTTTTTCAACTTACTTTAAGTGATTTTAGCAACCTTTCCGCTGTATGATCAAGTACAGCTTGCAGTTGTACCTGTGTACCTGTGCCGAAATTGGTGTGATTTTGATAGATTCCTTTGGAGGATAACACTCCTTTTTAGCTGCAATTATGTGATGATATGACGGGTATAAATTTGAGCTTTTTTCGATCGCACGTAATCTGAGTTGAGTATACTGCTGTTTTGTTAACTTTAAATCCAGAAATAATGCAAGCGCTTCCTCATTTGTGAACTGTTTTTCCTGGTTTGGTGTCGGAATGCTTTTAAGGATCCGTTTTGTTCTCACCGGACTAGTAGAAATGACTTTTTCAATGATATCCACTTTTGTTAATTGTTTTTGTGATCGCAGCTTGTAAAGAAAACTATCTTTAATGTTTTCACATCCGATTTCTTCATTTATATTCTTAAGTTTTCATCTCTTAGATCTATGGCTACAGTTATCTAGCGATTTTTCTGGTCTTCCACCACTCTTCTTATTTATGGTTTCTGAAATCACCTGGATACTAAGTTCACCTTGTAACCAATTTTCAAAGCGATTGTTAGATTTACTTTTACTATAGTGAACTTCCTTCTGGCGTTTTTGCAATATTTTACGAAATCAGATAGTTTGTTTTTTATTTCCAATTGCGTTTCACTGCTGATAGCATTTATGTTCAATTTTCTTTCAATATGGTTTAGAACATCTTCTTTGTTTTTGTTTTTAAAATATTCTTCGGTCAATTCATTATAGCTGAAAGTTTCCATATTTTAATTAAGCTGAAAATAATGTATTTGTTGAAGTGCTATAAAAATAACTTCCAAAAATTTATCAACCTTTTCAAATCGAATTCTTGTCTGACAGTAAAATTTATTTCCAAATTTTTGTCCTTATATACTCAATAAAGAAATGTCAAACTTAAAGTAGATTACGTACACACAAATAAATATTAGAGCTATTATTACCTAGGCTAGCTCAGGTATTTTTCTTTTGTATGGAATTTTTTAAGACAAAAACCAAGTTCAACTACCTAAGCTGATTTGGAAAACGTACAATAAATTTGCCTTTTTAAATTGAATACTTGTACCGAAATAAAATTTACTTCCAAATTATTGTGATTTATACTACATATAAAAATGTTAAACCTAAAGTAGATTACCTAAACACAAAAAACTAAGTTTAACTACCTAAGTTGATTCGGTTTATACAAGTTTTCTATGGGAAAATTTGTCATATACAACTTATACTGGAGTTTAAGGAAATTTTACCAAAAATTGTTTTGTGTACTAAAATTCTCAATTTTCGAATAAAATTAACTTTTTAGTTAGATTCCTCTCTTTCCCCTTACGTTTTGCTATCTGCAATTTGTACTTTTGGCAATGAATGACTTCTAAAGTAAATTTACTAGCAATTTTGATAGAAATTTGTTTGTAAAAATGTTGAGTATTTTCATTAAAATAGAAAAAAGTGTTCTACGGGCGGATCCGGGCGGGTGCAAAAGTATATATAGGCTTAAAGAGAACACTTTTGCCTTTCTTTGGGTGGTTTCGGTTTTTTGTCCTTTTTTGTCCTTTAGAAGTTATATACTACTAAACTTCAAACTTTGCGAATATATGGAGGTTTCCAATTTTAAACATAACACCCTATTTACAAATTATACAGGGTGCGCATATACCATTTCTTAAAAACAACAGTTCACCCAACATAACAAAAAAAACCGCAGCTCAATATCGATAACAGTTTTTAAGAAATCGCAATTAATATGAGATCAAATATTACAATTTTTATTTTATTTTTAAATTAACATAAATTCTTTGCCTTTAGCAGCATGCCACGCCCGCTACTGCGAATATTTTGACCCAATTTTTCGGCTGCCTTAGTTTTGATCTGTTTTCTTTCTGGTGACATAAAAATTTTAAGAATCTGTGTCAACAAAAAATATAGGTTTTGGCCAATGAAAATTAATTCTGAACCACCGTGCGGCGGCAACAAAAGCATTGATGAACCGAAAGGTATATAAAGAAAGGCTGAAAGCTAAAAATGCACAACTCTACTCTACAGAAAGCTTACAATATGTGTTGAGTCTGTGATGCAACATGTTAGTAGCGAAAGGTAAATGAGATTGGCTGGGATAAAAAATATTCATTTTATTAAATTGTCCAAGCTAAAGTTTCAATGTCCGAAGAATTTTTATTCAACGGAATGAAATGGACAAAGATCAATAAAAAGGAGTGTGACCTTAACACAGTCCTTTCATAAAATCTGCAATTTGAGGAAGAAAATCTGCAAATCTCACCTAGCCAATTTTACGATGGCTAAATTGCAAAATGCAAAGAAATCAGCAAATCTGGCAACAGTGATCTTGTAGTCAACTAAAAAATAGATTTTATTTCCTATTTAACCTATTTAATTAGGCAGCCTAAGCAACCCATAATTTCGTCAATTTCCTAGATTTTTACCAGAAAAACATTAAAAACTCAATTTCGACGTTTAGAAAGATAAGGCCTCTTTTGTCAGCTTGCTTCACATACATATGTATTCGCATTTTACTCTTATCGTTTTCAACTTCTTTTAATTATGCTATAAATTACTCAATATGATTTGTTTATAATGCAATTTTTTAGCAATTTTTCGATGAATATGATTTTGTGGTGAAACTTGTATCTTTTTGACAAAATTTGAATTAATGCTAGTTTGCAGCTTTTGTTTTTTTTTTTTGGATATTTTGTGCATCTTCGATTTTTAATCAAATCTAAATAATTGTAGCATTGAGGAGAACAATGTATCTCGCCACACGCAACACAAGTCGGCGGCAACTTACAATAGGCCCTCTTATGACCATATTCTTGGCAATTTCGACACGCGCATATTATTTCTGCGATTATCTACACTTTTTACCCATAACAAACGCATTCCTGCTGTTTATGTTTGCAGTTTTCACTGAAATATTTAAGTTAGAGAGACTCCTAAGTAAGCCCTCGCACTGTTCTTTTTGCGTTTTTTAGGGTTCCGTACACAAAGTGTAAAAATGAAACCCTATTGTTTTCGCTACCATGTCTGTCCGTCTGTCCGTCTGTCAGCGCCTTTTATCTCTGGAACCGTAATAGGTAGACTCTTGAAATTTTCACAGATGATGTATAGTTGTTGCCGCTATAGCAACAAATACTAAAACTTATAGGGTGTTTCAATAGAGAGGTGTTATTTACGAACTGTAGGAGGGATACACTTGAAATTTACAAACAGTTATTAAAACTTAGTTCACTATATAAACAAGTATAAAAAAATAAAACTAAAAATTAAAGGGTGTTCCGATAGTGGTATGAAATGCATGTATAAGGCATAAGTTTTGAACCATAATAGGTAGACTCTTGAAATTTTCACGGAAGGTGTATAGCGATGGCCGCTATAACAACAAAAATTAAAACTTATAGGGTGTTCCGATAGAGAGGTGTTATTCAGGAATATGTGTTTATTTCTTGAACTGTAGGAGGCATACACTGAAAATTTACAAACTGTAATAAAAACGTAGTTCGCCTTATATACAAGTCTAAAAAATAAACCTAAAAATTAAAGGGTGTTCTGATAGTGGTGTTATTTTGATTTATAAGGCCTAAGTTTTGAATCATAATAGGTAGAATCTTGAAATTTTTACAGAAGGTGTATAATTTTGGCCGCTATAGCAACAAATACTAAAACTTATAGGGTGTTCCGATAGAGAGGTGTTATTCACAAATATGTGCTTATTTCTTGAACTGTAGGAGGAATTCACTAAAAATATGCAAGCACTAAATTAAAATTAGTTCGCTATATAAACAAGTCTGAAAAAAATAAACCTAAAAATTAAAGGGTGTTCCGATAGTAGAGTGATTTGCATGTATAAGGCCTAAGTTTTGAACCTTAATAGGTAGACTCTTGAAAATTTTACCAAAGGTGTATGGCCGCTATAGCAAAAATATTAAAACTTATAGGGTGTTCCGATAGAGAGGTGTTATTTACGAATATGTGTTTATTTCTTACAAACAGTAATTAAAACTTAGTTCGCTTTATCATCAAGTATAAAAAAATAAACCTAAAAGTTAAAGGGTGTTCCGATAGTGGTGTGCTTTGTATGTGTAAGGCCTAAGTTTTGAACCATAATAGGTGAAACCCCTTACAATTTGCAGACTGTAATTAAAACTATGTTTGTTTTATTAACAAGTATAAAAAATTGAACTTAAATATTAAAGGGTGTTCCAATAGTGACGTGATTTGCATGTATATATCCTGAGTTTGGAATGAATAGGTGGAATCTTGAAATTTTTATAGGAGGTGTATAACTATGTCCACTATAACAAACAATAAAATTTAAAGGGTTTTCCGCCAGTGACGTGATTTGCATGTATAAAGCCTTATTTCTTGAACCGTAACAGGTAGACTCTTGAAATTTTGTACAGAAGATGTGTTGCCACGGCCGATATGACAATTACTAAAAATTAAAGGGTGTTCCGACAGTGACATGTTTTTCACTTATAGTGACTTATTTTTTAATCGCAATAAGTAGACTCTTATTATATTTATAGAAAGGAAGTTGCCATGGCCACTATAATGAATAATAAAATTAAAGGGTGTTCCGACAGTGACAAGATTTTATAAACCGTAATAGATACCCTCTTGAAATGTTTACAGTAGATGTGTTACTTCGGCCGCTATAACAAATACTTAAAATTGAAGTGTGTCCGTGTTAGTAACGTGTTTTTCACGAATATTACCTTATTTTTTTAATCGCAATAGGTAGGCTCCTGATATTTTAATAGAAAGTGTATTACCATGGCCGCTATAAAATCAATTACATATTAAAATTTAAATTGTGTTCTAATTACGATGCAATTTTCGCGAATATTACTTTAATTTTAAAATTTAAGGGTGTCCCATAAGACATAAAGAAATAAACAACTGGAATTTTTAAATTGTACTGAACATAGTACGGAACCCTACGTGTGTGAGTGTAACTCGCACTTGACTAATTTATTTTTATTACTTAAGAAATAATGCCGTTGTAGAAGTAAGAAACAAAATTACAAACAACTTTGTTTTTGTTATAAATTGAAGAGGTTTTTTTTTGTATTTTATTGTATTGCTTTTCTTTTTGGTTTTAAACTAATGTGCTGTTTATGTAACCCAATTGGACAAAACGTGTAGGAAATTTGTATGAAAAGCACCCAATTTTTTGAGTTATTCCTATACAAATTTTCTAGACGTTTTGTTCAATTGGGTTACATAAACAGCACATAACTCACACTACATGTTTCTGTAATGTTTTCAACGAATGGATAAACACTGGTAAGGAAGTCGTCTCAAACACAATATCGACCAACACAACATGTTTCATACGCTGCTAAAATCCAATCATAACCCAGTACATAAAGTGTCATCGAAAATTAATCCGAACCAGCTTTTGCACCCGGAACCTAAAGAACAAACACCGTCTGTCAACTATCGTCGACTGGATGGAACCGTTGAAACATTAGTGCAGTCGCTAAACATTTTATGAGCTCTATGGGCAATATGAAGCATAAACTGTTAAAAATGCAATATATTGTTACGAAAGAAGAATTTATTCATTATAGGCTCTGAACCACAATACTCTCGAACAACAACAACATTAATGGTTTGTTTTCTTACAATGATGAAAGAAAGAAACAAACAATAGTAACGCCTTAAACAAATGCACACACACATTAAATAAACACTCATTAGTTAAATACACAGCCGCATACATAAATACAAGCATAAACAAATAAACAGCCACACAAACAGGTATAAAGAAATAAACAAACACACAAACAGAAAACAAAAGCAATAACAATCGAACCTGCCAGATATGTCTGGAATAGAACATTCTGGTGCTTTTAAATCACCTATATAAGCGAATCGTGCTGGCGAGTAGTATGGCAGTATTAATTTAAAAGTCAAAGAGTTAAGTTGTCAAATTTTAAGAGTGTTTAACAGTTTGCTGTATTTTTGAACAGTGGTGTTAAGTAAATAAAGTGACTTACAGTAAAAGTAATAACAGTGTGTATTTATTTTGCAATTAAAAGAACCAAACGTAAAGTAAAAACGTAACAATATGTATTACAGGCAGGCATTGCTTTACAGAGAGTCAATATATCAGAGAGTCAATATAGCGTCTGGGTCCCTGTTTCGTAGTAGCAGGCGACTTAAACTCTAATAATACCTTTGGGAATCACCTAATAACTCCAAAAGGTCGTTTTTTGCTTGACACAATTTCAAAAATGTTATCTCCAGTGGACAGCCCACCTATTAGCCTACTGATCGGCAAAAAAACAATACCCGATGTTATAGATTTTGGCGTAATTAAGGGTATTCCAAAAGAAATGATGAAAGTTGAAGCGTCACTTGAATTATTCTTATTCACCCTCTATTGTATATGTATGGTACCAACAAAATATCGCATCACCAACAACTATCACCAGCAGAAATTGGTCGAAATATAGATAATACATCAGTACACATTGTTCGGAAAATGTCTCGCTAAGAACACCAGAAGACGTAGAGCAGATCAAAACCTCAAACTAGCTGCCCAACATGCAACAGTAACTCGTTAACTAGGCAGATACAATCACATTTATTCTATAAATGTCGAGCGGCTCTTGACTGAAAAGAACATAACTCGGAGAGAGTGGAAATAAAAACCAGACTTAAAGATTGCACGAAGCGACTAAGAAAGCTGCTAAAATCTTGAAGAGAAGCTCGACTCAACTCTTCAACTAGATTATTTTATATCTAGTTGAAGAGTTTAGTCTTCAACTAGATTATTTTATATCTAGTTGAAGAGTTGAGTCGTACGTAAGCTTCCCTTGAGAAATGATACCGAAAGGCAATCTATATGTTGAACATTTGAAAAAGGTTTCCACTCCAAATATATGTTCTGATATAGTTGAGTTGCCACTTGTCGAGGCTAGTGCTGGAGTAGCCCTAAAATTTTAATTTAACGCAATTGAAAGGCAATTACTGATTAAAACACAAAGAAAGCCCCTGGATTTTTAATTAAATGTTGTTTAATTTGCCCAGTATAGCTCGCAAAATTATTGTTTTTAATGCCATCTTACGACTAGAGTATTCTCTATGATAACTATGATTCCTAAGCCATTAAAAGACCACACAAAAGTAGTAGTATCATACAGACCCATAAGCCTTTTATCAAACTAAGCTTAGTTATGTCTAAGCTGTCTGTATATATGATGTATACCGAACCATCAATTCGGTTTCAGAAAAAAATATAGTAAAGTCGAACAGACTCACAGATTAGTGTATGTAAATAAAAAGACTTATGAAGAATGAAAGTACTGGTTAGCACTTTTTATAGACCGTTCTCAGGCATTCGATATAGTATGGATTGAAGGCCTAATATATAAGTTAATGTTCAAATTTCCAAAAAGCTTCTATATGCTGATACAAAATTATTTAACTGATCGAAAGTTTATACTAAAAGAAGGATATTTTTTAAGCTCGTCTCAACCCACTTAACCCGGAGTTACCCAAGGTAGTATATTGTGACCCATCCTGTACTTGTATATTTACTTCAAACAGCCCATCTAACAACTGAGTTCAAACATCAACAGATGTGTGCAGTTGACACAGCTTTTTCAGTATCCAAAAAAGCGCTCAAGTAGCTTCTCAATATTTAAAAGACCACATACTCAATTTGTAAAAATGAATGAAAAAATACTGGATCTGAATTGCGCAAAAAATTGGGTTTTTATTAGTTAATATCTGAGTTGTGCTAACAAAAAAATCTGTAGTCTTTCGCTTTTATACATACTTAATAAATGCATATAACTTAACAATTAAGCGCATTATGCTTAGAACCTTTTCAATATATACCTATAACAACTCACGTCAACTCTACCATTTTCTTTCTGTCACCTTAAAAAACTGACAAACTCAGGCAAAAAAAAACACGAACATTTGAGTTTATAATCTACCTATTAAAATTGAAAAAAATGTCCATACATATGTACATACATACATACATACATACATACATACATACATACATACACACATACATACATACATACATACATACATACATACATACATACATACATACATGCATAGATCCATACAAATGATGACATATAGTTTAATAAAAAAAAGGTTTACAAATTTCTAAAATACACAAATGTTTTTTGGGAGCACAGCTAGCTAATAATTCACATACATAAATACATATCTCTTTTAAATCTATTTAAAAAAGCTATACTCATTTAAAAACTAAAACTTACTAAGATATTTGTAATATTAGAAAAATACTAAGAAACATCGGTAATAAAAAAATATATATTTTTGGAGTTATTTGTAACAATAAAATCATTCTGTTTTGTGAGAAGTCGACATTGACAGTCTAAAATTGCAGATTCAGGTGTATGTACGATCAGCTTGAAAAAATATACAAATTCAGATGCATATTCAGATTATTTTTATTTTAATTTTTATTCATTGTTGTAAAATTATCAATATCATTAAAGAAAAGTTATAAAAATTCATAAATGGTGAAACCATTAATGAAAATCATTTTTTATTCTTACAAGCAAATCTTAATGCACTACATAATTAATTTAAAAAATTTTACTTCTGTAATCTACAGTTGCTAGACGCTGAAACAATCAATCAATGATTTTTTTATTGTTGCTAATCATTTCAAATCAAGCTAGCACTTTTTGAAAAATTTGCCTTACCAATTCTAACTTCATGCATACACATACATACATACGTACATACATATGTATATCAATTTGTATATTTTATGAAAAAATGCATATCCGTGGTTCGCGATGTTTATGTAAAGTTTATATTCGCCGACCAGTGTTTCCATTTTCTAATCCTTTTATATAACATTTCGCCTGGACTCTCAGTTGCTCCTAATTGTCGCGCACCATACAGACGATAATTTGGTACCAATTTCTTTAGACGCACTCCCTCATCTAGCAGCGAGATACACGCTGCTAACTGTACTTCAGTGGGAGCTATAGAAATGTATGTGCCAATAAATGCAATACCCACACTATCGTAGTTGTAGCCCTTAGTATGTGCACCTACAAAATCCCAACCACGGCCAACATAAACACGTCCATCACTACTTATAAGAAAATTGTAAGCGATATCGTCCCATCCCAGAGAATTTATATGAAATTCTTGTATAACTCGTACATGTTCGGCACAGATTTTCTGCAATTTTTTAGGATTATTTGTGGAATTATTTTATTTAAAGAGACTATAATAGACTTGATCTAGAGAATACACAATACAAATTACTTACTATGGTAGCGCATGGTTCGGAAGCAGTGTGTGATATAATAACACGGTGCAATGGTAGAACTTGTTTGTCCAAATCACTCTTTTGTGGATGAGCACGCCAAATATCTCGATCAATTAAACACAATGTACCATTGCCATCGCATTCATAATCGTCTTCGGCATGATTGTTGTTTGTATCTAAAATGCATTGCAGCAGAGCAGAAACGTTGCACGTTGTTAATTGACTGAAATTTTTTATTTTGTTTTTTTATTTACAATTCCCATGAAAAAAAGTTCAAATGCAAATAAAACTGTATTTTAAACGCAGTAAAATTGATTATGAGCAGTAGTTTCTGTAAGTAGTTGACGTAATTTAAACAAATTCATTCTACACAAGCTCTTTAAAGCCCAGCATTCACTGCCATACACAATCGTATGTGATAATGTGATAGGATTTGTCCTACTCAAAAATCATTTCAAAATGGCATTGTAAATGATCACATTATTGTTTGATCCCATGGAATGAAATATTTTATTCCAATCTTTTTTTCAAAAGATTATCAAATTATACAGAATTTTACCTGCCACGCACTTACACTTCTCAACCGCCCGCACTATTATACTTTTTGAGCACACGTATCATTTTTGACAGATCGAACTACTCAGTATAATATTGAATCATGCCTTAAATATGGCTTCCTTTACTATTCAGAAAGCTTTAAAGCTTCTTTTAAAGCTAGGAAGAATCTCCATATTTATTTGCCGATCAATCAAAGAGTTTTACTGACACATACATACATACATACATACATACATACATACATACATACATACATACATACATACATACATACATACATACATACATACATACATACATACATACATACATACATACATACATACATACATACATACATACATATATACATACATACATACATACATACATACATAAATATATACATACATACATACATACATACATACATACATACATACATACATACATACATACATACATACATACATACATACATACATACATACATACATACATACATACATACATACATACATACATACATACATACATACATACATGTGTAGGTTTTTAACTTCAAATTCAATTTTATAAATTTCAAATTCAATTTCTTTTAAAATGATCAAAACTGAAAACAAAGTAATAAATCAGTCAGTAATAAATCAGTCAGGTGCCAGACTCACTCACTTATGGTTCCGTACTATGTTCAGTACAATTTGAAGGCCTTTTATTTGAATTAATTTTCATCACTTGTTGTTATATAAGAGATTGTAAAATATAATCGGTGTAAATTTTAAGTGTCAGCCTAGTAAAGTTTAAATATAAGATCAGAGCAAAATCGTCTCACTCTCGAAACACCCTTTAATTTTTAGTTACACTTTTTTGTACTTCTTATAGAGGACAAATTATACATACTTTGTGTAGATTTAAAGTGTCTTCTCATTCCGGCTCCAAAATATAGCTACACACGAGTACATACATAAGTAAATTTGTACCGCTTTTGCAAAACCCTAAAATTTTTTAATTTTTGCTATAGTGGAGTTAAATTTCCACACTCTGTATAGTGGACAAAGAGCTACTACCCCTAATATCAAATAATAGCAATGGACTAAATTCTTTAAAAGACGAGTTATACATGTTTTTCATTTAAGTGGATAAAGAATTGAAAAAATAAGGTTTTTACGTATGATCAGTCAGACTGTATAGAACTTAAAGAATTGAAATTGAATTTAATGTTTATAAAATTGAATTTAAAGTTAAAAACCTATTTCATAATACTGTCATCATTACATAGGGCCTTTTTGTGATTATACGTGTATACAGATTTGTACAGACAAACGTCAACGTTAAACGTTTAACATAAAAACACTATTTATATGGAGTTTGATGTTCGCCTAGACAGATTTATAATGGGTGTCCGCCGGGAAGGTATACTACGTTGTTTGTTTGCGGCGTAAATGGTCTTGTGGAAGAAGCTCTTGTGTCAACTGAATCTTAACAAACAAATGCAAATCCTTGTGCAAAATGGTGGCCACAGTTGTCTTTGAAGACCAAGCTCCTGAGCACGGCGTCGAATTGAGGTTGATGGATTGTTTTGAACACTTTCTTGAGTAGCAATAATTTTTTCAGCCTATTTTGCAGTACGTTGTGTACCTTTCTTGGGCCTCTTTCTTCGAAATTATTCACTACACGATAAATAGTGTGTTTTGTGGGCACTTTGTTTCTCCCAAAAATCTTACGTAACTTTCTCATCGTCACAGTAATCGATGATTTATTTTGATAAAATGTTTTAGCGATTAAAACAAGTTGGTTTATCGAATATGTATTTTTCCATAATACATTTGCCATGTGTCTACTTTACGACTGCCAAATATGAAATGTGAAGACAATTGTTTACCAAAATGGCGGCAAAACAAAGTAGTATACCTTCCCGGCGGACACCCTGTATCAGATCTATCAAATCAATACTAAATATATTAACACAATTTCAAAGAAATTAAACTTAAATAAGTTTAATTACTTTAAAATCTATAAAATAAACATTTCATAAAAAATTTAGGGCCAAATTCATAAAAAATAATTTTTTAGCCCTTTTAAATAATGTATTTTCATACAAAAATTGTTCAATAAACTATAATCTACCAAATAAGTTTTTTATATACGTATGTATATAGACCTTGATCTAAACACAATAGTCCGAAATGATTACTACCGGGAAAGTATACCAATATACCGCTATTTCGCTAAAGATCACCTATATAATCAATGGCTTTTTAAAATTTTTTTAATAAAAACTCAGATTCTTATACTTAAAACTGTGTGGGACAGGCAGTTGATTGACGAAATGTGAACTTCTCTCAGTCAAGAAAGCAAACAAAATCCTAATTTCTAAACAAGAAACCTAGTAACAATTTCAAATTAAAAATTTATTTTTCTACTTCCGATGTATCGGAAGTTGCTTTCTACAAATGTTTGGAATAACGTAATCTCATTTTGAATGCCATCTTTTATACCACAGAGCAATTAGTGTTTAAAACACGCTTCAGCAACCCAAACAATCTTACAAATTAGTTGCATTGAAATCGGGATAACATTTTTAAATAAAAACCAATGCACAGTGGGGTATTCTACTGCTTAGGATAAAGGATGACCAAAGGCGTATGAATATTAAAAACCGTTAAATATTTCTTATTTTTAATCCGCTTTTGATAATTTAGCGAGAGCTTATAAGACAGACACATAATAATCACGAAATTGTGTCTTTTTAAAAAGGTAAAAAATGTTTCTTTTTTTAATTTATGTAAAAATAAACAGTCGAATTCATAATGAAAAGTTGTACAGTGTCTACTAATTTGATTTAAACATATATATAAATAAAATAGTAACTTATTTCCTGTCTGTCTGTGTTCGCATAACGTAAAAACTATTGGATGAATTTTGACAAAATTTTGTGAGGAGGTACCTAAATATCCTGATTCCAATACAGGATACTTTTTTTCTGCAAAAATATTTTATTTCCAAGAGAAGGTGGAGAAAAAGCAGTGAAAGTTCGCAGTTATTTTAGTAAGGATAAGACCCTTTATATAAATATAAAGAAAATATATAAACTTAACTAAAACACTAACCGATATGAATACATAGCTTAAGGCGACAGTTATTTTAGTAAGGAATATATGAACCTTTATGTAAAGTAAAGTAAGGGTCGTTGGTGTAAATTGCTTTCAAAGCAAAATCGACCAAAATATTGCAAGGACACTGACGAAGTGGCGGCACAGCTAGTTCTAATCTATAAATAAACACTGCATAGGGGGTGCATAACTATTAGTTTACTTCTTTGAGTTTAACAACTGCCAAAATAATTTTTTGGTTAATTTAAAAAGCCGAACAATTTTAATTGGTTTCTTTGGATATCTATTCATTTATTTCCAGCCTGTCCAATACAAACTTTTACAACACGTTCTGAAAATAATTAATTTTTTTATATAAAATAATCTTGATCTAGGCTTGCCAGATCCAGGTTTCCAAAAATTGGACATTTGCATTAAAAAAAATCTGGACATTTTTAAATAAGATTTCCACGAAAAGTTACTTGCTTACTGTGCAAACAATTTTATTAAAAAATACACATACGAGATATGATCAAAAAATAACCGTTATTTTAAATGTTCGATTTTCGCATTTTTTTTAATCTTGGTACACATGTCTGTTATTTATGTTGACAATATCAGCCATTTTGGATTGTCAGTTTGTTTTTGACAGATAAAAAGGTTAGTCGTGTTTTGGTGTGCTCTTCGATTTTTACTATTTCAAAAATTGATCAAAGAAACTGTATTATGTTTTGTGTAAAAAAAACATTAATCAAAATTAATGAAATGTTGACTGTGGCGTTTGGCGAGTCTACTATGAGCAGAACACAAGTTCGTTCAATTTACGAACGATAAACGATTTAAGTAAGGCCGAGAAGATGTCAATGTCGATGCTCGTCTTGGTCGCCCGAGCTCGTCAACAACCGATGAAGACATTGAAGCAGTGAAGAAAATGATTTTGGCAAACAGGTATAAAGAAGAAAACAAGAGCAATAACAATTGAACCTGCCAGATCTGTCTGGAATAGAACATTGTGGTGCTTCTAAATCGCCTATATAAGCAAATCGTGCTGGCGAGTAGAATGGCAGTATTATTTGAAAAGTCTAAGAGTTTTAAGAGTGCTTAACAGTTTTTGAACAGTGGTGTTAATAAATAAAGTGACTTACAGTAAAAGTAATAAAAGCAATTAAAAGAACCCAACGTAAAGTAAAATCGTAACAATATTATTACATTGTTTTTTTTTGTAATATTTTAATACAATATTAACATAACCAAATATAACTAAACTAATATTTTTTCACTTCATTCACATGTATGTATCTACATATCGCTCATTTGCTGGAACGACGTCATAACTCAAAAAAATGAATTTCTTATTTTAATGCAGAATTATGTAAAAAAAATTTGTGTAAATATCTTGCATATTCCGTTCTTGAGACAAATTTCATTTTCCCATTGACTTGTGTGTAAATTGAAAACTCCAATTATGATATTTTCCAGCAATTGAGCTACATATACATATGTATTTAAGAATTAAAATTAAATAACGAAAACAATAAATCATACTAAAAAGGCGCAAACAAAACAAAAAAGAAGCTACTAGATTTATTTCTACTTTGAAGAAAAGACTTTATAGCAAATTATTAAATCTGATTTTTTCTGCCACATATATTTTGTATTTGCACTTACGGCCTTTAGTAATTCCCAACCTTTAGAGGTTTCCAAAAAACTTTGAGAGTTTTTGCACGATTTCTCTAAGCTTATTCTTATTAATATTTCTGCTCTTATAAGATCGAAAGACATTCTATTTCTTTCTGTTGTGTATAAATTTTTTAAAATACTAAAAATTCTTTCACAAAATGCATTACCTACTGGTTTTGAAAGGACGAAACATACAACCTTTTGTAAATTTTCTAATTCATTACTTTCAATTTTTGTAAAAAATACGACCATATTTTGTCATTTGGTAAATCTTTTGGTAACTGGTTACAGACAGCGCGAAGACAGCAATAGTCAGTTTATCGTTATCTATTTAAGATTTCCGATATTTTAAGATTCTGTGGAAGCTGTTGTAAATATTCCCAAGAAAATTTTTTTTTTTTAATTTAAAAGCGAAATTTTTTTATTAAATGAATCGTCTGAAAAATCGTAGTAGCTGACGTCTGGTTTTATGAATTCCGTAGTTAACAGCAGCATTATCATCACTAAATGCTGTTATTTGGTTTAGTTTTAAACCGCAGTTTTTAGTTATTCTTATAATATTTGAGAAAATATCTCTTGAAGCATCTATAAGCATTGTTTACGAATACCATATTTGTAATCAAAATATTGAACGACCCATATTGGAAGCATTACTATTCATAGAAAAGTAAGAGTTATTTTTTAGAGCATAACCTGTAACTTGTTGTGCGTAAGGGGCCAAAACATTTCAGGCAAGTGCAGCTGCCTTTGTTCTTCCGCAAGTTATTTTGTTAGCGATTTTACTATCGCAATATAAAACTGAGCTGAGTTTAATATGACAATCGAAACTGTAGCTTAGTCCGTGTGCAGCGTTGTGATAAACACAAACTAACTCCGCCTTAGCTACTTCTGTTTTAATTTTAGCCTCTGCTGGTACAATAAAATTTGGAATAGATTGGGATAATTTCTGTGAAGTTTCCATTTTAACGTGTTTTTTTTGTTTTCAAATTATCTTTTTTATCCATTTAGCATAGCTAAGAAACTCTTTCCATTTTTCACAAAAAGTGGTGTGTCTTCTTTTTGATGGACCAGTTTCCTCTTCAAAATCAATTTCATTAATTTATGTATAGATTGTAAATGTTCTTTTTTACCAATCCAAAAGACAAAATTGTAAATCTACCTCAATTTTTTTCTGCCAGATTAGTTTGAGATCAGTAGTGAAATTCACTAACTTTTAACGATCTAACACTTGTTAAATATATCAACATGTTTTTTGCTTGCACTAACGCATTTGCGATTCACTAACCTATGGTTAACTAATGAAAAATACAAACAAAAATAAATGACAATGCTGCAAAACAAACTGGCAAAATAGCGAAAAGAACAAAGAGGAATGAAAAATAATAAACAAATATTACAAAACTTTCCACAAAAGTGCTTCATTTTTGTTCTTTTTTAATTTTATTTCTAAAAAATTGTTTAAATTAATTTTTATAAGGTAGGTAAAATACATATGTATGTATGTGTTTTAATTATAAAGATTAACCCCCATATTCATCAAATGTTATTTAAAACCATTTCTGAATAGCAAAGTCTTTCGTTTTGTTGTTAAATTTTTTTAACGAGTCATGAATCGTTAAAATTGAATAGTGAATCGCACTACAGCTGTTCAAGTGTTGGGGAATGTTAGAGAGTGATGGTAGCATAGAGAAAACATAAGAGATGAGACTTTTACCATATATGTATGTAGCTAAGAAGTAACAGACGATATGAAAATAGTACTGTACATACGAATTAAATCGAAAATATAACTCATGGCGCTATTGCAGATGCATTCTGTTCCAATAAGGAAATTCATACAAATTATTTTAAAGCAATAAATTTTAAGAGCATTTTGTAGAAAATTTTTTTAGCTGGACAAATTTCTTTTTAGCTTGAAACTGTACAGGCCATTAAAAAGCTGGACAATCCATCCAAAACAAGCCCGTCTGGCAACCCTATCTTGATCCTGGAAATCTTTTTTTCTATTCATTATTTTCAAGTTATGCGAACTCGTTACAAAAATTATAATTTACTTTCATATCTATGTCAAAAAACACAGTTGATTTGAATGGTAACACAAAACTTCAAAGATAGTTTTTATAAAATAGAGATGGTAAACTTTGTTGTAGGTAGCGGATAAAAACGTATTATGATAAACTTCAACATATCGAGTACATAAGTTTCATCGGTATTTAAGTTATGCACTGGATTTGTTGAGTACATACATACATAGACAGTGAACAACTTTTCATTATGAATACAGCTGAAAGTTTTTGTTATTGCTATAATATTTTTTATAATTTTTTTTTTTTTAATTTTGCAATTATATAAATTTCTGCAGTAAATAGAATACCTATTGTTGAATTGATTGGAATTATATTTCTCGATTCTTCGCTATTTCCGAATAGAAGCTTACTTTTGCTATCATTTAACGTCTTACTCCCAAAGATTGTGGCCACGATCAGCAACGCCATAAAAACCAAAGCACTTGGAATGAACACTTTTTTCCGTTTCAAAATATAATCGGAGAACTTACTCGATTTCTCTGATGTTGAGTTTATATCTTTGGCTGTAAATAAACAAAGATAATAATTAATCAAAATGATATTATTTTGCTGCTGTGAGTAAAATTATTACAGAATTGTATAACACTATTAAGCACCTGCCTCATTTATCCTTGATAATTTATAATTCATTTATATTCCAAGTCCAAGTTGTAAAAAATTAAACTAAACTATTAAAATTGAAATTGAAATCAAAGGTAAAATTACCCAGAAATTTTTAGTCAAAATATTATAAATAGAATAATGAAAGAAAATAACAGATTTTTATTTGTAGAAGTAGTTTTGTCTGCAATTAATGAAAACTTTGCGGTCTTCTGATTTAAATCAAATTAATTAATTAAATCAAATTAATTTATTTTGGCTCTAGGTAAGTTGCTTTTGATCTTTCGCATTTTATACTTTTCTCTCTCTTATAGTTAGGAAAGCATTCCACCAACATGCCGGGTTAAATAATCCATTAATTTAAATGGTAAATTGTGGCAGACACATCAGCAGTGTAAATTCTGTATATTATAATTGCAGAACTCAGAACTCTGGAAAGTATTTTAGGTTAAGGATAACAAAAATGCATAAATGTGAAATTTAAAGCCGAATCAAATGGGTTTCTTGAAGAATTAAAGTTAGACTTTTCAAATCAATTTCTTGGGTGAATATACATATAACAAAAAACAAAATTTTACGAAAAGTAAATTTATTTGCACAATAATTTTTTCTTGGCTAGCAACTAAAGCAACCGATACTTTCAATCGTACTACTACCATGCGGAAAAATCGAACCATTACGCAGTGGTCCCAAACCCCTTTTTATTATCTTAAATTATAATACATCTAGAGCTCTCAATTAACACATAGAGCACGCTCTATTTGACGTGTAAAACTAAGTGCACCAAGATAGCTTCGACTAAGTAGTGTTGATTTTGGGAATTTAAAAACCGGGAAAAATGAGGAAATATAAATACCACGTAATTGGTACTTTTACTTACAGGTCAGATTTTAGGAATATTAAAGAAAAGGGAAAATGTTTGTTGATTTGCCATCGAAACTATGATACTCCCAGGAAAATTTACTATATACTTTGAAAATATAAGCTTTACGGGGTATTTCGGTTTTTAAATTCCAAAAATCGACGCTATCTTGGCGAACTTAGAGAATTTGGATTAATTATTTGATTACATTAAAATTAATCATTTTTGTTTTCAGTAACAATAGATAATGAATTTCAAATTAAATAAAAAACAAGTACGAGTACTATATTCGGTCCTGTCGAATCTCCTATACCCTTCACCACGGTGATTTTATTTATGCAGACATTTTCAGTCTTATTCATTTTGTTGGCTCTTTATATTATAGTAACGAAGACTTTCACTTGTTGTAGTAAAACACCCAGAGTCTTTGTTGGGAATCGAACCCACAACCCCCAGACTGATAGACTAACACATTACCCACTAGTCTACCGGGGCACCCATGCTTTCATGCTTTAAGGAAATAGAAGACAGCGGCTACCCAAATAAATTAAGCAAATTCTGTTGGCTATAAATGTCGCCGTGTATTCAGCTACTTAATGATATTGAAGACTACAGCTACATCGCAAACTCTGAGATCATTGTGGAAATACCTATTTCGCCTTTATAAAATTGAATAACTTTTTCAAAAAATAATAAATATTTACTCCAAAACTTTTTCTTTGTACTTATGTATATGTATATGAATATGTAAATTATAATTTTGTAACATTTTCTTTTGTTGAATAAAATAAAATTGTCGCATACGAAAATAGAAATTAGCCTAAGTTGACTACAGGTACAACGGTGGTCGCGTAGCCATGTAGCTTTGCTGGCTTCAAAATAATCGTTTTCTTTGACAGTTTGTATTCGGTATCCTGATGTTGTCTATTTGTTTAATGCATCTAGGTTTTAAAACAGAGATCTCATCCATTTAAGAATCAAACGCATTTGAAACAAGTAAGAGTACCCTTCACCACGGTGATTTTATTTATACATACATGTGCAGAAAGGTGGAACGAACAAATATTTCTTTCAATTTCAATATGTATGTAATAGTAATTTGCTATTGTTAAGTCAATTGTACGATTGGAGTAGGGTAAGAGGTGCTGCAAAGCCAAATGCCAGAAATCCAAACATATTGAAATTTAGCAAAAACCGTATTATAGAAATAAAACGACTATTCTAAGTACATTATATAAGTTTTAGTCAAATAAAAATCATTACAATATCTGTGGCAAAAAGGAAAAAGTGCTTAAGTCTGATTTTTAAGTTTTGTAGGAGAGCAATTTTAAACTTAAAAATTAATTTTTTAAAAAATATCTGATCTTTAAACTTCGCACATGGAAGTCAAGCGTATCTTTTGGAAATTATTTTAGATCTACCAAAAGTACGCAGGCGTTGCAATTAATAAGTTGTGAAAGAAAGATTTTTTGATTTGGAAAAATAGCTTGTAGTTTCTTAAGCTTTTTTCCCAATGCGTTTAGACATTGAAAAAAGATAAGCAGAATTAAATTTCGCTATAACTTCTTCAAAAATGATACAAAATAATTGAAACTTTGCACATGGGTACTTTGGAGTACGGCGATTCCAAAGGTGCCACTAACTTAAATTTTGCTTAAGTCGACTTAAGCACTTATTCCTTAATGCCACAGATATTATATCAACCACTATTTTACTACAACAATGAAAAAAAATAATAAATTTAAAAAATATATATTTTTTATGTTTTTATACCATATTTAGGTATTGAAAAGTGAAAAAGGTTATAAAATGACCATGGATACCAAATTTTTATGTTTTGCATTATTTCAGGATTTGTTTTAATGAAATTAAAATAATAGCACCTATAAAAACCACAAATAAAATAGAAAATATAACTATATAAGATGTAAAGGCCAAAAAATATTGTTACGAAAGAAGAATTTATTCATTATAGGCTCTGAACCACAACACTCTCGAACAACAACAACAACATTAATGGTTTGTTTTCTTACAATGATGAAGGAAAGAAACAAACAATAAAGAGTAACGCCTTAAATAAACACTCATCAGTTAAATACACAGCCACATACATAAAAACAAGCATAAGCAAATAAACAGCCACACATACAGGTATGAAGAAATAAACAGCCACACATACAGGTATAAAGAAATAAACAACAACACAAAAAGAAAACAAGAGCAATAACAATCAAACCTGCCAGACATGTCTGGAATAGAACATTCTGGTGCTTTTAAATCACCTATATAAGTGAATCGTGCTGGCGAGTAGTATGGCAGTATCAATTTAAAAGTCAAAGAGTTAAGTTGTCGAATTTTAAGAGTGTTTAACAGTTTGCTGTATTCTTTAACAGTGGTATTAATAAATAAAGTGACTTACAGTAAAAGTAATAACAGTCTGTATTTATTTTACAATTAAAAGAACCCAACGTAAAGTAAAAACGTAACAATATGTTCAAGGCTTCTGCGGCACGTCATTATGTTCTATCACAATAAAAATTTATAGAATAACTTCTCACCTAAAAACATGAAAACAAATGCCGTTGGCTACAATTGCCGCCGTGTTGTCAGCTACTTAATGATATTGAATATTTCCTCCAAAACTTTTTGTTTGTACATATATGAATTTGTAATTTGCAATTTTGTGACATTTTGTTTTCTTGAATACAATAGAAATTAGCCTAAGTTGACTACAGCCACAACGGTCGGTATCCTGATGTTATCTATGAGTTTAATGCATCTAGGTTTCAAAACAGGGATCTCATCTATTTAAAAATCAAACGCAATTACAAAATGTTCATTACTTTAAAAAGGAATTTAATCATTATACTTCCTTTCACATAAAATGTTGTAAGTGAAATCTCATAACTTGCTCATAAATCTGTTACAAATGCTGGTATCGAAAAAATCTGTGGTTATATCGAAACTGTATTATTAAACTATATCTAACTCGATGCCCAAATCTGGAAACTCAAACTAAAATCGTTTATGGTTCATAATAAAAATAATCTTCGGAATATTTTAATCAAAGGTCTGTAAGAGGGCGAACACGTTTTTAATTTTGTGGTGTGCCAGAAACCGGTTTAGCAAATTTTTAACGATATTTTCAGTTGCCAGTAGGTTACATTTAAATAACCGTTAGCAATACAAACTGTAATCTTAAGAAATAAAAAATAATTAACAACAAAGTTCTATAGTGATGTAGAATATGTACAATTTTATTTTGACAGCATTTTTTTATACTTTCATTTTTAGACAATTATTGTCTCAACAATGTTACTACCAAGGCGAATTGAATACTACAGTAAAACTGATAGCACAGTTGAGCATCTTTTTCTATATGTGTTTTATACCCTCTTATGTCAAAAATTGTTTACATTTTCTTTGCGACATATTTCATTAAATAAAATTTGAAAATAAAAATTTATTGCACTCTAAGATTGTGTTCTTTTATTTTTCGCGTTTTTCGCTTTTTACTTTAAATATTTTAAACTAACAAAACTTTCGTTTTTTCTAACAAATTTCCTTCTTTTTTATTTTGTTTTGAATTTTTCTTTGAGTTTTTGACAACTGTGGTTGTTTTTGTTTCCAGATTGCGATTACCTAGTATTCAATTCGCCTTGGTTACTACACTTTCATAAAATTTCACTGAATTTGTTAACACTACCATGTAAGAAAATAAGTTTTAAAGAAAATAAAACTAGTAAATATGATATATTCGGCCATATCTTATATATCCTTCACTATAGTAATGTTACTCTGTTGCCCAATTTCACAATGATACACATTCGGATTTTACTTTTGTGATGTTCAACTTCATTATTACAAATATAATATAAAAATATTGAAAATTATTTATACAAATTTTATCGAAAATTTTTTGTAAAAATATTGAAAATTATTTATACAAATTTTATCGAAATTTTTTCTAAAAATTTTAATGAAATTTTTTTTTTAAAAATTTGATCGAAATTTTTTTCTAAAAATTTGATTTGAATTTTTTTCTAAAAATTTGATCGAATTTTTTTTTAAAAAATTTTATCGAAATTTTTTTTTAATTTTATCGAAATTTTTTTCTAAAATTTTGATCGAAATTTTTTTCTAAAATTTTGATCGAAAATTTTTTCTAAAAACTTGATTGAAATTTTTGTCTAAAAATTTTATCGAAATTTTTTTTAAAAATTTTATCAAAATTTTTTGTTAAATTTAGAGTTTTTTTTAAATTAAAATAAAATTATTTGTAAAAATTTTATCGTAAAATTGTATGTAAAATATTATCGAAAATGTTTTGTAAACATATTTTGTAAAAATTTTATTGAAAATTTTCTGAAAGTTAGGACCTTCTTGCATTCTATATTATGTCAGAATAGCCAGACGAAAGCTCATTAGGGAAGTTATATTGAACACACCAATGTGCCCAGTGGGCACGCATTGTGTCTATCGGCTACCTCCATGTGTATGGCTTTCTATAAAGGCCTTTAATAGAAATCGAAGCAGAAAAACCCTACCAACCTAATATCAAACAAAAATGGCCTCTCGCAGGGGGTTATTGATCTCCATAGGTCTGTATGTAATTCATGCGATCTACTGGTTGGTGGGAATACATTTTCTGTGGCTCTTCTGGTGCCTTGGCATAATTGATTTCAAGCGGACACAGACGGACATCGCTTAATCAACTTCGCTATGTATGTATAAGGATTCAGTATATAAATACTTTATTTGGTCGGAAATGAATATTGTAGAAATTACACACGGAATCACAAACTTATATATACCTGTGGTGAAAGGTATAAAAATCTGTTATTAAATAAGAGAGAAATTGATGTTTTAGTTATGGATTTTGATTATTTCACAGCGTTTTTTTTCCCTAAAGTTTCGGGCGTATTCTGTTTCATACCTCGAAAATAAATAATTATGTTTAATAATGAATGTTGCAATTTACTTACCATTATTTGCGTTCGTTTCAACATTTTCCTTTACGAACGTGGGATT
Organism: Phasia obesa; assembly: GCA_949628195.1. Taxonomy (NCBI): domain Eukaryota; kingdom Metazoa; phylum Arthropoda; class Insecta; order Diptera; family Tachinidae; genus Phasia; species Phasia obesa. Next base: position 89,650,497 of record OX451217.1, read on the forward strand.
ATTACTTTTACTTTTATCTTTCCATTTGTCATGACCTTCAATGAGAAATTGTTGTATCGTAACAGGGCCCTCGTAGAAGTGCTTATCTCCAAAGGTCACATCGCTTGAATTACTGAGTGCTATGCTTCCGATTTGTGGCCGTTGAGGAATGGCTGGGATCGATGTCACTGGCCCTAAGGCTTGAGCTGCTCCAATACTATCGCCAATAGCAGCTAATGTCGCTAACGGGGAAGGTGGCACCTGGCTACCATCCGCTATCACTTTTTGATTAAGAACAGTATGGCCGCTATTGATATTTGGAATATCGGGATCCTCAGGTGAGTAAGTCACCTGAGTTCCTAGTTTTTTTATCACATAATTTTCATGAATACCCTCAGAGTCACTATTGAGATCCGAGTCGGATTCTGATATTATAATTGAAGAATTAATGCTGCGTATGGAAACAACTGGGGATCCATTACAGTGGAGCATATTTGATGGCGAAGGAGATATGTATAAAGAGGACGACGTTGCTGCTGGCCGCTGTTGCAGGTGAGAAAATTCATTGTGTTGCAACAATGGTTTATTGATACTTTCTGCTGTTGTTTTTGGTGGTTCTGTTTCTGTTGATGTCAGTGTTGTTAAATTCCTTCGTTGACTAATATCTTTAACGTTTTCACTTTCAATGATATTTTGACTTGACTGATATCGAGTGTTATTGTATTCATTACTACTGTTTACCTCTCGAAATTTATTATCAAAGTTCTCAGAATTAATGTCGTTGTTCGCGTCATCATATTCAACTTCATTATCACTTTTATTGTTGCAACTAATGATTTTGCATTCGCTGCCCTCAATATTGCTTAAATTGTTATCTTGTTTTGTGTTTTTATTGTTTTTGGAAAATTTATCGTAACACGGACTCACAGCTGCGTTTGTCTCACTTGAAAGAATCGATGGGGAAAATGAGTGCAAGTGCGAGGTTGTGCGAGAGGATATTGGTATCTCGTCATTATCACTTATATTCACTCCAGAGTCTGTTGAAGATGTGCAGCTTCTTGTTGTTGTTCTCGGATGCTTTCCAATATGGCATACTTCATGCTGACCTCCTGTATTTCTATCCTGTTTTTCTTTCGTCTCGCCGTTAGTTTTTCTTTCAAACTCACTTTTGCTTGTTGTTGGAGATGTGAAGTTTAAATATGTTTCATTGTATTTATCATTTTTAATTAAATCATTACTTGGTTTATTGTTATGCATTTTCTTCCATACAAATTTCGTATAAATTTCCAAATTTCTTGTTTTAGGCTCAACGACAACAAAAGGATTTTCAAACGCTCATGATTTCTATTGGCTCCAAGAATCTTTTTTCTAAAAAAAAATAAAAAACTTAAATGAGAAAGATAAACAGTAGTATATACATTTTTAATGACTATTTACTTATATATTAAAATTGCATATGTGTCTTAAAGAGGCTTCTCCACAGATTGCAACATGACCTGAACTAAAATCCAAAATCGAATTTTTTTATTGGTGTGTGAGTTAGTTATTCAGAAAGAAATTATGATAAAAAGTTTTCATACAAAATTTAATGAAATAAATAGGTCTCAAAAAATATTATGGTTTTCAATAAAAAGAACAGGAAAACTATGTACTATTTTATGAAATTTTATCAGTATGAATACAATAGAGTTATTGTATTTAATTAATCTATCGCTTATACATAGGCAGAGTGGGGAACTTCTTGTCTTGTTGGAGCCATTCTATAAGGGAGATTTCTTTAATTATAATTGCTCGTTTAGAAGGAAATTGGGTGTTAATTTCTTTTATTATTAAAGATGTGGGTATTTGAATGCTTACCTTTTCCTGATGATTTTAATTAATTAATCGATCAGTAGTTTTCAATTTAACAATTCATTTCCCTATTTTACTTAGGTAAATTCTTAGGGTAATTATTCATGAGATAATTTCTTAGGATAAGTAATTAAAAGGTTTTAGGTAAGTAATTCACTTTAAATTTTAAGGTTAAGTTTAATTTGCGTTAAGTATTTTAAAGTATAAAATGTAAATCCTTTGTTTCAGGCAACTGACTTCCACAAGGATTGAAAAAGAAATCAGTATAAATGAAAATAAATTGGTAATTTTAGTTAATGTCGAAATAAAGATTCCCTTTTAGTTTGTCGCGAGTTCGAAACTTTTAGTGCTGCCAGATCTTTTAGTATGACAGCTACAAACTTAGTGTTAGTAGAACATTAATTTGCTTTATATGTTATAAGATGAATTTGTGTCCAAAGCTAGTATTTTGATAATTTTTATTTATTGGAAAGGACAAAAATTAGTGCCACAAAAATTTACTTATTTTGATATTTGCAAGAATATTTCTAGATTTTTATACAAATTATTTGTTTAAACCAGAAAAAGTAATGTAATCAGCATTGAAAGCGTTTTTAATATGTACATATGTATATCTAGAAAGCGAGGAGGATCACTTATTTCTTCGTAGTAAGGACAAGTGTTAAGCTAGACACGTAGAATGTACAACAATGCGTGCCACAGGCAATTTATTTAAAGAAACAATTAGTGAGAGCATAATTTTAAACTTTGGACTTTTTAATTAATTGTATGAAAAATTGTATTAAAAATGATTGTTGTCGGCGGTAATAGTTAAACTAACTGCATAATTTACTGTCCAGAAGACTTTTCTATTGGAATTATCGGAGCTCTTACCTTCCATTTTGAAGTTTGGAACACTTTTAAAAAAAATATAAATTATTTCGTTAACATAAACATAAATACCTACATATATACATACATACATAGCGGACTTGTTACTCTAAAGAGAGTCAACTCAAAATTCAAAAATTTTCAGTAAAGGCAAAAAAACTGTTTTTTTAATATACTTTCATATATATATATATAAAAATCAACCTTTTATAAATCATTTTCATTTTCGAAATCATAATGCTTTATAAAATATTTTCCACTAAAATGAACTTGAACTTATTTAGATAATGGGTGATTTTTTTGAGGTTAGGATTTTCATGCATTAGTATTTGACAGATCACGTGAGATTTCAGACATGGTGCCAAAGAGAAAGATGCTCAGTATGCTTTGACATTTCATCATGAATAGACTTACTAACGAGCAACGCTTGCAAATCATTGAATTTTATTACCAAAATCAGTGTTCGGTTCGAAATGTTCAAATGTGACAAATTTTGTTCAGCGATGAGGCTCATTTCTGGTTGAATGGCTACGTAAATAAGCAAAATTGCCGCATTTGGAGTGAAGAGCAACCAGAAGCCGTTCAAGAACTGCCCATGCATCCCGAAAAATGCACTGTTTGGTGTGGTTTGTACGCTGGTGGAATCATTGGACCGTATTTTTTCAAAGATGCTGTTGGACGCAACGTTACGGTGAATGGCGATCGCTATCGTTCGATGCTAACAAACTTTTTGTTGCCAAAAATGGAACAACTGAACTTGGTTGACATGTGGTTTCAACAAGATGGCGCTACATGCCACACAGCTCGCGATTCTATGGCCATTTTGAGGGAAAACTTCGGAGAACAATTCATCTCAAGAAATGGACCGGTAAGTTGGCCACCAAGATCATGCGATTTGACGCCTTTAGACTATTTTTTGTGGGGCTACGTCAAGTCTAAAGTCTACAGAAATAAGCCAGCAACTATTCCAGCTTTGGAAGACAACATTTCCGAAGAAATTCGGGCTATTCCGGCCGAAATGCTCGAAAAAGTTGCCCAAAATTGGACTTTCCGAATGGACCACCTAAGACGCAGCCGCGGTCAACATTTAAATGAAATTATCTTCAAAAAGTAAATGTCATGGACCAATCTAACGTTTCAAATAAAGAACCGATGAGATTTTGCAAATTTTATGCGTTTTTTTTAAAAAAAAATTTCTCAAGCTCTTAAAAAATCACTCGTTATAATTAGCAATATGCCAAAAAAATTTACTTTTTAATTTTCAGACTATGAATGCCGAATGATTTTTATTGTTTCAGGGGTAGAGTCAGCTACCTTAATTGGTAATTAAAGTGTCCCTCACTTGTCTTAAAACGGAAATTTAGGGTGTCCATTAAATTTTGGATTTTTTAACTTTTTATGAATTTAACGCAATGTTTATGTTAACAGCTACAAAATCAATGTTTTTATTTTTTGCATACTTAGTTTAATTAGTTTTCTTCCATTTACTATTATTATTGTTGCATATATACACTGCAAAAAATGGCAACAACAAAACTTGAAAGCAAGAAAATACTACTGCTACATTTAACGCGGCACAAATTGGGCTAAATATTATGTCTTGCCATTCAACACAGTTGTTAATGATTTAAAGTTCTAAAATTCTTCGGTGGTGCGTGCCGATCGCATTTTTCGTTTACAAGAAAATTTGGAAAATGTTTAACAAAGCAAAAAAATTGAAAAAAATTCGTTTTTTTCACCTTCATTCACATATAACTTTTGAAGTAAGAAAGTAATCTTCATGCACTACCGCAGAATTTTCGATATTATAGTTGTCAACAACTATGTTGAATTTCAAGGCATAATATTCGGCCCAATTTGTGCCGTATAAAAAAAATTAAAGCCTATTTTCGGCAAATTTTATTCATTCATTCATAGTTTAAGTTTTTACATTTATAATGTTATTGTTTTTTATTGTTTTTCTTTGTATCAATGTTTTTGTTTAGAACATTTTTTACTGATTTACTGTGTTTTAATCTCTTAGTATATACGAATAATTGATAAGAGCATCTCTCTTAGTGCTATCAATAATATGTCCGCTTGTGTACTTTTTCCGTAAAGTTTGGTAGCTGAGTAAATTGCAGACATGGGGGAATTCAATTTAAATTACAATTACAGGTGATGTGTAATTGAAAATTTTCAATTGCTAATTACAAGTAATTGTAATTACAATTACAAAATTTGAATGTAATTGTCATTGAAAATTTCCAATTACAATTACATGTAATTAGTAATTGCATGTGTAATTAATTACAAAATGTAATTGATATCCCCCAAGTCTGGTAAATTGAACAAATATTCGAATATTTAGAGTTCAAAGATATAAATAAAACATCGTTCTTGAATTTAGTTCCCCACAAATTTCAAATTGCTTTTACACAGACAAGCTTAATTTGCTTACTGCAAATTTTCCTAACAGTTTTAGCGGCTGAGAAAGATTCAATGTTAAAAAGATATATCGATAGACCTGTAGATGTATACTCATTCCACAGTAATGTCAATGTGGAGAGAATGTTTGCGATGGCGGAGAGGAGCGAGGATATGGAACCTCATAAAGAAATAAACACCAGATGTCAGCAAGTAAAGGCACGGCAAAACAAATGCATTCACTTCCTCTTTGACATTCTGCAGTTCTATCCAACGAAGTAAGATATGGAAAATGATGTAAAAATAATGAAAAAGGTTTTTCAGGAAAATAAAAAATGGAATGCTGAGGAACGAAAGTAAAGTCCTATTTCCAAATTTGATTCATATGGATTAGCCTATGGAATTATTTAATTTATTACATGAACTACCTTATGTCGACGTACAGAATAATCGGATACAAATTCTTTAAAAGCAAATAAACATTTTGAGAGGTTTAAATTAGAAATATCACGGTGACGATTTGGATTTAGAGTCTCCTCAACTCAAAGAAAAACTAAAGAATTTACACTCTTATGTAGACCTCTGAAAATTTAAATAATAAAATTTTTATTATTATTTTTATTAAAAATAACTTGATGTTTTTAAAAGTATAAATAATAAAGATTCTGTGAAATACATTTCTATTAAAATAACTGAAATTTTATTCGGAAAACTAAAAATGTAATTACGTACAAAATTTTAATGACGAATTTACATACATATTTTAATAAAAAGTTTGAAACTATTAAATATTTTGTAGCTCTTTTCTTTCTCATTCGTGTTTTTTTCAACCGATTTTCAACGAAAAGATATTCAAATTGCTGAATATAGTTAGTAGAAATTATTGCCGCTAGACGGCGCAAAACTCATTTTTATTGAAAAATGTATCAAAACACCCTGTATTTGCAAACACTACGAGTTCATATATTCAGCAAAAATACTGGCCAAAGGATTTTGTAAAAAATTACCAAACATTATTTGGTCGAATTCTGGAAATTTAAAGTTCAAAATTTTGATTTTCTTGAATAACCTAAAAATAACGGTAATGTTGTAAATAACGGAATTATGAAAAAGTCAAAGAACAAAAATTGCTACCAAAGCCCTAAAGAACCATTTTCAACAATAAAAAAGTTCTTTTTCGCAAAAAGTCGATTTTGGCATATTGCTAGATATAATATATGTATTTATGTGTATGTATGCACGTGTGTCTGTTAGTATGTATATATGCAGAGTAACGAAATGTTCACCAACTGTTCATTCATGTATGAATGTGTACATTTAATTATTTAGCTGTATCTTCTCATACATGGGTGAGAGACAACAAAATATTTTTGGTTTCTTCATTTATGAATGCGATGATTTATTTTTTCTCTTTCTGTTCATAAGTGAATAAATGAGAACACGCAAGTATTCATATTTGAGTATTTACAATTTTGATAATTTTACATACATACATAAATGAAAAGATTGTAGAAAAATGTGCGCTAAGCATTTGCATACATAAATGTACTCCCATACTTTGTAGTGTGCATCTGCCGGCGTATTTCTTTCTTCTGCATGTGCGATCGTAGGCAGAAAATTCTTTTATTATCCTTTCTGAGAGATTTTATAAATGTTCAACGTTCATAAGTCCCGTTCCACACTTGAAAATTTATTTTTATTTATTAGAAAAAACCAACAGGTACACAGGTACATGTATGAACATAAATAGAAAAGTTTATGAGCGTGGAAAATAAATATAAAATTGTTGTCCATTGTCATTTTATATCGTTTATTTTTTCATGTTTTAATACGAAGTGAGGTATGAAAATTTGTAAAAGTTCAATACATTTGATTAATCGAGAAAGCTTTGAACTTGCAACTTCTGTATACAATCTGTTATCAAAATCTGTTAGTACACATTTTTGCTTCCAAGTTAAATATATTGTTATTTTTTTATTTTTTATGTAGAGGAATATCGAAGCAGACCACTTCCTTAAAGGGTCCCTTATACACCCACTTCCGTCCTCTATGATTACAGACAACTGAAATGTAATTGCGGCAACCTTACCCTCATAGAGTCACGTGATACAACCTGCCTTTAACCACGCTCAGCTAAAGCATGTCTCTACTTCGAGAAAGAGATTTTTATCAAAAGCACCCTCAATCTCCATAAAGACGGACAATGCAGCGGCACCATTGAGAATTTCTCTTTCCGCGACTCTGGAATGTTCATACAGAGCGGTATTAGTGTATGTATCTGCTCTATAAACATGTTGGTATGTACTCAAGGTCCATACGTCGGCGTATGGTTTTCCAGCAAGTCAGTTAAAACCTTCTCCATTGTCTTCAATAAAAAAAATGTTAGGCTAATTGGCCTGATAGACTTGGCTTCTGTATAGTCCCTTTTACCTGATTTGGGAAGAAAAACTACATTAGTTTCCTTCTAAGCCACCGGGATATAACTCATCGCTAGACAGCCTATGAATATTTCCTTAATCCGTTTTAGCAAGATGTAATAGGGCAGGGAAGATTCCACCCATTTCAACCGCTTTAAATAGTGCAAGTGATAGTATTGCACTTCTAACACCATTTAGAATCACTATCCTTTCAGCCTCAGCCCGTTTTCACTTACTAGCCCCCTACTAATAGGAGTCCACAAGTCATTAGAACTGAAGCTTTCAGGAAAATGAACCTCCATGAGCATCGGCAACGTCTCATAAACTGTCTCAGTTATCTGAATCCAATCTTGAAGACAGGGTCTTTAGTTACTATTTTCTGTATTCTACATACTTCAGATGTATCTCTCATATTAGAGCGGAATTCCTCCGACGCACATAACTTTTTATTATTTTGACACGAGTTTTTTTTTTTGTTTAGTATGTGGGAATTCGGTCTTTAATTTTTGCTATAAAAAATGAAAATCGACTAATAATAACAAAAGTTATAGATGCTTTAAAATATGTACATTAGTTGAATTTTAGTTGGTTATACTATATAACATCTTAATCTTTAAGTTACTTTTGCAATTAGTACTTATTTTTAACTTAAATCTTGCCAGAAAATTCCAAACTTTGGCCCCCATGAACTTTTTAATTCTAATATTCACAAGGGCCAAAGGTTGGCCGTTTTGAAACAGCCCGAGTTAAAGTAAGTATCGTATAAAACTGTCACCTGGCATTGGTTCAAAATTACCTCAGATAGAGAAGCTTTAATTTAAAAGTCGTATGTTTCTATTTTAGTTATTTTTTATTTAAATATTTCCATATCAAATTCATACATGGGACTAATTAATTAGATTGAGTAATTAATTGACAATTTCATTAGCATTGAATTCTAAATAATGCTAATAAATTTTTTTTCATTACCATTCTTTTCATTAATGGTAATGCTTTTTAATGAAAAAGTTTCATTAGTAATTATTTAAAAAACAAAATCATTACCATTAATTTATGATTAAACTTGTAAAAAGCATTATCATTACTGGCCACATTTGCAATCAACCTTTTTGTGGTGCTGATTTTAAAGAAGTCCTTCCTCCATTCTCTTCTCTCCTATTATGTGCATTTTTTCAGATAAAAACAAACAAAAATCGAAAAAAAATATAAAAAAGTTCTGAGAATTTAATTTTTATGACAAATTTTTAACCCGTTGAGAATGTGTAGTACAGATTTTCAAAACTAGAGTTAATGCAATAGTAGTGCTGCAGGCATGAAATTGGTACTTTATTCGTAGTTATTAAAACCAAATGCAATCATAAATTTGTGTTTAATAAAAACAATGATTTTTTCATACATTTATAATTAGTAATTATACAATTTCATTAAATTTCCATTGCCATTGGTAAAAACAATTGTGATTAAATATAAAACAGTAGCATTAAATGGTAGTTAAACTTTTTTTCATTGTAACTATTTGAAATAATGCCAATGAAAATTCAATGCTAATGAAAAAATGCCAAGTATGATCAAATTATTGTAAATTTATAAATAAACATTGATCAACTAACATAAATTTTTAAATCAGGTTATCTACACATATAAAAACAAGTATAACTAAGTGAACTGCCATGCTACTAAAATTAAACAATTTTAGTAAGTATTTCTTCTAAATAGCCTTGATTTTCACCTTCTAGAACTTTTTAGCTTCTTCATCCAATTCAACAGAGGCAGATTTTCATTTTTGTCGAATATATGGGTTAGAAGTGCACAACAAAATAATGATAAGGTCTTCATTAGTACAACATCTAGACATTTTTCATGTGTTGTGCTCGCGAAAGAATCTGTAGTCTTTGTTCCTCTTTTCTTGCGCTTCTTCAGATAGATCTCCTATTGGTTGTATATTGTGTTGAATTACTTGTTCCCCATGGTGAAAAATTTTTGTAATGTTCAATAAAATTTAGGAATTTTTAAGCTTCAATTTAAAGAAATGAGATCTGTATAACAATTAAAAAAAATGTTATAAATAAACTTTATTTATATTTATTTATTTATATTTTTGTGAAACAATACAAATTTTCCACTTGCAGCATAAAAGGAGACAATTTCGTTTTTATTTTTCCACTTATATTTTGCGCCGTTTGTAGTTTTTTTCATTGAAAACCTTTAAAAAGTAGAGAAATTCGCGGCAAAATAAAAAATGGACTTTAAGCAAATTTAATTTTTTTCAAAGTTCCGGCAAAATGCACATAGCTTTTTTGGCCATGCTGTTAGAAAACACAACAAATTAGCGAAAACAGGAAAAAACCAGAATACCATATTTTTATTTTTTGTTTAATATTCCACTGAACTTAGAAAGTTATTTCAATTTTAATTTGAATAAAAAGAAGTCACCTTAACAACATATTTGCAAAAACTTCTAATAACTAATTATTGCTAGTAATGTTAGCTACTAGAAAACCAAATTTCGATTTTATGCTTTAAAATTTTAATGTGTGGAGCTGTTTTTAAGAAAGAGTCAAAACTAAGTTTTATTTTTAATAATTAAACCACATTATTATAAGACTTTTGCGCCCTCTGGTGCCTTCAATCGTAGGTAAAACTTACAATCTCTTTCACATGGGTTCAAACTAGTGTAACTTCGTTAAATAAAAGATATTTGTAGTTATTTTTTTGTATTTTTGTCTATGGAACAAAGCACTGTACGGCGTGTTATGATTAATAAATAAAACAATTTTGCAAAATAAGTTGGTTACGTTATTTGGGCGGTCAGGGCACGTAATATGATATGAAGTTTTTATTGACTGACACTTTAAATTTCATTGAGATTGTATTAATTTTTTTATTACATTACATATTCACTCATTTCTTTATTAAACAATCTTGCTAATAAAACGTTGTAAAAATAAAAAAACATGATAAGAATTTTGCTCTATCCGAATGCATGCAAGCGTTTCTGTTGCAATTATTAGACTCTAAAGTTTAAACTCAAGTTCGCTAGTTGTAGCTGATAAAAATGGCAAATACGAGGTGAGTTCAAGAAATGTTAATATATACGTGTTTTGATTTAACGTTCACAGGTAATTTTGATTTCATTTTTTAACAAGAAACCAACTGCGGATTCAGAATCTAAGCTCTACGAAGACGTTGCTGAATGCTTATTTAATGCATACATGTATATATGTATGTACTTACATCAATTTTTAAATTATTTATTGTTCACATCACACAGTTTAGACCAGACAATGCTGGGCAAAACATTCTTCATAATTGATGTTATTATTTTGGATTTATCTCTTATGTGGTCTATCAATAAATGCAATATCTCGCGTGATGTATTGAATGAAGCAAATTTGGTTCTAGAGGAGCTGCCAGGGTTAACAAAACGATATCAGGTTTTAAACAAGATCTTGTAGAGCGATGCAAGCAAATTCAATTTATTTGGATCTGATGAAATAAACTTCTCCCGCAGGCCACCAACGATACTCTCAACGATATTCTGGTAGATATTAGATGTTAAACATGTTATTGGATCGATCAACTATGTAGTGGGGAAAGAAGTGATGTTTTAAATTAATTCACTGATTTAATGTTACATAATAAGAATTGTTTTCACTGGTGGAGTCAGACTAACGCATCTTTGGACAACCGGTAATATATTCCAATATGATAATGATGTCAAGCACTCAAGTTGCTTAACTCGCAGCCTTCTAAGCGAGCATGATGGACTGCTTTAGAAAACATCTGGCAGATTATAAATTGGGACGTTAAAAAGAAAAATCTGTCTTATTTGAATGAATTAATTTTACATCACAATGCAATAAAATATCCATTACTATCCTCGCAGTAGTAGCAATGTTGGAGAAATAAATGTATTAGTGCATTTTCTCAAAAAGTATCAAAAAGTGGCAATAACAAGTTAAAAATGATACAAAGGGAAATTTCAAATTAGTCATAAAGTGGCAAGGGAGTAAAAAAGGGTTATTTTTGTATTACAACCAACGGTAATGCTGAATATGGAGAATTACGTAGATGCGGCAATAATTCGAAGCCGATAATTTTTGCTATCGAAACTGCCCAAATCGGACCATTATCACGCTGGAAAATATCACTTTTTGCGTAAATGCGCACTTTAATGGCTTATTTGGGTTAATTTTCTTTTGTTGAAAACTGGGTCCACTCTCAGGGTCACTCTCTTCAATGGTAAAATGGAGAATTCCTTATATATTACGCCATTGTCTACTCTCAACAGGGCAATTCCAAGTCAAACCAACCAAAAAAATTGTTTTAAAATTTACCACTCCCGATTTTATTGAATTTGTTAAAATTTATTTTTTATGATTTATCAAATACATACATTGAAATTTGTAGTCAAGCTTGAGTTCGCTCTATTCCTTCTAAGCAAGAATAAATTAAATTACAAATTAGGTGATATTATTGAAGAAAAATTGGGAAAATTTAATTTTTAGATACCAGCAGAGCGGTAGGCATATTTTCTAAACAGCTATGTCCGTCATCATCACTCTTCGTATCTATCTACTTAGGGTAGTACTTAGTTATAAGCGTCATCTATTTAACCAACCAAACCCAGATAAAGAAATACGAGAAAACTTATATTCAATTATCAATCGTCAGTTGGTGAGAACGAAGTCTACCACTACCTTAAGCTTCCCTCTTGTTGAATATTTTTACTTTAATATTTACCACCTTATATTTGTTGTTGCTTCAGCCAACCTTCGGTTAGCAATGAAAGCTACTTTTGTTTATTTGTTTTCTTTCAACATTCGTTTTTTAGTTAATACTAATCAACTAGTATCAAACCAAACTTTGTTGAGTAAACATGTTTGCGCGGTGCTATATCTAAGCAAATTAATTAGAAAGAACTATTACTCAACTTTCTAGGGCTTATAGAACTGGAAATAGAATATATTTATTCCTCGAGCGCATATGCAAAAAGCAATATTTTTCTATTCTTATAAGGTTGCAGCTAATAAACTGTAAGAGATAAATTTTACTTTAAATTATATTTGGGGTCACGGAATATAAATAAAAAACTTTAAATTTAATCTGAAGTACTCATTTTGAGTGCCTTGTTGATTTGACATGGAATTACCCAACAGAGATATAATCAGTTTTTAAAAGACTAGTTTCGGAGACAAAAGATCTGTGGCGATCTCAACGACATCAAGTTCCTTCAAGTCCACCATATTAAGTCTGTGACCAAGGGTATCAAAGTAAAAATTTCGAGGAAGATTGTTGGGCAAGCTCTGAGATGAGGCCTACCTAAGTTTTCAAATATATTAATATTGCTAAGATATATAATTAGGATTAGATAAGGTTCCAATAAACCTGTCTTTGCTTTTTATTGAGCGAATTTACCTGTTAAAATCCATTGTGCGACAATTCTTTGGGTCCTCGGTGACTCTTTTGAAACTTAATATTTTTTAGAAACCTTAAGGTTGCTTATAAACGATTTTAAAAATACATTGAATTTCCCTCCTAATTTAAACAAAAAAATAAATTTCCTTTGTTTGTTTCTGTGGCGTATTAAAACTAATTGTATTGATTGTTTCCTCATTAAAATATTTATGTATATGTACGTACGAGTATGTATGTACACATGTGATTTGCAAATAATAATAAAAAACAACCTGTACGATTGCATCTAGGGTTTGCGGGAAATTAAAAATCATGAGCACTTTAAAGAAAATTCAGTGGTTCTTATTTTTAAATTAGCATTTCTTTTGCTATCACACAAATATTTGATCGCTATTGTGCTGAATAAAAAACAAGCATTTATAAAAATGTAATATTTATAGAAACTTACAAAAATGCTATCATGCAGGACAAAGTGTAAAACTATTTCAAAAAAGTCCTCAAAAAACAGCCTGTCACGAGAAATATATGAAACAAGATACAGCAAAGAGTCGCGTTTAATTCAAAATGTAAAAACAAGATCAGTATGGTTGAAATGATTCAATCGATTAAAAAAAAACAAACCTGATAGATTTCAATTGCGCAGAAATGTGGGTTGAAGAATATGTTCAAATTTTAGAAAATTTAGTGGCTTTAAAGTTGCAGTACATTGCATCCTTGAGCCGCAGGGGCACAAATTTGTTAATAGCAGATGTTGTTATTCAGACCCTCTACGAGCAGCTTTTGGTTATTAATTCGACTCTTTCAAAAACGATGATTGAAAAGAAAAATAAATAAAACGATGATAAAACGTTTGCGATACTTAAGTATTTAGAAAGTGGTGAAATTGCTAATGTGCCAAAAAATGTCATAAAACTTTATTCAGCACAATTTTTCAGCAGATTATTCAAGCCACTCGAATCTGTAGAACCGTCAACTAGCAGTTGTGTTGTTATCGAAATGGAACCAACTTTTAAAGATAGACTTTTGCAACAAAAGCAAGGAAAATAAAGTCCAGTGATTTTTTAAACGCACTAACAGTTCTAAAATCATATTTTGTAACAAAAATAATTATTGAAAACCTTTTTCAGTATTTATAAATATTTGTTATTTTTGTCACCTGAATTGGTTTTAGGTTTTATAAACTGTTAAATTAAAACTATTATTTAGTCCTTTATTTGCGTTCTTTTTTATGTTTTAAAACTATCAATTTTTCCCGGGCATTCCGAATCCGAATATTTTTTCCCGTTTCCCGGGAAATGAAAAGTCCGTCTAAACCCTAATTGCATTGATTAAAGGGTTGAGATTTTTCGAATATTGTTTCTTGAATCTTGATAATATGATGTCAACTGGATTTCCTTACAGCCAGTGGTAAGAAAAGAAAATTTAAATTGAAACTTCGAGCTCTTCTTAAATAACAATGGCTGTGGCCATTGTCATAAAAAGTTTATTTATAACTTGAAAATGTGCGTACATGTGTAGGTTATCTCTTTTAGTTTGGGAGAAAATTTGTATTTTTGACGTGGTGTACATACTTATTTATGATCGGATTATTGTTTTAAGAACATCGGCTGATGTAATAGTGGTAAGTTTTGTTCTGATAGCGCGTTTCGTTAAAAAGTTACAAGTCTATGAATTGGGAAAATGTAAAAACTCCTGTTTTTTCAGGACTTTCCCCAAAAAGGTGGTATGTTTTTTTGCTTATATAATTTAAACTTACTGGTAACTTTTTTAAACTATTTTAAAAACAACTTACAGCAAATGCTGTTTCTCTGTCATAAAATATTAATCCGATCACAAATAAGTACACCACGTCAAAAATAATAAGTTAATGTCGGTCAAAAAACAGAGCAAAAAAAAAAGAAATGACGAAACACTAGGATATTCAGGGGTTCTACTACTCTTGTACTGGTTCCAATTTAGGTAAAATGCATGATTTTAACATAGGCGTGTCATTGGAGGTCATGTGTTCACATTTAAATAAACTGACTGTCATTTAAATGAGTGCTTAGGACTAACGAAAGTTCGATAATTCGGATGCGTTCTTCATTTATAAATGCTCATATGTATGTAAATTAAAAATTAAAAAATATGTATGTTTACATGATTTACTAGAAACATTGAATGCTTTTTCAAGTACTCAAAAACATATTCATATTCGAGCAAATAACAGCTAAGGAAATCATGAAATCACCATTTCCTTTTAAACACATTAATTTTTTTTTTGCTAGGTATTTAAAAAAATCTTAACATTTAAGTTGTAAATAAACTTTTTATGACATTTCAAAAATTTGGGGTCTTACCCACAAGTCGCCCTTCTCTCTAGGGGGCTGACCATCAGAAACAGCTCTGCTTTGCCTGTGTGAAATTTCATTAAGATATCTTTCCGCTTTTAAACCATTGTGCATCGCAGTACTTTTCAGACTAAGACAACACCACCTGCGAAGCCCTTTCTTGTCTGCAGATAATACCCAGAGTCTTTGTCGGGAATCGAACCCGTAACCCACAGACTGATAGACTAGTGCTCTTTAAGTTTCTATCGAGGCACTCAAAATGGGTTTAATAACAAATTATTATTGCTTCTCAAGCTACTATGAAGGAGTGTTTCTGTTTTTGCTGCACGTTTCAAACACTGTTGGGATCTGATTAAATTGTACTGCCCCATTATAAAATTGTTAATTCCAACTTTTGGTAATAACAAAGAAATAAAATCCATATTTACAGGTGCTCGACATTAGAATAGGGCAAACAAAAAACTTTTATACAAGAACATTTAGAAATAATGACAATTGTATTTGATTCCTTGACTTACTGTTTTTTTTTTGTTTTATCAAAACATTTACCTTATTTCACAAGCACAAGGCTTACATCATTAAGAGAGCTGCTTGCCATAAAGTACTTGAAATTTCATCACAGTCACGGGATCTTCATACGATAGAGAATGTCTGGACTAATTTGGAAAAATAATTAAAAAGTCATCTAATTACAAACAAAAAACCTTACAACATCTCTAAAAAGAATAGAAAAATATATCGACGAGATACCGCCGGGAACTGGTGGAGTCGATTCAAAATCGTGTAAAGGTTGTAGTTCAGCAAAAAGCCCAAAAATTAGCACTTAATTACTAAAATAAATAATAAAAATAATGAACGTAAATGAAGAATATCTTAACTTAGGTTATTTTAGACAGTAATTTTAGAACTATCAAATTAGTAAAGTTTTGAATACTTGCAAAACATTGCATAGAAAACAAATATACGCCAACCTGATGAAGTAAATATTTGAGAAAAACATACATACATACATAAAGCGGTCTTAATATCTAGTTGACGAGGAGTGGACTATACGATAAAATGTTGGATCATGCTCTATTGAGACGAAACCTTCGCTGAAATACCTTAAAGTAGTAATAGATCACCGTTATAAAGATCATCTCCTATATGTTGCTAAAAAATCATCAAGAATATGTACTGCCTTGTCTCATATAATGCCAAATACCAGAGGTCCTAAGTACCTAATACGTAGGCTTTTGACTGAAGTGTTGCGTCACCAATATGGTCTGAAGCCTTGAAGTTTAAAAACTACAGGAATATTATAAATCCAGTGTATAGACTTGCAGCTGTACGCGTTAGCTGCGCATTCCGCACAGTCTCTGATCATGCGGCTGTAGTGATTGCTTGAATGATGCCCATCTGGAAGAGATCATAGGCCACAGTGTTAACCCAAATAACATAGTTCTAGCTATGTTGTCTTCTAGGCTGACATGGGAGTATGTCTATCAATTTGCAAAATTAGTTCTTATGGAGCTACGTAGAATAGAGAAGATCCAAAATCGGATCGATCTAGTATAGTGCCGGTCTAGTACCTTTTATGCTATTTCAAAAATTTAATATTTAAATATAAATTTATTTTTAAACTTTTTCATGAAACAGAACTAACAAATGACTTGCCACGTGACTAGTTCTTAAGTAACATGATTTGTTTGAAGTTTGGGTTTATTTGCGGAATTGCCTATTTATTTGTTCGTACTTATTTGAAGCAATTTGTTTATTATAGACTTGGTAATCTGACATTGGCCGAACTACGTCATCTAACGAGAAAACAAGCGTATGCTGTAATCTTGTCTTCTATCATTCTTGGTATGGATAATATGATAATAGGAACGAGAACTAGGGTATAAGTGGTTCGTATAATTGGTATAGGATAAGCGTGTAAATATCATGTGGTTTTTGTTGAGTGGGTGGGTTCTTTACTAAAAGGCAGTTTACGTAAGGTAATTTTTTGTACTTTTTCATCTTTTTTTTAGCAATAACTTCCAAGATGTCATTAATTTATTCCACAAAGAGTATCAAGAAAAAATCTAAATGTGTGATAGATTTAGTACAACCCAAACCAGTACTTGATTTTCCAAGTAGTCTCGTTCGGTCTTATGGGGTTAACCAGATAACGCTGCTAACTGGCTGATAGTATTACAATTCCCGTGCCGATACAGCCAGATGTGTATTTATGTCTCGCCATCCAATTTATAGAATTTGCTTAATACGAATAAAACAAATGTATGTATTTTTAGTACAATACATGTATCTTAAATCAAAACAATAAAAATATAATGCAAATTCGGGATACATCCTAAAGATAAGTAACATTCTAGGAAATAATAATCTTTTATTGTATGATGACTCTGACACTTATTATTAAACAAAATGTTTAAACACAACGTAATTTTAACTACACAAACAACATTACATTATAACAGATGACGTCTCAATTTATAAACAAGTTTGCGATATCAAAATTACAACAATATTCTGTGCAACAAAAGATAAGACTCCTTTTATTGCCGGAAATTTCGTTAATTTCAATTCTTTTTTTTTTTCGGAACAATAACAAAGAAATTATTTTATAAAAGAAGAGACTTTTTTGTAATTATCGAATGCACACACTTTAGTTATTTAAAAAGTTTAGTTATATATTTAAATATCTGTAAGTACATACATACCTACTTCAGTATATAGTGTAAGCATGTAAGTACGTAGCACTTGTCTCAAAGGTTGCAATCGTTTCTTATTGAACAAATAGATATTGTTTTAACTATTGTATTTATTTACTTTAAATATTTTAACTCAATAATTTCACTCATACACGTATACATATGTAGATGTGCTTTGGATTAAAAGCTCTACAAGTATATCGTGCTCATTTTAATAAGCGAGTTAAAAGCTAAGCTTATTTCTTGTTTTTTATTTATATTTTATTTATATTTTTTTATTTTTGTTTAGTTCACTTTGTTGTTTTATTTATAAGAATATATTTATTTTAATTACATGCATTGTTGTATAGTATTTTTTAACAATTTCATTACTATAGGCATTGTAGGTATATATTATATTTTAAAATTTAATCTATTCGTTACTATTGATTACAAGTATTTTAAATTAATTATTATTTTTTTTGTATTGCGAATATCCAAGTTACCAAGTTTTGTAAACACTCACGGATGTAAAATGGAGGGTTGATTACTGTCCGCAACAACCAACGACCAAAACGATTCGTTTTAAAGGTTTAGATCAACTGAATTCTGAATTAAATAAATGTTTAGTAGTTTTTTATTTTAAATTTCTCTTTGATATGGGAGCAGGGTTGCCAGATTAGGCAGTATATCGACTTGGAATTTCGGAAGAAATATATTGATCAGCAAAAACATAGCTACAGTAGATCACAGCTTATTTTATGCACTTAGGGGTTCTATAGTTATAAAACTACCAAAAAATGTGGTGCGTGCCATTTAAAGAAGAAATATTTTATTTTAAAACAAAAAAAAACTTTATCACAAAATTAAAATGCTTTTTTTATCTCATAAAGGCCAGGGCAAATAGAATCCGTCATACGTTATACTTTGATGTATTTCACTGACATCAAAATAACAAAGAAAAAGGTTTACACAATGAGTACTCTGTTGACGGATATTAAATCAGAAAAGAAAACACTTTATTTAATTTATTGATTTTGTTGTATTTTGTCTTTTTTTGCTGCCACTCAACACAAATCTTTATTCAAAACAAAGAAAAACCAATTGATAGCTCTCAACTTCTCTCAACGGAGCGCTTATGAGCGCTGTCACAATCAGTGAAAAGTATTTCAACTTTCTTGTACGTTGAAAAAGTCGACGTATAGCGTATGACGGATTCTATGTGCCCCGGCCCTAAGCTTTTTTGAAAGTACTGTCTCTATGTAAGTGTAATCTATTGTAAATGTACTTTGTTTTTCAATGGCTTCAATTAGAAATGCCTAACCCTAGCTCTGGTAGCAATTAATTTCCACAAATCTTGGCACTACGTTTGTTTATTTTTCTATTTTTTCAATATCAAATAATACTATTTGACCATGATAACTAATAATAATTTTAAGTGCTTCACCAAAATGTAGCCTAGGATACCTTATGGTAGAGCTGGCAAACTATCCATAGTACTATCGATAGTTTTGTTTTCATTAGACTATCGATTGTTTTTTTCTCGATAGCGATACTTTCGTTGAATAAATAAATTAATAAATTGGCAATTAGTTAGTTGAAAATGAAAATTCACCATTAGAAATAGACCCATTGCAGTACTGGAAGGTAAATTATATAGTTAATTAAGCAATTTATACAGTGTTATATCTATTCACAGAACAATTCTGATCAGATATCACTCACAAAGTCACGTGCTTTACGTTACTTATGAATAGCAGCAACTTCGACAGAATCTGAAAGAATGTTTAGCAAAGCCGGAGCCATTATTTCAGATAGAAGATCTAGTTTAAAGCCAAAAAATGTTGATGTGCTACTCTTTTTAAACAAACATTTTTGGATTACTCAAGAATTATAAAAAATTACTATTATAAAATAATTCCTTGGGCAGCCTACATATGCACAACATATGTGATATACGAGTACATAGTATTTATAGTGTATATACTATTTTTTTTTTTTTTAGAAAAGTTTTCACGACTTGGATTTTATCTATGAGATGTATCATTACATTCGTATGTTCCTAAAAAGAACAAAGCTTTTTTAGTGCTATCAACTTTGCCTTACACAAAAGGAATAGATTTGAAAGAGAAACCTTTAGCTATGCTTGATTATAATTCGATCAAATGTGGTGTTGATGCCATGGACCAAATGTTGGAAATAACCAACAAATGAAGCTGCCGTGCTCTTGTCGATTGTGCATTGCAGAATCTAACCTCCAACGGAAGACTTCATACAAGTGCTGTAGGTACGCAACACTGCACCACCTTAAACAAATACAATACACCAGCAGAAATATAAACGAAAGGCCGTCAAAATATAAGAACTTATAAAATCATATACATTCATTTGCTTTTATAATTTATATTTACTTTATCTTTACTTTTGCCTTTCAAATATAATTCCTAAATTGTATAAATTTTGTTAAATGTTATTCGTGTTTTACTATTAAAATATTTCCACACATTTTAAATCACCTAATTAAATATAAAAATAAACTCAAAATTTCTAAAATAATATGTGAGGTCCACAGGGACCTTGTTGGTTATTGACCATTGAAAAAATTCCTGGTTATCGAAGGGTTAAACATATTTTTTATTATTTAAAAAAAAAAATTCCTTTAACCTCATGAATAAAAACAAACATTATTTAGTGGATAAAATTAACATATTTTGTTTATTATTAATACATTCTAGTTAAAAATAATATAGTATTTTTGAATATATATAAAACTTTGGTTATGGCTTGAAAATTATACAGTTCAAACCACCCATGTTGCATTTTTTGGGTGTAGTAACAATTTAATGATGAAATCTTAACCAATTTTTGTTTATCGTGGACAAAGTGATGTTACAAACATCTGAAATTTGTTAATCGCAACCACACATTGTTACAGAGAACATAATGTGGTTCCTGTGACAATACCATCACCATGCTTTTTCTTTGAGTGTATTGACGTGAAATTACAAAAGTTTAAACTGAAATTGTTTTAACCGATAACGACGATATATCCGTATCATCTTACGAAATAAAAAGTATTGCGGAATTATTATTTTACAACAGATGCGACAGAAAAATATATTTGTTGTTGATTCAAAAAATTTTCTTTCGTTGAACATATTTTAATTTGAAATCAACACAGCAAAGAACAAATGAAATGTAGCCAATATTAGAGACACTGATTTTTATAAATACATTTTTAGAGGGGATACCGAAGCAGAACACTATATTTCCCGTCCGTTTCCCTCCTCCTTCGTTAACGATTGGTATCAGAAATCAATTGTTATTTATATTCAAGTATTCACAGCTTATTAACAAGCAGCTTAATATAACTGAACAAAGAATAAGTATTCATATCTCAAGTCTACAAAAATTATTCTTAATTAAGTCCATCTAATGCTAGACAAAAAATGTATGTTTTATTATTGACGTCATCTCTCTGATATTCGACCAGAAGCAATATCCCCTCTTCTAAGTCGAATTGAGTAACGATCATTAACGATCTTAAGGGCCAGGGGATGTGGTATAGCGACCAGCAAGAATGACATAAAAACGGTAAATTGTGCATTCATTCTTAAAATGAATTGTGACTGTTAGCTCACTTGTATGTTTAAATATATTGATGTGTGTATCTCTGTATGAAATGTCATGTGTACTTCCCTATTAATTTGTTCATGCATTCAGTCAAACATTGGTTATAAAATAAATGAATGAAAAAAGCACTGAATGCCGAAACAACATAATACGGAGTCTCTGCTAATGAACTTTTTTCTTTACTACATTTAATAGAGTCACCAGCACACATATGGAGGGATATTTTACCAATCTAAGCGGACATCTAGATCAATAACTGGGCAGAAATATGGTCATAGGCAGTTAAAGCTTGAAAATAAGAAAAATCGGACCAAGCAGAAAAAAGTTCTCCTCAGACAAACTTATCCTAACTCTGAAAAGCAAATTCAACTTTTAGGTCAGCGAAAGTTCAAAAACCTACACTTATACCCAGATTATAAAATGCCATTTTTCGTCCCGCTCTCTTTTGTGGGCGGTGATATAAAATATTATTAGCAAATTAATAAAAGAAATGCATTACTGCGCCTTAATACCATAAAAATATTTTTTTTTTTGTTTTTATGGGCAGGGGGAGGTATCCCTCCAATTTCCAAAACATATTTATTTTTAGGCTTTTGTCTCGCGGAGTAGGTGTCTTCCCAATGCCTAACCAATCACCACCATCCAAGAATTTTAATAAAAAGACATTTTTGTAATTTATTACTTTATAGCATTTAATTTATCTGAAAATAATAAATTTTTTCATAATGATAACTTATTTATAATTGTAGCAATAAATTTTATTTAAATTGACAATAAATTTATTTAAAACAACAACTTCTCCTTTTTACTAAGATGATGATGAGTCTGTTTCTTCAAAGACTTCTTCCCAATCTGAATCCTCTTCAGCATCAAGTACTGGAGAGTTAATATTAGCTGTAGTATAAATAGAAATGGGTTTAGGTAATTGTTCATTAGGGTGGTGTTTATTTAAATGTGTTGTTCAGGTAAATTGATTGCTACCTGTCAAATTTATGTGAGTGTATTTAATATTTTCGTCTTTTATTGTTTGTTGAGTAAGTGGGGCTGTCTCCATGTGTTTTTCTTTTGTTAGAATGTTTCAGTAGTTTTAGTGGTGTAGAAATTGTGAGGTTGTGTTTACCTGTTCGTTAATAATATTTCGGTTAAAAGTTCGTGTTTTGTAGATTTCCATGTTTTCAAGAACGTCTAGTCTTTGTCCTTTTTTGCTAGAATGCAGTAATGTCATACATTCATCTATTCCCCTTGGTTCGTGTTTCTGTGTATCAAGGTGTAATCCCCTTAAATTCGCCTACCTTCATTATCTAACGGGAAAACATGCGCATATTATCTTCTATCGTTCTTGAATAGATAATACGAGTAATATAAAAGTTTTAATTATATGTAATTTACCAGTGTTATTAATATGTTTTAAGGAGTTTTTTTCAGGGACCGTAAATAATAGTTATCAAAAAAAAAAATTAACTCAAAACATCTCTATGACAGAGTCAAGAGAGATCTATACTGTCTTATATCAATAGATTTGTATTGGCGAGCTCTTTTAGAATCTTAAAAAATAGATCTCAACTCCATAGTTCACAGTTATTTTTAAAATTGTCATTTGAGTTTTTATTTTTATGAAAAATAACTGTTTTAGGCCCATTATTATAACTTGCCTTTAGCTAAAGTTAGGATTTTGTTGGGGCGATAAATAGTTGTTCGTTATTAAAAGTAAGCTAAAAACCAGTTTTAACTATCACGGACTATAAGGACATGTTATAGCAATGAGCATTATCCTCATTATTATAGCAAAAAAATACTTATCGCTCTAACAAAATCCTAACTTTAGGTAAAGGCAAGTTATAATAATGGGCCTTAGATGGATTTTTTTTATTTAATTCTCAAAATAACTGTTATAAATTAATTTTTTTTAATGATAACTGTTATTTACGGTCCCTGTTTTTTTTTCTAAATGGGGCAGTTTTTCTGAAGTTCAAGTTGCGCGGAATTAAATTAATTGACAGTCTTCCAACTTGCTCATTTGTTAAAGAGGCTTATCGGTTGAAAAAGTGCAGCCAACTACTATCGTAATATTAAACAAATTTCTATCTTAACATGTTAGTAATAAGTATACTCAAAATATGTATTAAGAAATACTTTACAGGAGAACCTTTTAAATAAATTTTACAGGAGAACCTTTTTAAGTAGACTCTTTTTTGGGGGGTTTTTAAGAGTGTAAATGCTGTTAACATACTTGTTGTGACTTCAAAATGATCGATGTTTACCAGTACTCAAATTACACACTAAAATTTTGTTCGACACTTCGGCGGTCTGGAACCACTACATTCGATTGCGCACTAAATTGTATGCGAATTCCAAAAAGGTTTATTAACTCCTTAAATTGTTCAGGGAAAGTCTTCAAAGTTTTCAAACAATTTTATATTTTATCCAAATTAAAAGAAATCGGTCAAAATACTCTTCTATCCCTTTCTCTAGCGGTTGGTTTCAAAACCCAAGTGGTTTTTACATGAAGTTTTGACAATTGAGGGGAAGGTCAGAAATCTATTTTCTGTCAAAACTTTTTATAAATTTAAGGAAGATTTTTAACTTTTCTTTTATTATTCGTAATCATTCCAATCATTTTATAATTTTTTTTTAATAAGAAATATAAAACCAATGAAGTCAATACGGATGTTTAAATCAATAGTAATAGAGAACTTCAATTAAAAATTATCTTTACTTTGACTATTAAGTGGAAA
Source organism: Phasia obesa (assembly GCA_949628195.1). Taxonomy (NCBI): domain Eukaryota; kingdom Metazoa; phylum Arthropoda; class Insecta; order Diptera; family Tachinidae; genus Phasia; species Phasia obesa. The sequence continues at coordinate 89,674,811 of OX451217.1, forward strand.
ATTCGAACTTAAAACATATGGCAACATTGAAATTTGTAATGCAGGTTTTTAATATGAGACCCAGTTCTCCCAAAACATAATAGAGCAAAGCCATACAAATTGATATTCAAATTAAATTTATAACTTCATATGTATGCACGTCAATACACATTGAAAAAAAAAAATTAATAACAAATTAAATCCTGAGAAATAATAAAATAAATAGAAAATAACTAGCCAACTTGCCGGATTGATGAATCATTCAAAAATATTAATAAATTTCCTGCAAAAAAACCGACTTCAAAACAGATGGATGTGCCTCAACTCGAAACTAAAAATTTAAAAGGAAATATAAGATAAATAAAAGGCGCCAAAATTACGTATAGTATGTTTTGTTTACCGTTTATTGTAGCGGTCATAGAGGTAAGGGCTGACTGAATTTCAAGCGTCTGCCCTATTCACAAGATAAGCAATTTGCTCCAATTATGACTTTTATGGGAAGGTAAACCATTTAATTTCAAAACTTTCTGTTTTAACATGACAATAACAGCATAGCATACACATTAGAGCATCCATGAAATATATGGGATTTGAAAAGTGTTATTTTTTGCACTCTCCGCGCATTTTCGGTTATATGGGCATAAAAAGTTCGTTTCTAAAATATAAACCGGCCAGGCCCCTCGCATTTAAGTGGTAAAAATGGCCTTAAAAAGCTGTAAAAAATATCTCTAGATTTATTTATCAATAACTCTTAAACTGAGAGCTTTTCGTAATTTAGTTATGTATATAAACTATTTATTCGTTATAAAAGGACAAATATTTTGTTCATACAAACTTTTTTTTAGCGGTTCAATTCGAAGACTATCTTGAAACTGAACTTTGAGTGGTTCTTATTCATTTCTGGAGGCATGTAAATACGAACTCTCTTTATCATGATATAGAATACTTTACGTCCCTTTAGTGTGTGAATAAACATTTTTGGAAGTCCGTCCATTTTATTAAGTAATTTTAATACTGAAACTCTAGATGGTACACAATTCCATTATTTGCATTTTATAAGTGTTAGTAATTTATTTTGATTGTAAATAAACATAAAATTTTATCGATTAATCGAAAAAACTTAAAAAAATAATCGATTAATCCATCAGTTTTTATGTTGTATTGAACATGATTTAGTTAATATAATATCGTAAATTCATTAAATTTACGATCAATGGACCAAAACGAGAAATATTGGTAATTAAGTTGATTAATAGTATTTTAGTCATAAAATGGACAACATATAAAAGAACCTTTATTCACATACCTTTTTATTTTTTATACTTTTTATTTTGGCCACAGTAATAAAAACTTTGTTTAAATTTCAAGTGTCTGTCTATAACGGTTTAAAATACCGTTCTAACACATACATATATGCCTCGCTTAATATCACGAATTCCCCATAATTTAATTTATAATTGTTATTGTTATAGCGGATATAGCAATACATATATTGTGTAAATTTAAGATTTTTCTATAGGTATTATGACTTAAAAGATATATAGGAATGAAGTCACCTATAGGGACACACTTTAATTTTCATTTTTATTACTTCTCTTTCTTGCGGTCTTATCAATAAACACTCTGTATATATTCTAAGTGTCTGTCTAAAACGGGTCAAACGATATGTCAAATTACATCACCCACTGGAGCAACCTTTAAATTTTTAACTTGTTTTGTTATTATTATCACCTATCGGGTCACCCATTTAATTATTATTACAATTATATATCCTTGTTACAGCAAACAGAGAAATACACATTTTGCTTAAATTTCAAGGTTCATAATATAAGGTCACATACCTACATAAAATAACTTCACCTATGATCACACCTTTTAATTTCTGATTTTAAATATTTATAGTAGTGATAGTGGCCTGAGGAATATACATTCTGTGTAAACTTCAATGAATGTCTATGACGGTTAACAAACAGGGTTATATACATAAAACACACCATATAATTTTATTTTGTACTATTTATTGTCGACATAGTAATATCAAAATTGTTTAAATTTCAATTGTATCTCTATAACAGTTTAAAAGACAAGAAATACATCAAATTTTCTTAACTATAGGGACACCCTTTAATTGCCAATTTTATACTTCTTTGTTAAAATTTCAAGCGATTTCCTATAAAGGTTTTAAAGATAGGGCCATATAGGTCAAATAACATCAACTATTGGAACACTCTTTAATTAACAATTTTAAATTAAACACTTGTTATAAAGGACACAGTAGTAGAGATTCTGTAACATTTTCAAGTGTTTTTCAATAACGCTTCCAAAGATAGGGTCATATAGGTCAAATGACATCAACTATGACGACACCCTTTAATTTCCAAATTCAAATTTTAAACTTGTATAGCAATAAGGATTATTTGCAAATTTCAAGCGGGTGTCTATTGCGGTTCAAAAATTTTGCAATATACATACATTAAATTACATTAACTATTGGGGTACTCTTTTTTAAATTTACACTTTATTATTATTTTATGAACTTTTTTTTAACATGGCACCAATCTGTAAACATGACCTTTCTAATAAAGAAAAAAAATTTCAAAATCGGTTCAGATTACTGAGTTCTACGGGCAGTCACTTAAAAAAGCAATACACAGACGAATTGATCCCCTTCATCTTTTTTTGAAGTCAGTTACAAATATGGTTATATCGTTTAATATGTAAATCGTCACATACATACATACATACATATATGTACATATGTAGACAGTTGTTAAATATGAGATGTTTATTATAAATGTCAAGTCGAAAATCACTTTCTGTTGTGCAAACCTGGACGAGCTAGGGGCTTTCAAAATTATTTGAATTGGCGAAACATTGAATTTGCAAAAATTGAGTTTTCAATCGAAATAGAGAAATAAGAACAATATATTTATATAGTGGAGGACTAAACCTAGCCGGTTTTAATTTACCCAAAACACTAAAAAGTAATTTTTACACATTTTTAAACTTTTTTTTCCTTTTTGTACGATTCAGCAAAATTCAAATTGGTTTCTTTTTTCTTATCTTTATTCTGTTAGGAAATACATCACATCAAAAACGCCTCAATTAGCAAAACTGCAAAAGTCAGATGTTTAAGAATACAACACTTACGTAAGTGATTTAATTAAGTTTAGTCTAATTATTTTTTCACAAAATAAACGTAATATAATTTTTCTATGACATCAAATTGTAGCACGTGACTCTATGAGGGTAAGGCTGCCGCAATTATATTTCGGTTATCTGTAATCATAGTGGTCGGAAGGGGTCGAAAAGGGACTAGTTAAGAAAGTGGTATGCTTCGATATTCCTCCTGCATTAAAATAACATTAAAATAATAACGTCCAATTTGAAACGTATTCATACGAATTAAAGCACTGCATCAGCAAAAAAAACGAAACCCATAAGACGCTTATTATAACATTACATTGAATCCATGTCTGTTCATTGAACACGAGTAACAATGACAACGTTACTCGCCAATAATAAACAGCGAAGACCAGCGAGCTGAATGCAATGAGCTTGCAGAGTTTTCATAAGCAAGTTTGAATTAGTATAAGCAAATGCAAGGCATTCCTCTCTATACCTTCTACATTCCTTCATTGCCCAATATCTTGATAAAAATGGGGAGAAATTTAGCAATGGCTTTGTTTGGCTAAATTCAAAATGGTTTTGTCGGTGTCCTTGAGTAGAAAAATATGGTAAGCGAAAGATCATTAAAACATGTTCATTAAGGGATAATTTTCTCACTTAATGCTATTTACTGATCTATTCCAGTTATTAAAAAGCCTTATAATATAAAAACTTCTTTGAAAAGTTGGTATCTCTACTAAATACCCGCTTTGTTTTTCCCTTAGAACATTTCCTTTTTTTATATTTACCTTTAAAACTCAATCGTACCGATCGTATACATTTGCTACCTCTATAAATATTTATAAATACCTTAGTCAGTTAAATAAAAATAAAATAAATAACAAAAAAGCCTTTTTGAATAATTTTAATCAAAAGGTTTTATTTAACAAAACAAACAAACAAAATTTTAATTCAATATTTTTTCTGAATTCACTATTTTTAAAATCGAAATTCATATTCGTACACATCAATTTTATGTAAAATAATTTTAAAAGTAATAAAATAAGCGTGGGAATATACAATTTAAAAAAGTTATGTAAGTTAATTTATTTTTAAAACGATTTACGATATTAAGGAAATACTGCATTTAATATTTATTAAGGAAATATATATTTTATATGCATATGTCGTAACACAGAAATTTTAAAAAGTTCGCTTAAGAGCAATATGAGAAAAAACTTTTCTCATTTTATTTGCTCAATGATCCTATTTGATTAGAAAAACCTCAATTTATTCCACGTGCTTTTGGTATTCTTTGACAGAGAAGTAAGCATTTAAATATTTTTAAAATAAAAATTTTAATTTATTCATTTCTCTTCAAATTTGTATCTGGAGAAGTCCAATAATAAAAGTAAACATCAAAGCGTCGCCATATTGTAGAATTTACAAATGTTTTGTATGACAAACTTATGTATGTATGTGCCCTAATTTAACAAATTCATATACTTATGTATATACATACATACTTACGTACGTCCTTAGATACATACATACATAACTCCGTAAAAGTGTCCCATTATTTTTACTGTTCCGTCATAGCTGCTTACGTCATCGTAAAAAAATATAGCACTCGATTTTTTTTCTTCCTTGTTCAAGTCAGGTTTAGACGACCTGAATTGACTTCCTTATATTGAAGAGGAATCACGTTCTCAGTTCAAAAAATGATTAACTTATGTTGCTTGTGTTTTTGTGATAATAACAAAGCAAAAACCTTTTTTGTTATTTATACCCTTCACCGCAGATGGAGAGGTTATAAATACATACATAGTATATGTTACATACATATGTACATACATGTATTACATACATATGTACATATAATGGGAGATTCTCATTTTAATATTTTGTTTTTCGGAAAACCAATTGAAAAGACCTGTTGCGATTCGTACAGGTAAGTGATCTGTCATTTTTCACAAAACAAGGCACTACAGGCCGTTAGAGGCCCGTTTATTTAACGGAATGTAACACATGAAAATTGTTGTTTTTTGAGAGTATTGCTTTCATTTATGCTTTCCTTATCAATGACTCATCCACTGGCATTGCAAAACATTGCAAGAAGGATCGAAAAGATAGCAAGATAATCCCAAACAACCAAAATGTTCATATATTACAATCCGTCGGATTTATTGATGCAGGTATGTTACAAATTTCGTTCGGAATTTAATTATTGCCGTAGTTACAATTCCGATCGAAATGGTTTTAGCTTCTATAGATTCCGTTCGGTTTCATTATAAACAAGTATTTATAAAAATGTAAGTTTTTATTATTTATTTCTCATTACGCATAATTCCTTTTTTAAATTTATTATCTTATAGTAATCCAAACAGATTACTATTGGAAAGCATATCCATATAGCATATAGCTATTTCACTGGTGCTTACCCAGATCGTCAGTGGACTTTTTTAAATTTTCTGAATAAAAACTCAGATTCTTATGCTCAAAATTTAATAAACCAAATGAGAAGTTTATTAAATTTAGAAATCAAGAAAAAATCTAAAATTTCTAAACAAAAAACATTAATTTAAAAAATTAAAAAACTTCACTTTTCTTTTTCTTTCTATTTTCTACATTAAGGGTTTCCATTGGATACCATTCATAATGTATCAAAAAGAATTTCTGAAAAACAAAAATAAAAATTGAAAAAATTAAAAAATACGAAAATCGTATTTATGGATTTAATGTAGAAAATAGAAAGAAAAAGAAAAGTGAAGTTTTTTAATTTTTTAAATTTGAAATGGTTACTATGTTTTTTGTTTAGAAATTTTAGATTTTCTCTTGATTTCTAAATTTAATAAACTTCTCATTTGGTTTATTAAATTTTGAGCATAAGAATCTGAGTTTTTATTCAGAAAATTTAAAAAAGTCCACTGACGATCTGGGTAAGCACCAGTGAAATAGCTATATGCTATATGGATATGCTTTCCAATAGTAATCTGTTTGGATTACTATAAGATAATAAATTTAAAAAAGGAATTATGCGTAATGAGAAATAAATAATAATATTTAGAAAATTCCAAATATAATTTTTAAAATGTAAGTTTTTGTATTAAAGTTATATGAAAATAAATTTCTTGATAGTTTAGACGGAAAGAAAATTGGAAGTGGTTTCATTCCGATAAATTTCTTCGTTTTACGTTTTCTATAGAAGGAAACTACGGAAGCAATTCCACTGTTAGTCCCCTTTTAGATTATGAAACTTTTGTTTCTGCCAGAAAAGTTTCATAATGTCATTTTTATTCTATTTTAAGGTGATACATGAAAAAGAATAAGGAAATCCACAAAGAACAGTTAAAAGCGCTCTGAAAATAAACAAAATAGTTAAAAATTTTCGAAAAATCCGATTTAATTCAATTTTTAGATAATATTCCTCTGGAAACAAGTGGAAACAGACATCTAAAAGTCGCATATTGATCAGTCAGTCAGGAAAGCTAACTAAAACCGGACTTCTAAAGGAATTTCAAAGAAGTTAACATTAAAGCGCGAATGGTGCTACGACAGTCTTTTAAGTTTTAAGAAAGAAAACAAACAACTTATTGTTTCATACAAATTATTTGCTTACCCTAACACAATTACCTGAATTACAAGCATATAAAGCAAAAAATCAAAAATTGATTGGAATTACCAGCTCATCAAGTACGATCATAAAACTAAATATCCGAAAGCATGTTAGGATCTATAAAAATCTTTCAAAACGAGGAATTTTTTGTTTGCGATAAGGAATTGCCATTTTTTTTATGTAAAGATGTTCGTAAACTTTAAATAAATTTATATTTTCTGAACGTTTCCAATTTCCGGAAGTGAAATCTTAATCACTAAAATAAGTTTCTGAGCCTGAATCAGTGTTAATAGATTCATCTACTATTATGTAATTACTAATTTCTTGATTATTTTTAAAAGAGCTTCTTGTATTTATTGTATTTCTATTAGATGAAATTAATGGATCAGAAGAAATTAGGAGTTTATTCATTAAATCTTGATTACAATTTTCTCTGCTATTTCTTCGAGTGTGCTAAAGTCTGATCTTTCTTAATTGTTTTGTGAAGGCATTCTAAAGCATTCGCCCGTCCACTCACCTTGTATTAGATCGCCCTGGTTTAAAGCATAGCCTACTGTTATCATACATTTTCAAATTTTAAAAATATCAACTAATAATTTTAATAAAAATATCAAATATGGATGATTTTTAAAATCATTATATTTCAAAAGTTGGCATAGAAAACAACTAAATCTTTTTATACATATTTTAGTACATCTAACAGTAAATAAGATTATTGATGCATAAGAGTAGTTTTTTGATGTGCCTATTTTACGGGTCCATCGAAGCTGACTATTTTTTTTTTTTTTTTTTTTTGTAAAGTACTTTGGGTTAAAAGTATTTTGAGTTAAAACTTCACAATTTTTTACAGTGTTGTTATAAATATTAGAATTTTAGGATTATTTCATTGTTTCTGCTACATTTCTGAATAAAACAAATAAATTCATGCATTTTTATTGAAAAATGAATTTTTGAGATTTATTTTTCCAAATCCATTTTTTGTTACTTAAAAATTATGAAAAAATTATCAAAATAATTCGACTTTCCAGCCGTGTAACTTTTTATAGGTGTAACGCACATGTAAAACGAAACCACCTCTGGAATCGTGAGATTCTCAGCTTTCATCCCATATGTATTTATTGATAAATTCGAGAGTTTCTTTTTTCTTTTTTTTCACTAGACAGTTTACAGTGTGTCGGCAGCAAATGCTGATGTGTGGACTCGAATGCTAGTTGGCATATCGAATGTATACAGCAAATATAAAAAATAAAATACTACCTTGGAAGCCTCCAGCATTAATTGGTTGAGGCGAGCTTAAAAAATCTCAGTCTTTAAGTATAAACTTACGACCAATTTATAATAAATTAGTCAAGTGCGAGTTAGACTCACACATTTAGGGTTCCGTACTATGTTTAGTACAACTTTAAAAATTCAAGTTGTTAATTTTTTCATGTCTTATGAGTCACCCTTTAATTTTAAAATTAAAGTCATAATTGCACCACTGTTGGAACACCCTTTAAATTTTAGCAATTTTTGTTATAGCGGCCATGGTAATACACTATCTATAGAAATATATAAGAGCCTACCTATTGCGGTTCAAAAAATAAGGTAATATACGTGAAAAACACGTCACTGATGGAACACCCTTTAGATATTAGTAATTGCTACAGCGGCCGAAGTACAACATCTACTGTAAACATTTAAAGAGTCTACCCATTACGGTTCAAAAAATAAGTCTATTTACGTACAAATCATGTCTCTGTCGGAACACCCTTTAATTTTGTTATTTGCTATGGCGGCCATGGCAATTCTCTTTCTATGAATATATCAAGAGTCTACCTATTACTATTAAAAAAATAAGTTACTATACGTGAAAAACATGTTACTGTTACAACACCCTTTAATTTTTAGTAATTGCCATAACGGCCATGGCATCACATCTTCTATACAAAGTGGAAGAGTCTACTTATTACGGTTCAAAAAATATGTAGTTATACATGAAAAACACGTCACTGTCGACAAAACCCTTTAAATTTTTATTGTTTTTATAGGGGTCGTAGTAATACACCATTTGTGAAAATTTCAAGAGTCTATCTATTATCGTTAAAAAATTAGTAAATGTGCATGTAAATTACGTCACTGTCGGCACACCCTTCAATTTTTAGGGTTCCGTACACAAAGTGTAAAAACGTAACCCTATTGTTTTCGCTACAATGTCTGTCCGTCTGTCCGTCTGTCAGCGCCTTTTATATCTGTAACCGTAATAAGTAGACTCTTGAAATGTTCACAGATGATGTATGCTGTTGCCGCTATAGCAATAAATACTAAAACTTATAGGGTGTTCCAATAGAGAGGTGTTATTCACGAATATGTGCATATTTCGTGAACTGTAGGTGGGATACAATTGAAATTTACAAACAGTAATTAAAACTTAGTTCACTATATAAACAACTATAAAAAATAAAACTAAAAATTAAAGGGTGTTCCGATAGTGGTGTGATTTATATGTATAAGGCCTAAGTTTTGAACCATAATAGGTAGATGCTTGAAATTTTCACAGAAGGTCTATAGCTGTGGCGTGAATTTTTCTTTCGATTAATTCCTAATTTTTCTTCTATATGTTGTTATATTAATTGCTAGTTTTGTTCTTATAAAATCTTTTTCTACGTTAGATTCCATCGCTTGTACGCCTTGCGCCAAGTCAGCTATAATGTGTAAAGGGGAAAAGTTTTGTTTCTTAATCGGGAGTGAAAATTTTTTATTCTAATTGACAGACTTTCTTTTGTTAAAAACATAACTCAATAAACCCTTATATAAAACTTATAAAAATTTAAAAAAAATTCTGTTAAAATATTAGTAATACATTGTGAGAAAAACAACTAATAAAATTAGTTAAATTTTATTAGTTGTTTTTCTTAATTTGCGTTGACATGACTTAATTTGCGTTTGATTATTATTTCTTTATTTAATGCATGTAAAATAGAAGAAGTTTCGTTAAATTTGACTTCTGTAAAATTATTTGATTTGACATGAGAAACTTTTACTTGTGTTTCGGAACAGAATTACTTTTGAGGATAATTTGAAAAAAGCATTAAGCCAAAACCAAATGGCATATATGTATATAGATATCATATTTTATTCTTCATCTATTTGTGCTTCGGTCAATACGTCTCTGGCTTATAAGTATTCCTAAATAAATGCCTTCAAAATCTAAAAACTTTTGTTTTGTCTTTATAATCAAATTAGCATAAAAAACTGTAAAAGAAACAAACTAATTAAAAATTACTTTATAAGTTTGCAAAGATAGGAATTTAAATTTACAATTCTAAAACAATTTAACTTAAATATTCATTTTTAATTTCTAAATTCTTAAATTCTTAGTATTGTTATGTTTTTGCTTTACGTTGGGTTCTTTTAATTTCGAAATAAATACACACTGTTATTACTTTTACTGTTTATTTGTTTATGCTTGTAACTTGTAATTATTTATGTATGTGGCTGTGTATTTAACAGAAGAGTGTTTATTTAATGTGTGTGTGTATATGCGTAAATGCGAATGTTTGTATGAGGCGTTTCTTTCTTCCATCATTGTAAGAAAATAAACCATTAATGTTGTTGTTGATGTTCGAGAGTATTGTTGTTCAGAGCCTATAATGAATAAATTCTTCTTTCGTAACACTACCCCCTTCTCAAACCTGTTCGTCCCGAACAGGCACAGATGTACCTTTTCCATAGTTGGCTAGCCGCTCCAAGTGCACAACTTTAATTTTTGATCTTGGGCTCTGAAACTTCTGTATTCAGTAAACTACGTCATTTAGCCGCTTTATTACTTTATAAGGTCCATCCCAATGAGTTTGTAGTTTGGGTGATAATCCGTTCTTTCGTTGTGGGTTAAAAAGTAGAACCATTTGTCCCTCGATAAATCCCTCAGAGTTGGCAGCTCGATCATATCTGGCTTTAATTTATTTCATATATCACTGGTTAATTTTATCCGACTCCGCACGAATTCATGAATCTCCTGAAGGTCCCTTTGTGCCTGACTAGAGTTTTCGCCGTTTGGTGTTAAAACTCTAAATCTGCAGGCAAATTTAGCTCAGATCCAAAGACTATTTTCGCTGGTGTTCGTGAGGTGGAATCGTGAACAGCTGATCTATATGCCAACAAAAATTTGGGTATATGCTCATCCCAGTCCCTCTGATGTGCGCTGACCACTTTTCTCAGGTATTCCTCCAGGGTTCGATTGAATCTTTCGACCATACCATCAGATTGCGGATTTAACGGTGTCGTTCTGGTCTTTCTTATTCCGTATACTTCGCACATCTCTTTGAATATAGCGGATTCAAAATTTCGGCCTTGATCGGACTGTAGTTCTAAGGGAACACCATAGCGACACACCCAGTTGCTTATAAAAGCGTCTACAATCGTTCTGGCTTCTTGATTGGGAATGGCATATACTTCCGGCCATTTGATAAAATAGTCCATGACCACTAAAACGTATCGGTTTCCAGCATTACTAGCAGGGAAGGGACCTGCTACGTCCATCGCTATACGTTCAAGGGAGCGCCTGAATTGTACTGCTGAAGCTGCCCCCGACTCCTTCGTACTGGACCCTTTGCTGCAATGCACTCCTGGCAATTGGCTATCCACTCGGCTACAGCTTCTTGACAGCCGACCCAATAAAAACGTTGTTTTATCTGTTCAAGCGTCTTCGTTACACCAAGGTGACCTCCGCTAGGACCATTGTGGAATTGTTTTACGACCTCTTTGATCTTGGAGGATGGCACGACGATTAAATCTGTTACAGTTTTTCCATCTGTGCTTTCCCAGGTGCGACATAATCAGCCATCCTAGCCTCCTTTTCTGTGCTCAATACTAAAGTCATAGCTCTGAAGACGCTCTATCCAGCGTGCAAGCTGTCCTTCAGGGCTCTTGAATTGCAGCAACCATCTGAGTGCGGCATGATCTGTCCTCAACGTAAAATGTTGGCCATATAAATACTTGTGGTAGTATTTTATGCCCTCCAGTGCTGCTAGAAGCTCTCGTCGTGTTACGCAATAGTTTCTTTCAGGCTTCGAAAGTACTCTGCTGTAGTAGCCTATAACCTTTTCTGTCCCATCTACCACTTGCGACAGCACGCCTCCTATTCCATATCCGCTTGCATCAGTGTCTAGCATGAATTTTTGCAAAGCTACTGGATATGCCAGGATAGGTGCCACACACAACAATTCCTTGAGCTTCTGGAATGCTTCCTCGGCTGCTTCACTACACTGGTAAGGTCGCGACTTCTTGGTTAGCTCTGTAGTATGTGCAGAGTCCCAAGAAACTTCGTAACTCGTGAAGATTTTGAGGACGAGGCCAGTCCTTTACTGCCCGTATTTTATCTTCATCGGTTGCTATTCCCTCTGCTGTTACACGATGCCCCAAGTATTTGACTTCCTTCTGAAACAATGCATATTTCTTAACACTGAGCTTTAGTCCAGCCGCCGATATACGCCTGAAGACTTCTTCCATATTCCTTAGGTGTTCATCGAAGGTCTTTCCCATGACAATTATGTCATCCAGGTACACCAGGCATGACTTCCAGTTGAGTCCCTTTAACACTCGTTCCATTAAACGCTCGAAGGTGGCTGGAGCGTTGAAGAGACCAAATGGCATAACATTAAACTGCCATAAACCATCGAGAGCACTAAAAGCAGTTTTTTCTTTATCTTTGTCAGCTATCTCGACTTGCCAGTAACTGCTCTGTAAATCTAGCGTAGAAAACCACTTGGTTCCTGCTAGCGTGTCCAAGGTGTCATCGATTCTTGGTAGCGGATAACTGTCCTTTTTGGTAACATCGTTGAGCTTTCTGTAGTTAACGCAGAATCTTTCTTCTTTACTAAAACTACCGGCGAGCTCCAAGGACTCGAAGATGGTTCGATAATTCCGTCTCGCTCCATTTCGTTGACTAGCTGTTTTACTTCGCTCCGCTTGGCTAGGGGAATGCTCCTGGGGGCTTGTTTTATGGGCCTCGCTCCGTCAGTATTTATTTCATGCTTCACTATTGCCGTTCTACCTTGGCTTTTATCTTTTAGGGCGAAGACAGAGGCGTATTTTCGTAGCAGCTGCTTGGCTTTGTTTCTGTCAGGTGGCTCCAGCTCTGCTACCCATTTCCCCACGTGTTCTGCTAGTATTTCGCGCTCTTTAGTTGACAGTTTTTCAGGCTCCGAGTTTCTCTCGCAATTAATTATGGCCTCTGCTGGTGTACATTGGGCTATCTGAGAGTTTTTACCAATTACCTTTTCACTGTTGGATAGATTTAACACTCTCACAGGAATTTTTCCATTCTTAGAGGTTTTCACGAGGGCTTTTGCTGTAATTGTCTCACTCTTCATTCCTGATGGTTCTACTACCCACAACCGGTTGTCCTTATAATCTTCCTCCATACGTGCCCATATCACAGTTTCTGCCTGAGGTGGTAATTTCTGGGATGCTACAGCAACCAACTTCCTTACTGCAGATTTACTCACATATCCAATATCAAGGGGTATTTCGACGTTTCGCCAGATCATTATTTGTTGCCCCATGCGCAGATCGACTCCATACATAATCATAAAATCTGCGCCAATAATAACTTCGTCCACGATATCGGCAACAATAAACACATGGTCCACACTCATGTTGGCTATAGTTAATCTGACTTTGGCCTTACCATAGACACTAGCAAATTCTCCGGTAGCGGTGCGCAGACTGACATTATTCAATTGATGCACTTTTCCCTTTACTAAATCAGGTCTTATTATAGACTGTGACGCTCCTGTGTTTATTGTCAGAATACGCTTTCCTCCGTTGATATACCCGCTTGCAGTAAGATTGCTGTTTTGCTGCTGCATCACAGATGTGGAGACTGTGGGAGCTAGCTCATGCCCCGTAGAGCTAGATCTCTTTAGTTTAACGACTCTTGAGATGTTTTGTGAGTCGCACTTTTATTGCTTTTTCTTGGCGGCGAAACAGATCTGGCTCGTTTTCTTGCTGCCTTACAGTTTCTTTGAAAATAGCCGACTTTACCGCAGTTAAAGCACTTAGCGTTTGTATTACCTTGTCTTTCATCTAAGACTTTCTTTACTGATTCAAGTATTTGCTTTATGTCGTCCATTATGGTTTTCTCATCTTCAGCAGCTACTTCAACTATTCGCACTTTGTATGAATGCGGTCTCGAAATGACTTTTGCTGTTTCTTGAGCCAGAGCGTAAGTGATGGTTTCAGCAAAGGATGTGTTTTGCTTAGGGCAAACCGCGTGCTTAATATCTGGGTAACGAATACCATTAACAAATGCCCCCACTTTGAACTGTTCTAGAAGTGGATGGTTTTCCCCAGGGTATATTAGCTGCACCAAGCGCTCTATCTCCATGGCGAAATCCTGAAGCGTCTCATTTGCTCTTTGCACCCTGCCACGTAGCTCCATTCTATACAGCTCCTTTTTATGATCGCCGCCATATTTGCGCTGTAACGCCACCATTATGTCCTTATAATTATTTCTGCAGCTAGTTGATAGGCTTTCGAGGACTTCTGCTGCAGATCCTTTAAGTGCCAGAATCAGTTCAATCGCTTTTTCTTCATTGCTCCATAGATTTTTACTGGCCACTGTCTCGAATTGAAATTTGAAGACGTTGAAGGGTATGTTGCCGTCGAAACTGGGAGCTCTTATCCTATTTGTGTTTTCAGTCACTACTCGTACTGGGCCTTCTCTTATTTCCAGGCTCATTATTTTGTTTTCAAGCTCCTGCAGCTTTACATCGACATCCTTTACTTGTACTTCGACGCCACTAGTTTCTAGAAGATTCACTTTTCTTTCTAGGCCGGAGACTTTTTCATCGAAGATGCTGACCTTGATTTCTACGTCGTCTATTCGCTTGTGTATGACCTGAGAAATTTCTTGAAGTCTTTCGTTAGTCGCCTTAGATGCTTTAGAAACTTCCTGAATCTCAGCTAGAAGTTCTTGATTTTCACCTCTTACTTCAGCTAACAGTTTTTCGATGTTTGCTCTAGAAGCTTCCTGAACTTCATCTCTTACTTCCGCTAAGAGTTTTTCGTTATTTGCTCTAGACCTTCTTCACTTCTTTTAGAAGCTTCTTTAACTTCTGAAATTTTGTCAATCATAGCAGCAAACATTGCATTAAAGTCAATGCTGCTTGTTGTTGCACGGGTACATACCTCAATCTCCTCTTTTTCTTCGAACTAATATGTACTAATGTCGCTTGAATTCATCTATGAGCCTCTTCTGTAGGTCTGTTTTATTACCTGCTGTTGGCAAATCCAGCTTACTCAACTTCTTTTTCAGCTGCTCCACTTTAAGTTCTTCAAATTTCATTTTTATTTTATTTTTTTAAGTTATTTTATTTTACAATTTCACTTCTGTCACCAATTGTAACGTTTTTACTTTACGTTGGGTTCTTTTAATTGCAAAATAAATACACACTGTTATTACTTTTACTGTAAGTCACTTTATTTATTAATACCACTGTTCAAAAATACAGCAAACTGTTAAACACTCTTAAACTTCGACAACTGAACTCTTTGACTTTTTAATTAATACTGCCATACTACTCGCCAGCACGATTCGCTTATATAGGTGATTTAAAAGCACCAGAATGTTCTATTCCAGACAGATCTGGCAGGTTCGATGGTTATTGCTCTTGTTTTCTGTTTGTGTGTTTATTTGCTGTTTATTTGTTTATGCTTGTATTTATGTATGTGGCTGTGTATTTAACAGAAGAGTGTTTATTAAATCTGTGTGTGTATATGCGTAAATGCGAATGTTTGTATGAGGCGTTTCTTTCTTCCATCATTGTAAGAAAATAAACCATTAATGTTGTTGTTGTTGTTCGAGAGTATTGTTGTTCAGAACCTATAATGAATAAATTCTTCTTTCGTAACAGTATTTTATAATTTCTGCAGACAAGCTTAACAGCTTCGCGGATTCTAGCTTAGAAAATAAATGTTAAATAATGAACTAAAATAATAAATAAATAAATAAAAGTAGTTCCATGGTAAAAAAAAATAAATTAAATAAAAGTTTTCATTTTTAAGCAAACTAGTTTTTAAATAGTTGATCATTAAAATTTTCAATAATTTTTGGATTTTATTATATAAATATTGAATTTTTCTACTCTCGCTTTGAAACATTTTATTTATGTTGTTCATAATTCCTAAAATATATTTTTGAAATGAACATTTTAATGTACATTTTATTTATGGATTTTAAATTTTTTAAAGACAAATTAGCGGTGTCAATATTATCAATATTTGGTGTAAATAAAAAAAAGAAAAATTACTGTCTTTAATGGTTCCTACATCTCTTAAATCCTGACAACAACAGCTTCTAGCAAATACCAACACGTCTAACAAAGATGCATCATTAGTGGTAGCACCTCTTTGGACTATTTGACAAATAATTGTATATATTTGTTGTCAAAGCTTCTACCGATGATGGAAGTTTCAGACAAGCGTTAGAAGAACACAACGCCAAAGAATGACATACACATTTTATTAACAAGTTGTAGTTGTCATTTTTCAAGAGCTGGGCAAATTTGCAAATTGTGAATTATTTAAAATCGTCAAAATTAGGGTATAAATCATTTGTTTATTTTTGAACCAAAAATCGTCAAAATGACGATAAATCGTCAAATCTGGCAACTGTAGTCGGTTTGTAGCAAGGCGAATTCATACCAGGTGTGAGCAGTAGGACAACAACTACAACAAAACAACAACTTTGACATTAGATTAGCAGATATGAAACAATGTATTTTTTGACAAGACATTAGCAAAACAACGAGAGCAAAAAACAATCAGCTGGGCTATCGACTCCACCTGGTATGAATTCACCTTGGTTTGTAGTATACCGTTATTGCCATATCATTCCAACAATAATTGTATTTTGTAAACATTTTAATTCACAATAATAGCAAGAAAATTTTGAAATAATGAAAACAACAAAATAAGAAAATGGATATGAATGAAAAAAATAATTGTAGAGGTAAAAATATATCAACTTATAATCTTCAGGTTCTTGAAATAGATTCTAATGCCACATGTAGTTAAATGTACTTAGGACCATTATTATAACTTGGTAATAGCTAAAGTTAGGATTTTGTTGGAGCGATAACTAGTTTTTCGTTATAATAACGAGGATAACGCTTAATACTGTAACTTGTCCTTAAAACAACGAAAAACTACTTATCGCTGCAACCAAATCCTTACTTTAGCTATTGTCAAATTATAATAATGGGCCTTAGTTTTGTTTTCCTTTCTTCAATTTTCTTGATGGAAGTCATCTTCTTCTTCTTCTTTAATTATGTCGTTCAACCTATAATGGCAGTATGATGAAAAAAAGGCTTCTGTAGACAATAAGTCCATAGTGAAGCCTTTACTTAATTTATGTTATATTTATTTATATTTTATAGTTTTCGTTATTTTAGTTTTCGTTAGTTATAAAATTTTCTTTTTTTTCTTTTAAATTAGTTTATATGTGTTTTATTTATTATTTTTATTATATATTTTAAGTTTATTTTCATTTATTAAGTTTCCTTATAATATTGAGGTTATACACGATAACCAGAACGATTGCACATGGCTGATTAATGTAACCACCAATTAACTGTACTAAAGTACAGCTAATCGTGGAAGCCAATCACCCAGTGCGAGAGTGAGACGTAAACCACTCGAAGGCCTAGCAACAAGAACGGCCTGATTAACTTTATGGAAGTCATCTCTATTAAATTACAAAACTTTTATAGCAGATATTTTTGAAAAAAATGTATGTGATGTTTTGTATACTAATTCTCAGTGACGACAAATCGTTCCGTTACCGTCGTCTGTTGTGTTCATACACTTAAATATCATTTGATTGGAATATTTAGGATTAAAGCAAAAATGTCGAAAATAATGAATTTTGTCGAAAATGAGAGAACACGATAAAAATTAAATTACAGACGAAACTGTTGGCGGTTGGCAGCAATCGAGGGCTATTTAATAATATTGACAAGTCCCCGTCCAGACATTGAAACTTTTGTTTTGCAATTCTTAAGTTTGCAGGGGAGAGAGTAAAGACAAATGGCCAAGGATGATAGAAGACAAGCTTACGGCACCCCGAAAAAAAATTAAATTTTCTGCGCATGTCGGACCAATGACGTCACGAAACTCTTCCTATTGGCTAATAATTCTGACTGAGAGTATAACTATAAATTATGAGAGTTTTTTTTATAAATTTAGATTTATTTTGACGTATTTATTTGAAGCAATTTGTTGAATACAGACTTGACAACCTTAAATTGGCCGAACAACGTCATCTAACGGGAAAAGATGCGCATAACGTAATCTTCTATCATTCTTGGAGGGTACAATGTCTCACGTACCTGTTAACCTGCTGCGTTTCTCTCCCGTTGTTTGTTTTTTTTTTTTTTGGCTTGATGTGGAGTAAACCAGTGTTGGGATCTGACAATGTTTAAATTGTACCGGCCCAATGCTAAAATTGTACTAAATCAGCACCAATGGTACCAAACAAAACATATCGCACCCTAAATACAAAAGGGCAACAGCTCGAAATTATCCAAAATTGACCTTTTTCCATAAATTAATTCAGAATTTCTTTCACATCACTATCTTCTTTAACTGGCAAAATACAGTTATGTCTATTTTTTTGTTAAGTGTTGCTTCTGCACATAAACAGTTTTTTGTCTCTCCTGAAAATTTTAGTATTTTGAGTTGTGACCCTTTTGTATTTAGGGTGCGATATGTACATTAGGCTGGAACGTTGGTGTAGGGCTGTTTTCCCTACACCTTTTTTGTATTACCCGTTCCGTTTGCTTACAAGAATTTCGTTGAATTTTTTCGTTTGCCAAATTCTAGAATTTCAATAAACTTGACATAACAAAATTTATTAATAAAATTTTTGGGAATTAAAATATTAATTATTTAATATTATTCTAATTACCCATACCGTTTTATAATAAAAATACAATTTATTTGTTGGGGGAAAGAGCTAGTCCCTATACGTATTTCACTGGTTGCTTAGGCCAGATCATCAGGAAACCTTTTTCCTAATTTTAGAGAAGCTAAAAATACTCTATAAGTAATAAAATTCTACAAAACACAATGAGAATTATGCATGTTAATAGAATAATATTACAGAATATTAAAGCTTCAACAAAACACCAACAAACAAACCACGTTTTTATTTATCCTTACTGTCCTTCTACGATTGGATGGTTTTTTGCCATCACGGAATGCAGACGTAAGGTGTGATGAAAAGCATACACAAGTTAATTTTGTTCTCGCAAGAGAATCGAAAAAAACCAGTGTTGCCAAGGTTTGCACAAGCAGTTGCATATTTAGTTATTAATAAAATTTTTGGGAATTAATTTCTATTAACATGCATAATTCTCATTGTGTTTTGTAGAATTTTATTACTTATAGAGTATTTTTAGCTTCTCTAAAATTAGGAAAAAGGTTTCCTGATGATCTGGCCTGAGCAATCAGTGAAATACGTATTAGGGACTAGCTCTTTCCCCCAACAAATAAATAACAAAATTTGTTTTCTTTATTTTATATAAAGTATTCACACATTTAATTAACCTAAACGCAAATCAGTTTCATCCAAACGTAAATTCATTTACATTTGTATCTAATTTATTTGATTCATGTTCCGCATAAAGGAAATTATGAGAAAATCATTTCCCTAAACTTTCATTTGAGGTGTGGTCGGTTCAGAAATACACGCGATATGACGTTTTCTGGCATAAAATCGAGGGCGAGATCCAACACCTCCTTCCGTTTTCGTTAATAATGAACTTGTTTTATGCCACTGAATTTAATTTTTGCAGCAGCATTAAAAAAACTAGCCGTTTACAAGAAATCTTTTTTTTTTGGTTTTCTATTTATAGGTACACTCAAAGTATTATGCAGGTACATTTAAGCAAAAAATTACTTTTAAGAACTGCTACTTCACTTAACAAGCAGTCCACTAACATTTCATTTAAATCAATTTTAATTTTCGATTGTCTACTGACTAATTTTTTTATAACTCAGTATGTATTTCAGTTATATCGAGACTGTTAAGTTTGAATCCACTGAAAATGTTCTTTCTAAAACAACCATATTTTCTTTTATTTGTATCTTAACTGAAAACTTCTTAAATAAATTACCAACAATTAATGTTAAAATTGTTTGAGTATAAAAATCCATTGAAATGAATTTGTACGAGTGGTTTTCAACGGAAATTATCTGTTATTTTTTGTGTTTAAAACGGCGACTAGTTTTCTGACTAAATGAATAAAAAATTATAATAATACTTTTATATCTTTGTAAACTAGAAACAAAATTACGAAGCGTTGTGCACAAAATGTAGATGCAGTTCGTATTGAAAACCCGTTTAAAACAAAGTTACTGGAAAATCCAAGCTTTTTGAAAAATGCACTTTTTGTTGTTTTTTATTTCAAAATACCAAACAATCGCATGAATATTGAAGATGTGTTGGTGCAGTTTATTTTTGACCTCAAGTTAATAATAAACAGAAGAACAACTTAAACACATAAACAAACTAAAATTAATATAAATGTGAATATGTAATTAGTGTTTTCAGCTCTTCGTTGGCATAGAAAGGCCATTCTGGGGCGTGCAATGCCCCCTACAGACTTGCTGTTGCACATCCAAAGTAGTAATACAGTTTTACAAAACTAAAGTTTATATTCGATATCTTACCGAGCGATACAACTTGCTTAAAGAATTATAATATATGCATTTTATATATTGTGACATCTGTAACAGCCAGCAGTCATCTAAGCATTCAGGCTATAAATTTTCTGTATATTATTTCGGGTTGCGTTTGTACCGTCTTCCCCAAGATTGGGACATACGGTGTATATAAGTAAAATCAAACAACGGCTCTTTTCTACGTCAGAATCAATTAAAACCTGAAAATCTTTTTTTTTTTTAATCTGGGTTACTTTCTTAATTTGAAGTCACATTTGTGAATTCTTTTAAGGAGTAGATATACACATATATATATATATATATATATATATAAGTTTCAAGGCGCTATCTATTGTAGTTCGCCAGGAACACTTTGTATGGGAGGTAACACGCCCACTATTCCAATTCAGTCTGTGTTTCGCTAAACTATGTACGTTAATATGATGGTTACTTGTACTTACTTCCTTGTAGATACAGGATAATAATTTTTTACTTTATATGGAAGGTACCACGCCCAATCCAGTCTATCTTTCTCTAAACTATGCATGTTAATATAGAGGTTACTGGTGCGAAATTTCCAGACGCTACCTAATACTGTTACCATATGATGATAAATATTTACTTTATATGGGAGGTACCACGCCCACGTCAAATATCAAAAAAATAAGTACCTTATTTTACCATCCGTATATCCAGTAACAAACTGTTAAAATTTCAGAAAGATCGGTTCGCTGGTATAGGCAGACAAACAAACAAACACATTTTGCGCTTTATATATATAGAAGAAGAAGATAGATAGATGAGCCGTTTATTTTGAAAATGACATTGGACACTTTGTTTTTAAATTGATATATTTAAGGGTTTGTCACTCTCAAAGCAAACATCTTTGTTATATCGTTGATTTGTATAAATTTTCTTAAACAAAATCTCAGTGGAAGTTAAAACCTGAATGCAATTTTTGTAAAAATGAAGAGACCGATAAATTGTAATCAATGTCATCATTACCCTGATATTTTTAAAAAAGTGAAAAATGCCAATTTAAAAATAAACGCCTTATACATATGTATATAGATAAATGCCTATTTTCCTGCCGGGAAGCAATGTTGTCAGATTAGGGGATTAATCCCCAAATTGGGGATTTTATTTTACTTATGGGGAGAAAAAGTTCAGTTTGGGGATTGGGGATAGTTTCAAAATTTTCAGGAATTTTTTGAGGATTGATTTTATTTAATTTACCTTTTGATTATTGTAATTTTATTATTATTTCAATAGTTCCTTTTCTAAGTTTCCTAGTATTGTAACAAAGACTTTATTTAAAATTTAAGTAAAACTAGTCAAAGAAGATAATTCAGCAATAGAACTTGATTTATTGCACCTACCCTTAGATGTTATTGATCATGTTTACGATTTTAAGAAAGAACTGCAGGCTTAAATCTAGTTTAGCGAACTAAAATAAGTAAAAAAAAGTGGCAGACGCCCATATTTTCCGAGTTATCAGAGGCCGATTATTTACCAGCAGTAAATAACAATGTTTTAAGAAACATATGAAAATGTATATATGTATGTATGTATATGAATCGCAATCAAGAAAAATGCGAATAAAAACGTGAAAGCAACTTAAGCATATTTTGGTCAACAGTTCATAAAAATCAAGATGACGCTGAAACGCCATTGTTTTTAGAACTGGCAATGTGTTTTTTCGGCAGAGGAACCAACAAAATCCTAAATAAGAAATAAATTGCAGCACTAGTTTCTCAAATCTTTGTTGAGAAATAATATCTCGTACATTTTAAAAATAATGAAATTTTAATTTTAATAAACCCAAATTATTATAAACTTTACCTTGATTGTCGTGGAGTAAGCTAGTCTCTATGGCCATTTCACTTGTGTTTGTCATTGTCATTTCGTGATTTCGGCCAAACATCAACTTGAAATTACGTAATTTCGCATACATTTTACCATTGCCCAAATTAACTCATTCTTCTTAATTTCGACGAAATTAACTTGAAATTACGATAGACAACGCTGGTTTTGTAGAAAAAGCTACTTTTTTTGCAACCATGACCATATTTACAATCTTGAAAGTGCGCTTTTGTCAGAAAAAATTTAAAAGCAAAATAAAATAATGGAAATATATACATAATTGTACATTATTTTTGTTGTGTTGTTTTTAATATTCCTGTATGATTTGAAGTGTTGTGCAAAAGCTTATTGCAAAAGAATTAAATAATAAAAATATAACTAAACGTGATCAGCTGTTTGCGAAATTAACTCAAATGTCAAAAAGCCCAGTATGAACACTTTAGGTTTCGTTCGTAATTTCAGAAAAAATTTAAAAGCAAAATAAAAATTTGGAAATATGTACATATATAATTACATAATTGTACATTAATTTTGTTGTAGTGTTGTTTTTAATACTCGTGTATATTTTGAATCATTACGAATCGTGATCAGCTGTTTGCGAAATTTATTTAAATGTCAAAAAGCCCAGTATGAACACTTTAGATTTCGTTCGTAATTTCAACTTAATTTCGTGGCAGCCTGTTGCATTTTAGGCAAATTTTAAAATAATTTTTATCAGATAAAAATTAAACCTTTCTCAAACAACAACTTGGAAAATTTTCAGTAAATTTAGTTTTAATGAATAAATTCAATCGACAACAGCCTGCTTAGTTCATTTTTAATACAGTTTTATTTTTAACGTGTATTGATAAAGTCCATTCTAAATGGTTATGTGAACTAACAGAACTTGGAATGTCGAAAATTCTCTCAAAATATTAAAGAACATCTTGCTCTCGGGCTTTTTTGTTACAATACAGTTACAGTTAAATTCAAAATTGTAACTTAATTTTACACGCGTAATAACTAATACCTTTTGCTGAAGTGACACAAATGTAACCCGCAAACTAAAGGACAAAAACACTTACTTGCCTACTGGAGCACATCCAAAGTTGTTGTTTTGTTTACATCACATCCTGGTGGAGTAATTCGTCCCATATATTTTTGAAAAAATAAGATTAGTTTTGTGCTGTTACTTACGGTATTCGATACAATTTCCAAATGTTTTAAAAAATACCATGTCACCTACCCAGACCAGAGCTAGTTATTTAGCACTTATATCTTATTTTCTCTTACAAAAACGAACTAAACGTGCTATTTCTGAGAAGTCGTAGTTCTCGCACGAAAATAATTTTCAACTGTCACTGTGTACAAAGAAAAAGTGTTTGCTCCCCCCAGCAAGTTTACTTGGTTCAAATGTATTGGATATTTGCCAAAAATTGTGTCTCTTAAAATCAATTATAAAAATCGCCTGATATCCCGCTAACCGCTAAGAGACCATATTCTCCACGATTAGTATTGCAAAAACGCTAGATTTAGCTACAAAATCTCCAAATTGGCAACAGTGGTGTTTCGGTCACACTCTCTTTTGATCTTTGTCAACTTCATTTCGTTGAAAAAAAATTCTTCAGACGTTGAAACTTTACCTTGGACAAATTAATGAAATTCAAAGATTATTAGAAATAAAACATCTGAACATATTGTATCCCTTTCAATATTATTGGCTTTAAATCAAAGACGTTGTTTAGTAGATTTATTTTGCTTTTGTGGAAAACGTAGAAGATACAACTCAAATAATGTTAGACAATTTAAATTAAGATATTCAAGCAATTGAATCCAATCGAGACACTCGTCTACTACTAGTCTACTAGTCTGAGGGTTGCGGGTTCAATTACCCCCAAAGGCTATGAGTGTTTTCTGAAGACAAGCAAGAAGTTTCGCAGGTAGTGTTGTTCAATTTTACGATTTTTTGTGGTGTTCTCAATTTATGTATTTTTGTAAATATGAAACATACTTATATTTTTCTGTTGAATATTAAATAATGATTCTGAATATACATATGTTATTTGATTTTATTTTAGACTAGCTGTCCCCCACACGTTGTGTGCTTCCTGACAATATTTTGTTCGATGTTGCTTTGAAAGTAATTCACACCAAATGTAAGACTCTTACTTCTACAGTACTTTACGTATACGTATTTTCTTTCTATCAAGTTACCCATCTCTGGATAAAATTCTATATTTTATATAGAATTCTCAATTTCTAAAAATAATTGTAAAGTTCTGTAATATGTGTTTCAAATATCCCGCTTTCAAAAATAAAATGTGTATATCTGTAAAATTGCGTACTTTCACTGCTTTTTCTTCTCTTTCTCTTGGAAATAAGGCATTTTTGCGGAAAAAAATAACCCATATTTGAATCAAGATGCTAAGGTACCTCTTCATAGAATTTTACTAAAATCCATCCAGTAGTTTTTCGAGAGCGAACACAGACAGGAAAAAAGTTACTGTTTTATTATATGTATGATGATTTTGTGATAATTTTCCTAAAAAAAGCATTTGAACCTCGTATTTATATGTTTTGTTATTTTACCAGATTTTTTGCTGATTTAAAAAATTTTATCCAAATTTTTCAGTTTTTTTATCCAAATTTTGATTATTTTATAGGTTAATTTTCTGGCAACACTGCGTGCGCCGTGTAAAATGTAAAAAAAAATATTTTAATATATTTGAGATATCGGTCGATATCCCCCAATTAAAAATAACCCAGAAATTTAACTGACTTTCGCCAGTTGTTTAAATTATTAAATTCAAATGAAACAACTCCTTTGAGATGCGATAATTTTATTTACAAAATACATACTTACATATGTATGTACATGTCTGCATATTTATTAACTACACAGGCCTTAATCTTAAAAAAACAAGCTTATCTACGAGTATAACAGTATAAAAGAACTTAAAATTTACATATTTCCCTCCCAGGGATACGGCATTCCTAGTTCACTACCGCACTTTGGATGATCATTCATACCGCAAGGGTAAAAATGTGGCCAGTTTTTTATAATACGATAAATATTAGCTCCTGGACTTTTTGAGGATCTTGTCTAATTAAAATATTCATAAAATTTATTTTCATTTTTCATATTTTTCAACTAAATCTTACCTGATTTTGGGCCACTAATTTATAATTTAAATCAATGTATTTGTTGGTCGATGCATGGGCCAATAAATATTGTGTGGCTTCGATTTGTTTATCATTCGGTATGTAACGTCCAAAGTCTCCCAAAAATGTAATGGCCAATGAATTATTCGCATATGAATTTACCCAATTCCATCCACGTCCGACATAAACGTAACCGTCCGAACCAATCTGCAAATTAAATGACAAACTTAACATGTACACGCCCATTTAAATACTTTGACTTTAATAAATTCAAGCCAAGTTGAGTTTACTTTAGAAGTTGCAAATTATAATAAATAAAAATAAAATAGTAATAAATTATAATCAGCTGTGAGATTAAATTAATTTACCTTGATGTAAGCCGTAACAGGCCAACCTAAATAAGAGCCGCACTAGCGCGCGAGCTCAACGCTTGGTAATTGGAAAACCCGATTTTAACAGAGCGTTAAGTAGTAAAGTTGGCTGCAAACAAACTGTCATTGCTTTTTTGCGGAAAATTGGTGACATTTTAGTTACTTTCTGCTTTATCTAGCGATTTAATCTCTATTTTGCGTATCAATTTATTAAACAAAATAAGTTAAAGACAAACCCCCGTCTACATTACCCCCCGTCTTCATTAGCCATTAATATGTCTTATAAAAAAAAACAGTATTAAAAATAATGTTTTATTTATGAAATTTGAGTTTTGTTAGGACATATTAATGTCTAATGGAGACGGGGTAATGTTCATGACAGATAGTTGCGATCTTATTTAGGTTTATTATTGCAGCGTCAATGCTCGGCGCTAGACAGCGTTACGCTTTTCGCACTTCTTAAGGTATTTCTGTATTAAATAAACCTTTCAATTCACAAATTATTGTTGATTGTAAGTTGTATTCAATACAAGCAACTAAGTTATAAACGCATTGTTGTGTTGTTTGTATTGTTAAGCTTAAAATTAAAATAAATTAAACAAGCATTATCGACAATCGTAGAACATACATTATTTTTGTCTAGCACTGGCTGGACTTAAAAAGTATATTTTATTTTAGACTTAAGATATGAGTAATTATTGTTAGATCAAACATATTGAAGATACAATAAATAAATATGAAATCAAAAAAAAAAGCATTATCGACATATTTCTCCATTCTAAGATTTTATTTTAATATCTTCTATAAAAATAAATAATTTGAAATTACACATTTTCGTGCAACGTCAATCCACAACAAGGATCGAAAAATAAACTCTTAGTTGTATCAAAAAACGATCAAAAAGTTTTTATTCTCTTAAGGGGGATGCATACAGTGTTCAAAAGGCGACTAGTATTTTAGCAAAAACGCGAAATATTAGCTTTTCGACGTTTAGAATGAAAATCAAAATACTATAACTAACCAAGGCTAAAGCTAAAATAGCCGACACTTTTTAAACGCAGAAGCAAAATTAACATGCTGCATTTTCGATATTACAATTTGAAGAGCAGTTATCAAAATTTAAAGTTCAACAGAAGCAATAGCAATTATTTGTATTCCCTACAAATAAACATCTACGAAAAACAAAGCGCTCTCGTAAACTATCTAATAAATAAGCAGGGGTGTAAGACTAAACTACAACTACTGTTGCCAACTTTTTTTGCGATTTCCCACTAAATTTGTACTGAAAAACGCTAGAAATCACCAAATTTTTTGTTTAGTGGTTATTGAAGTGAAAAATGGCTAAAAATATAAAAATTACATTTAAATTCCAGTATATTTAAATTTATTTAAATTTTAAAGCGATTTCTGTTCAGTAGGTTATGCCATTTAACTATGGATATTACGCGATTGTATAATGACTAAGGAAATTATAAAAAAAATGAAAGAAAATTATTCAGGTAATCGACAGTTTGCCGAATTCTAGGCAAACTTGATAGTAATTTTTATCCGATATAGGACAATTAAACCTTAAAAATAGAAATTTTAATATAAAATTTTAAATAAATAAAATAATTAAAAAATTCTCCAGGATAATTCCTCAGTTTACTGTACAAATTGTTCAACTCGCTATTTTCTAATTCTCTTCTTCTCTACAAAAAATGAAAAGTATTAATTGACATTAAAAAATCTACGTGGGAATCCATTGCAAAACACTGAAAATTATTACAAATGAAAAAATAGCTTTGCTCAATATAGCATTCACTCTGACATCTTGTAGCATTGGTATAGCACGAATTATTAGCGCTTCTAGCTTCGCTTGTAGCGCGCACTCTGCCATCATCTTTAGATGTGACGATTTAGTCATTTTGACGATTTTTTTCCTCAATTGTACAGTTCGACGATTTTTTTTAACGCTTACATTTTAAAGATTTTTGACATAACTATTATTTTATTCAACATTTATTATGAACAAATTATAGTAAAAGTAAAAAACTATATATTAATTATAACACTATAAAAATCTGGAGTGACCTTCACTCAAGTTTACCATACCTAATGGAAACAGATATTTTTATCAGGGACCATTAATAACAGTTATCGTCTTAAAAATTTATTTTATAACAGTTATATTGAGAATTAAATAAAAAAAATCCATCTAAAACATCCATAAAATTAAAGTTAAAAAAAAATTATTTTACCGTGAAAAACAAAACTTTTTTAGGAGTTTTATTTTTTTCGTCAGAAAATAAAGCTCATTTTATGTAAATTGATAACCCGTTTTGGTCACCTTGCATTGCAATTGCATAAATCGTGATTAAGGTTTTTAATTTGTTATTGTTTGGTTAACGTTCTTCACAGGATGTTTTGCCATTCTTACCGGATTTTTGCGACATATCTCATACCTCGCTTTTAGTGCAGAACAAGAAAGCGAAGATAAGGACTATGAGGTTTAAAAAAGTTTTCTTGGAAATTGATTTTTTCTCTTATTTTTTACTTATATATATTGACAAAAAAAGTGAACAGTCTGTTCCTGCAACCAGGGAAGCGAGGAAAGAGCATTCTATGCTTTCAAATTGGTATTGAGCGGCCAACGTTCAAATCTGTTTACAAAAAAGTTATGTGAAAAAAACAAAATTTTTTGACGGATAAAATAAAACTCCTCAAAAATGTTCTTTTTTATAACGGCAAAATAAAACTCTCTTTTTAAGGGTTTCATTTAAACTTTTATTTTTTCGTTGAAAAATAACTCTATAACTATAGAGTTGAGATCGATTTTTTAAGAACACCATAGTTTCTGAAAGAGCTCGTCAATATGATATATGACGTTGACTCTAACTGATAACTGTTATTTACTGTCCCTGATTTATATAATAAAAGTTCAAGGAATGTACAAATCAAAAAATAATTAAAATAATTATTAACGTTTTGAGGTGTCAAGTAAACTGCCCCTTTCGATTATGCCCAAAAACAATTCAGCTCTTCATCTCTATATGCTAAAGGCACATACTGAATTTCATTTTGATTAGTCAAAGGGTATGACCTGTAGAGCCTTCACATCGACATCAACATCAATATTTTGTTACGATTACTAGGTATAGTAAAGTTAAAAGTTGGATATACTCATATATATAAGTTAAAAGTTGGATATACTCATATATATATTTTCTCAAGATAGCTATGTGTAACTTGGTGGCAGACAGGGCTGATAATTTTGGTAGAACTTTAACGGACTAAATACTCAGGTAAAGTAGAATGATTTTTTAGACAGGTTAGGTTAAATAAAACCTAAATTCGGAATTCTAGTAGACAAAAACAATTAAAGGAATTTTATTCATCAAATATTACACTGGTAAAACAATTTGTTTGTTTCCTTGAATTTTGTTCTTGCTTCTATCCTAAATTGACGCTTATTTTTTAAATAAGGCAACAGTTTTACTCTAGCAGCTTTTGTTTTTGAGTTATAGCTAATTACCCTCATTTACTATTTTTAAATCCTTCACCACAGGTGGAAAGGGTATATATAAGTTTGTCATTCCGTGTGTAATTTCTACAATATTCATTTCCGAACACATAAAGTATATATTTTCTGGATCCTTATACATAGAGAAGTTGATTAAGCGATGTCCGTCTATCCGAGTTAGTGTTGTATCAGAAGAGATACAAAAAATTTAAGAACACCAATCTGTCAGGCATAGTTTCGAAAATTTTGGTATTGCAATTCAGCAACATCGGATTATTCAAAAACCTCGCCCACCTATATTTTTTCACGTTTTTTTAATTTTTTTCGGCTTTTGCCTTTATTTGTCAAATAAATGTTAGACTGCAAAAGATATATCGCAAGGAATGCATACAGATCTTGGGGGATCAATAACCCCCTGCGAGTGTCGATTTTTGTTTTTCTGCTTTGATTTGTATTAGAGACCTTTATAGAAAGCAATACACATAGAGGACCCACAATGGACCCACAGGGTACCCACTGGTAAATAGGAACAGTTAAAAGGCACATGG
The DNA here is from genome assembly GCA_949628195.1 of Phasia obesa. Classification (NCBI taxonomy): domain Eukaryota; kingdom Metazoa; phylum Arthropoda; class Insecta; order Diptera; family Tachinidae; genus Phasia; species Phasia obesa. The sequence continues at coordinate 89,704,646 of OX451217.1, forward strand.
GGGGTAAATATGAGGAAATTTTTTTTTGTAAGTATTTCTTTAGTCTGACCATTCTAACTCAATATAGATTGCAGAAAGGTCCTAAATTTAACAAAAAATTTCAATAAAATTTTTAAAATTTTTTTTAAATTTTTAAAAAAATATTAATAAATTTTTTTTTTAAACTATTTACAAAATATTTTCAAAAAGATATTTTACAGAAAAATATTCGAAAAATTTTAAATTGTTGCAATTTCTTTCCATACGCATAATTTCTTACTTTTAAAAATTTTTATAAGCAAACGCTGTTGTTTCAAAAATTCCACATGAAATAATGCACAGCTTTGATAAAATGTTGCCAGAATGATTTCAATGTTTATTCACAGTAAAAGCAGGGAACTACTTCTGCAACATTTTTTCATGACTTTTACATACTTTTATGTATATACATACATACATACATATGTAATTTGACAGCATTTTGAATGAAAAACTGTACAGAATACTGGGCTTTAAATTGCAACACATTTCGTATTTTTTTTTTTATTTAGCCGCAAATTTTTCATTTAGCAGTTAGCATTTTTTTAATTACTTATTTAGCATTTGTTGGCATTATTTTGTTTTAGAAAAACCATAAAGTAATTATGGCCTGAACAATTTATATTTTGGGCATTAAAATTCCTTTAATATTAATTTAATTAATAGCGTTATATTAGCCCAAATTATAAATTCACCAAAAATTATTACGGACTATGATAGTTTCTATGGCCATTTCGATACGTGCTTAAAGCAAATGGGCATTATTTCATGCGGAATTTTTCTTTTGTTAACATTTGTAAAACAATGTGGTATACTTAAAAGCAATAAAATCGTAAATTCTTCCAAATCACGATATAGACACTACATTTTAAATGTCAAATTTTCCTTGTGAACTAATAAATGTTGCTCAACATTTTTCACAAATTCGAACAGAGTACTAGGCTTAACGAAAAATGAAAATCCCTATCTGAAGAGTAACTCTGTTTTACGAACAACAAAAATCCCTTTCGAAAGGTCAACTCCGTAGTACGAAAACAAAACAGTATTAAAAATAACGTTTTTTTATTAAAAGTTGGACTAATGTTAAGACAAACTATTGCCGAATGTAGACGGTTCTTAGTAAATATTTAAACGTTTCCAGATAAATAAAAGTGTATAATAATAAACACATAAATTAAACTTAATAATGTTGTTGTGTTAATAACAATTATTTTAATGTTTAATGTAAATTTAATTTTAGTTGAACTACTTTTTATAAATGAATTAATCAGGCTTAAGTTCTTTATTATCCATTGCATTTTGCTAGTGTCTAATTTTTCTTTATCTCTTTATAACAAAGAAATTAAGCCTAAATAATTATTATTTAAAGCAATATTCAGAAAAATAAATGGTTCAATTCATGTCTAAGCATTCAGAATTAGCAAAAGGTCAACTTAATGTTCCACATTCCAAGAACAAATTAAATAATATGAGTCAGAAACTCTAGAGTGACAGCCAGTTTTAACGCAGGTGAATGGCAGCAGATCTTTGTGCTCTTTTTAATTCACTTTCTATGCTATTGCATCCTTACTGATTGAAGTTTTTCACAAAACTAAATTATACATTTCGTTAATATAATTTAGAAAATAATATTTATGGTCTCTTGCCTTTTATCATTAAGATTCATGATATTTTATGGGACCCTTGTTATGTTGCTTTAAACTCTTTCTGGAAATGAATCATCGTCTTTAATCCACAACGAAACACAATCCATTATTACAATACAAAATATTTATTAAAGTGTAATACTTGAACTTTCTTTTGTAACTGCTTTTTGTTTAGGGTTATTCTCACTAAGTTTCACAATTAAGTTGCAGTGTTACCAAGTTTTCATCATATTTTCCCATTTGTTTACAAATACAACTCTGACATCGTTTCGAAATTGCTTTCGAAAAAATTTATTTTTCTTTTTCTTGTATTTTTTAGACCAAATAATAAAACTGTATATTTCTAAAAGTTGAATTGTGCCTCGAGTTAACACTGACAATAAGCAATAATTTGTGTATGATTATTTCTTATTGTCATTGCCAAAGCGCTTGCGCTTTTACTGGGATATGCGACTTCAAAGTTTACCTACGTTAGACTCAACGCTTTAATTGCGGTAGGTCGTTTACTGATTTAATATAAAGATGGTTATATTTATTCTGCACAGATTTTCGCACTTTTTTTTAAGAAATATGGTTGCTATTTCCAAACCCTTTTATCTCAGGGAATCAAACCTGGTGGATTAGGAAGACAAAAGATCATACCAACAAACTGTGTTCACACTTTTTTCCAAAAGTGTGAAAGATGGAAGGGTGTGGACAGTAAATCAGATACTGTTGTCATACCTTTCGGTGGCAGTTGTTTTGGTACGTGTGGCATTAAGATCTATTGTCTTCCTTTTCCACGAGTTTTAATTCCCTAAGATGGAAGGGTTTGTATACAGTAACCATAAAATGGGAAAACATTTTTTTCAAAAACGTGTCAATTATAAAAATTTGATTGGAATTACCAGGCCATCAACTACGAAACTGATGTAACTGTGCATTAGGGTGGACAATTTGTCTTTTTATGTGAGAAGTTATTTTACAAATTTTTATTGTGATAGAACCACATTTTGAGGCGTCGCAAAAGCTTTGTACGTAGTTGTTTGTCTTTTAATTTTATGTTTATATTTATTTCAAGTTTATTTAAACTACGTCTAAAACAATACAAAGCATAAAAATTTATTGACCATCGTCATTTTATAACCTTTCTATGTTGGAATTGCAACATTTTGAATGGAAATAAATTTATATATTCCAAAGTAAGCAGAAGTAAAATACCTTTAAATATGAAAAACAACAAATTTTATAACTTCAATTTCATCCTTATCCATTATGATATTTTTTAATTCGTCGAATGTTGACTGAAAGTCAAAACAAAATCGCCATTGATTTTAAAAATAGCCATAAAGAAGCCATGTCGCGAAATCAAGAATTTGATCGCCAAATAGGATTGAAAATCGCCACGTTTGGCGAGAAATCGCCATATTTGACAACTCTGTTGTTTAGTAGTAGTTTGCGAAGCTAAAGAGTGGTTTAGACGGTATGATTTTATGTACGTAAATTCCAATAGAAAATAATATCAAATTTGATCAGTGTTTAAGAAATGAGAGTAAAAATCCTATAATAGATTTTTAATGTTTACACCATTGCACAGTATAGCAGAATCAAAATATTTTGCAAACAACTCAGTCATTTGTAAAGGGCTAGGCCGAATGATAAAAAATGTGACATGAGCATAGCAAAGGAGTATTTGAGCTTAAGTTTTGACACTGGGCACTATTCACTTGCCAACGATTTCTAAGTAATTTAAAATTAAAAATTTGTTTTGGTACCCTGGTCCAGTTTTTTTAAAATACGGTGTACAATTTTGAGCAATTTTTTTAATATTTTTTTCGTAGTTAGCAAGCAAAATATAAAGTGGAAAAATTGAAAGATTATATCTTCTTTGAGTTAAAAATTAGACGATTTTCAATTTAAAAATTCCAAAATTATTCCAAATACTGAATGGGCAATCAATCTTGATTTTAATAAAAAAAAAATTTATTACGGAATATATACAAATTATATATTTTTTATAGTTAACTATATGTGCGAACGTTTAAACCAAATTTTGTGTAAAATTGATCATCCTTGTAGAAAATGGAGGTTATTTAATTTGACCTTTTTATATCGAACTTTTGACTTTAAACTATGTGTTCTGAAATCCCAAAGCTAGGATTGAAAAAAACTAGACTGCTGTACACCCAATTATTGCTGAAAGTATTTTTGACCCTTTGTCAATATGGGGTCTTTATAGGCAAAATACCAAAAAATCTAATTTTGGGATTTTTGGTCTTAATTTTGGGAATAGTGGAATTTCCTTTACCTTAATGTTGCATAGTTTGGCGATTTTATTTTCGTTGACTAATTACATGATAGCAAATTTTAGGGTAAAATAAGTTTGAAATTTTTAAATTGCAAATCCTCTGGTTTTTAACTCAGAAAAAATATATTCTGGAAAATAGTCTTCACTATTTTAAACTTTGCTCACTAAGTACTAGAAAAAATGTAAAAAAAAATTACCAAAAAATTTAGTCAAAAAACTGACCCAGGGTACGGAAAAGATTTGCTTACAACTCCCTAATTTTAAAACATAAATTATAGATCGAAGCATCATTTTTAGGTATTAACTACACCTTTAACACCATGTATAATTTTTAAATATCAAATAAAATTAAGGACAAAATGCTCTAAAAGCATATTCAGGTGAGAGGTACCCACCTTTGAGACCACATAGCGCCACCCCTGGCAAGTGGATGGTGCCCAGCGTCGAAACTTAAGCTCAAATAATCCTTTGCTATGCTCATATCAAATTAGATCAATCGGCCCAGCCCTTTTAAAAAAATATCTGAATTATTTCCAAAATATTTTAATTCTGCCCCACTCTACATTGCCGTAGAGTAAAACATGGTGCAATGAACACAATTGTTTTGAGCTTTTTCTGTTGTTTACAAAATTTCAGTGATGCTAGCTTAGCTTTTCTTGGGCTTTTATTAGACTGGTAGACTTTGTTCTCACCAACTGACGTTTGATGATTGAATACAGTCTTCTCGTCTTCCTTTATCTGAGTTTGGTTGGTTAAATGGATGATTCTTACAACTAAACACTACCCAAAGTAGATAGATACAAAGAGTGCTTGCTGATGACGGACGTAGCTTTCTAGAAAATGTACATTCCTTTCTGCTGGTGTCTAAAAATTAAACTTTCCCATTTTTTCTTTAATAATATCACCTAATTTATAATTTAATTTATTTCTTAGAGAGAATAAAAACGAACTTAAGCTTAATTGGAAATTTCATCTGTATGTAAAATACTAATAAAAATTTCAAATATTCAATATTTTTCAGTTTCAAAGTATTGTGTACAATTTTCAGCAAATTTTTTGTTACTTTTACTCGTATGATATCTTCTTTAGTCCAAAAAAGGGCCACTAATCTTTTTTGTTAATAGAAAAAAACAACTGTTTTGAACAACCGAGACCACAAAAAGAAAGAAGAGAAAGAAATCAAAGATTGTTGAGCAAAAAATATCAAAGGAATTGCCAAAAAAAGTTTTATAATTTACATACATATGTATGTATGTAAAGAGTGATTTTTTAAGAGCTTGAGAACTTTTTTTTTGCAAAATCTCATCGGTTCTTTATTTGAAACGTTAGATTGGTCCATTCCATTGTCCATTTTTGGGCAACTTTTTCGAGCATTTCGGCCGGAATAGCCCGAATTTCTTCGGAAATGTTGTCTTCCAAAGCTGGAATAGTTGCTGGCTTATTTCTGTAGACTTTAGACTTGACGTAGCCCCACAAAAAATAGTCTAAAGGCGTCAAATCGCATGATCTTGGTGGCCAACTTACCGGTCCATTTCTTGAGATGAATTGTTCTCCGAAGTTTTCCCTCAAAATGGCCATAGAATCGCGAGCTGCGTGGCATGTAGCGCCATCTTGTTGAAACCACATGTCAACCAAGTTCAGTTGTTCCATTTTTGGCAACAAAAAGTTTGTTAGCATCGAACGATAGCGATCGCCATTCACCGTAACGTTGCGTCCAACAGCATCTTTGAAAAAATACGGTCCAATGATTCCACCAGCGTACAAACCACACCAAACAGTGCATTTTTCGGGATGCATGGGCAGTTCTTGAACGGCTTCTGGTTGCTCTTCACTCCAAATGCGGCAATTTTGCTTATTTACGTAGCCATTCAACCAGAAATGAGCCTCATCGCTGAACAAAATTTGTCGATAAAACACATTTCGAACTGAACACTGATTTTGGTAATAAAATTCAATGATTTGCAAGCGTTGCTCGTTAGTAAGTCTATTCATGATGAAATGTCAAAGCATACTGAGCATCTTTCTCTTTGGCACCATGTCTGAAATCTCACGTGATCTGTCAAATACTAATGCATGAAAATCCTAACCTCAAAAAAATCACCCATTATATGTCTAATTTTTTAAAAGCAGAAGCAAGGTATATTTATCTTACTAGGTGGTGTCGTCCGCCCAGCTGATTTAGTAGTTCGACATGTCAAAAGTTGTATGTGTTCAGAAATGTTATAGTGTAGAAGTGAGAAAGCAATAAAACATGCCTTCTCAATTATCTTATATGTTTTTTGACGTTTCGAACTACAAAGCAACAACAAAATGCCATGTTGTTCTTGTATTTTTTGTAGGGATGCCACTACCTAGTAAAATAAATATACCTTGAGCAGAAGTTTTTAAATTGTTTCCAGTTTATTTATTTTGAAAATTTGTTGTTAATTTTTTTTTGTTTTACATAAAAAACAAGGTAGACTAATAAAATCAAGAAGAATACCTAAAAATAAATTTTTTTTCGTCTTGATTTTTTCAGGAAGGTTTTCCTTATTAAAATAATAAGACCTCCTTCTTGAAAAAACCATAGAGATATCTTTTTAATTTTAATAGGTATTAAGACACTGTTTTTTATGTGTGTATGTATGTACATATGCAATGTATTAAATTTAATACAAAAAATTTAATCATAAAATAGGATTATTTCCATTCTATTTGTGTGTTGCACGTGTTGTAGCAAAGGTTTACATATAAAACGAAAAACAACAACATTTTTACAACTGCCGTAGTATTTGACTTACCACATAAATGTACAATACGTTGGGAATTGAACAAATTTCAACAAAACTTAATTTAAGTAAATACAAAAATATAATTTTCAAGTTACAAAAAGAAAGTTTACTCACATAAAAATTTGATTGTATGTCGGGAAGACCTTTTTCGGCAATAGCCGAATCTTGAATGGTGCGCATTTTTATTGAACACTTATAAATGGTGTAGCAGGGTGTTGACTGAACTCCGATATGAGTTATTAATACGTACGGAATGGGATGTTTTAAGGGCACTGATAATTTGTTGGCCAACTCCGAAGCCCCCCATTGTAAGCGATCCACCACTAAATGTCCATTTCCTAAATTCGGAACTGAGATACTTAAAAATTCAAATCGAACCAAATCTAAACAAAACGAAACAAAACTTTAAGAGAATTAAGTTTCACTTACACGTTTCATGTTCATAATTATTTCCAAAAAAAATTGGTCCTCTCGGCAGGTGAGGTTTTTCTCGAGTCACCTCAACATAAACAATTATTCCAGCAACAACTAATACCAAGGCAATGAGAACGGAAAGTAATTTCGATGTGGTTGTGAGTTTTTGTGTGAAAGTGTTCGTAGTGGACGTTCTTGTCTGGTTAATACCTTAAAGGAAAAAACAAGAAAACATTTTTAAGAAACACCCACCTTTGACATTGATAAAAAGCAGGTAAATGTAAGAGAAATCAAAATTGAAATGTGATATTTAAACAATTTTCTTTTTCATTTTATTTATTGTAGCTTAACAAATATCTAACTGATTCAAATTATAAATCGGCAAAGTTATACTAAACTAGCTGGCGTTTCGCTGCACTCATCCACAGAAAATGCAATGAACACTGGGAAGAAAAGTATGGCCAACTCTTAGCCCGAAAACGCACGCTATTCTCGCGACAACACTGTTTTAGTTTATATATAACGTACAACCCCCACTGTTTTCATCCAATTTGTTTTTTGCTAAACTGTGCGGAATAACTGTGTAATATTATTTCATTTTTTATGGGAGGTACCACTCCCACTATCCTAATCTAGTCTAAGGCTCTGGATTCGAGATCCACAAATAAATAATAGTATGTAGTACATAATACGTAAATTTAGTTATTTAAATATAAAATTAGATAACATTTAACAACATCATTATTTAAAGAAAAATCAATAAATATGCTTATAAAATTTATTAAATTTAGTACAAATTCTTTATTTGCTCTGAATACTTTAATTGCCAATGAATAAAAATAGCGCGTACAACGACATGGAAACATTTCCTTTTAATAATTTAAAACAAAGGTGTCATTTAACATTATTATTCGGTTTTTCATAGTTGGCAAGTTATGCACATTAGTATAAGGGATACCTGTGCAAGACTCTACCTATTGGAGTTCTATAGACACTCGATAATAATTTTTCACTTTGTATGAGAGGTACTACACTCACCGTCCCAATCCAGTATGTGTTTTGTTAGAATATGCACATAAGTATGATATCCAGGTAATTGGATAATAATTGTTCACTTTGTATGGGAGGCTCCCCGCCCACTGTTCAAATTCAGCCTCTGTTTCGCTAAACTATGTATGTATGTATATCAATAAGGGCGTTACTGGTGCAAAATTTCAAAGATTGGCCTATTATAGTTCTCTAGCTACTTAAAACTTGGCCGTGAAAGTGGGCGTGGTCAATTTTTCCATCCGTTAAAACCTAAGTTGGTTTATAACGAAGATTAAAAAAATATTGGCCAAATCGGTGCAGCCGTTCTTAACGACATTTGATTTTATTTATACAGGTAGATTAAGTCCAGCCAGTGCAGGGCAAAACATTTATTTTCATGGTTTATGTTATAACTTTTGATGCATCTCAATGGAATTATCCCTATATGTCCATACAATGTGTGAACTTTATGTGAGAACATTTTTGTTTATTCGCTTTATTCCCCATTTCTTCAACCACAATCATGAAATTATGTTTCTAAAGGACTAATGAATGTGCGCTCTCGGTTCCTAGTTGGCCTAACCGAAATATAAAACAAATTGGTTTCTAATATACTTCCTTGAAAAATACCGGCTTCAATTAGCTAAGTTGAGGTTATTTCACTTTGAACATACGATTAGTTGAACAACTTTCTAACATCTTATAGAAGGTTTTGGATAAGTGTTGCTTTAACTTATACATACATACATATGTATGTATATTAAGCTTGTAATACCTTATTGATTTCTTGAGAAACGTCGATGAATAGCACAGCGCTTTAAAATACATACATACATTTAATAATCTGTGTGTTTGTTCCATTGTGCTATATTATTTCTGGTTTCGAGTTAAAGATTCGTTGAAATATGCATATCTTTTCTCGCTTACAATTTGGTTCAGCAAAGTTATAAGAAACCTTACACTACAATGGCATACAAAATGAAAAAAATTGTTTTTTTAGTGCTGTTGGACAACTCAAACAACTGGTATCATCAAAGTCAAACCCATAGCGAACCCCTAACGCTGATATCTTCGGATATATATGTACTTGCTTATAATTAACGTCAACATTTATAAATTCAATTGTTAATTGGCCGCTAAAAAAGATTTTTAAATTTGTTCTTAATATTGAATATTTCAATTTCATTTAAAACGTTTACCTATAAGTGAAATAACTGCAAAATGAAACTTTTTATGGAAAACAGAAATAAGTTGTCTACTTCCATGAGTATTAAAAGTGCCTCGCGTATTGACACAATAATTACTAAGTTTTATAGGAAAATATATTCTTATTTTGAAGTATGTGTACCTAAAATAAAAATGAAACCGCCAGTTGGTCCACCATGGAATTCTAAGGAACTCTCAAGGTTAAAAAACTTAAAAAATAAAAGTTATAAAAAATTTAAGAAGTCTGGTCTGACAATAGATTACGGAAAATATGCAGTTTGCCGTGCTGAATATAACTCTTTTAATCGTTGGCTATATAACAATTATATCAATGGCATGAAAAATAAATTTACTCGTGATCCGAAATCATTTTATACTTTTGTAAATTCGAAAAGAAAATCTAGCGGCTATCCCTCTGTAATGAAGTTTTGTGGATGTGAATCTAGTGATGAAAGTATTATTTCCAACATGTTTGCTGACTTTTTTGCCAGTACTTACTCCAACGATCAATTTAATGATAAAAATGAATATCCATACATTAGCCATTCTAACAACAACATTTGTCTTCCAACACTAAATTTGACTGAAGTTGTATATAACTTGAAGAAATTGAAGATGTCATTTAACCATGGCCCTGATGGTGTACCAAGCTGTATTTTAAACCGTTGCGCAGAGTTAATAGCTTCTCCGTTAACATTTTTATTCAATATTTCTATTATAAATGGTTATTTTCCTAAGTTTTGGAGAGAATCTTTTATTATACCATTATACAAATCTGGTAATAAGTCTGAAATAACGAACTACAGGGGAATAGCTAAACTAAGTGCCATTCCAAAATTGTTTGAAAAAATTGTTGCTGATTACTTCTGTCATCAATTTTCTTCTATTTTATCATCCAATCAACACGGCTTCAGAAAGGGTTGTTCAACTACTACAAATGTTCTTCAACTAACCTCCTTAATTAACTCTGCTTTTATTGAAAAGAAACAAACTGATGCTGTATATACAGATTTTAGCAAAGCGTTTGATAAGGTCAATCACAAGCTTCTTCTGATGAAACTAAACATGCTTGGTGTTACCCGCATTAGCTTTAATTGGTTGCAGTCGTATTTAACATGTCGTAGTCAAACTGTTCGTTTTAATAATCGTTCATCAAAATGTATTGCTGTTTTGTCCGGTGTTCCCCAGGGAAGTCACCTGGGACCTATTCTTTTTTCCATTTTTATTAATGATCTTCCCAGTGTTATAAACTCCTCACATGTATTAATGTATGCTGATGATGTCAAAATCTTTTATAGCTTCAAGAATTATGCAGATCATATAAATTTGCAGAGTGACCTCAACAATCTTGTTTTATGGTGTAGACACAACATGATGGTTTTAAATATTAAAAAATGTAAATGCATGAGATTTTCAAGGAGTGATTTTATCACTGTTAACTACTTCTTAGGAGAACATGAGTTGGAGGTAGTTGATTCATTTTTGGACCTTGGAATTTTGCTGGATCCTAAACTTAATTTTATATCTCATATTACAATGACTGTCAACAAGGCTCGAGGTGTTCTTGCATTTATTAAGCGCTGGTCAAAAGAATTTTCCGACCCTTACATCACAAAACAGTTATTTGTGGCTCTGGTTAGACCTATCCTGGAATATGGGTCAGTAATATGGGATCCTTATTATAACGTACATTGCCAACTTCTTGAATCTGTTCAAAAACAATTTTTGCTGTTCTGCTTACGTGGTTTAAATTGGCGTGACGATGCGAGGTTTCCTTCATATACTAGTAGGCTTGCTTTAATTAAACTTCCTATTCTAAAAAGTCGTCGTATTATGTTAAATGTTTCTTTTATGTTAAGTACTATCAATGGTAATACTTGTTGTGAATTTCTGTTAGCCAATATTAAATTTAATGTTCCATGTCGTAATATGCGTAACTTTATGCCTCTTTTTGTTCAAAATTATAGTACGAATTACGCTATGGCTGATCCTCTTGTGCGATTATGCAATCAATTCAATAATTTTTATAAAAATATTGATTTCTCTTTAAATTTAAATATAATTAAAAGAAATTTAATTGTAATTTTAAATACTGTCTAATATAATAAAATCTCTACTAATTTAAGTTCTTATGTAATAGTCTGTAAGGATAACATCCATTGACTACAATAAATAAATAAATAAATAAAAAATTTGTGAACATAACAAAAAAAAAAAAAGTCCAACGTTTTTTACCTTCAAATGGGTTCCTTCATTTTTGGTTGAGGAATGCCTCATTTTAAAGTAACTACGAAATGAAATAGCACCGAATAAATTTGTATCTACCACTTAAGCTTTTTTGCTTGCCTCAGAATTTGTATCCTATTTGGTGTGTCCAGAGCTGGCTTGTGAAAGTTTATCTATATTGCCTGATTTGACAGGTCGCAATGCTTTTCGAATTCTATATAAATGTTAGAGTTTTATAAAAAGCCTTAAGGTTGAGTTAGTTTTTACTTTCCGTTCTGTTAGGAAACAGCAGATTCATTTTTGATAAATAGAAAGAAATGTGTACATGGAGTTAGTCTTTCTGTTCCGTTCCGTTCTGTTGCAGACGAACCTGTTAAAATGATCTTGATAAATGATCTTAGATAAAAGCAAGAAACAGCTGACAATCTCTCAACAAAAAATCATTATTAAATTATTATAATATGTTTAAACTATTTATTTTCTTTATTTGTAGAATGCAGATAATTAATATATTAGAAAAATAAGCAGTGGAGAAGATAAAACTGAATATACATATGCTTTCAAAGCAATAGTTAATAAGTACGTTTTTACAACAACACAGAACAGAAAGTAACAGAACGGCAACACAAAGTGAAGACTAATGAGGCCTTTAGCTTCAACATCAGGAGTAAATACCTGGGGCTGTAAAGTAAATATATAAACTAGAGCTGCAGCACTACAAGAGTTCGTGATTTGGTTTACTTTTAAAGTCAGGGTGCTGACCACCTTATGGACAACCAACGGACCTAACATGTATGACACTACATAGTTTTTATTCATATTATAATTTGATTTAACCATATAATTTTTATATTTGATCATAATATAAGAAATTTTTATAATATTATGGTCATATATACCTATTGTAAAGTAATATTTTTCTACTGACTTACTTTTTTTTAATTGAATATTTCAATTTTACTGAAAGAAGATAAAAATTAACTGTTGATTTTGACTGCACCGAAAATCAGTATTTTATTGTCGTTTGTTTTTTTAACAACAGTCATAAAATGTTAAATAAAAATTTTCTTCCTAAAACAACCATATTTTCATTTATTTTTAACTTAACTGAAAACTTTTTAAATGAACTACAAACAGTTAAGGTTAAACTTTTTTGAGTGCAGTCTATCAAATCTAGTTTTTTATTTACTATTCAGACGCTGATAATAAACCCTGTGGCAGTTAAAATAAGTGTTCGTTAAAAGCAAATGCGTAACCGAAAAAGTTATATTTAAGAAGAGGCGAGTTTTTTTGATAAATTCACACGAAGGTCATTTATAAGCGAAATTACACCAAAGATTCAAATGTTTATTAAAATATCACCAAAACAATAAATTTTAAAAAATTATTCAAATTTTAGGAAAAAAGAAACAAAAAAATTGTAGTTTTATAAAAAAAATTAAGAGTCAAGTAAAATTCTAAATTTTTACAAATAAGGAAGATTTAAAAACTCAACTAACTCAACTCAAGCTATTAAGGGTGGTTGTCATAACTGGTCAATAAAGTTATCGACAATTAAATGTCACTTTAGCACACTTTACAGTTCACCTTAACCTTTCACAACCTACTTGTAAAATAAATTTCATTAATTTGAAATTACGGCACCGCAACAGCAAATAAAGATTACAGCTGAATAATTAAAATGTCGATGCCAAAAGAAAAAATATACGTACAGGCCAGCGAAAATATGGCATCCTCAAAAAAAAAAAGAAACGTAAAACTAATTCGACTTAAATGACCAGCTGGTTGTTATGGCGAATTTATTCAATGTTGCTTTGGCTCTAAATATATTTCTAATATCTTTGTCTTGGCGAAAATGAATGAATTCGCCATTGCTACAACAGCTTCAATAGGAAGCTGATAACTTTTGTTTTATTTTTTTTTTTGTTTTTTCAAAAGCAAAGAACATTTCTTGTTTAGTGTATTGATTGACTACAAAAGTAAAACTTACGAAAATTTTATATTTTTGTTACCATTTCATTAAGTTGTCAGCAAGGCGAATTCATACCAGGTGTGAGCAGTGTGGCAACAACTACAACAAAAAAACCTTAACATTCTACTAGCAGATATAAAACAATGTATTTTTGACAAGACTTTAGCAAAAACAATCAGCTGAGCTAACGCCTCCACCTGGTATAAATTCGCCGTCATGTTAAGAAATAAATCAGTAAAGTACGAGTCAGACTCACACACGTACTGAACGTACTACGTTGAATACAACTGAAAAAATACAAGTTGTTATATTTTTCACGCCTTCTGGGGCACCCTTTAATTTTTAATTATTTTTTATACTAGAGCATAGTACTAATTACCCTGTGTATATATCAAGCGTCTGCCTACAACATTTAGAAGAGAAGGTCAAGTTTCTCAAATTCGCGACATCTAGGGAACTCCCTTTTATTTTTATTAAATTTATTTTCGTTTCTTGTTATTACAGTAGACAGTGCTAAATATAATCTGTATAAATTTTAAGTGTTACCCTATTACTGTTCAAATATAAGGACTTTCTCTCAAAATATCAGGAGCCTACGTATTGCGGTTGAAAAAATATAATTGAAAAACATGCTATTGCGGAACACCCTTTAATTGTTATAGCGGCGATGGCAACACATCTACTGTAAAAATTTCAAGAGTCTACCTTTTACAAAATATGGATATACGAGTATACGTGTAAATCACGGCACTGTCGGAATACCCTTTAATTATTTAACTAACTATTTGTGAAAATTTCAAGAGTCTCCCTATTATAGTTCAAAAATTAGGCCATATAAATATAAATCTCGTCACTGTCGGAAAATCCTTTAATTTTTACTATTTGTTATAGAGGACGTAGTAATATATAATCTGTAAAAATCTGTAAATAAAGAGTTGATAGACTCTTGGTTCAAAAATTATATCACATTCATACATATCTCGTTACTATCGGAACAACCTTTAATTTTTAGGTTTAATTTTGTATACTTGTTTATAGAGCGAACATAGTTTTAGTTACTGTCTACAATTTTTAAGTGGTTGCTTTCTACAGCTCAAGAAATAAAGACATAAACTAAAGTAACACTCACTTTCGGAAGAAGTGTTTGTTGCTAAAGCGGCCGTATACACCTTCTCCGAAAATTTCAAGAGTTTACCTATTATGGTTCAAAAATTAGGGCATATACATGCAAATTACGTCACTATCGGAACACCCTTTAATTTTTAGTTTGATTTTTTTATACTTTATACGCTTATAAAACGAACTAAATTTTAATTACTATTTGTAAATTTTAAGTGTATGCTTCCTACAGTTCAAGAAATAAACACATATACGTGAATAACACGTCTCTATTGGAACACCCTCTAAATTTTAGTATTTATTACTATATTGGCAACAGATATACATCTTCTGTGAAAATTTCAAGGGTTTACCTATTACGGTTCGAGAGATAAAAGGTGGTGACGGACAGGAGGACGGATAGACGGACAGAAATTGTAGGGAAAACAATAGGGTTACGTTTTTCCCTTTGGATACGGAACCCTAAAAAGAAAGTGTATACCCTCTTATTGTTAAAATATTCTTGGTAAAACTGGATCGATCTGATTTATTTTAAAATTCTATTTACTGTTTTTTAAATCCGATTGTCATACATACGTTTTTTTGTTTGCGACGGAGAACCATTGGCTTGTAAAAATTTAAGTCGCTGCCGAGTTTTTTGTGAATTGACTTTTAATAAGAGTTTCATAATTGGCAGGTAAATATTAAATGAACATTTAATTCACGTGTTTGGAATTCAAGTTTTATTTTTAACCAGTTATTTGAAAATCGCTTTAATTATTATTTATTTAGAAGAATATCGGGTTTTCTTCGATTTAAAAAATTTGGTAAAACACAGGTCTTAGCGTCGACTAATTTTGCCACAAATTAATTGCAGCTTTTCAGTAACAACAAAGTATACGCTTTAGCTTGAGTAACTTTTTGTAGATGGTGACATGAGGAATACGATGAAATTGTATATATTTTTTTACTTGTATGTAGTTGTTGCGTTTTATTCATAATTTTTTTTATTGTTTTTTTTTTTTGTAATGTGTTTTGGTGGCTCATTATACTTTTAGAATTGTTGTAGTTGTATTTTTATGACAACTAAGCTCATTACAGCTGGGTGTGACTTTTTTTTTTTGTATTCAGAATTAAATAACTTTTCAATTAAATTAAATTACATTGTTAATTAAGTAACGATTATAGCAAATTTGCAGCGAAATCCTACAAGTTCGCACACTAAAGTGACTGACTTAAATAAATGTTTTAACTTTTCGATACAAGTTTCTTGTTGACGAAAACATTTTATGTTAAACCGGCAAGTGGCGATATAAATTTTGCGATAAGAGACGTCGGACTGACAACACGTTTACTACTAAAAGCTTATTTTTGTTTTTGTTTAACAATTTATACAAATAGCATTCAATTATTTATAACATTAAGTGTTGCCAGTAATTGGAAACAAGAAGCCAAAAAGGCCAAAAAATTCAAAAAATTAATCAAGCGTGAGCGGAAATTTTCAAATAAATATTGCATATTTTTATAAAATAATGAAATTTTAATCTGAGAGGCTTTTGACAAATCAATTACAAAAAGTTGGCTCTCGAATTGATTCTTATTTTGAAAATTTTTATTTATAAACTTTTAATTTAAAAATTTTCTGGTTTCAATAAAAAAAAGAAAAAATCGTCATCAACATGGGACAAACGCAAGGAAAATAGAGGCGCTAGCCATTTAAGGGACGCTTTTAATTTTCAGTAGGAACATTTTCGAAAACTTATCTGACAGATTGGTATACCAAGAATTTAATAAGTTACCTGGAGTCTTCACAAAAGATATTTCAACCTTAACACAGAGCGAAAATGTAAACTTTTTGGCGAAACTTTAACTCTTAGTGATTTATCTTCTGTCGAAATATGAGGTGTCTACTAAGTACGGTTAAAGAGATACATTCGTATGACAGATGTAGATATACAGGCTTTCATTTAATGGAAACTGTTTATATTTTGAGACTTTTGACAAAGTGTTGCATGTTTCAATCCTGTAAAAACTTTTTTGTATCGGTTAAGAATTCTCTTTTTTTTCAACGAGCCTTCTAAAGAATTAGATTAAACGGGTTGTTATAGACTGGATCGCATCAAACGAATACAATATTAAGATACAGTAAGCCTTCGTTCCTTCTTTCACATTATTTCTTCGATTTCTTAATAGCTTTCCGAAATCGTTTGCTTAAAATATAATAAAAAAAAAATCAATTGAGAGACATTAATGTACAAAAGAAGTATCTTTTGACTTCGGCCGTATCTGTTAAAATGAGGTATACAACCATTGGGTTCTACGATCGAAAATTTCGTCAAGCTTAATGCTAGGCATTACAGTGTAATGTAATAATAGGCCTAAACTGTCGGAAATAGTCTTCGTAAGACAAATTGTAAATGAAACTGTTAATCATGATCGTGTAACAAGCTCTGGATGAGGTTTTGCACACCTGATCGCAACATCGAAACAACTACACAAAGAGTACAAATTGATGTACCGTTTCTTCGTGTAACAATTGTTCGTGTTTTTTCGCTATATTTTGCTAAAAAAAAAAAGATCCGTTGTTTCACACCGTCTTTCTATTGCCTCTTTATTTGCACTTTTTTTCTTTAAAACGCAGTTTATGTTCGAACGCGTACTATAAAGATTAAAAATGCAGCGAGTAAAATTATATTAATAAAAATGGACACATATGTCTATTATTTGAAAATCGAACTATTTTTCTTAATTTTAATATTGAAATTACTTAGGTTTTTAATAATTTATTATTATTTTTTTTTTTTGTATTAGTTTTATTAATAAGTAAAATAAATATAAATGTACACATAAAAAAAATATAAAAGTATACATTAATTTATGCTTTAGAAATACTGAATTGTAAAATTCGTTCGCAGGATACATTGAAATAATCCATTACTTGCTCAGTGTTACCGAGTAATGGAAAATAATGAAAAATCGCCCAAAAATATAAAAATGAATTATTCTCCAAAAACGACGAAAAAACACCCAACATTTTTGGGTTACTTTTCGTATGAAATATTACCAAATTTTGTATGAAGATTTCTTGGGCTTTTGGGCGATTTCTCATAGTGTCATTTTGCATGCAGCCATAAATTACAAATATTTCAATATTAAAATAATAAATTAATTTAACCTTTTTGAGATTTTTTAAGAAGCGAAAATACAAAAAGACAAAATAATCAATCTCTAGGCGAAAGGGAGAACAACAAATAATAGGCGAAATTTAGCGTCAAAAAGGCTTACCTGGCAACACTGATAACAATTTATTTATGTGGAAATATGTATTTGTTTGGGATTGTTCGGATCTGGTTGGTTTGTTTTGTTTTTGATTTCGTTTCACTCTTTGTTTGTTCCCTGTGTATCTTCTTAAAAGTCTTTCGAGTGAATAAGATGTTACTCATTCTTGATATTGAAGTACAAGTTGTTGTAGTGATATGAATATCAATTGACACCTCAAAAGCAGACGTTAAAAACGATCTGTTCTTTTAATTTAAACTTATAATTTAATAACAGCAAATAACTACTAAAGGCTGATTTACATTGTCCCACATGTAATTAGATCCGTCTTAAATTTTTTTTCGAATGGGGAAAATAGAATAGTGTAAAAGTAAATTGTACTGATTAGAAGAGAAAATAGAAATTTGACAAGCGGATGGTAACTTTTATTTTTTAAACCATTTAAAAAAAATTAAGACTTTCTATTAGACCAGTGATGTATTTAAATAAAAATAGTGTATTTTCTTTTTTAATAAATATAATTTTAACAAGATAACTTGGAACCGTATTTAATATAAATAAATAAAATTATTTTTTATAATAAGAATAATGAAAAAGTAAAAGAGATTTACATCTGATATCTTTTGCCACTTTTTTAAGTACGGAGCGTAGTTTATTCTACCTATAATACAAATTTTGAAAATAATAAAAAATTAAAAGATTTACTTATATAGTTTAGGATTTGCCAAGTACATATATGAACCAAATGATATACATATGAATTTATGTACATACCACTCCCTTAATGCAACATAGTCATAGCATAGTCAACAGCAAAACGCTGCTGAAGTTATCAAAATTTATGCTTTATGGTGTGACTGGAGAAAAAATTTCTTACATTTAGCTTGAGATCTAATAATGAAATCATTTCACAAATGAAGACCACTTTTTCTTTAAGATTTTCAAAATTTAAATTTTTTGAGATATGACAATGTTACATTAAAGGAACGATATGTTATCACGCTGCTTGCATTTGTTTGCTTTTTCTTGATGGTTCAAACAGACGTCAAATAGCTTAAAATAGAAAAACCGGGTTTCCCTAAGATCATATTTGACCAAATATTTCCCTAAACAAAATACTTTATCTAACTTTTAATGCAGATAATTTTATTTTCATAAAAATTATAAATATCAAACATCTTGCAGTATACATAATTATACTTTATTCATTTAATGCTGTGAAGCGGCTTTAGTAGTGGTTTGGAATGGAAGAATTATTTATACTTGGATGATTCTGGTTTTCGTTGCCTCAATAAAAAAATAAAAATTATCCGGAATCAAAAGTTTACCAAAAAAAATTTCAATCCCAAAAATGTCACCAAGCATTTAAATTACACCTAAAATTGCAATTTTAATAAAAAAAGGTTAACTTATTTAAAAATCGAATATTCAGAGCAAAAGCTTATTACTACGCAAAAATTTACTAAAAATGAAAAAATGACAATGTCATAAAACAATCACAATTTTAATAAAGATATAAAAATTTCGCAAAACAAAAAAACAAATTAATAAAAATTAACATTTAATTAATAAATTTAAATCACCAAAAAATTAAAATTTTAAACTTCATTAAAAAACTATTGCACTAACAAATCAAGAACTTTACTAATTCCACCAATTTTTTTTACTTCGACAATTTAAATTCACATAAAATTCAAGATTGTACTACAAAAGAATTCAGCGGAAAACTTCAATTTCTCACAAAATTAGTGATAACAGTTATTTAATCACAAAATTTTAAATATCACCAAGTAACTGATATTTTACAAAAAAAAAAACATTGAAATTTCACCTGAACTTTTCCTTAATAGTGAAAAGTTTGCCAGCATATTAAAAATTAACTTTATCTCTTTCAGAATATAAATGTAAAAAACAAGTAAGAGGGCTATAATCGGCCGTGCCTACTACTAAAAAGGTGTTCGGGCCGCCCCACACCCCTACTTCTGTTGGTCCAAACTGAAGTCACTGATACTAAAACGATCAGACCAAAGTAAAATAAAAAGGACAAAACCAAAAAAAAACGAAGTCAATATTAACCCCATACAACCACCTCCGCTGTGGGTCCATTGGTCACCTTTATGATTATTGCTTTCTACAAAGGCATTTAATACAAATCAAAGATTAAAAACCCTATCAATTTATTGTTCGGCGTGTAATATTTAGTAACAAAAAACAAGGCAAACGAAAATCATTACAATAAAAAAATAAAAGCAACCTGAAAAAATATGTGTAGGTAGGCGTGGTTTTTTGCCCACAGCCCACTTTCAAAAGAAAGATTTGTACGATAGCTTTGTAAAGCAAAACTGTTTTTGTTTATTTTATGTCAAAATAGAATTCTATTGAAATTGTGATTGTAATAATGAAAAAAAAGGTGTCTACAGCTTATTAAAATCACCGTTAACTTAGTTTTTTGAAAAAGTGGACTTATACCACTTTAAAAAAAAGTGGCTCATGTCATACGGTATGACCTATAGTGTTCAGAAAATTTGGGATTATGCCCAAAATTTATACATCTCTTCATCTTCATAAACCAAAGGCACCTACCGAATTTTATTTTGACATGTCGTACGGTATGACCTGTACAAACTCCACAAAAATATTGGCATACACACCCACCCACCGACAGACTTCATCGCGAAAATAGCCAAAATGGATTCGGGAGACCTCAAAACGAATAAATAAAATGATTACTATACTTTACCTTATACTACGTATGGTAAAGTAAAAATGATCACAAATAATAAGTAGCTATGAAGTTTAGCTTAAGCCGCAGAAGTGTTAACATTTACCACCATTTCAACTAGAAAAATAAGAAAGTTAGTTTCTGTATTTGCATTTACGAAAAATTTGCTAAATTTACAGAAAATATGTAAATATATTGACTTTGGAGAAAAAGTAGGTGTTTTGTTTCTTTTTGACTAGTAAATATTTCTAGTTCTAGTTAGTATGTTGGAAATGTGTTTATACAGGGTGGGCCAAAAGAAACCAAGGGGTGTAAAAGTTTAATAACTTTTTTGTTTATTAACTTTTTTTTATTTTTTCTTTCAGATTATATAGACAACACTTGGAATTGTATTATTTAAACCAGAGATCAATTATTTTAACGCAAAGAGCATATCGCCGACATTATTGAAAATTTGATTATGAGTGATGAAGCTCATTTTCATTTGAATGGCTTTGTTAATAAGCAGAACTGTAGGTTCTGGGGTTCTGAAAATCCAAGAGCCATTCATCAACGCCAATTGCACCCCATCAGGTGTACAGTATGGTGTGGGATCACATCTGAAAATGTCATTGGGCCCTACTTCTTCGAGAATGAAGATGGAAGTGCTGTAACCGTAAATGGAGAGCGGTATCGGTTTATGATACAAAATTTTTTATGTCCTGCTCTTGAAAACAGACCTGGTATGTGGTTTCAGCAGGACGGAGCCACTGCCCATACTGCCCGAGACACAATGGCACTTTTAAGACAAATTTTTGTAGAGCCCTTGGTTTCTTTTCGCCCACCCTGTAGTTATATTTGAGAATTAGGCGCCGCAGGCAAAACAATTTTAATAATTTACAAAAGAAAGAACTAGGTTTTAAGTTACACGAGAAATGGTTTGTTAACAAGACTAACAAAGATATTCCGGCAGATGTACAGTGGGTTTTTTCACTAGGTCAAAAGCACGCACTACCCGTTAAAAAAGAAAGTTTTCCCACATTAAGAATGATAGCAGATGGTGAAGATTTTATACAGACTTTACAAACTAAAGAAGAACAAGAAATAGCAAGGACAAAGTTAACCACAGTAGTTGATAACCATTTAAACAAAATGAGACTAACAAGTATAGATAAATATATGTTAGATAAGGTAAAAGAAGCTGAAAAATTTTTGAAAAGGAACAAAGATATACTTATATTAAAAGCAGATAAAGGTAACGCTTCTGTAGCAATAAGTAAACAGGATTATAGTATACGTATTAATAATATTGTAGAAGATAGAACAAATTATCAAATATTAAATAGAGATCCCACTAACAAATTACAAAATATAAATAACGGTTTTGTTGAAGAACTCTTCAGATTAAAAATTATTTCAACTTTAGACAAAAATAAATTGAAAACAAATGTATCTAATGCACCTAGATTGTATGGACTACCAAAAATTCATAAAGAAGGATTTCCTTTAAGACCTATTTGCTCATGTGTCAATACTCCTTCTTACGAATTATGTAAATATATTACAAACATTTTAAAAAAGATAACGGAACATTCAAAATATAACATAAAAAACTCTCTAGAATTTAAAGATAAAATAGTAAATCAAAAAATAAAAGATGACGAAAGGTTGATATCGTTAGATGTAGTTTCATTATTTCCTAGTATACCTGTTGATTTAGCAATTAGTACTATTGAAGAAAAGTGGGATATCATAGAAAGACACACAAGTATAGAAAAAAGTTTGTTTTTACGTATCTTAAAATTTTGTATTGAAGATAACAGATATTTTAAATACGATAATAAAATTTATAAACAAGAGAAAGGACTACCTATGGGATCTCCTGCTTCCCCAATTGTAGCAGATATTGTTATGGAGAAACTACTAGACACAAGTATTGAAAAGTTAAGTATTAAACCAATAATATTGACTAAATATGTAGATGATTTATTTTGTATAATATCCGATAGGGCAATTGACAATTTACTAACGACATTTAATAAATTTAATCCTAACATTAAATTTACAGTTGAGATAGAGTCTGATTTAAGACTTCCGTATTTAGATACATTACTCATAAGGAGAGGCAATGACATATTAATAGATTGGTATCAAAAACCAACGTCTTCCGGAAGAATTATTAACTATTATTCGAAACAGTGTAAACGAATAATAGTTAACGCAGCTAAAAATTTAATAGACAGGGTTCTGACAATTAGTAATAAAGAATTCCATAAAAATAATAAGGAGAAAATAAGAAATATTTTAAATGATAATAATTTTCCAAAACAATTAACAAATAGATTAATAAATCAATATGGGAGAAGAAGTAATCAAAATACAAGAGATATTATAGAACAAAAAATTTATAAATCTTTAATATATGTACCAGAAATATCTGAACGTTTAGAAAAATCTAAAATCTTTGATAATACTAAATATAAAATGGCTTTTAAGACTCAAAATACTCTAAACAAATTATGTATTCAGTAAAACTAAAGATAGAATCCAAAATTAGAATTGTCAAATATAGTATATAAAATACCTTGTAACGGAAATGAAAATGAAAATTATAATAAAGTATATGTAGGCACAACGAAAAATAAACTTAAAACTAGAATAGCAGGACATAAATCAGACCATAAATATAGGAATATTAATTCGGAAAAAACAGCATTATCTTCTCATTGTGCTGAATTAAATCACTATCCCAATTTTGATAATGTTTCAGTACTAAATTCAGAAAACAATTATAAACGTCGTTACATATTAGAAATGTTACAAATTATTAATTAAGGCAGACACAGATAATGTAGCTCAAATTTACAGACATTTAATAAATAAGAAATAATTTAATTATTGTTTGTACTTGTTTAAAAACTTTTTAATAAGTTTATGACAAAAATTTTTTTTTTTTTTTTTTTTTTGAAATATGTTACTTTGAAGAAAATTTTTTCAATACTTTTTTAATTGTAATTTTTCATAACGTTAATTTGTTAATTTTTCCTGATGATGCTACACAAAGGAGTAGCGAAATATCGAAAAAATAAAAATTATTTAAAGACCTAAAGCTTAAATAAAATAGTTAAATTAATATAAAATATAAAAATTCGAGCGATTTTTATAAAATATTTTCTAAAATATAAAACATCGTGCGATTTTGTTTTATAGATAAACTAGCTGTGCACACACACCTTGTATGCGTCCTGACAATATTTTGTTTGATTTTACTTTGAAAGTAACCCACATCAAATTTTTATTTATTTTTTATTTACTTTTTACATAAAGGTACCCTAGATAAAATTCTAAAAAATCATTTTACTTTCACTGTTTTTTCTCACTTTCTCTTAGAAATAAGAAAAAAATAAGGAAAAGATCCTATATTGGAATCAGGATACAAAGGTACCTCCTCACAAAATTTTTAAATTTAAAATCCATCCAGTAGTTTTTACATGATGCGTACACAAAAACAGAAAGATAGACAGACATACAGATGCGAAATGAGTTACTATTTTATTATATGTAATAAATACAATAAACACATTTATAACAATAATTAAATATTTAACTCATATTAGCAAACTATATATGTATATGTAACTTTCTTATTTTTTTTTATTCACATTTATTTTCATATTTATTTTAATGAATAAAAAAAATCTCTGAACACACACAATCATTTATTTGCATTCATTAGTAACAATATAGTTGTCTTGGAAGCAAAAAAGCTTTTTTGCATGTCTGCAGAAAAAACCCAGAGTCTTTGAAGGGAATCGAACACGCAACCTCTAGACTGAAAGGCAAGCGCGCTACCAATCGGTCTATCGAGGCAATCACTCAACTCAAATCAATATTATTTTAGTAACGGTTGTAGCGATCGTGATAACGGTTACGCGGCGTTCCTTTAGTATCACTACCATGAGCACCACGTGTCGCTGCTTTTTATAATTTTTTTTTGCAATTTTTGATAGGTTCATTTTTCATGCAGCTATTAAATGCCGTGATTCACTGTCATACTCAGTCGCAATATTTGTCAGAAATTACATGTGTGCTCAAAAAGTATGATAGTGTGGACTAAGAGTGTATGTGTGTGACAGACTTTATGACAGATCTGTATGATTTTTTAAAATTTTTTAAAAAAAACTTCATATAACAGTATTAGTCCATGCGATCAGAGTTGCAAAATCTTTTTTGTATGATATTGTGGCATCTACATCACCATTTTAAAACGATTTCTTGAGTAGCAGAGAATTCTCTCAGATTTTTTTGTAATTGAATCGTACGATTGTGTAGGATGTGTATCCTGGCCTTAAATGCTATTCTAGGAGGCAATATACCTCAGACGTTTATATGAACCTTAGGCTCGCTCATTAAGACAGCTGTTAATAGACAGGGACGCCAAATTGATTGAAAGTTTACCCAAGAAATTGAGAAATACAAAAAATTAAAATATGACAGTCGAAATTTAAAATATTACCAAAATTTAGGTGAAGGGTTGTATACGCAGCGGTACAGCCGAATATAGCTTCAATTTTTGTTTATTATTTACAATCTTAAATATTTAGCAAAAATGACATAGGAATAAGCCTAAATTCCAAAAATAAATTTAAGTAAATTAGTTACTATAATGTGGGTTCATGGACCACATGAACCCACATGAGCATGTGTGAAACTTTACATTTTATTTGTAAGAACTTTGTTCTGTTCCTATCACTTTCTTACCAACATTTCTTGAGTTGGACTATTTTCGAACTTCTAAGCCCACTGTGCAACTAGTTATTTAAATTATGAAATTCCAAGATTCCTTATCAAAAATAATAAGACGAGTTCTATAAAATTATAGATTCTCACTATAAAAAAGAAATCTCTGTTGTGTTTTTAAATATTTAAATAGAATTTAATTAAAAAAGTTTTAAATTTTTTGTTATTTATTGAGCTGATACACCTGCATTTAATTGAACTGGTTAATAGGTAATTAAAAAGCTTTTAGGACAAAAGTCGACGGATTTCGATGATTCTTTAGTTCTTGATGAGATTATGTGGAAAAACTCTCGCAGTATTATTAAGAGGCGGGGATACTCAATAGTATTTCTCATATCAAGCATAAATATGAATAAAAAATTTTTTCAAAAAAATATTTGGTTCTCCGAATTTTGATTGCATGTAAAAGCTGGCGCTCAGCATTTAGTCTTTGTAAGACCTCAATATTAGAGACTTGAATTTTAGAAAACTTCACCATCTTCAATAACTTTAAATTAGTTTTCATTATAAAATATATGGTCCTGTTAATATTAGAATGCCAGTTAGGCGCTATCCTAAATATCTTCTAATTTATACGATTTTGAAAGTATTATATCAGAAATAGTGCCCACAAATAAGCTTTCATTAAGTCTAAGACCACAGCTTGACTTGAGAAGAGTTTTACTATGTGAAAATATTATCGTATATTATTTTCCTTAGGCGTTAACAAAGGCGATATGGAGTTGTCAATCGGATAATACAGTATCTATTAGATATTAAAAGGAAAAAACTAATCACGGCAACAATAGAAAGGTGATCAAAAAGAACTGCATAGAAAAAGTTACACATGTCGCTTGACCACAGGCGCTAAACTAAATATAGAATGCAACAACAACAATACTTTATTATTTACGTAATACGGATACAATGTGAACGGCAACCGGCAAAATTAAAAACGAATTGAGACAAGACAAGATTTTAACTAAATGGTAGACTAAAAGTGCACTCCTGACCAGAAAGTCGACTTGAGTGGAGGCAGCTATTTTTAAGCCCAACAGAGAATAATAAACCAATACAAATTGCATACTTTCTTTTAAGAAGATTTTTAAAGTAGGCCTTATAGAGCACATCTATCTTTCGATCTACCCGATCGATCTTACAGTCCTTATCAATGTGGAACTTCGCATTTGAGACAGTTCTGAAACGTTTACATACTCTGCAACAACTTTGCGTCAGAAAAAAGCTACCTATTAAATCTAGGACTAATTGGAGGTAAGAGGGCAGATGATTGGACAAACTAGCTCAGCGATGTTTTTTTTAACCGGTCTTCACCTTTATGTCATTTTCGCTATAAATAAGATGACAGCACACTGTCTATATGAATGCGTTGCTCTTTATTGAAAAAGATGTAGATCTCTTCAGGGGACTCACCTGGATCCTAAGGAATTTAGGAAGGCGTCAGCATTTACTTTCGATGTATTCAAGTAAAAATAAGTTTCTTAAAAACTTCGTTCCAAACAGTCTTTCGTTATTGCTTCATAAATAGACAATATTTTAATTTATTGAAAATTCCAACAAACTATTAGATGTCTGAAAGCAAGTACTGGTCTCTTATACCATTCTATAGCAAAATAGCACTAAGTTCTAAGGAAACAAATAGTTAAATTAATAAAACAAATTTGCAAAAATTGTATGTGATATAACACGCCCACTTTTCCAATCTAGCCAGTTTTTGCTCGAGTATACATATTAATTTAGATTTATAGTGAAAAATTTCAAGGCCTTCCTTAATATAATGGGTGATTTTTTTGAGGTTAGGATTTTCATGCATTAGTATTTGACAGATCACGTGAGATTTCAGACATGGTGCCAAAGAGAAAGATGCTCAGTATGCTTTGACATTTCATCATGAATAGACTTACTAACGAGCAACGCTTGCAAATCATTGAATTTTATTACCAAAATCAGTGTTCGGTTCGAACACTGATTATCGACAAATTTTGTTCAGCGATGAGGCTCATTTCTGGTTGAATGGCTACGTAAATAAGCAAAATTGCCGCATTTGGAGTGAAGAGCAACCAGAAGCCGTTCAAGAACTGCCCATGCATCCCGAAAAATGCACTGTTTGGTGTGGTTTGTACGCTGCACAGTGGTCAATTTCGCGAGATAGCGGTCAAAACTCTATAACTTTTGACCGGATTGGTATTTTTTTACGCAATTTGTTTTGTTCAATAGGAGGGACTTTAAGCTTCAATTTGCGTGTTCAAACGTAAAAATCGACTGATAGGAACGTAAGTAATGTGGAGTTAAAAATGCATTTTCATGTTTTGTTGAGTTTCCATGTAAAAATTGAATATTTTGACATTTTAAATAGGTATTTTTTTTATAAATTCTTATTTACTTCAATCGTATTTTACAAGCAATACTTATTTATTATTCCTAAACTTAATTTTGGTCAGAAAATGCCAACATTTGGCCCCTGACATTTATTTAGTCTCAATATTCACAGGGGCCAAAGGTTGGTTTTTTTGGAAGAAAGCTAATTCTTGTGAGGATTAAACTGAAAAATAACACTGAAATTCCCAACAATATCAATACCATTTGGATATATTATATACAGAACACAACATCGATAAAATTTTAAGTAACCTTTTACTATTGATTTAAAGTGCACATATATTTTATTTAAATGTATTAATACAAATTTAGAAACAAATTATAATCTCTAAATTAGTATTAATTAAATAATATTAGTAAAAATTTCTTCCAAATAGCTTTGATTTTCATTTTACAGTAGTTGTTTAGCTTCTTCATCTAACGCTAATGAGGTTGATTTCCATTTTTGTCGAATACTGGACATATATGGGTCTGATGTGCACAACAAAATATTAATAAGATCTTCATTAGTACAATATCTGGAAATTTTTCTTGTATTGTGCTCGCGAAAGAATCTGTAGTCTTTGTTCCTTTTTTCTTGCGCTTCTTCTGAGAGATCTCCAATTGGAAGCATATTGTGCTGAATTATTTGTTCCCCATGGAACAAAATTTTGTGAACTGTGGTTGGCATATGTCTCCAAGAATATTTTTGGTTATAAAGGGTTGCTGTCTCATTAGCATACTGACCAAATTTTTTTGCATCTATCTTTTTGCTACATGCTATAACTTCTAATATGATTTGGAATCGGTGTATTAAATCATAATCTACTCCAGTTATAGAAGCTGCAGTTTCTGGATCGGAAAAAAATCTCCTAGCTGTGTTTCCATCATTAGAATTTCCATCTCCTTGTTTTGGCTGGTCAATTATAAGGCCTATCTCACGGTATTTTTCTTGAATATCTTTTTTCCAAATTTTCTTTGTTGTTTCTCACTGTTTCGCCTAACGGGCCAAATTCCAAATCGTATCCCAATTTAAGAATATGCTCCATAAAACGAATTCTAGCATGAAGAGGTGACATTCCAAATTCATATGCTTCATTAAAACTATCGTCTTGTGTTGGTGGTTGGCTCAATTGACTTGATGTTTTTTGGCATATGGTGCAGCTTGGCGAAGACTTTGTTTCGGTTAAAGCTTGTGCAACTTTTAAGTTAACTTCGATGCATTGGTCATTAAATTCAAATATCACTGGTTGAAGTTCTTTAATATCATCTGTTATTTTGCCAACTTCTTCAATTATGACATCTTTAGTTTCTTTTTTGTAAGCAAACTTTATTGGTCTACAAAATTTTGTTGACGAGGGAGTTTCATTCTTCCATACATCTATCTCCGCGCTCTACTAGTTAACGGCTCTGAACCAATATAAGTTTTTGTTAAACGTAATGGAACGAAAGAAATCATGAATAAATTGGCATCTGATGAATTTTCCGCATTACATTGTTAGTATTATTTCTGGCCAGAGGACCCATCACATCCCCATTTAGAAATTAAAGTCATGCTTCAATTTTTAAACTTCTTTAAATAGTCAGCATCAAATGTCTTTAATAATCGTTCTGCAGTGTGTTCAAGAAGATCCTGCAATTTTATTTCTGCTGAACTTGAAGTTACACTAATAGCAGTTGGTGAAGGTAAGCAATCTTTTTTGGCAGAAACTATATCTCGATATGATGGAAAAATTCCACAATTTTTTTCATTGGTTCGCTTCCGCAATTCTGTATATTGGTTTTTAGTCATTCAATCCAAAAATCCAAAAATAGTGCAAATGCTTCTTCTGGAGTAAATTTATTTTCTTCAGTTGGTTTCGACATAGTTTCTAAAATCCTTTTTGTGCGTGTGGGGCTTGGTTCCACTATTTTTTCAATGATAGCAATTTTACTCTTTTTAGTTTTCGATGGTTGAATTTGATGCAGAAATGAATCCTTTATGATGCTACAAGAAATTTCTTCATTGATATGTTTAAGCTTGCGTCTTCGTGATCTTTCACTACAATTTCAATTGGCTTTGCTGGTCGACCACCTTTTCCAGTTTCCGTGGTAGTTACTGATGGCTTTTTAAAAATAAGTTTATTTCGTAGCCATTCTTGGTTGCGTGAGTAAAACAATTTCTTGTTTCTGGAACATTGATTGTACCGTTTTCTTAAAGTATTTAAAAAGTTTTTTATTTTTAAGTTATGAATTTTAATTTCTTGTTTGTCGCATATTTTGAAGAATGGATTATTCATTATATGTAAAATAATGTCGTTTTCATCTTTCCGTTCAAAATGTATATAAGATAGAACACTATAACTGAATTTAGCCATTGTTTAAACAATAATGAAGAAAAAAAAATGAATGCATGGATTAATATACTATTGCTCGAAGTTTCAACATGATCTTTTTTACCTCTTTGAAACATAATATAACAGGTACTTGGTTTTACCAGTTATTTCCATTGGTTTTAAATTTATTTGCAATTTTCAGGTATTTAAGTTATGTAATATTAGCTGGCAATAAAATCAGTTTTTACCTTTTCCAAATGAATTGCCAGATACCACATAATTTGAGAGTTCTATTGTCATTTTTGTCAAAATTTTGATACACCCTTCTATGTGGACTAGGTCCTAATTTCAACAGAATTATTTTCTGTGTCAATAAGAACTCTTGTACAAAATTTCATCAAAATATATGCATAATAGCCACTTTCACATACAAATAACTTCTCAAAAAATATGACGTGCATTTGTACCGAATATCTTACCTTGGGTCAGAAAAATTGCTGTAGCTCAAAAAGTGCAGTCCCGATGCATGGACATGTATATATAGGAATGTAGGGGAGAGTTAGGACTACAAAATAGTAAATTTGTGTTTTGACTCAGCTTGACTCACAGGAGTTGTGCTCTATGAAGTAGGAAATTTCCGAGAAATTTGACCTTTTTTAAAAAAAAATATTTAAATTGTTCTGAAAACAGTAGAGCTTCAATTTTTATTACCAGTAATAGGAAATAAGTTAAGTTACAACACAAAATTTATTTCGTCCAAAAATCTTGAAAAACAAAAAAGTTATGATAATTTAAACTTTAAAAATTAACTAAAAATATCATAAATTTACTAAATTCTGAAAAAGCCCATTTTGGACCACCCTGTTCTCAGTGAAATAATTGAAATAGAGTTCCAATTTTTTGGCTCCCGAGGTTTACTACTGTCTACTTTCATATGAGTCTAATAACTTTAAAATCGGAGAACAAAAACCAAAAGGAGTTTTGGCCGCTATCTCAAAATATTGACCACAGTGCGCTGGTGGAATCATTGGACCGTATTTTTTCAAAGATGCTGTTGGACGCAACGTTACGGTGAATGGCGATCGCTATCGTTCGATGCTAACAAACTTTTTGTTGCCAAAAATGGAACAACTGAACTTGGTTGACATGTGGTTTCAACAAGATGGCGCTACATGCCACACAGCTCGCGATTCTATGGCCATTTTGAGGGAAAACTTCGGAGAACAATTCATCTCAAGAAATGGACCGGTAAGTTGGCCACCAAGATCATGCGATTTGACGCCTTTAGACTATTTTTTGTGGGGCTACGTCAAGTCTAAAGTCTACAGAAATAAGCCAGCAACTATTCCAGCTTTGGAAGACAACATTTCCGAAGAAATTCGGGCTATTCCGGCCGAAATGCTCGAAAAAGTTGCCCAAAATTGGACTTTCCGAATGGACCACCTAAGACGCAGCCGCGGTCAACATTTAAATGAAATTATCTTCAAAAAGTAAATGTCATGGACCAATCTAACGTTTCAAATAAAGAACCGATGAGATTTTGCAAATTTTATGCGTTTTTTTTAAAAAAAATTTCTCAAGCTCTTAAAAAATCACTCGTTAGTTTCTCCGTAGATGAATTTTTTTACATATTTTATTTATTGCATCTTCAATATATTTTAACTAACAATAATTACTCACATCTAAATATTAAATTGAAGAAGAACGAAACGCATCCCATTTATAATCTAAAATATCTGTTACACCGCAGGATAAGTGTAGAGGAACCACATAAGCGGTCAGGACCCGTCCAGTGTTTAAATTGCCAAGAATATGGCCATACAAGGGCGTACTGCAAGTTGCCTCCGGTTTGCGTTGTGTGTGGAGAGCTTCATTGTTCCGCCCAATGCGACAAACCAAAGGATGACTCGAAGATTAAAAAACGTAGCAATTGCGGTGGAAATCACACCGCTAACTACAGAGGCTGTCCAGTTTTTTCTATGGTAAGGAAGTCAACTCAGAAATTAAATACTCCTGCTAGGCAGCCACAATACCAAGCAAATGCTCATTACCCTCAGTTAGCTCAACCCACAACCAAACATGTTTCATACGCGGATATGTTAAAATCAAATCATGTTTCAGCACACAAAGCGACACCTACAACCAAGTCTACCCCAAATATGCATCCAGAAGCTAAAGAACAAACACCATCTGGTAACTACAATCGTCTCGAAGCAAGTATCGAGACATTAGTGCATTCGTTAAACAGTTTTATGAGCTCTATGAGCAGCATGATGCAAGAAATGGTTCGCATGCAATCTATGATGTTGCAGGCGGTACTTAACAAACCATGAACTGTTTAAAAATATGTTTCTGGAACGCAAACGGCTTACGCCAACACAAAAATGAACTCGAGTACTTCTTGAAGAACCAACAAATTGATGTCATGATGGTTTCAGAGACTCATTTAACAACAAATAGCTTTTTTAAAATCAATGGCTATATATTATACGACACTAAAGACCCCCGTGGCAGAGCATGTGGTGGTTCAGCTATTCTAATAAAGGCTCGAATTAAACATCATTTACTGTGTGATTTTTGTGAGGACTATCTTCAAGCAACAAACATCTGTATTGAAGAATATCATCAAAACTTTGTTATTTCTTCGATTTATTCACCTCCTAGATTTCAAATATCAGAGAGGCAATACATCAACTTTTTCAAATCACTAGGTCCCTGTTTCATAGCATCAGGCGACTACAACGCTAAACATACGTTTTGGGGATCACGCCTAATAACTCCAAAAGGTCGTATTTTGTTTGATACAATTTCCAAAATGCGTCTGAATGTGATATCAAGTGGACAACCCACCTATTGGCCTACTGATCGACAAAAAATACCTGATGTTATTGATTTTGGCGTGACTAAAGGTATTTCGAGAGAAATGATTAAGGTTGAAGCGTCACTCGAATTATCCTCAGATCATTCACCCACTATTGTCTATATATGGAATCAGCAAAATATCGTGTCGCCAACAACTTGCACAAGCATTAATTGGTTGAAATATAGAAAGTATCTCAGTACCCATTGTTCGGAAAACATACCGCTAAGAACACCAGAAGATGTGGACCAGAGTCTAATTTATTTTGATCAAAACCTTAAATCAGCTGCCCAACATGCGACAGAAACCAGACAACCAGCTAGATACAATCAAATTTACTTTGTAGATGTCGAGCGGCTCTTGGCTGAGAAAAGAAAAATTAGAAGAGAGTGGCAAGCACACAGATCTCCTCAACTCAAATCTAGACTTAAAGATTGCACGAAACGACTAAGACAGCTGCTAGAATTTCGAAGAGTAGCATCTCTGAAAAATTACTTGGAAGTCCTCGATGCAACTGCTCAATCAGATTATTCATTATGGCGTGCATGTAGGAACCTTAAAAGACCGGTCGTACGTAAGCCTCCCTTGCGAACTTCTTGTGGAGACTGGGCAAGGAATGATACCGAAAAAGGCAATTTGTTTGTTGGACATTTGAAGAAGGTTTTCACCTCAAATGTATGTATTCATATAGCTGAGTTACCATCAGTAGAGACTAGTGCCGTAGTACCCCTAAGATTTGAATTTCGCGATATTGAAAGGGCAATAGCAGATTTAAACACCAAAAAAGCCCCTGGCGTTGATAAAACAAGTAACAAGATGTTAGTTGAGTTGCCCCGTATAGGTCGCAGAATTATTCTGTTTGTTTTTAATGCCATCTTACGTCTTGAGTACTTTCCCACAGAGTGGAAGGTCTCTTTGATAACTATGATTCCTAAACCAGGAAAAGACCACACAAAAGTAGAATCATACAGACCTATAAGCCTTTTATCAAACGTGTCAAAGTTGTTTGAGAGAATATTAATAACTAAGCTGAATCCAATTCTTAGCGCGAAAGGATGCATTCCGAACCATCAATTCGGCTTCAGAAAACAACATAGTGCGATCCAACAAACACACAGATTAGTAAATGTAATTAAAACGACCTTTGAAGAAAAAAAATACTGTTCTGCGCTCTTTATCGACGTTTCTCAAGCATTCGATAAGGTTTGGCACGAAGGCCTAATATTTAAACTAAAGCTGAACTTGCCCGAAAACTTGTATAAGCTCTTAAAAGATTATTTAACGAATCGCAAGTTTTTATTAAAAGAAGGTGACTTTTTAAGCTCGCCACAGCTCATTGAAGCCGGAGTTCCCCAAGGTAGTATTTTGGGACCAATTTTATATTTACTGTACACATCGGATATGCCAATTAGCACCCTAGTCCACACATCAACTTTTGCAGATGACACAGCTTTTTTAAGTATTCATGAAAGTGCCCAAGAAGCATCACAACTTTTACAAGACCACATACTCAATTTGGAAAAATGGCTAGAAAAATGGAGAATAAAAGTGAATGAACAAAAATGCACTCACATAACTTTCACACTGCGCAGGGACTCATGCCCTCCTATTCGCATAAATAACCAAATGATACCACAGCTTTCAGACGTTAAATACCTGGGTATACATCTTGACCGTCGCCTTACTTGGAAAAGCCACATTGACTTCAAGTTAACACAAATGAAACTAAAAGTAGTACAACTAAATTGGCTTATTGGTAGAAACTCCACCCTGAGCTTAGATTGTAAACTTCTACTGTACAAGTCGGTCCTCAAACCAATTTGGTGTTATGGGATTCAGTTATGGGGCACTGCCTCAGCTAGCAATGTAGAAAAAATTCAAAGGCGCCAAAATAAGATTTTACGTATTATTACATCTGCTCCCTGGTATATAAAAAATTCGAACATCCACAAAGACCTAAACATGCCATCAGTTAAAGCAGAAATAGCGAAACATGCAGTTACATATCTAAAGAGGCTTGAATCTCATCCAAACCCTTTGGCGCGTAACATGCTGAATGAACCTGGTTACATTCGACTAAAAAGAAGAGATACTGCTTTTCTTGGCCGTACATTAGAGGGATGACCCGCAAATGATTTCAAAATCCGTGAAACAAACATTATTTTTGTCTAGCACTGGCTGGACTTAAAAAGAGTATTTTATTTTAGACTTAAGATACGAGTAATTATTGTTAGTTCAAAAATTATTGAAGATACAATAAATAAATTATGAAAAAAAAAAAAAAACATCTTAAATCTATCTCTTACTTATATAGTATTTTTGGCTTCTCTAGAGAACTGATGGTTCGGAATACATTCATTCGAGCTTTGGTTTTGGTTTTTTGGTTTCAGCTTAGTTATTAAAATTCTCTTGAACAGCTTTGATATGTTTGGTCAAAAACTTATGGGTCTGTATGATTCTACCTTTGTGTGGTCTTTTCCTGGCTTAGGTATCATCTTGGTATTTAAATCAGTTATTGCCCTTTCAATATCTCAAAGCTCAAACCTAAGGGTAATTGCCGGACTAACACCGACAGGCGGCAGCTCAGCTATATAAGTTGATATATTAGGAGTAAACACATTTTTAAATAACCAGCAAATAGATTCCTTTTTTTTTGGTTTCTATCATTTCTTTCCCAGCCTCCACAAGAAGTTCGTAAGGAGGCTTACGTATGACTGGTCTTTTAAGGTTTCTACATGCACTCCATATTAAATAAAAATTTGTGGAGTTGAGTCCAGGTCTTCCAGGTAATTTCTCAGAGATTCTACTCTTCGAGATTCTAGTAGCTACCTTAGCCGATTCGTGCAGAATAAATGTGACTTGAGGTTTTGGTCAAAATAAATATGTTTTCCCAACAGTGTGTACTAAGATATTTTCTATATTTCAACCAATTTATGCTTGTGCTAGTTGGAGATACAATATTTTGTTGGTTCCATATACATAGACAATAGTGGGTGAATGATCCGAGCATAAATCAAGTGATGCTTCAACTTTAATCATTTCAAAATCAATAACATCCGCAATTTTTTGCTGGTTAGTAGGCCAATAGGTGGGCTTTCCACTTGAGAACACATTCCGACACATTTTTGTTTGAAACAAAACGTCGTGTTTAGCGTTTTAGTAGCCTGATGCTATGAAACAGGGGCCTAGTGATTTGAAAAGGTAGATATACTGACTCTCTAATACTTGAAATCTAGGAGATGAATACATTGAAAAAATAACTAAGTTTTGATGAAATTCTTCAAGGCAGATATTTGTTGCTTAAAGGTAATTCTCGCAAAAATCACACAGTAAATAATGTTCGATTCGGGCCTTTACAAGTATTGTGGATCCACGTCATGCTCTTTCGCGGGGGTCCTTAGTATCATATAATATATATCCATTGATTTTAAAAAACTATTTGTTGTTAAGTTAGTCTCTAAAATCAGCATGACACCAATTTGTTGATTATTAGAAGGTACTCGAGTTCATTTTTGTGTAGGCGTATGCCGTTTGCATTCCAGAAACATATTTTTAAACAGTTCATGGTTTGCTAAGCACTACCTGCAATATTATTGAATGCAATTTCAGCATTTCCTGCACTATATTGCCCATAGAGCTCATGAAAATATTGACCAATGTCGCAATAGTTGCTTCAAGGCGACTATAGCTAACGGCTGGTTTTTGTTATTTGGGTTGCGGTTGCAAAGTAGGGATCGAATTTCTTGACGATGGAGCATTATTTATTTAAAGTATGATGGGTTTTTAACATATCATTGTATGATACATGTCGAGTGGTCGGTTAGGCTAACTGAGGATAATGTGCATTTGGTAGATATTGTGGATCCTTGTAGGAGTAGTTAATTTATAAGAAGACTTCCTTATCATGTAGTATACAGGAAAATCTCTGGTTAGCAGTATAGTTTCCACAGCAATTGAGCTGTATAGTGTAGCTCACCGCTCACAACGCACACATTTATTAAAGCGATAATAAACTTATCTTTTCAATTTAAAAACTTAGTATGACCTTATTTAATAATAAAGCTTTCTTTGAATGGATTCTACTAACTTTTGTGTTGTTTGGGAAGTTATTTTTGCCCATTCCACTTTAAGTACTGATATAAGTTCATTCCTGTTTTAGATCTCGTGTAGGCGGTCGTTTTGATCTAAAATTGCTTATAAATTTTTAATTACACTTAGATTCGATGATTGTGCCGTCGATTGAGTCAAGTGGGGATAGTTCTAAATAGGCCACGACAGCACAATACCTGATTTAATTTTCGGGTCGTTTTATTGATAGAACCGTAACGCCTCCCTTGTACCTAGTTTTTCGGCACTCTGCCATACATTTTAGGATGCGAGTTATATATTTTTGTCCATTGTACTCTGAATACTGAAAGTTCCCTACCCCACCTGATGACATAGGGGCCCACACCATAACACTGGTGTTTGACTTCCGCTTTTAAGTTTTTACTTTGGAGCGCTATAATTGCTTTACGCCATTCGTTGGTTTGGTCTTCTGTACCGTAGCAAAAATAACACGCTCCCAAAAGCTCGAGTCTTTGGTAATGTGTTACTTAGCGAATTTTATGCGCGTTGCTTGATTTTTCTTATTAATAAAGGGTTTTTTATACGCTAATATACCATTAAAATTATGGTTTCGAAGTACTAAATGTTTCTGCACTAAATGTTTTGTTAAGCTTATTTTCAACTTGCAGCCAGTTTTTGAGCTGACAGCTTCGGGTTTTCCCTTTTTTTTCGACAATTTAGCGCCTGTCAGTTTCGTCAATGCAAATGGCCGTTTTTAAAATCGATAATAACCGATTCCCTCTGTTATATGGTAGTTCGTCGTCTTATTGTCGAAAAATGCGCCTCTGATTGACTTAACTGCCGAAAATTTTCTAAAAGGTTATTTAAATAATTTAAAACATAACTACAAAAAACAGCTTTTAATTTACCGCTTCCCGAGGACTGATGGAAACTTAACAGATATTAGATTTAAGACTGAATAAAACTTTTTTTTTAATTTAAAAGTATTCTATAAACCCTCATTTAGTTTTTTGCATTTCGAAATTTTATCGGTTTTAGATTTTTAAATAAAGCCGATTGAAATAAGCTGTGAGAGAGTGTATTTAATGCTATAAATGGCGTGCGCTTCGTTCTTTTTCAAACTTATATCTCAAGATTCCATTTCCACACGAAATAGTGGTTGTGGGATGCGATCTCGATTTCTAAGATTGTGTACGCTTTTTACTTTAAAACCAATTTTTTTTAAGGCCAGCTTTTATCTCCTCAGGATCAACGCATGAGTTTCGGCTTTCAAGCTCCGTAACTGAATTACGAAAACACTGTCCATTAATTACCTGTAGTTTTGTTTCGTAAATGATGCCACGTTTAATGGGGATACCATAAAAAGAGTTTTCGCCAATCAATGAAATCAAAGTTTTTATTGATTTTCGCGATGATGTCTGTCGGTGGGTGGGTGTGTATGCCACTATTTTTGTGGAGATTGTACAGGTCATACCGTATATAGAGATGAAGAGCTGTAAAGTTTTTGGGCATAGTGGGTAGGGGGCAAGGGATAGTTTCCTGACCCCCAAATTTTCTGAACGCTCTACAGGTCATACCGTATGACATATTAAAACGAAATTGAGTATGTGCCTTTTATGGAGATCAAGAGCTGTATAAATTTTGGTCATAATCGGGAAGGGGCTAGAGGTAGTTTACCTAATACCCCAAACCGAAAATAATTAATTTTTTGATTCGAATATACTTTGAACTTTTATTCTTTATGTAATATTTCCATAAAAATATCGGTTTCCATTTGGTATGGTAAAGTTGAGTGTAGGCCACTCCAGTTTTATTTATTTTAATAAGTAGCAAGGAATTTTATGCAGGTTTGGTATCTCCCAAACGATTTCAATGATTACTATATTTGCCACCCATTTGCCGAAAGCTTTTTCATACCCGGTTTAAAGACAAACGAACCATGTGATACGTACTAAGCCGAAAGTAGTTCGCACAGTGCAGCTATTCAGTTAATTTGTCGAAAATGGACCCATTATGGAAGTGGTCTGCTTCGATATTCCCCCTACATTATTTTTAAATCAGTTACTTAAACTTAGTTCGTGGGCTTTAATGACGATTTCCATAGTACCTTTCACAATAGGAGTTGTAAATAAGATCTTGTTAAACATATTCATATAATCAGGTGTGTAGTTAAATTTGGTTACAAAATTGCAAACGAGCAGACATTCTCAGAATTACTTTTCTCTCTAGCTTATTGGGAAATTTTTTTTTTGGAAAAAAACTTTTTTCGTTGTTTTTTAAATAAGTTAGAAATCCACACACACAGCTGGGCTGAGTCCGTCAATTTTAAAAACGTTTTAAAATAGATTTTATTCCTTTAAGGAAATCGACTAAGAGAGTTCAATCACCGAAGGCAATCAAAGTCATTGAAAATTTGTCATTGATATAAATTGCAATAATTTAAAAACACCTTGTGTGCTCGCACATTTATACATACGCAGATGTATGAGTACGTATTTTTTTATACATATTTACATACGCATGTATAAAATGGAAATATGTGATGTTATGTATGTATTTTTGCGTACTGAGCCAACATTTGTGACTGAGATTACGAAAACAGATGATAAATATCAAATGCAGGTACTCGTACAATAAAATATAAAACAAGTAAGTGCGCTATATTCAGCCATGTCGTATTTTATATGCCCGTCACCACAGTGATGTGCAATACCCTGTTTTGTTTCCAATTTCACAACGTAAGTTGTTTTGTTTATTAGACAGTTGCATGAGCAAGCTTATCTAACGGGTGTGCTCATATGCTCATGAGCAATTGGTCATACTCTAACACAAACTATCTTACTGAACACATGCCTACTCATACCATACTATTAGTGAGCAAACCACTGTTCGTATCATAAACACAATGAGCTGACCATGTAAAACGAACTTTCAATACTAGTTAGTGCCCTGTTAACTCGTCTGTGTTTTGTTTAGAGGTTGTATAGAACTTTTTGTGAGTTTTGCTTGTACTAGTGGTTTTTTGTTTTTTTGTATTTCTTAAGATATGAAGATATGAAGACCTAGTAATGAGACGTAAGTAATGTTGTTAAAAAATCGTGTTCTTTTGTTTGAATACTCGAATTGCGTTCATGTTTCAATCAAATCATAAAACTGCTTGGAATCGCCCAATTTCATTGTTATTATGTTCAATATTTACTCATACTTATGCAAACTTGCTTATGGAAACTCTGCTTGTTCTCCGCAGTTAGCTCGCTGGTATTCGCTGTTTATAATTATCCACTTATCGTTACTCGTGTGCAATGAACAGACATGAATTCAATGAAATATTAGAATGAGTGACTTATGAGCTTCGTGTTTGGTGCTCATGTACTTAAATTGTTTTATAATAAAATTTGTTTGTGATATTTTGGGAAAACTTGGATTTTTTACGACTTTTAAATCGTTGATAGTTTTTAATTGTTTGTTTGCGCAGTTTTGGGTTCTAATGAAATTAATACTTTTTGATAAAAATTAAAATTTGTTCAGTGGTCATTTAGAGTATTTGTTCTGAATTTATGAAGCCAAAAACAACAACATAGGAAAAATGTAAGAAAAGCCATATCGCTGTCATGATACTGAGCTGCTAGCAAAATTTTAGACATCATATCTGATAGATTGGTTAACAGACTAATAATTTTCACACGTTATCTAGCATCCTCAAGGAACACAAATGTACAAACTAACATCCCTAAATCGACTTCCTATTCCAGAATATATGTATATATTTAATAGGGCCGGATATATTGTAGGAATTACAAACGGAATGACAAACTTATACCCTTTCCACCTGTGGTGAAGCATATAACGAATGACATACACATACATACATAGTGTTCCAACACATTAGCACAAACACGAAATACATAAAACAAAGTTTCTAGTTGTTTGAGCAAAAAAGCGAAATTAAAAAATGTCGTTTTTATTATGGCATGAATTAAATTTTGAAAAATTCCAGTTTAATTAAAAAATTATTTAACTCTCATTTTAGAGAGAAAAAATATAAAACTAAAGTAAAAAACAAACAAGTAAAAGTACGATATTCAGCCTGGTCGACTCTTATATACCATTCACCAGAGTAATTTTACACAATAAAAAAGAGAAACAGATAGATAGGGTTGAGAGTTTGACAAAGAAGATCACTTAGAAAAATATGAAATAGGTACCCTGAGTTAATCTTGAAAACGAGTGATGACATTCCATCTATAACAATGCGATCCCCTAGAAAACGCCGATGAGATTAATGGGGAGGCATCATTTTTTAGAAAGGAAAATTAGCATGTCACCTGTGGAACGCCTCTGCGAAAACCATTCGGGCGGCCGATAAGTATGATTTTTCACAAGATAAAAATTAACCATAATTTCTATGATTTTAAATTGTAGAAAAAAATCGGAATTGGGCAGTAATTTGCACTGTTGTTTTGTTTGCCTCACCCTTTTAGGGGATTTGCGTTACATTAGCAACTTTTCAACACATTGGAAATCCATCAGCGTGATGAATTATTTCTAACGGACATGCTGCCGCCCCTTACACCTGGAATTTCATCACGCCCAGAAGACTTGTTGATGTTGACATCTGCCAAAACCTTTTTAAACTCTCGCTCTCGAAAGAATATCTTTGGCTACGGTTGACTGCTTTCCGGCAAATAAGAATTACTTGCAATTATACTAGTCTAAAGGTCTTATTAATTAGGTCAGTGAATATTTGGTCATCTTTTAAAAGAGACGGAATTGAAGAACTTGTATTTTTATCTTCTCTTCTGCAAATGACCAAAAGCTCTTGCTACCACGAGAAACAGCAAAACTATAGCACGAAGACGCTCCTCGTATTGACTATTTCTTTAACTGCGTTTTTCTTTCCATGCCAGGTACGGAATGCAATAATTTATTTAAATAAATTTATTTAATATTTATTAAAACAATTATAATTTTAAGTTTCATCATCTTTACATGGCTGTTTGTTTCATCTATTCTTTCAATTTTAATTTTTTGGAGAAGCTTCCTAATCTTAGCGAAGTTAAATATTTTAAAATTTTGGTGAAATTTTGTTGGAAAAATAAGGTTCTTGATACTTTTTCAACATTTTGGTTATTATCAGCATTTCTGTGAATTTTCGACTTAAAAAAAAAAATTTATTTTTTTTTATTTAAAATTTCGATCATTTATGGTGCAAATGGAGTTTTGAAGTTTCGTTTTAGTCTTTCCAACCAACCAAACTTACTTAATAGAGGATGAGAAATTGCATTCAATCACCGATCGTCGGTTGGTAAGAACGAAGTTTACCACTACCTAAAGCTTTTCTTTAATATTTAGTGGTAGAGTGGAGGAATATAGTTAGAAGGAATCGTCGTTCTTTGACCACATCTCCGCTATTTATCAAGGGTCCTCATAAAACCCATTTTAACCCGAACAAGGACGTTGTTAAATCTGCTTATTCCAAACGGAATGACAACTCTAAACCTGTGGTGAAGGGTGTAACGAGGATCGCCCTACAAACAAACTGTTTAACTTGTAGAATCGAATCCAACTAACACTTGATTAGTGGGATGTGTGTGTGTGTGTGAGTGCGTTTTTAAATGAAACTATGTGCTTTTAATTTTCCAAGCTTTTGTTGATACCAAACGCAACAAGCTTTTGACAAACGCATACCCAATAGATGCATTTTAAACACGAATATTGAAATGTTTTTACTTTTTTGTATTTAATAAATATTGCAGTTGCAACAAATTTGTATCGTTTGACTAAATTAATAAATAGTCGTGTATCACACATACCACCTCCTCCGTTCGCTTGCATTGACCGCGACTCTACTGTTGCATCCATATATTGATAAATAGTAACTGGGCCCTGATACTGGGTCATTGGACCAATGACCACATCAGAAGAATTTGACAAGTTAACAACACTGGTCGGTTGTATCGAAGGATTAGTAAAAATACTCTGCGGCAGAGATGTTGGCAAAGATGGGGCATTAGATACCTGACGTCCAGATAGATTCCACAAAACATTGTTTGCAGCACTACTGGCTGCAGCACTATATGAACTTTGTTCAGAACTATTTTGTTCATTCATTTTTTATGCCAATTTCTGTAAATTAAACTAGTCAGTCAATCTTTAGTGTTGCACATGCGTAATGTTATTTTGCAATTATGACATTAATCGCTCAACCGATCCGAATTTACATCTAAAAAAGATTTTGAGAAAAATCGCAGTTTCCGATTAACACTACAACTATCGACCAACCCGAAAGCAATCACAATTGATACTAAACAGTATTTGCTTTTAACAACAATTCATATGTATTTGAGTAAAGAAATTCAATTTGCTGTCATTGAAAGAATGTTTGCTCACGGTGACGAAATAAAGAAATGTTCGTTTAAATGCTTCTATATTTAAACAAATACTCGGTTCGATACTTGTTTTACCAACAGCCAAGTCAATCGTACGTACGAAGAAATAATGTTTGAAAATAAAAATTTTAATTCACAAGTATTACACAATAACGTTGGTGTGATGAGAGACGAAAATGTGTCTAGTAGAAAATACGAATTTGACTGTTATAATTTTAATTAATTTGAAATACGCAAATGAATTATTAGTCAGGCATAAGTTCGTTTATTTTCTCTACCCACTCCATAGGGTTGAAAGAATGTAGGGCATTACCTAGATCCCAAAATTGTAATTTTTAGTATTTTGCCCATAAAGTCCACATTTGGACTAGGGCTCATAAAATACTTTCAGCAATAACTGGGTGGATATATATAGAGCTTTATTACAGCAGTCTTCATTTTCTGATCGCAGCTTTGAGATTTTAGAACAAAGTTTCAATGTAAAATAGGTCAAATTGAATGACCTCCATCTTCTACAAGGATGATAAAATTTACTCGAAATCTGGTTTATAACTATAATTATATATAGAACTATATATATATAAATATATACATACATATATATATAATTATATACAGCTGCGGTCAAAAA
The DNA here is from genome assembly GCA_949628195.1 of Phasia obesa. Taxonomy (NCBI): domain Eukaryota; kingdom Metazoa; phylum Arthropoda; class Insecta; order Diptera; family Tachinidae; genus Phasia; species Phasia obesa. Next base: position 89,748,711 of record OX451217.1, read on the forward strand.
AATAGCACCAAGCCTAAGAAAATATGTCTCCGATTCATATTTTCCTATAGGTTAAATTGATATATTTCAAAATTTGTCATAAGGCGCTTAGGAAACTGTATAACTACATAAAATAGTAAATTTTATTTTTGCTAATTATTTTATTTTTTTAAATTATTTTATTAAATTATTACTTTATTTAAAAAACTTGAAAAACAATTAGTCAAAAAAATAGCACTTCACTTCAATTTTTACTAATATTAAACGCTAAATTAAGAACAAATTAAAAAGAATTATAAATGATGCATTTATTGAGTTTAGCAACATTTGCATATCTAATTAATACCTTGTTGCATGTCCTTTATTTGTAATAACAACTGCACAACGTTTTGACATCGAATTTACAGCAGTCTTTTGTATTTTTCCTTTGGATTTTTATTACAGATTTGCTGGACAGCTTTTCAAAGCGCTTCGTTGTTAGTTGGTTGCATTTGCATATACATATATATAGAACTATATATATTTATATATGTATGTATATATATTATATAATTTCGAGTTATTTTAGTTATGAGTTATTTCCAAAATATGTATTTCGATTCAGCCCCACTGTGCAGTGGTCGCTGTTTTGCCTTTTTGTCAAATGTTTTTATTTTTTGTGTTCATCAGGTATTCTACTAATCTCCAAAGTATATTTTATATTCCTAAGATAAACAACAATAATAAACTGCTAGCATTTTATACATACATATGTATGTATATCGTTGAGAGACAAAAAACCGTTTAACTTTTATTTTGGGTTAACTTTTTCTAAATGTGTAAACGAAGAAAACTCTTCTTGATTAAATGCCAATAATCGAAAAATTCCAAATTAAATCTTGTGAAAATTTGTTTACTGTTTTGGAACTTAACACATTTATTTTTTGTAATATTCTACTTTTAAAGTGGACTTTTTTTTTAAATGTTTATTATTTTTATTGTTAAATTTTTTTAAAGAAGCGGTCGGCTTCGATACTCCCCCTCCAATAGTAGTAATTGACATAAACCAAAGTGTTCGTGCTTTTTTCGATATATTTTGTAGAAACCAATATATTCAGCAGAGACGTGAAGAAGTTTTTTTTTTTTTTTTTGTTTATAATAGTAATATTATGTTGGACAATGCTTACTTAGTAAATCCGTCAAGACTCACTCAAGTAGGTTTCCATACTATGTTCAATATACATTTTGAAAAAGTACAAGGTTTTAATATTTCGTCGTCTTTTAAGAAGCCCCTTAAATTTGTCGTTCACAATCACGTTTTCTATGGGAATACCCTTTGTCCGCCTTTATTCAAAGTGTCTGCCAATTAAAAAAAATTAAAGCCATATTCGCATAATACTACAACCATGTACTATTGAACACCCTATAATTCCTTGTAATTGTTGTTATAGTGGTCATAGTAAGAGGAATATTGGCAAAATTTCAAAGATCTTCCCTTTGCGGGACCAGAGGATAGAGGTAGTTTACAGACATTGTAGCGAAGACAATTTATTTTTTATTTCATATTATTTATTGTATCTTCAAATTACATGAACTAACAATAAACGCTCAAATCTTAAGACTAAAAGTTAAAAGAAAAAAAATAAAAGAAAATATGTATGTATATAGAAAAAAGTTAAAATATATGCATGCATACATATACATATGTACATATGTACTTAATTCCAGCCAGTGCTACAAAAAAAACTGTATGACGATGCGGTTGTTATTATCATTTTGGTCACATTTCTCATGTTAGAATGTAACCACGATCATTCAGTATATTGCGGGCCAGCGGATATGGTGCGTTTCAAGCTTCCTTAGATATTTAGTTGTATGTTTCGCTATTACTGCATTTATATCTTTATATCTTTGTGGATGTTCGAAGCTGAGGTTGGTTTAAGCATTGAATTATAAAGTAAAAGTTTGCAATGTAGGCTTAGGGTTGAGTTTCTGCAAATTAGCCAATTTATTTGCACTGCTTTTAACTTCATTTGTGGCAATTTTGCTTCAATGTGACTCTTCCAGGTTAAGCGTCTAGCGAGATGTATACCGAGGTATTTGACCTCTGAATTTTGAGGTATAGTTTGGTTATTGGTTTAAATAGGAGGGCATGAGTCTTTACGCAGTGTAAATGCTTTTGACTCATGCAGTGTAGACTCATGCAAAAACAATAAGGGCACTTTTTACCCTTTGGGTACAGAACCCTTAAAAGAGTGTGAGTAATTCGCTATTACTTAAAGTGGTTTCACCCTAAAAAAAATTTATTGCAATGAAATGAGTTGCATGCGGATGGACTTGTTTTTATATATTTTTTTTTTTTTGTTTTATTTGGACTTAGCTTATGCTTACCATTGAATGACAGCAAGAAAAAACAACATAAAAGTATTTTTTTGCTGAAAACGATGTATTTAGAGCTATGTAAGCATTCTACATTTAAACCTCAACTTTCATAAAAAGTCATAGCACATTTGCCAACGATAAAATAAATATAATTTAGCCACTATTTTAGTCATTTTGGAACGTTTTTGACACAAACTTGGTACTATAACAATATTTTGAAATACCATCACTGATGATGGTTAAATTATCACGCGGTTGGCAACGTTTTATATTAGAGTCACAAACCAACCGATTATTTTTATTGACATGTAGATAGTACAACAAAACAAATATTCTGGCCAAAACCCCAGTCAACATTAGTCATTAACATGTCTTAACAAAAGTCACACTTCATATAAAAAAAAGACAGTATTAAAAATGATGTTTTTTTATTTGAATTTTGTTAATTAAGTGGTTTTACACGACGTGTGTTTGTCATATGACTTGTCAGTTTGATAACCCATATGTAATTTCATGTGTTTGTCAAAGTAGCTATTTTACATATGGTTTATAATTTTTGCATTCACGTACATGTGTAATTACACCTGACATAACCTATAATATAATATTTTTCCGCCACACAGTTTTGTATTGCCAACCACAGCTGATGGAAACGTAGTGCTTTTGCCATGCATTTAGTACCACAAAAAACCTAAAATAGCAAAATATCAAATTGGCATTACATGATGTCAGATGCTTTGTCACATCAAAATAGAACACGTTCTAAATGAAAAATGTCATATGTATTGTACACATGGAAAATACACATGTTATGTTTAAAAGGGTTTACACGACGTGTTTAGAATATACACATGGAAAAGTGACAGGTCATATGACAAATACACGTCGTGTAAAACTACTTTAACGGAGACGTGGGGGTAATGTTTGCATGTTGCTTTAAAGTAATACATTGCAGCGTATTCGTAAAAGCAATCCTAAAAATTTTAAGAATGTATGTTGTTGCTATTTGCAACACTGTTGTAGTTAATACGCAAGAAATGCACCCAAATAATAAATACAACACGCAGCACAATGGCGACGCAGGAAGATAAGTGAGCGTTTTTTTAGAATTTATCATATTTCTATATTGACTTATTTATATTCTTATTACAGTAAAAAATGAGCATATAACTATTAAAACCTATTAATTAATGCAAGATTCGATAGGGGAAAAGAAGTAGAAAGCCTTTTGTTTTTGGTTTTCTTTTTGATACTCGTGGTTCTTTTTGCAAGACATTAAGTTAACCGAAACAATTGTTTCGATTTTCTTTTAATAATATATACAGCAGTATGGAAGCCTTATTACACCCCGTCTTCACTAGCAATCAATTGGTCTTAACAAAAGTCAACCTCTTATAAAAAAACATTATTTTTAATACTGTGTTTTATATGTAGTTTGACTTTTGCCACAAATCGATGGATAGTGAAGACGGGGTGTTATGTTGTTATGATACAATGCGTATAAATGTTCTTAAACGATTTGAGGGTTTCAACGTATTAGTATGTTCCGTAGTATTACACAATGTATCAACTTGGTGTTAATACTGTACATAGTACTGATACATAGTAAATACAGATTTAGGGACTCTATTTCATCAATGTCAGCATTTGAAACTGCCATTTTTTATTTTTTATTAAATAATTTAATTAATCATAATTAACGCCTTAATTATGAAGGAATGATAAATGACAATGTTTGGGACAATCAAAAACATACGCGCCTAAAGGCCAGTACGCAGCTCACCTGAATTTCAGTGACCCATAAGTAGTATGTGTAAAAAAACAGCCTGAAATTCAGGTTTGAAATTTTTTAGGCGACTTTCAGTTTGGTAGTACGCAGCTAAAAAGAAAACTAAACGGAATTTTTTTCTATAACAGGGATGTTTTAACAAAATGTGTAGACTCTTTTTCTTCAACTGAAACAAAAATTAATGTTTAGGCAATTGTTTGGTAACGGAATTTATGACATTTCATGTTTTTTATACTTTTAAAATATTTTTTGTTCATTTTTATGTTGATATAATGTTATTGTTTGCAATACACAATAAAATTTTATAAACACGACTACATGATTTTTATTTCTACAAACGACCACATGATGAATTTTACTTTTGTAGAAATAAAGGCAAAAAAATCAAAACTGAAATTCCGTAGAGCTGAGTACTGGGCTTTACTCTGAATTAGATTTATTTCTATTTCTTAACCCCCTTCTACATTAGTCATTAACATGTCTTAACAAAAATCAAACTTCATATAAAAAACCAGTAAAAAATAATGTTTTTTATATGAAGTTTGACTTTTGTTAAGACATATTTATTAATGGCTAATTGTGACAGTATAATGTGACCATGAGTGTTTTTAATTTTAAGTATTTTAGTAAATATATATTTTTTGTAATTTAATAATTCATTTAGTTTTATGTGTACAAGATAGTAGTAGTTAACTATAGAAATATAAACTATAAACATAGTTTTAAGTTGTGTTTTTGTAATTGTTTAATTTTATAGGATTTATTATTATTTTATATGGTCACTTTATCAGATCGTTTTTAGAGTTCCGTACACAAAGTGTAAAAACGTTACCCTATTGTTTTCGCTACAATGTCTGTCCGTCTGTCCGTCTGTCAGCGCCTTTTATCTCTGGAACCGTAATAGGTAGACTCTTGAAATTTTCACAGATGATGTATAGCTGTTGCCGCAATAGCAACAAATACTAAAAATTATAGGGTGTTCCGATAGAATATTCACTATTATTTATTGTATCAATATTATTCAATATTATTCAATATTATTTATTGTATCTTCAATATTTTTGAACTAACAATAATTACTCGTATCTTAAGTCTAAAATAAAATACTCTTTTTAAGTCCAGCCAGTGCTAGACAAAAATAATGTTTGTTTCACGGATTTTGAAATCATTTGCGGGTCATCCCTCTAATGTACGGCCAAGAAAAGCAGTATCTCTTCTTTTTAGTCGAATGTAACCAGGTTCATTCAGCATGTTACGCGCCAAAGGGTTTGGATGAGATTCAAGCCTCTTTAGATATGTAACTGCATGTTTCGCTATTTCTGCTTTAACTGATGGCATGTTTAGGTCTTTGTGGATGTTCGAATTTTTTATATACCAGGGAGCAGATGTAATAATACGTAAAATCTTATTTTGGCGCCTTTGAATTTTTTCTACATTGCTAGCTGAGGCAGTGCCCCATAACTGAATCCCATAACACCAAATTGGTTTGAGGACCGACTTGTACAGTAGAAGTTTACAATCTAAGCTCAGGGTGGAGTTTCTACCAATAAGCCAATTTAGTTGTACTACTTTTAGTTTCATTTGTGTTAACTTGAAGTCAATGTGGCTTTTCCAAGTAAGGCGACGGTCAAGATGTATACCCAGGTATTTAACGTCTGAAAGCTGTGGTATCATTTGGTTATTTATGCGAATAGGAGGGCATGAGTCCCTGCGCAGTGTGAAAGTTATGTGAGTGCATTTTTGTTCATTCACTTTTATTCTCCATTTTTCTAGCCATTTTTCCAAATTGAGTATGTGGTCTTGTAAAAGTTGTGATGCTTCTTGGGCACTTTCATGAATACTTAAAAAAGCTGTGTCATCTGCAAAAGTTGATGTGTGGACTAGGGTGCTAATTGGCATATCCGATGTGTACAGTAAATATAAAATTGGTCCCAAAATACTACCTTGGGGAACTCCGGCTTCAATGAGCTGTGGCGAGCTTAAAAAGTCACCTTCTTTTAATAAAAACTTGCGATTCGTTAAATAATCTTTTAAGAGCTTATACAAGTTTTCGGGCAAGTTCAGCTTTAGTTTAAATATTAGGCCTTCGTGCCAAACCTTATCGAATGCTTGAGAAACGTCGATAAAGAGCGCAGAACAGTATTTTTTTTCTTCAAAGGTCGTTTTAATTACATTTACTAATCTGTGTGTTTGTTGGATCGTACTATGTTGTTTTCTGAAGCCGAATTGATGGTTCGGAATGCATCCTTTCGCGCTAAGAATTGGATTCAGCTTAGTTATTAATATTCTCTCAAATAACTTTGACACGTTTGAATAATTCTGCGACCTATACGGGGCAACTCAACTAACATCTTGTTACTTGTTTTATCAACGCCAGGGGCTTTTTTGGTGTTTAAATCTGCTATTGCCCTTTCAATATCGCTAAATTCAAATCTTAGGGGTACTACGGCACTAGTCTCTACTGATGGTAACTCAGCTATATCAGTACATACATTTGGGGTGAAAACCTTCTTCAAATGTCCAACAAACAAATTGCCTTTTTCGGTATCATTCCTTGCCCAGTCTCCACAAGAAGTTCGCAAGGGAGGCTTACGTACGACCGGTCTTTTAAGGTTCCTACATGCACGCCATAATGAATAATCTGATTAAACAGTTGCGTCGAGGTCTTCCAAGTAATTTTTCAGAGATGCTACTCTTCGAGATTCTACCAGCTGTCGTAGTCGTTTCGAGCAATCTTTAAGTCTAGATTTGAGTTGAGGAGATCTGTGTGCTTGCCACTCTCTTCTAATTTTTCTTTTTTCAGCCAAGAGCCGCTCGACATCTACAAAATAAATTTGATTGTATCTAGCTGCTTGTCTGGTTTCTGTCGCATGTTGGGCAGCTGATTTAAGGTTTTGATCAAAATAAATTAGACTCTGGCCCACATCTTCTGGTGTTCTTAGCGGTATGTTTTCCGAACAATGAGTACTGAGATACTTTCTATATTTCAACCAATTAATGCTTGTTCAAGTTGTTGGCGACACGATATTTTGCTGATTCCATATAGACAATAGTGGGTGAATGATCTGAGGATAATTCGAGTGACGCTTCAACCTTAATCATTTCTCTCGAAATAACTTTAGTCACGCCAAAATCAATAACATCAGGTATTTTTTGTCGATCATTAGGCCAATAGGTGGGTTGTCCACTTGATATCACATTCAGACGCATTTTTGAAATTGTATCAAACAAAACACGACCTTTTGGAGTTATTAGGCGTGATCCCCAAAACGTATGTTTAGCGTTGTAGTCGCCTGATGCTATGAAACAGGGACCTAGTGATTTCAAAAAGTCGATATATTGACTCTCTGATATTTGAAATCTAGGAGGTAAATAAATCGAAGAAATAACAAAGTTTTGATGATATTCTTCAATACAGATGTTTGTTGCTTGAAGGTAGTCCTCACAAAAATCACACAGTAAATGATGTTTAATTCGAGCCCTTATTAGTATTGCTGAACCACCACATGCTCTGCCACGGGGGTCTTTAGTGTCATATAATATATAGCCATTGATTTTAAAAAAGCTATTTGTTGTTAAATGAGTCTCTGAAACCATCATGACATCAATTTGTTGGTTCTTCAAGAAGTACTCGAGTTCACAAATATGTGTTTATTTCTTGAACTGTAGGAGGGATAGACTCAAGATTTAAAAACAGTAATTAAAACTTAGTTCGCTATATAAACAAGTATAAAAAAATAATTTTAAAAATTAAAGGGTGTTCCGATAGTGGTGTGATTTTCATGTATAAGGCATAAGTTTTGAACCATAATAGGTAGACGCTTGAAGGTGTGTAGCTGTGGCCTCTATAGTAACAAATACTAAAACTTATAGGGTGTTCCGATAGAGAGGTGTTATTCACGAATGTGTGTTTATTTCTTGAACTGTAGAAAGCATACAGTAGAAATTTACAAACAGTAATTAAAACTTAGTTCGCTTTATAAACAAGTCTAAAAAATAAACCTAAAAATTAAAGAGTGTTCCGATAGTGGTGTGATTTGCACGTATAGGGACTAAGTTATGAACCATAAAAGGTAGACTCTTGAAATTTTCACAGAAGGTGTATAACTGTGGCCACTATAACAATAAATACTAAAACTTATCGGGTGTTCCGAAAGTGAGGTGTTATTTGCCTTTATATCTTTATTTCTTGAGCTATACGAGGCAACCACTTAAAATGTGTAGACAGTAATTAACACTATGTTCGCTTTATAAACAAGTATATAAAATTAAACCTTAAAATTAAACGGTGTTCCGAGAGTGACGTGCTTTGCGTGTATATGGTCTAAGTTTTGAACGATAATAAGTAGACTCTTGAAGTTTTTACAGGCGGTTTATTACTATGAAAACTATAACAAATCGTATAAATTAAAGGGTGTTCCGACAGTGACGTGATTCTCATGTATAACGCCTTATTTCTTCAACCGTAATAGGTACTCATAAAATTTTGTACAGGAGATATGTTGCCACGGCCGATATGACAATTACTTGAAATTAAAGGGTGTTCCGACAATGACATGTTTTGAAAGTATAGTGACTTATTTTTTTAATCGTAATAGGTAAACTCTTGATATATTCATAGAAAAAGAATTTCCACGGCCGTTATAACAAATAACAAAATTAAAGGGTGTTCCGACATAGACATGATTTTTACTTAAATAGCCTCATTTTTTTAACCGTAATAGGTAGACTCTTGAATTATTTACAGTAGATGTTGTACTTCGGCCGCTGTAACAATTGCTAATTACTAAAGGGAGATCCATCAGTGACATATTTTTCACGTATATTACCTTATTTTTTTATCCACAATAGGTAGGCCTGATATTTTTATAGAAAGTGTATTACCATGGCCGTTATAACAATTCCTAAAATTTAAAGGGTGTTTCAATAGCGATGCAATTTTCGCGAATATGACTTAGGTTTTAAAAATAAAGGGTGTGCCATAAGACATGAAAAAATTAACAACTTGAATTTATAAAGGCCTACTAAACATAGTACGGAACCCTAGATGTGTGGGAATAACTCGCACTTGACTGATTTTTTATGAATGTTTAATGGCCATACCCATAGATTACATAGATAGACATCTCTCCAAATGTCTAAAAGTGACTATAAATATCTTCTTACATACGGGTACGGTGTGAATTCAACACACATAGGGGAGTAAAATTTTTACTTACATTAAGACACTATTACGCGATATATCGTTGCACTTTCTAAATATCTAAATAATTTAAAATTTTTGTACTTATAATTCATTCACAATTTTAAGTATTTTCAAGTTATTAACAAAATTTCAATTTAATTTAAGTAATATATTTTTTGTCTTTTAGGGAATGACAATTTTCAATACAGAAAAAAAAAATTAAAATTATTATTCAATCCAACATTTTTTGCACATAAATATATCAGCAAAAATACAAAATTATTATTCTTAATTAAAAACAAAAGAAATATTTAATTTTAACAGCTAAAATTGATTATAAAAAAATATATTTTTTTTACAAAACATTTTATACAACTATGTGCAGTTTTGGTGCTCTGGGGAAATATTTTTAAAAACCAACAATTATACAAATTGGTCTACCAATACATTCTTAGACTTTGGTTTTTTGACAAAAGACTTAGGTTTTTGAGATTTCAGTTGACTATCTGTGTGTTATCTATGGCCGTACTAAACACCTCATTCTTAAAAATTTGCGTACAGGGGAAAAAGCATTTAATATAATAATCATTATATTTCGATACCTTAATATAGAAAGACTCTAACTAACGTTTTTCCTACTTTACAGGAGAAGGAGAAAACTTAATAATTTTTTAACGCAATTTTTTATTAAATTCTCCTAGCGTTTAAATGCTATAATAATTTTGTTTTATTTTACATTTTTTATAATATTGTGTTAGATAGGGCTATTTGTGGGCTAATATTTTGAAAGTTATTGCATTAGGCATTTTTATTATAACTATTAAAATAAATCAGTCAAATGCGAGTTAGTCTCACACAGGGTTCCGTACTATGTTTAGTACGCCTTTAAAAACTCAAGTTGTTAATTTTTTCATGTCTTATGGGCCACCCTTTTCTTTTTAAAATCAAACTCACATTGGTGAAAATTGCATCACTATTGGAACACCCTTTAAATTTTAGCAATTGTTGTTATTACGGCCATGGTAATACACTTTCTATTAAAATATCAGGCGTACCTATTGTGGTAAAAAAATTAAGTAATATACGTGAAAAACATGTCACTGATGGATCACCCTTTAGCAATTAGTAATTGTTACAGTGGCCGAAGTACAACATCTACTGTAAACAATTCAAGAGTCTACCTATTACGGTTCAAAAAATAAGGCTATTTAAGTAAAAATCATGTCTCTATCGGAACACCCTTTAATTTTTATTATTTGCTATAGCTTCCATAGTAAGAAACCTCCTGTAAAAACTTCAAGAGTCTACTTATTATCGTTCAAAACTTAGGCCATATACACGCAAAGCACGTCACTCTCGGAACACCCTTTAGTTTTAAGGTTTAATTTAATAGAAAGCGAAAATAGAGTTAATTTCTGTCTGCAAATTTTAAGTGGTTGCCTCCTATAGCTAAAGAAATAAAGACATAATGACAAATAACACCTCACTTTCGAAGCACCCGATAAGTTTTAGTATTTACTGCTATAGTGGCCACAGTCATACACCTTCTGTGAAAATTTCAAGAGTCTACCTATTATGGTTAAAACTTAGGCCTTATACATGCAAATCACGCCACTATCGGTACACCCTTTAATTTATATATTTATTTTTTTACACTTATTTATTTAGCGAACTAAGTTTTAATTACTGCATGCATATTTTTAGTGTATTCCTCCTACAGTTCAAGTGATAAGCAGATATTCGTGAATAACACCTCTCTTTCGGAACACCCTTTAAATTTTAGAGTTCGCTAATATAGCGGCCACAGTTATACACCTTCTGTGAAAATTTCTAGCGTCTACCTATTATGGTTCAAAACTTAGACCTTATACATGCAAATCACACCACTATCAGAACACCCTTTAATTTTTAGGTTTATTATTTTATACTTGTTTATATAGGGAACGAAGTTTTAACTACTGTTTTTAAATCTTGAGTCTATGCCTCCTACAGTTCAAGAAATAAACACATATTCGTGAATAACACCTCTCTATCGGAACACCCTATAAGTTTTAGTATTTCTTTCTATAGCGGCCACAGCTATACACCTTCTGTGAAAATTTCAAGCGTCTGCCTATTATGGTTCAAAACTTAGGCCTTATACATGCAAATCACACCACTATCGGAACACCCTTTAATTTTTAGGTTTTTTTTTTATACTTGTTTATATAGCGAACTATGTTTTAATAACTGTTTTTAAATCTTGAGTCTATGCCTCTTACAGTTCAAGAAATAAACACATATTCGTGAATAACACCTCTCTATCGGAACACCCTATAAGTTTTAGTATTTGTTGCTATAACGGCAATGGCTATACATCATATGTGAAAATTTCAAGAGTCTACCTATTACGGTTCCAGAGATAAAAAGCGCTGACAGACGGACAGACATTGTAGCGAAAACAATAGGGGTACGTTTTTACACTTTGTGTACGGAACCCTAAAAATATTAATGAAGTATTTTAAACATCTTTTTTATCTGAATACAATACAATAAGTTTTAAAACGTGTGGGGTAAATTATCATAAAAATTATGGCAATCGGAAGGAATAAACTTTTTTAGATATTGTAAGTGCTCCCATTTTTTTATTCATGGAAATTCTTTCTTAATACAATGGCAATGGCTTTAATATTTTTCTTGAACCTTTGTGGAAGAAGTTCATATTCTTCACTTAGATCCGTTTTGTAATACAATAACCCCGATGAATCGTATCCTAAGGATCAGTGGATCGCCGCTGATTCTTCCTACATTTAAAGATAACAAAATTTACTTATTTAAATATCGTAAAAATTTAGCACCTGGTCGAATCGATGTGTATCGCTTTGCTAATGCGTTGGATAATGTAACGTTTCTATTTTGATAAAAACATCCATCTAAAAAAAGGATTAAGGAAATTTTCCAAATTCATAATGATGCACATTGCAAAAACTAAATCTGTTTCGTCCCATACATAATTGTGTGATTCATGTGTTACAGCATTGTAAATGGTAAAGTTATGTAATAGGAGGCACTGGCGTTTAGTTGGGCACTAATTTAACAGCTTGCATATCCATTAAAAATACTGCACATAACAAAGATTTGGCACATTTTATATCATTGCGCTTCTCTTCTTCCATTTTCTCTATCTGTTCTCTGTGAAGTTAGTATAGTCTTCGTGAGATAGCTTGTTGGCTCTATATGAAACGCAAACATCGCACTCATCTTTTTGGTTTAAATAAAGATATACTTATTTAGTTCTCTGAAGACCTCTATACACCTCATGACATGAGGAAAAGCTCGTTTCCAGATACATTTTGTTAATCCTCTTTCTGCAGTAGTGCGAATCCATTTTCGGGAGCTCATCTAGCCATTTGCGATGAAAGTCACGTTTTGTTTTATTACGCCCACCAATTTCTGAGTTTATTTTAACTTGGATGCGCTGGTTTGAAGATTTTTCGGGACTGATTTGTATGCCATGATTTCCGCTTTTATCAACCCAATTACGAACCATCTTCTCGTTCAATCCCAATGTAGAATGAAACATGTTGCGGCATAATTGTAATCGATTTGAATTAACCTCAAGTAATATAATACATATTGTTTTGGAACGTATTGCATTTTATAAACATTTTTATCTCTGAAACTTAAAAGGCTGGTAACATAAAAATGCTTTTGGTCCCAGGACACCTCCAAAACAGTTTGAATATTTCTTTTCGTACGCACTCCGTAAAAGCTAAGCAAGGTTCTCTCATTTGTCTTGCAGGCTTCTGGCTAACTACTTTCTTCGATGTACATACTAGTAAAAACTTTCCCTTCCATACGATTTCTTTTGTTGATATTTTGCTGCCACTCAGATCTATTTGCTTTATTATTCCGTTTCAAAGTACAATCATCAGAAATTTCGGCCATAATGACGATGTTTATCAAATTTTTCCAACTCACGGGATATAATATTGTATTTTGCTCACAAAATGAGCAGCGGAATGTAAAGATTATTTTTAAAAGTTAAATAAATCAACGCCTACAATGTTCAGTATATGTATGTATATATATCACATTATGCAAGCAAGTAGCTGTGACATGCATATAATTTAATTAATAATAATTAGTTATAGGGCATTTACACTACAGCGAAATCTGGTAGATTTAAATTAAAATCTTTTTTGAAATCTACATCGTTTACACGGTATTTTTTTGACACGATTAAGATTTCGCTATTACAAATTCATTGAATTACCTGTTTTTCCTTTTTCACTTTATTTATATTTTTAATTTTATATCTTTTTCTTATTGTTCTATTAAAATTTTGTATATTTATAGATATGTATTTTTAATTTTTAATTTTTTTATTTTTATTTTTAAATAAAATGCCATTTTTTCTTGTTCAGCGTAGTATTTTTTAGTACAATTTGGGCAAAACCATAGTTGCAACATTAAGTACTATTAGATTTTGAGTAGATTTCGTCAAAATTTGTATGGGAAATCTAGTAAAAACAACTAGATTTTGCTCGAAATCTCATAAGTACTAGATTTCGCTTAAGTGTAAATGCACTATTAGGGCTTTTTTATAAAAAAAAATTGCTTTAACGATTTAGGGCTTTTTTTGTTATTTTCAGTCAGACCTCATCAATTTTTACTAGTGGTGTAGTGTAGTATCTTTCTATATTAAGGTAACGATTTGTTACTTTACTTTTTTTTGTGTTTTTACAAAAACAGTATGTAACTTTACCAAATATAACAGCTGTTTTTTTTATTGTGCTTCATACGACGAATTTACACAACGATTTTTTACCGACAAATTTGTCGTGTTGGACGAAATTCGTCGTTTGTCCCAGTTGTGTTCCCTGCATTAGGTTATTTCACTACTAAATGATCGTTGAAAATAGTTGTACTTGGAAGATGCTTTTTATTTACGTTTTATAACATATAATTTATTTCACTTCATCCAAGGTATATTTATACAGGCGTATGTAAAAAAAACTAATCAACCTTTTTTTGTCCGACTGTGTCAAAATATTTTACGAAAATTTAAAGAAAAATATAAATAACATGAGCTGTGTTCGCAAACACTTCTATGACAAATTCATTATAATAAAAATAATTAAACATTATAATAAAAAATAAAACTGGTTTACTTTAAATAATTGAAATAAATTATATGTAAAAGCATAGATGGGGGTAGTGCACTAAATTTTGATTGAAATCAGCATTGCCCTACCACTAAATCATATTGCAAAAGAAATTATTGCGCTATTTTTTTAAAGCTTAGTGATAAACTGCAAATCTTCACTAGCAATCAAAAGAATTTAGTGGTAGTGCAAATGTTTGCACTATCACTCAACGCAGATTTAGTGCAAGAATTCTTCACTCACTCAATTGATTGCAAAATTTTTAGTTGCAATCAATATAAAGCTGCATACTCTCAATCAACTTTCAAAAATGATTGGTCATAAAAATTTTGAAATAATTTTTTTTTATTTAATATAAAATTTTCTCTTGTTTTACGCCAAAATATAAAAAAGTGATTTATCGGAATGAATTTTTAACCGACTTCAAAAAAAGAAGAAGGTTATCAATTCGTCTGTGTGTTGCTTTTTTTGTATGTTTGTGCCTTTAGAACTCGGTCATTCGATTTTAAAAGAAGTTTAAAATTTTAAAAATTAAAGAGTGTCCCCATACAACATATGTACATGTTTTACGTGTATTATGAACTTTATAGATCACTAATTTAAAATTAAAAAAAGTGCGTATTACTATAGCTCCCAATAACAAAAAGTAATAAAAGTATTATATTAAAAATTAAAGGGTTTCCCCATAGGTGACGTAATTTTACCTTTATGTTTTGAATCGTTATAGACAAACACTTAAAGGTTGCTCAGAATGTTCGTTACTATGTTATAATAAGTATAAATATTTAAAATTAGAAATTACAGGGTGTCCCATTAGTTGGGCAATTGAATTTGGTATATATATATGGCCAAACTTTTGAACCGTTATAGAGAGACAGTTGAAATTTACAAAGAACTTGTATTGCTAAGTCCGCTATAATAACAAGAATAAAATTTGAATTTTAAAATTAAAGGGTGTCCCAATAGTTAATGGAAATTGATATATGTGGCCAAATTTTGGAAATGTTATAGATAGACAGTTGAAATTTACAAAGCGTAGGAATAAGTACAAGTATGTAAATACTCTAAGTATACTTACAGTATTTTATAAATATATGTAACTATATGTTTTATTAATTATTTTACAATTTAAAAATACGTTTATTTATTCTTTCATCCTAATATAAAAATTATTTTGGTTCTCCATACTTAACCAATGTTCAGTTATGAACAAAATATTGCCAAACATCATCCATCTTTTTATACACACAATTCCTAAAAGTAGTTGTTTTACTTATAAGTATATTTATAGTATTATAAGTACTTTTCCATACTTGTAAGTATTAGGTAGTTATAAGTATGGTTATGAAAGATACCCATCACATTATCTACCTACAACCAGTTGTACTCATACATGCATTACTTATACATTTTTAAGTTCGTTGTGTATAAATAATGTTTGTTATAAGTATTGAGTACACCCATACTTATTTCACTGCAAATGCGTATGTGTAGGTATTTTCTGTGTTATAAGTATAGGTATAACTAGTACCCAAAAATATGTGTAAATACTTGACTACATTTATTTTATAAGTACTTTTTGTCAGTCTCTGGTATGTATATGGACACACAGTTTAAAGAATCTGTATGACAAAGTTCTCTATAGCAAGTATTAAATTAAAATTTGAATTTAAATGGTGTCCCAATAGGTGACTTTATTACATATAATTGGCCCTATCTTTTGAACATTTATTGAAAAACACTTAACAATTATACAGAATGTCCATTACTATGTCTGTTATAATATGTATAAATATTTAAAATTATAAATTAAAGGATGTCGCAATAGTTTGTGTAATTTGAAGTATATGGCCAAACTTTTAAGCCGTTACAGACAGACGGTTGAAATTTTCTTAGAACCTGTATTGCTACGACCGCTATAACAAGTATAAAATTTGAAATCGACAATTACAGGCTGTCGCAATATTTAGTGTAATTTTATGTATATAGCCAAACTTTTGAACCGCTATATACAGACAGTTGTTTGGCATTGGGTTGACCTTGAAAAAACCAGACCCGGGGTCTTGTGCCTGTATATACTCCGGAAGCACTACTCCCCCGGTAGAAAATCGACTGATATTTGCTTTAGATTATTGAATTCCAAAATTAGTTATTTTTATCTGAATTGCCATTTTGTGCTACGACATTTAAAAGATCCCGCTACAATCTTCCTCAAATATATAATATAATCATTGTATAATTATCGTCTTAAAGAAACATGATTTTGAGTTTGTCTGTTGTAAAGTCGGTATGTTGTTTTTTATGAATTATTTATTCACCATTGAAACACGGTACATAATGATAGCAAAATAGTTATTAATACCATATAACAGTTACATAAGATTCAGTTCGAACAGTACAAGATAAATTAGATTCCTAGATTTTAGTACAATTGACAATGTAAATAAAACTATTGTTTGAAGAACTAGTCTTTATCTATATCTTTGATATTAGATCCTTCAACAGTAGAACAAAATGATAGCATACGAATAGAATGAAATACTTCTCTAATAGACTTTGAGACTTTGGTTGTTTTAACAAATATCCAGTAATTATGCAAATGTTTTTAAAATTCAATACGCATTTGCCTTCTTCTTCACCAGTGGAGCCTTTGTTTTCCTTTAGCGGAATGGTAGACACTCATAGAAAATAAAAAATTTGGTGATAACAGTTTTGAAAAGCTTGTTGCAGATAATTTTTTGAATTTTACTTTTTTTATGTATCCATTTTGTTTATTGAAATAAAAAAATTTTGTTAAATTTTTTTTTCCCACACCGCATACAAAAAATGAATGCAATAATTTTGCAATATCACTCAGTGTGAGTGAAGATTGCAGAATTAGTGCACTACACCCAACTATGTGTAAGAAGAATCATTAAAAAATAAAGTTTTTAAATATTTAATACTGTGTACATAGAAGGATAAAAAAAGATTTTAGGTATTTGTTTAACCTAAGTAATGATATTAAATTTAAAAGATAAAATTTATAAAGATCAATCTCCAAAAATTCATTTTGATATAGATTAAAATTTCGAAAAGGGCTATTTAAGAAGTGGTCTGCTTCGATATTCCTCCTATATTAAGATTAAAATGGCTTAAGTTCAGTTTTCAAAGTTATTCCAGTTGGTCACCTATACAAATCGTAGTATAAAGATAACCCAGGCACGCTGTCATTATTCTGAAGAGCCCTTACCAAGGTATATTTATCTTACTAGGTAGTTTCGTCCGCCCAGCTGATTTAGTAATCAAAATTGTATGTGTTTAGAAATTTTATAGTGCAGAAGTGAGAAAGCAATAAAACACATACACGCCTTTTCAATTTTTTTCTATTTTTTGACATTTCGAACTACAAAGGAACAACAAAATGCCATGTTGTTGTTGTATCGTTGTATTTGTTGTAGGGACGCCACTACCTAGTAAGATAAATCTACCTTGGCCCTTACTTTGTGGGTTTCAATGCACGACTGCAGAGTACGTTCCGCCTTCATTAAAGGACTTTGTAGATATACAGGACCCTGCAGATATAAGGACACCTAAATATGAAGTACTTGTGAACTATATCAAACGATCCTAAAGACGATATGGCTGCTTTAAGTAAGGCAGAAATTGAGTGGGCTACATATGGGCATAGCAGCAGTATCAAATCCAGCTGACCATGTTATTTTATTGTCATCAGGTTATGCCGAATACCAAATTTCCGCCTACTAAAACTGATTTCAATTTAGTTGCAAATTTTCTTAAAGTAAACATTGTAAGTTAAATAAAGGATTGAATAAAATATAGCAATTAGTGTTAATAAAAGGATTGTCATTAAAACGAGAGCCTACCACCAATTAAAATTAAGAAAATTGAAATGAAAATTGGTGTTTTCATGCCTTCTTATAAATGAATTAAAACAAACGAAAATAATCAGCCCTATTGTGTAAGGCGTTGTCGTGTTACGTCAGCTAGCATAGTCGATGGCGTTTTTTTTTTTAATTTTTCCCACACCGCATAAAAAACGCCCGCGACATGTTTTATAATTCAACAAATATTGCAAAGTGATTTAATAAAAATGATAACATTTTATTCTTTAATTTAAGTTTATTCTTCTATTTCCTATTTCCTTAACTAATATAAAGAATTTAATTTTTTTTTTATTATTCATTTCATTTTTTCTTCTTCTATATTAAATATTTTTCTATTTTTTCCTTTCGACTTCTTTAAATGAGAGATTCACCTGGTTTATCAGGCCTGTTCTGAAAATCACTTTTTATCAAAGTGATTTGAAATCACGTAAAAGGTGTTCTACATACAAAAAATTTTTAAATCACGTGATTTTAAATCGGTTAGGAAAGTGTTTGTGATTTCAAATCACTTACTTATTTTTGCGAGTTCTTTGTTGTTAATTTTATAACAAACTGCTGTAATAAATAGTATGAAGTGTTCTTTTATAATTTTTGTAGTTAAATTACGTAATATTATAAGAAAAATATAAGAAAATAGCGCAATTTTGAAGACTCTTCTTTTGCAGTAGCATTTTATAAAAAAAAATTGTGTTTTTCCGCTTCTTTTTAACTGTCAGCAGATTAAGTGTTTAGAAAGTACATCTAACCTTGCCAAACTTAAAAATTGCAATGGTTCCGTAAGTAAAGCCCTAAAACGCCCATTTTTTATACTGCTTTCATTTTAAACCTTTTGGGGTCCACAATGTTACCCTAGACCTTTCAGATTGTTTTTTTTTACGTATTACGTAAAATTTAATCAAAAAAATAATAAAAATCAGCAATTTTCTTGTGGTTTTACAATTTTAAAATCGCTTAAGAAAATAAAAAATTATGTGATTTACAGAACAGGGTAAAATAAAACACGTGATTTTAAAACAGTTCGTGATTTAAAATCACGTCATTTTCAGAACAGGCCTGTATAACTCAGATTACTTATTTGCTTGGAGCGAATGTCATATTTAGTATTCAGCTTTTGTGCATCTTTTTTCGGATATTTCGAAATTTGTAGATGAAATAACATTTTCGTTGTGAATTTCTAAAATTGTAGAAAATGTTACATTTAGAGATTCTCTGAAAAAATCAAATTAGCAGGATTCTTCCGATCGATCCTTCCAAATATGTTTAAGAAATGAATTGTAAATTGCCTATAGGCAAAAAACAAAAAAATATCGAAGAATCTTGACCAAATCTCCGAATTTTTCACCCAAAATTGTTTTAGAAAATACTTTCGAAGAAAACTAATATGGTTGGAAGACTTACTTCTGGTTTTTAAATTGCTGTGTTTATTTCAGACGTGATGAAAAACTCCAACGACAATTTTTGTCGTATTTTAAAGGCAAGAACGCCATACACGGTACGGAAAATTGCAGTAGATTTACATTTGGAGTCGTACTTTTGGCGTTATCGATTCACACAATACGCATTTTTTAAAACGCCTAGTTTTTTATACGACAACTTACTTACTTACACTATAAGGCGGAATAATAAAAAAAAAAAAACATTTTTAATTGCAAAATTTTTAACAAGTTAAATAATTATTATAATAACAAATCACCTTCACTATTTCATAAAGCATCAGTTTATAAAAACTAATATCCCTTGAAGTAAAACTATCACCTGATATTGAATAAAATATAATTATATGACTTGTCTAGCAAAAAAAAAATATACTTGACATCACCAAAAACGTGCTGCACCTTTTACTTCGAAAGTGATGAGGACAATTACCCACTTAAGACCTTGGCGACCTTTCCTCGCTTTCTTGCGTACAGTGGAAGTAGCAGTTGCACACTAACAGATGCCTCTTGCTTTAGCAGTGTTTTTGAGGGTCAACTTTCGCTGCAAAACATGTTTAATCGATCCCAATTAGTCTATGCCACCGTTTTGAATCCATTAAGCTACGTGTATATAAGTCACATTTCGTTAGAGCACATTGGTGAGAATGATGGAGGTGATTAGGAAGCTTACGACATGCCGCCTTTATCATAGTTTCGCATGTAATTACACATGTATTCTGGCTTCCAGATTTGCATGCAGTCTTCATTAAGATTAATAACTGTGTTATTCCGTTGACTGTCTTTGACAATATGTTCGTCAGCCATGAAACAGCCTTGTGAATGTCCAGCAAGATCCATGGGAAAAAATTGATATAAAAGTAATTTGAAAACATTTTTTCGGTAAAATTATATTTTAAATATATTTTTACACATGATTAATTGCGCAACATGCCATATAGCAATCAAACTACTATAGAACTTGTGAATAAGCTTATAAATAATATCCTGTTTTAAGCTTTTCTTAATTTCGCTTATAATAATTATTAGCAACAGTAATTCGTGATGGTTTGTTGAGAATAATAACACAGGCAAGACTCGATGAAATTCAGGTATTTCTTTATTGTTTTACAACCTAGTGTTTTAATTCATTAAAATTATACATAAAATTAAGATATAAAAAATATAATTATTAATTTACATACTTTTTGGTTTCAAACCACCAACTTTTCAATATTAGAAAATTAGATAAGTTTTAGTGCGCAACTACTATTGTAATGGCGCTCAATTTTAATTTACAAAATGACAAGAAGTTATATATGATACACTTATACATATGTATGTAAGTACATAATGAATTATCAGTACAACATAATCGATAACTTTTAGGGTTGCATTATTAGTAGGGTTTGACAGTGGCGCCAACAATAATATTTTGGCAATGTTTCTTCATAGTAGTGTTGTGTTCTAAATTTTGTATTGACTATTCATACATACATATATAGTAAGAAGGGATTATGAGATCTAAGAAAACTGGTTTATGTGCTCCATTGCTCTTCATATTTCTTTAGGTGAACATTTTTGTGGAAATTAGTCACAAATTTCATATATGTACATTAGGGTGTCCGTTATTTATAAGGGTGAAAACAACATCGTAATTCATGGTTGCCCACCCCCCATTTTGTTTCCTTTTGTTAAAAGATGTAAAATGAGGTCGGAGGTCGTGAACCCGTGCCGCATCAGGTCTAAAGTTGAGAAAACAGCGCGCTTCCAGGCAGGAGCCACGGCCCGCGAATTTTTTATACCAACACTGCATCTGGTATGCTGCTGGCGAGCATGTTAGAGTGCTAGACTCTTAGGAACCGCCATGAATTTTCCCAAATCTGTGAGAAGACTTTAACAGGTCCTGGTCCCTGGTGTTTTTTTAAAATCTGTGGGAATTGCTGAGCGGGTTTGCATACCTCTTTTGAACGTTTTTCGTTTTAATCCACAGCTCTCCGCCTATTTCAGCGACAAAACCCCAAAATCTTCAGGGTTCTCCACGGGACGATGACTATAGGTCGACCCCCCTCCCCCTCAAATTTGAATATAACCCATGAACCACGGTCTTGAATGGAAAGGGAGAGAAAGGGTAACAGAATTAAGTAAATGTGCTAATAGATGTTCATTTTATTATTCAAAATAATTTTTTTTCCTTCACGTATACGTACATACATATGTACATATATGATTAATACAGTTATCGTTTTAAAAAAATAATTTTATAACAGTTAATTTAAGAAGTACATATATAAATAAAAAAATTCTTCTAAAAAATTAAATTTTTTTATCGTAAAAATAAAAACTCAAATGAAAGTTCTAAAAGAAGGAATTTTATTTTGCCGATACGAATTTTGCGATACATCTCATACATCGCTTTTAGAGCAGAACAAGAAAACGAAGAAAATGATTGAGGTTACAAAAAAGTTTTCTTGGAAATTGATAATTTTTTCTCTGGGAGGAAAAAATGCATTATCCATATTCATAAATTGCCAAAAAAAGTCAATAGTTTGTTCCTGCAAATAAACAAAATGATTATTTTCTGACGGAAAAAACAAAACTCCTCAAAAAAGTTTTATTTTATGAAGGCAAAATAAAACTCTAAAGTTTCATTTGAACTTTTATTTTTCCGTTGAAAAAAAAAACTCTTAACTATGGAATTGAGAGCTATTTTTAAAGATCACCTTAAATTCTGAAAGAGCTCATCAATACAAATCTATTGATATATGACAGTATAGATCTCCGTTAGCTCTATCATAAATAGTTTTTGGGTTTAATTTTTTTTTTGATATCTGTTATTTACAGTCCCTGTAAAAAAGTAATTACAACTTAAGCAAATTTTCGCTTTAATGATATTTTTGTGCAATCCGGAATTGCTACCTGTGGTGAAGACGGAATTCTCGATGTTCTTCGTTAGATGTTAACACACCATTAAAATTTTGTATTAATTTCACACCCCTCTCTGCCGTGTCATTTACTGCCGGTTTAGCTTCGATTGTTTCTGTTTGGTTGGGAACAGGTGGTGGAGTCACAGTAGATGACGGTATGTCGGGTGTATCCGACTCTTCAGAGCTACTTTCTTCCTGAAAGTTATTGTGGAACAAGATTAATGTGAGTACCTGCCTAGTTGGCCTAATCTCACGGTGGTCTTACCACCGAGTGAAATAAGCGTAGACTAGAGCCCCCATTGTGTAGTATAACAACACTTTACGATTGCCACCAATCGCTTTTTGTGTGTGATACAGTCACAATGAGTAGCAATTTATATAATATGACAAGCCTTTCCAAGGCAAGTCTAGATCCACATTATAACCTCTTGCTTAGGTGTTTGGAGACTATCCAAACTCCGTCTGTTGAGAGTGCAACAGCACACTTGATCGACCTTGCACCTTGCCTACATAAATCGATCTTAAACCACAACCACCACGTGTACCCCCGAAGGGGACCTCACCAATAACTGGTCACAGAGAGGATAGGCTCTCTGTGGGGCCACCGATTCCCGTGGTACCAGTCCTTTAGGCACTGGTCGGACCTCGAAGAAGACCCGCAATGTTTATCGCAGACCTTTTCTTCCAGATTTAGGCTCTAGGAACCCTAGCGTCTGGTGCCCCTATTTTCCCCGAGTGAACCGCGTCAAAGCATTTGCTATTCCTGTAGTGACAATTGGAACCCCCGGGGGTATGGCCTGAAAGTTATAGACAATATTACCCTCGCGGTGTCATAGTTCTTTGGCCCTCCTTTCATCAAATTTAATGGATCTTGAAATCGACCTTTCCTACCGCTGTGTAGTCTTTAAGTCAATACCTCCAAGACACCCCTCCGAACGGTTTTTTTTTGAAGACGCAAAAATGCTTTACCCTCTTCGGTCGTTATTAATTCCTCAGCATTTGCATGCGCTATATCAAATAAATTATTTAACTCTATTATTGTTTACCCCCCCCCCCCCATTCAAAGCCGACGTTGCTTGGGTTATATTCAAATTTGAAATGGGGAGGGGGGTCGACCTATAGTCATCGTCCCGTGGAGCACCCTGAAGATTTTAGGGGTTTTGTCGCTGAAATTGGCGGAGAGCTTTGGATCAAAACGAAAAACGTTCAAAAGAGGTATGCAAACCCGCGCAGCACTTCCGCACAGATTTTAAAAAAACACCAGGGACCAGGACCTGTTAAAGTCTTCTCACAGATTTGGGAAAATTCATGGCGGTTCCTAAGAGTCTAGCACTCTAACATGCTCGCCAGCAGCATACCAGATGCAGTGTTGGTATAAAAAATTCGCGGGCCGTGGCTCCTGCCTGGAAGTGCACAGTTTTCGCAACTTTAGACCTGATGCGGCACGGGTTCCTGACCTCCGATCCTAATGAGTGAGAGCTCATTTTTCATCTTTTAACAAAAGGAAAAAAATGGGGTGTGGGCGTTTTGAAATTAAGACTTTGAAAAATAACGGACACCCTAATGTACATACATACAAATACAAATATACATTATTTGCGAATATAAGTCTACAATTATGTCAAGAAGCTTATAAAAATATTGAGACGAATAAGCTTCTCTTTACCAAAATTAATAAATTATTGCTGTAAGCTTATTCTACAATTATAATTATAAGCTTATACATATTAAGGGTTCCGTTTTGATTTTTTACAATTGTTACGATATAGTTTTTCAATATTTTCTAAAAACCTTTTCAAGCTTAAGTCTTATATTTATAAGCTTTAAAATATTTTTCACAAGTCATTTGGTATTTTGGGTTGGTATGTTGGGTAGTAAAATTGAATGCATTTTACATTACTCCAAAACTTATGAATTCTGTATCTTGTTTCTGTAACTAAAGTGAGAAACTTTTCACATGAAAATATAATAGCCATTCTGTTTTTCCTAGCTCACCCTGTGTAAAACTAGATGACTATAATAATTTCATGTGAAAAGTTTCTCACATACGTTACAGAAACGAGGAACTGTTTATTGAAATAACCGTTTTACCAAAAGCGATCTTAGAACAAAATATGCACATAAAATTATGGGCCAATCACGATGTTTCCTTCAGTCCATTCACCAATTGTACGGTACGTACCTGGATCATGAGGCTCCAATCCCGCTACTAGTTCAGTCTTGTCAGCATACAACTAAGATCCTTACGCACAATTTTGCATAAATATTAAGCAACTGCTTTTTGCAACAGTATTTGCATCAAATTTTGAACTCCGCTATAGTTTTTGTTTTTTCTCATTATTTTAAACCAGTAAATATAAAAAGGTTTAAGTCCAACAATTAATATTTTATATGTTTGTTACATATTTGATATTTTTGGAATCACCCCTATTCTGAAGAGAAGAGTATGTTTAAACCAACTGTTTTTCTATGAAACGAATGAAATAGGAACAGAAAAAATAATCAATTGTTTGTCAATTATTAAATACGAGTAAACAAATAATTAAGCTAAGCGAAGATAAAAAAGCCACAACATAATTAAGAGGTACCTATTTGTGCTCGAAGCATTCCAGTGCGAAGAATCCTGCAGCGCCGGGGGTGATATTTATACATCTTTGTAGCACAAAAATAAAGTTTCTTTGTTTTTTAGATCCACTCCCAATATTATCCTTCGTTGCCATTCAATTCGCCATTTCTTCATAATGCTCAGATTTTAAATGAAACTGTCTAATCTTTGTCCTAAAGTAATTAATAATTAAAAAGTGTTTATTTTAATTCATATTTACTTGTTTTCTTTTTATTTACATCTTTTAAACTGAACGGACAGAAATCGAAAAACTTTCCGTTAACAGGTTATCAACTTGAAAAAACGTAGCTGCGATCGTAATGCATAACACAGTGCAACACGGAAAAAAATAATCATATACGGACACCACTACGTGATAAAAGACCAAAAAAAAAAGACCCCTGTCCCCCAGTTTTGCCCAAAGTCCTCCAGGTTTTTTTTTATGGGCCCTCAAAGATGTGGGACCTCGATGTCATTTTTGCAAACAAATTATCATTTACTCAAGCTCATATTTTGCAAACCGTTTGAAATTTTGATATACTCTCTGAGGCAAAGTTGTAGCTCTTGTCATAAAGAACAAAAATTGTTAACATATAAAATCAAAAAAACTTCATCTTCGAGGTCAAAATCGCAAAAAACTTTAAAAAATTCAATTTTTTTACCTTTTTTCCCCTGTTCAGGTCCATAGGTAGCAAACCGTTCAAAATTCAAGGAAACAATCAACTACAAAAATGAACCTAAGATCTCAATAAACAACTTCCTAGAACATATGAACTTTCTAGGAATGATTCTTAACACCGTTTAGGTAGCGCTTAGGTAGCCGAAATGAATTTAAAAATTTTCGGCTACCAAGCTTAAGTTCGTTGTATTCCCTGTAAGAAAGAATAAATTAAATTACAAATTAAGTGATAGTATTAAAGAAAATTTGGGAAAATTAAATTTTTAGACACCAGCAGAGCGGAATGCACATTTTCTAGACAGCTACGTCGGTCATCAGCACTCTTCGTATCTACCAAACCAACCAAACTCAAATAAAGGAATACGAGAGAACTGTATTTAATCATCAATCGTCACGAAGTCTACCAATACCTATAGCTTTCCTCTTGTTAAATATTTTTACTTTATTATTTATTTTACCACCTTACATTTTTTGTTGCTTCAGCCAAACTTCGGTTAGCAATGAGAGCTACTTTTTGTTTTTATTTGTTTTCTTCCAACATTCGTTTTTAGTTAATACTAATCTAGTATCAAACCTAACTTCAGTATGAAACTTTAATTTTCCCATTTTTCTTTAATATTATCACCTAATTTGTAATTTAATTTCTAAATCTAAATCTGCATATAAATTAATATAACAAAAATCAACCATGATTTTACATAACTATCAACTCCTACGTTTAGTCTATATAGTTTTGTAATAAAAAGATAAAAGACATATTCTGTAAATCCTGAAAAGTTTCGTTTAATGGACCCTTGCCCTTCTTGAAATGTCAGGTTCAATTATATATGGGAAATAAAGAAAACGCACATATTTTTTACTTGAAAGCTCAATAAGAATTTTTATTTACAAAATTTTCGGTTAAATGTATTTCTTCTATTTAACGATTTCCTATTTATTTTTATTATTTATATTTTTTGCATGAATTGTTCAAATTCACTATTAATTTTCTATTTGTATACAAATCCATACGTTAATTTTTGTGTATGGACGTAATTTATTTAATTTATTTTTTTTACAAATTTTATTAATATAATAGGTGTGATCCCGTACTCAACATTGGGACTCCGCGGGATCCCAATTATACCGAAAACTGTTCCCGTACTGCAAGATTGGGTAAAAGAGAGAAAGTGTTCTTCGTCTTCTCGCACGAAACAGCCCAAACTTTTTTTTCGGGTTGATTGTGTAAATGCAAAACAATCAGCTGTTTGAAAGTAAACAATAGAAAATTAAAAAAAAAATATATGTTCTTATGCTCACAAAAGTGCACAACATAAAAGATTAATAAATTAAACTTCTAAAATATGCTGGGAAATGCGGGTACAGGGTACATTCAAAATATTTGTGTTTTAAGTTTTACTGTATACGAATGCATACAAAACATTTTGGCATAATGTCTTGGGATCTAAAGTTGGTTTTTTGTGTTCCCGTACTTTCGGGCATTTTTGTTTTCAAGAGAGTTTACTTTTGTTTTCTCTCATTTTACCGAACTTTTTCCAAAAAGTACGGGATCGCACCTAAGATGTATATGCACTAATGAACATATGTATGTCTGCATGTAAAGGGTGTTTTTTATAGAGGTATAGAACTTTAAGTTGGCATTACTTTTCAAGATGGCGACCGATTTAACAGCTGTCAAGTGATTTATTCTTAGTTTGGTTTGGCAATTCATCATGAATAGACCCACGCCTGTAAAACGCTTGCAAATAGTGCAATTTGGTCCCAAAACGAGATTACCGTTGTTCCCGATTTTCATAAGCGAATTTTGTTTACCGATGAAGCGCACTTCTAGTTGAATGGCTACGTCAACAAACAAAACTGCCGCATTTGGAGTGAAGGTAATCCTAAAGTGTATGACGAAACACCGCTACTTCTAGAAAAACTGACTGTTTGGTGCGCTTTATGGGCTGGTGGAATCATTGGTCCGTACTTTTTCAAAAACGACGGTGGCCAGAACGTTACAGTCAATGGTGATCGGTATAGAGCCTTGATTACTAACTTTTTCATTCCTGAATTGAATAACCATGATGTCCAGGAGATGTGGTTTCAACAAGACGGCGCAACATGTCACACAGCTCGTGCCACAAACACCGCTAGACTACTTTCTGTGGGCTATGTAATGTATGTGGTCTATGCGGATAAGCCACAAACGCTTGACCATTTGGAAGAAAACATTCGCCGTGTTATTGCCGATATACGGTCACAGATGCTGGAAAAAGTCATCGAAAATTGGACGTCCAGATTGGACTACATCCGCGCCAGCCGTGGCGGTCATATGCCAGAAATCATATTTAAAATGTAATGCCACAAGATTATATTTCGGATAAATAAAATTCATGTCAATCGAATAATCCATCGTTGTTTTATTGCAACTTAAAGTTCTATACCTCTATAAAAAACACCCTTTATGTACTTATGTCGCTAACAATTTTATTTTATTTAAAATTAGTTTTATAAAATAAACATTAAAAAATTTAATAACTAAAAACTGAAACAACTCTAACTGATTGGGTTGACTGACAGACTGTCTATCGAAATCCAATGTTAACAAATTTGACTAGTAGAAGATTAAAACATAATAAACGTTAAATATAAAATGCATCTACAATTTTAGAAAATAATTAATACAACAGGTATGTACGAGTATGTACTTATGTATATGTAGTTTCTGTCCGCTTCTTGCAATAAATTATTTATCGCAACACCCACCCAAAAATGCTTTAAAAATTCCTTTTCTTTTATAAGAAATTATTTTTAAAATTTAATTTTGGGTTGATTGCGGGGGTATGTATGTTTGTAGGCTGCATGTTACAAACCCTACTGTCCCAAATCGTGTTTAGTTCGGTTACTTGATTTGTGATAAAAGTCACATAATCTAATAAAATCGAATTTACCGATTGTTAAAATTGTTATTTTTTTTTTTCAATAAAAAAGTTTAAACCATATTCTAGTTTGAGTTTTTAGTCAACTAATAGATGATTATGTTCTATCGTTATCTTATAATTTTTTAAATCAATACACGGAGGAGAAGAAAGTAAAGAGTTTCTTTGGAACAACTGAATTTGTTGTCAAACAGAATCTTATGGAATCGAACAATTTACTTTGCATGTTGGTACGAATACGATTCCTATTGTAACAGTTTTGTGTTTAAAATTCTTTTCTTGTCGCCTACACGTTATTTAATGTAAATAGTGAATAATCATGGAAAAGAAAAGGTGTGGAAAATGAAATAGATTTTTAAACTAGTGGTAGGAACCCTAGGTATGGGAACGACCACTAACTAGTCTCAATCAAATATGCACGCGAATACTGCCAAACAATTTAAACCAAAATTTTCCCAGCAGCCTTCTTCGGAAGATCCCTTCTCAGCACGTCTCATTTTCTTGGGATAATTTTTGGGATTACTGCGATCGCTCAAGTGTATGGGCATTTTGGCAAATTCCGGTCTAGGCGTGCGAAACTTCTCCATTAATTGACTTTGCTCCGTTGTTAGATTCTTCAGTTTTTTACCTGCAATAAAAAGGAAAAAGTCTTTAAGAATGTCATCTGTGCAAAGGAATATTCGTTATAAAAACACTATTTTTAATACATTTTTTTTTTCTTCATATAAAACAAACATTATCTTTAACCGACTTCAAAAAAGAAGGAGGTTATCAATTCGTCTGAATGTTGATTTTTTTTTAAGAACGGTTATGCTTACAGATTGGTCCCGTTTTAAAAACAGTTCATTATTTTAAATGGTGTCCCCATACAACATACATGTTTTTTTCGTGTATTAAGAACCCTAAAGGGCACCAATTTAAAATTTTAAAAAATTGCGTATCACTACAGCTCCCACTAATAAAGAGTAATAAAAAAATAAACTTAAAATTTTAAGGGTGTCCCCATAGGTGACGTAATTTGACCGTTATGAGCCTATCTTTTGAACCGTTAAAGACAAAACCTTGAAAATTTGACAGAATGTCGATTACTATGACCTTTATAATAAAGAGGATAAATATTCAAAATTACAAATTAAAGGGTGCTCCAATAGTTCATTAAATTTGATGTATATGCCCATACTTTTGAACAGTTGTACACCGACCGTTAAATTTATAAAGAACCTGTATTACTAAGTCCGCTATAACAAAAATTATAAAATTTTTATGTGGAAATAAAAGGGTGTCCCAATAGTTAATGTAATTTTATGTATGTGGCCAAACTTTTGAACCGTTATAGACAGAGAGCTGAAATTTACAAGGAAAATTTTTGTTGCAATTAAATAATATTTTTGTTAAATCGTCTACCAGACATTTTTTAACTTGAATTTTAGCAACCTAAATAAACTCCTTTACATGCAATACGATCCATAGAAACTAAGACACATGCAAATAACAATAAATTCTCTTAAATACGAGCGCTCTAGCCAATATTTCTTTACAGTTCGCTTACAAAAATATCAATGAAATTTACACTGTGTTTCACAGACTTCATTTGCTGTTGTCAAACACAAAATATAAAATTATGGTATGCCATCAAACCGTGCTCACAGGCCGTTTGATCGTCTAATCGGCGCCTAAGGTCTAATGTAACAAAATTATTTCTGGGATTGAATTTGACGTTTGTTGCGATTCCCTATAATTCAAAATACTGTCCATTCCAGCAAATCTAAGAAGTTAAAAACGCCATCAATTCCTGACTTTTCTTTTCACCTTAAGTTACATTTGTAAAAAATTAATAATAAAAACGCATTTGACCATCTTAAAATACCTCCTACCTTCGATGCAATCGCTGACAAGTGATGTTTCCACAGGGTTCAATAATTCCACTCGATCACAAGCCTTTCGGAATTCTGAAGCACTCATTAAACAATATCGTGGCGTCAAACTAAGTGGTCCCAACACTCTTTGTCTATTCTCTGAAGTTGCATCTAGCTTTTTGCGTTTGCACTCCGCTACACTCCAATCAGCGAGGCAGGTAAACAGTGTTAACTCCGAACTTAATTGTAGGGCATCACGTTTTACTATCATTTCCAATTCTTCAAAACGTAATTCAGTCATTTCGGGCTTAGTGAGAATTAATTCGGCATGCATATCGATCAACTGGAGAGCGTTATTCAGCAACGCAACACCATAGTCTTCAGCAGTAAATGGATTCGAATTTGGGGCGGAAATATTTGATGGATATAAATTAGTATTTGAATTTGTAACATTGGCGTTTGAATTCACGGCTGATTGAAGAGCTTTGCGCTTGATTTTCTTGCTGGAAGCCGAGTCTTGCGTTGTAATTACAGCGCCCAGCTGATGTTGGTTGTTCGATGAAATGCCCTGGTAGAACCACAACGAACGAAACACGTCAATAACTGTAGCACTGCTAAGTTGTAGATCTAATTCACGTATGCAATGTATAATCTGTTAGATAATATTTGAGTAGAGAAAATGAAACAATTTATTAAATTATTTGTATTGACCTGGGTGTTATAGCGTTATTACAAAATAAAACATACCAAATCAGGACAATTGTAACGGTCAGCCAATTCTAATATTTTCAAAATATGCAAATGATCGCGATATTTGACAAATTTTGTTTCCAAAAATCGTATGACAAGTTCAAAATCATGCTTATCAACATTTGAGATCTGAAAATGATTATCACCTTTGCGTCCGCTATTAGGTCCAGCATGTATAATTTTGGCCAACTCTACGCTGTTTTCCAGTACGGCTTTACGTTCACAACGTATCATCGAACGATCATCACCATTGACCACAATAAAATCAATATATGGACTGGGAATTATTGGTATTCCGGTTGAAACATTTGTGTGGGGTCGCATAAAATATGGGGGCGCCGTTGGTGTATAAGATACAGAACGGTTTGTGGTGATTGTATCGCCAACGCCAACATTTCCGCTACTTTCTGGAATATGTTGTCCATCTGTAGACAGTCCAAATGGTAAAACCATTTTACGATTGCAAAAAGATGCTCGCTTAAGATAAAGTTGATAGAAGTTTTTGAAATTGTTGCTTCTTTTGAATTATTTTAAGTGTATTTTGGCATGAAGGCACTGTTTTTGTAGGTATCTGTAAAATAATGTGAGAAAATAAATTTAAAATATTTGTATCTGTAATGTAAACAGCAGTTACAAAATAATCGCATGTGATATTAGTAGGGAAAAGCTCATAACTCAACGCAACTACCAACAAGCAGCGATGCCAACTTAGCTCTTTTCGCGCTATTTTTAGCTCTTTTTGACTACCTCTACGCGAAATTTTTCCCTTTAGCACTTTTTCAGAAAAAGAGCTAAAATAGCTCTTTTATTTTTAACAAAATTTTGTGAGGAGATACCTGGGTATCTTAGTGCAAATATAGGATACCTTTGCCTGTAAAATATCTCAATTTGTAGAGAAAATAGAGCAAGAGTAAGAAAGTACGCAATTTTACCGATTTAAAGGTACACTTGGCAAACTTGACTACATCTTTTATTTTTGTCAGCGGGATAAATAATATTTAATGAAATAAATTAAAATTCTAATCAATTTACTTTCAGCACTTAAAAGTTTTTTTTTCGCTAATTTTTATTTATTGTATCTTCAATATAATTGAACTATCAATAATTACTCATATCTTAAGTCTAAAAATATACTTGTTAAGTCCAACCAGTGCTGGACAAAAAAAATGTATGTTTCACGGTTACTGTAATTTGTGGGTTATCCCTATGATGTACGGATGAGAGGAGCTGTGTCCCTCCTTCTTAGTCGAATGTAACCAGGTTCATTTAGTATGTTACGGGCCAGTGGATTCGGATGAGTTTCAAGCTTCTTTAAATACCTTATGGCAAGTTTCGCTATTTCTGCTTTAACTGATGGCACGTTTAGATCTTTATGGATGTTCGAGTTTTTTATATACCAATGAGCAGATGTAATTATACGAAGAATATTATTTTGGCGCCTTTGAATTTTTTCTACGTTGGTAGCTGAGGCAGTGCCCCATAATTGAATGCCATAACACCATATTGGTTTTAGAATTGACTTGTATAATAAAAGTTTGCAGTCTAAAGCTAGAGTAGAATTTCTGCCAATAAGCCAGTTTAGTTGGACTGCTTTTAACTTCATTTGTGTTAACTTTGTTTCTATGTGGCGTTTCCATGTAAGGCGCCGGTCAAGATGTATGCTGAGATATTTGACGTCTGAAAGCTGAGGTATCGTTTGGTTATTTATCCGAATAGGGGGGCAAGATTCTCTACGCAGTGTGAAGGTTATGTGAGTACATTTTTGTTCATTAACTTTTATTTTCCATTTCTTCAACCATTTTTCTAAATTAAATATGTGGTCTTGTAAATATCGTGATGCTACTTCGGGTCTTTCGTGAATGCTCAAAAAAGCTGTGTCGTCAGCAAATGTCGATGTGTGAATTCGGTTACTAGTTGGCATGTCTGAAGTATACAATAAGTATAAAAAGGGCCCCAATATACTACCTTGGGGAACTCCGGCTTCGATTGGCTGGGGTGAGCTCAAAAAATCTCCTTCTTTAACAATAAATTTTCGTTCGGTTAAATAACTATCTAGCAGCTTATATAGGTTTACGGGCAAGTTCAGTTTTAGCTTATATATTAGGCCTTCATGCCATACCTTATCAAATGCTTCAGAAACGTCGATGAAAAGCGCAGAGCAGTATTTTCTCTCTTCAAAAGTCTTCTTAACAACATTGACTAACCTGTGAGTTTGTTCGATCGTACTATGTTTTTTCCTGAAGCCGAATTGATGGTTTGGAATACATCCTTTGTCGCTTAGAATAGGGTTAAGCTTAGTTATTAACATCCTCTCAAACAGTTTTGACATATTTGTCAAAAGGCTTATTGGTCTGTATGATTAAATTTTTGATTTCAATTTTGATCACCAAATTCAAATCTTATCGGGACTGCAGCACTAGCCTCGACAACTGGCAACTCAACTATATCGGTCGACATATTTGGGGTAAAAACCTTTTTCAAATGTCCAGCAAATAAATTTCCTTTTTCGGTATCACTCCTTGCCCAACCTCCAGCTGAAGTTCGCAAGGGAGGCTTACGTAAGACTGGCCTTTTAAGGTTTCTACAGGCACGCCATAACGAATAATCTGATTGAGGAGTTGCGTCTAGGTCTCCCAAATAGGTTTTCAGGGATGCTACTCTTCGAGATTCCAGCATGTCTCTTAGCCGGTTCGTGCATTCTTTAAGTCTGCTTTTGAGTTGAGGAGATCTCTGTGATTGCCATTCTCTACGAATTTTTCTTTTTTCAGCCAAGAGCCGTTCGATATCTGCAGAATAAATTTGATTATATCTAGCTAATTGTCGGGTTATTGTTGAATGTTAGGCAGCTGATTTGAGGTTTTGGCCAAAATCAATAAGACTGCGCTCTACGTCTTCAGGTGTTCTTAGCGGGATGTTTTCCGAACAATGAGTACTAAGATACTTTCTATATTTCGACCACTTAATGCTTGTGCTAGTCAGTGGTGATATGATGTTTTGTTTGTCCCATATATAGACGATAGTGGGTGAATGATCTGAGGATAATTCAAGTGACGCTTCAGCTTTAATCGTTTCTCTCGGAATACCCTTAATCACGCCAAAATCGATAACATCAGGTATTTTTTGTCGATCAGTAGGCCAATAGGTGGGTTGTCCACTCGATATAACATTCAGACGCATTTTTGAAATTGTGTCAAACAAAACACGACCTTTTGGAGTTATTAGGCGTGATCCCCAAAATGTATGTTTAGCGTTGTAGTCGCCTGATGCTATGAAATAGGGACCTAGTGATTTGAAGAAATCGCTGTATTGACTCTCTGATATTTGAAACCTAGGAGGTGAATAAATCGAAGAAATAACTAAATTTTGATGAAATTCTTCAATGCAGATGTTTGTTGCTTGTAAGTAATCTTCACAAAAATCACACTGTAAATAATGTTTGATTCGAGCCTTTATTAGTATTGCTGAACCACCACATGCTCTGCCACGGGGGTCTTTGGTGTCATATAAGATATAGCCATTTATTTTAAAAAAGCTATTTGTTGTTAAGTGAGTCTCTGAAACCAGCATGACATCAATTTGTTCCTTCTTAAGGAAGTACTCGAGTTCATTTTTGTGTTGGCGCAAGCCGTTTGCGTTCCAGAAACATATTTTTAAACAGTTCATGGTTTGTTAAGTAACGCCTGCAACATAGTAGATTGCATATGTACCATTTCTTGCATCATGCTGCTCATAGAGCTCATAAAACTGTTTATCGAATGCACTAATGTCTCGATGCTTGCTTCGAGACGATTAAAATTACCAGATGGTGTTTGTTCTTTAGGATGCGATTGCAAATTAGGAGTAGAATTAGTTGTCGGTGCCGCTTTATGTACTGAAGTATGATTGGTTTTTACCATATCTGCGTATGAAACATGTTGTGTTGTTGGTTGGGCTAACTGAGGATAATGAGCATTTACTCGATATTGTTGGTGCTTAGCAGGAGTATTTAGTTTTTGAGTGGTTTTCCTTACCATGGAAAAAACTGGACAGCCTCTGTAGTTAGCAGTGTGGTTTCCACCGCAATTGCTGCATTTTTTAACTTTCGAGTCTTCCCTTGCTTTGTCGCATTCGGGGGAACAATGTAGCTCGCCACATACAACGCAAACCGGAGGCAACTTACAGTAAGCCCTAGTATGACCATATTCTTGACAATTTAGACACTGGACAGGTCCTGGACGCTTATGCGGCTCCTCTACAGTTATTTTACGGTGTAACAGGTATTTCAGATTGTAAATGGGGTGCGTTTCGTTCTTCTTCAATCTGATATCTCCAGGTTCCAGTTCAACGCGAAATAGTGGTTGGGGGAAACGTCCCCGATTACGGAGATTATCTACACTTTTTATTTTAAAACCCGCTTTTTGGAGTCCGGCTCTTATTTCAGCTGGATCAACGTATGAATCTACACCTTTAATGACTACCTGTAGACCTTTGCTACTCTTCAGCTGATAGGTATAAAAGTTCTTTTTGCAGTTTTCGATCTCGTTTACTGCTTTACGATAACTGCTTTCATCAATAAATTGTATTTTTGTCTCATCAATGTTACCACGCTTGATGGGAATTACATAAAATGAGTTCTCGCCAATAATTGTAATTAACTTTTTTATTAAGTCGTTCGAATTTTTCTCCCTTAAATAAACTGGAGGTGGTTTGAACGACTTAATTGCCGTTTTATGTTCACTTGTTTCACTATCTAAGATAGCAAAACGATTATGGGAATTTATTCCATTAGAGCCCTTGTCTTTATGTACTTTAGACATTGGTGCAAGCTGCGAAGATTTAGGGCTTCGACCTCTTTTTAATACGTAATGTATCTGTCCATTCCCACTTGCGTCTTGGGTTTTACACTATCCATATTAGTTTTGGTAACACTTTGTACAAAAGGCGACTTGTTTGTAGTTATTTTATTGTCATCGCTTATCAAAAGCGACGAACAAGATTGGGCACGTAATACTGGCGTAGTGTTTAAACACAAATTATTTTCAGTTTTTTGTTTTTATTTAAAACTAAATTGTCTACATTTTTGTCACTTAAATTAAAGAGGCTCATTGACCCCTATTGTTTTTGTTTTATTTTTAAAGTAGCAAAGTGATAATGCCGTTGTAAAAAAAGAAAGAAGAGAGAAAAAAAATGTTTACAGAACACTTTGTTGTTGTATTAAAAACAAGTTTGATTTTTTGCTTTGTTTGAATTTATTCACACTTTTTGTTTTTGGCAATTGCGAGCTTAAAAAAAATCGCATCCGCACTTATCAACGCACAAACTAAAACTGCACTTAAAAGTAAATCGAAATTAAGTAATACTGTATTTAGATTTACAGAACACTAAAAAAACTGAATTCGTGTCATAATCATAAAGTTCGGATTTGGTTTACGGAACAGCGGTGATAATAATTTAATTATGTACCTATGAATATATTTTTATATTTTTTAAAATCCTAAGTGAAATTTTTGTAAATGTAAAAAATATATCAATAAAGTACAAATATGACAATAAAATAGACTGAAAACGAAAAAAAATTTTTTTTCAAATTAGCACTTTTTAGCTCTTTTTCACTGCTTGGTCGACGCGTTTGGTCTTTGAAAACTTGGCATCCCTGTCAAGGAGTGTCCCATAATTCACAAAAGATTTGAATTTGCCGATAATTTATACTGTAACATTTTGGCCACCCATAATTTGACAGCTGGTAGCTCAGGGTTAGTAAAATTCAAGGTGATTTGGTTTTACTAGGTGGGAACGCAACGATAACTTTGACACCTTGTCAGCTCATAATAAATAATAATTTTTTGACGACACATTAGCAGAAAAATTAAGAGCAAAAATATTCAGTTGTTCAACACTCGTAGGTCAGCAAAGCGTTAAAGTCCATTTGCCCAACATACTATTCTGCATATAATCCTATCCTGTGTACTGTATGATTCATTAAAAACAATCTAAAATGTGACCGATTCAGAAAAGTCACATTGGACTACCACTGTAGCCATAATGAAGGGAATACAACATGGTCCTATGTAACGCTTTATTCGATTTAAATGCTTTAGCGAACGAATTAACTGCTTTTAGGTGGATGATATCGTTCCTTTAATGCAATAAACCTCAAAGATTCAAATTTTTTAAGTTATTGAGGAACAAGAGTTCCTTTATACCTTCCTTATCTATAAACAAAAGTTCAAAATTAAAACTCAAGCTAAACCGAAGTTATAGACTAAAATACGTTTTAGATATGAACGCGTATCATTAAAGGAGCGCTATCGTCCTGCGTAGGACATCTTGGACCACGTTTACATCCTATATTTATATTATGTTTGGAGTACATTTTGCATGGTATTTTTTCAGGGTTTGCTAACAGGATTTTTGGGTAGAATAATTGACAGTGCGGGAGAACTGGAAATTGGAGTCCGTCAGAGAGTCAAGCTTGCCCAACTGCAAAGGGTCGTTTTTACGTTGTTTGTTAAGCTTCAACATAAATTATAATTTTATTGCCAGACCAATGTATGGGGAATATCGAAGCAGGCCACTTCCTTAACGGATCCCTTTTCGACCAGACTAAATTATTAACTGAACTTTTTTCTACTATTTTTATGTCTGTGACTTTAAAAATTTTACAAAATCAAACATGTTAAACTGTCTCAGAGTTGTAGAAGTCCTATTAAGAGAAAAGAGGAAGTTAAAGCGCCAATGTCAGCGCCATCGATTACACAGCCTTGAAGGCTTTGCTTCAAACCACAGTAGGCCACTATTTGGCAAGAATACAGAATAACTAATCTAATTCGAGGAGCTTTTTAGAACAAGTAGAAATGCTCTGTGCTTTTTATTCACTTATCTCAAGCTTTTGACAAATTCTGGCACGATGGATTGTAATTTAATGTTTTACAGTTGCTACCTGAGAATGTGCATAATTTGTTCAGAAGCTATTTAACACTAGAAAGACGGGAGAACTGCTATACCTTAAAAGACGGTTAAGGATCATTTGACTATCTTTAATTTTTAGAAGCAAAATTTTACATTTCAGTTTCAAAATTTATTTTTAAATTGTTTATTCGTGCAAATTTAACTCGAAATTTTTGCAAATATGGTGAAACAACCCATTGTGGACTGTCTCAACTAGAGTTATGCGTTTGAGGAGTATATTCTCTGCCAACGCTACTGAGGGAAAAAGTTGTCAGTAGTAACATTTCTTCCTTTATTTATGTAAAGTTCCATAAAACGCCTTACAATGTCCTCTCCAAGAGTAATCTCTTCCCCAAATATGGGACACCGTTGAGCAGATATTTAGATTTCACATCTACGCAAAGCCAAAACTTTACATCAAATTTGTCAGTTTTATTCGTCATCGCAATGTACATATTTTGTAAATTTGCATCTTGCTTTTATGGGAAAGAATTGTTAGTCTGTAACGATGTTTTCACCTGGTTGTCACATAATGGCTAGGTCTGTAACGTAAAGGCTAGGTTTAGGATGTTCAACCAAAACGTTATGAGCAACAAGACGACCTGGTCTGAAGCTGTTTTGAGAAAAAGACTTCCAAAGAATTCCACTGGTGACCACAAGTCGTGTTTATTTTATTCTATTGATGGAATTTGAAAATGATTATTATAGCACATTTATTTGGCGTAAGAAAAGCAATGGTGTATCATCGATCGAATTATTGCTAGAATTTATTTTCGGAACATAACTGTCACTATCCTCTACCTTTACTAGTAATTAATTTTTTGCTTTCATCGCCTGATTTAAATATCTTTGCCGCAAAGGGATCTAGATCTAAGAAACTAATGAATATTTAAAAACTGCAATAGGTCATTGGTTGAAAGTACATTTAAATTAGTATACTAAAGAAATCGATTAAAAGTCACGAAGTAAAAAATCTGTGACATAAGTGATAATAGAAAT
This sequence comes from Phasia obesa, assembly GCA_949628195.1. Taxonomy (NCBI): domain Eukaryota; kingdom Metazoa; phylum Arthropoda; class Insecta; order Diptera; family Tachinidae; genus Phasia; species Phasia obesa. The sequence continues at coordinate 89,788,135 of OX451217.1, forward strand.
ATTAGGTAAATATTAGATATTACCTCTTTCAGTAAAAGGGTTTAGCCGGCGTAGCAAAAGTATCCTGGGACCCTTCCTGAATATTTTGTTCACCACTGTTTTGCGGACGATACAAAGTTTACGAAAACTTAGCGGTTATGTCTGAAACTCTATAAACTGAAATATAAAAGTTGAAAAAATGGCTACACAAGTGGCGGATAAATATTAATGCCTCAAAGGGTGTACATTAGAGTGGGTCAAATCGAGCTTCCCGAGAAGCTCTTATTTTCGTATTTTATCATATAAAACTTTAACTACTTTCGTCTTCCGCCAAAACATACAGCAGTAAACAAAATTATTTTACATTTAGGTGCAAAACAAAAACTTTATTGTTAAGGGCAAAAAGGTAAAATGTTAATACACTTTTTATTTCCGAATTACTTATTAAACGACTTTCAAAAAGAAGGAAGTTATCAATTCGTCTGTACGTTCCTTTTTATGCTTGTATATTAGCGCCTTCAGAACTTAGTCATTTCCAAACCGATTTTGAATTTTTTTAGAAAGGTAATGCTTAAAGATTGGTCCCATTTTAAAAAAGGTTCAAAATTTTTAAAATTAAAGGGTGTTCCTACACAACATACATGTTTTTTACGTGTATTTAGAATCGTGAAGGGCACCAGTTTAAAATTTTAAAAAGTAAAAATAATAATTTAAAAATTAAAGGGTGTCCCCATAGATGACGTAATTTATCCTATATGGCGCTATTTTTGAACCGTTATAGAACCGTTATACACTTGAAAATTGGACAGAATTTCGAATATTATGCCCGTTAAAGTAACAAGTATAAATATTTTCTTTATTAATTATTAAAGGGTAACCTAATAGTTTATTAAATTTGATGTATATATTTATGAGCCGTTGTAGACAGTTAAAATTTACAAATAATCTCTATAACAAGTGTTTAATATCAAGTGACTGCCTATGACGTTTAGAAGAGAAGAAGAATGGCACACCCTTTCCTTTTTATTAATTTTATTTTTGTAACCTTGCAGTAGATATTGTAAAATATTATGTGTGTAAATCTTAAGTGTCTGCCTTCTTCAGTTCAAGAAATAAAGACATTTACGCCAATCACACTTCACTTTTAGAACACCCTGTAAGTTTTAGTGTTTGTTGCTATAGAGGCCATAGTAATACACCTTATGTGAAAATTACAATAGTCTACCTAAAACGGTTCTATAGAAAGAAGGCGCTGACAGACGGATCGACATTGTAGCGAAAACAATAGGGTTACGGGTACGGAACCCTTATAATAAAATTTAAATCGATAACAGAAGTTGTGATGGGTTTTTATTAGGCGTTTTTTATATAGTTTTAGGTCACTATTTTAATTATTGCTGATACAAATTTTTAATCCAATTGTTTTTTTTTCATTTTTTTTATTTCAAAAAATAATAGATTCTCGTTAAAAACGGGAAGTTCGATTTTGATTTTAGACCCGTGGTTTCTTGGGCAGTTTTTCTTAGAATTGGTTGTAGATTACAATTTTGATAACCGAGAAAAACAAATCGAGAAAAAAATGACCCACTGTGTACACTAGGTACATATAGCAACGACCTTGAGAAGGGAAAATTGCCCGCTTATTACAATTAATTGTGTAAGAATACCAGAACATAATCATGTTACATACCTTGGTGTAGATCTGGACCGATGTTTTACATGAGCCTGCAACGTAGAAGCAAACGTTACTTAACTAAAACTCAAATTAGCCCTGCGTTACTGCTAGATTTAGACCTTAAGTTACTATTTCTATTTAGTACTATGACGTCCAACTATGGGGAGTAGCCCCCTTTAAACTTCAAAAAAGCAGCCTTTACGAATTATAACAGCAACATTCATAACTGCAACATTCATTAAGATTTCGAAATCCCCCTCATTCGTGAAGAAATTAAGAAGACATGCCCCAATTATTTCACGAAATTAAAGTATTTAATACTTGTTGTAAATTTCTAGAGAAAAGATTTAATAAATAAAATAAATAAATAAATGTTGTTGTAAAACACACGTAATTTTAGCCGTAAGGACATGATCGTTAAATTCTGACAGAATGTGAAATACTGTAGCTCCCAATAACAAAAAGCTTTAATCTTAACTCAAAAATTAAAGGGTGCCCCATAGGTGATGTATAAGTCAGACATTTGAACCGTAATAGGATGACATGCAATTTAACTCGCGTCTATCGTCTCCCATTTTTTTAGTTTTTTTAAGCAATTCCGATTTTTTTAAACAACGGACTCTTTAATACTTGTTTATAGATCGGACATGTCAACTAACAACCGAGTCCAACATCGATATTTATTACGACCAGTGTTACCATATTTTTTTTTTAATTTTCAAGTCGACCGAAAAAAATATTTTTTTTATTAAAAATCCTTTTAGTAATTTATTAATATCAAATTTAGCCAAGTAATAGACGAAGGTCCTTTATTATAACTTGCCAATAGCTGAAGTTAGCATTTTATCATTTTTGGTTATAATAACGAGGGTAAGGCTCGTTATTACATATAACTTGCCAATATAGTACGTGATAAATAAAGGATATTTTTAGTATTCCACACCAATTGAAAGACTCTTACTTTTATACAATCAAGAATAATTATTCCCATGAAAAAACTCCTAAATTTTTCTATCGTGAATGATTCCAATAACAATTTACTTGTATTTTACGGAAAAATCATTCACAATAGAAAAATTTGGGAGTTTTTGCATGGTGATAATTATTCGTGATTGGGGTGATAGTGCTTCAGTTATGGTTTATGTATTTACTTTATATAAAGGTACCCATCCCTGGATGAAATTCTAAAATTTATAAAAGATTCTAAAATTCTAAGAATTATTGTTAACTTCTGTAATAGGTGTTAAAAATATTTTAATAACAATGTAATTCCACAAAGTAAAAATACAAATCAAATACAAATTTTATTCAACTGGCGCATTCTGTTGCGCAATAGTTTTTTAAATACCCCACTTTAAAAAATAAAAAGTTGTGTTAAAAATTTAACCGTGTAGAAAATCTAGTAGTTTTTACGTGATGCGAACGCATAAGAAAAGCAGACAGACAGACGGGAATGAGTTACTATTTTATTATATGTATAGATAGATCATACTAATCTCTTCGACAATATCCTAACTTTAGCTATTGACAAGTTGTAATAATGGGCCTAAAAGTAAAGATCACATTTTTATAAATCTTTTATTTAGATAAAAAATATTTTTTAATGGTTTTGACATCTCAAAAAACCTCAAAAATAAGATAAATCTTCGCAAATGGTAACACTTGTTGCAAAACAGCTTTCCTAAGTATTTAATAAAAATAGAGAATATATTTCAATAAGTAATAATATTCACACTGCGTCAAATTACCCTGTTCGAAATCCTAAAGTGGGTCGGAACCAAAATATTTTTGAAATATGTCAGCCATTTGTAAAGGGAAATTTGACATGGAAATAACAGAGGAGTCTCTGAGCTTAATTTTTGATGCTGAGCACCATTCACTCACCAGGAGTGGCGCTATGTGGCCTCAAAACTAGGAAACTCGCACCTTAAAATGTTTTTCTTCATTTTTTGTACGATTTTTAAATACACCCTACGTTCCTACGAAAACACTTACACTAAAAATGATTTGCCGCAATTTTTAAAAATGAGTTCGAAGATTTGATCTGGTTATTTTTTTTTTTAAATTTTACACAAATTCTTCGGCGATTGTATCCCAAGTGTCAATTACTGCAAAGATTTTATGCATCATGGTTCCCTAGATATTTTCCATAGAATTCTGGTTGAAGGAACAGGCTGGCCATTCCAATTGAGGTACGTTGGTTTGTTACAAAAGTAATAAAACTTTTGTAACCCTGAGATTTTCTAACCGGAAAATCATTTTTAGGGTTCCGTAAGCAAAAAAACGGAAAAAATTAACCCTATTGTTTTCGCTATAATGTCATGTATGTGGCCTTACATTTTAAACCGTAATATAAATAAATAAAATAAAAATGTAAATATAAATATAAAAAAATAAAAGTATAAATTAAAAAAAAAAAAACAAATAAAAGAGTTTCCCGACAGATAGGTTATTTACACGTATGTGGACTTATTTTTAAAGCGTATTTGGTAGAATCGTAATTTTCACAGAAGGTGAGTCAGTATAGCCGCTATAACAACAATTACTAAAAATTAAAGGGTGTTCCTATAGTGACTTGATTTAAAGTGTTTAACATTTAAAACTTACGCAGAGTATGTAAAATCTAGTCTACTATAACAACACGAATGTATGTATACGAATATGTACATCTATTAACCATAATATGCCGACACCACTATAACACCGAGTATCAAAAATAAAATTATTAAACATGAAAGGGAATCTACCTAAGCATAAAAGCCGGGGCACATAGAATCCGTCATACGTTATACGTCTTCAACGCACAAGAAAGTTGAAATAAAGCTTTTCTAATGAGTGTTGTCACAATCAGTACGTCTCCGTCAACGCAAAGTACGAAAGTTGGGCAACTTTTGACGTACGTTGAAAGCTATAATTGTTTTCTCTTTGTTTCTCTCTCTCAAAATTAAGTTTTTGTGTTGAGTGGAAGCAAAAATAAAACAAAATAATTTAATTTAATAGAGTAAAATGGAGAAAAAAGCTTTTCTCGTGTTTTCTTTTCTGATTTAATATCCGTCAACAGAGTACTCATTGTGTCAACCTCTTCCGTTGTTACTTTGATTTCAATTGAAAGCTTTAAAGTATAACGTATGACGGATTCTATGTGCCCCGGCCTTAAGACAAAAAGATTATTTTTTTAAACACTGAAGTGAAGTGCGAGTGTATAAAAAAGATCGCCTTCACCGAATATATGTATGTATGTACATAGGTAAATATTCCATATTTAATGTAAGATCGAACTTACAACGAGCGGGAAATGTTTGAATTATTATATAATTTTATTTTGAACACATCTCGAATACAATAATGAGAGAATTAAAAAAAAAAATATCTCCGTTTCAGCCATCTTCGAAATCAGCTAAACTTTTTATAAATAGAAAATATGTAGTATTGCAAGACTTGCCTGTATGTACATATGTATAAGTACATTTTGAACAAGTGGATATAAATATTGTTATTTTTTATTGCAATAAAGTTATAAAAGTAAGAAGTAAACCAATAATAGTTGAATGCAACTTGTTTAATCTTCCAGAACATATTACGTTTTTGATTAAATTATAACATTTTGGCCTTAACTTTGCAACCATTTCAATTAATTAATTAAAAAAAATATTTGTAAATATTTTAAAACATGTGAACTTGAAACGTACGAAGCATAATAAATACATATTTTTATAGTTCCCGTACGCGAAAATATATATTTATACTCCTCAGTGCCATAGGCTGGGGAATTTAACAAAAATACTTTTCTTGAATGTTTTTCGTCGTGGAAAATATAAAAATTGAATATAAAGTAAAAAATCAAACTGGGGGGTTACTCTTTATTGCGATGCGAAAGCAATTTCGATTCAAAAACTCAATGCGATAATAGGGCAAATCGGTACTCTCTATGACTTTCGCAACACCTTTCGCAAAATTTTTGAAAAAGTGGCAACATTAAGAGTTAAAAATATGTAAACAAAAGTTAAGCCGGTTGAATTTAGATATAAATATTGATGGATTATGGTTTAAAGACGTAAATTAACTTGAAACGAGTTGCAAGCAGATAGGTTCGATATACTTTCCATAAAAAAACGCTGGTATAATAAATCTGTTATAGATTTTTTTCAAATTCATATAGCTTTATTTTAACTTTTTCCGTTACTGAAAGTTCTACAGGAAATCCACGCAAATAGTATAATATTTTACATAAATAATAGCATAATATATAAATTTTTTAGCGAATGAAAAATGCGCGAACGTTTAAAAGAGTACAAATCGTTCAATTTCGTACCATTTTTCTTTTGTGCCGCAATAGAGAGTAACCCCCCTGGATTAAGTAAATTATCAATTGGCCTAGGATAACTCGAATTTTTGATTTTTCCTCTTCCGTCGTTGATCAATCTTAAGATAATGTTTTGTTAATTTTTATTTAATAACAATTTTATAGCAAAGTGCAGTTTGATGATGTAGTTTAGACAAAATAATTTTGGAAAAGAAATTATCCGTCGTCTAGATATTTCCGCCCAATAAAATTTTGTTTCAAAAAAAGAGAAAACAAAGTAACTTCAACTTAAACAAGAATTGTCAAAACTATAATTATACATATGTATGTATGTGCAAAATTGCTTTTCTCTGGACCTTATGTTATGCTAACGTTACAGTTTTTGTTTTTGTTTTTGGCATACACATTCTCTTATAATTATCTTTTGTTTTGTTTGTTAAATTTATCTTTGCACCGCATTCTTAATACTGTTATTTTTAATAAATAATGCCGAAAACACTGTTGCCAGATTTGCTGATTTCTCTGCATTTTGCTGATTTTTCATCGTAAAATTGGTTAGGTGAGATTTGCAGATCTTCTTTCTCAAATTGCAGAGTTTATGAACTGACTGTGTTTACACGCTTTTTTATCGATGAATAAAAATTGAACATTTAAATAATATTCAAAGATGATTAGAAATAAAACATCAGAACATATTGTATCCCTGCAAATCTCATTAGCTTTGAATCGAAGGCATTGTAAACTGTTTAGTTGATCTATACGAACCATAAATAATTTATTTTGCATTAGTGGAAAACGTAGAATATACAACTAAAATAATGTTACACCTTAAATTGTCTAACATTATTTAAAAAAAAATTCAAGCAATTGAACAAGTGTTTGACGAAGTTAGTCTTAATGAAACTAAACAAGAAGTCAATTGAAATTTTATATAATAAAGACTAAAATTCTAAAATTAAATAAAACAATTTTTTTCATTACTCCAACCGAGGCACTCAATGGTCGTCTACCAGTCTGAGGGTTGCTGCCAAAGACTTTGAGTGTTTTCTGCAGACAAGCAAGAAGCTTCGTCTTCGTGTCTTTTAAAAAAAATATTACGGCCGTTGCATTCTTTAATTTTTGTGGTGGTCTTAAATAACGTATTTATGTAAAGATTAGACATACAATAAATATCATTCATAAATGAAATAAATGTTTCATCATATTTTATATGATTTGTAATAATTTTCCTAAAAAAATTTTACCAGATTTTTTGCCGATTTAAAAAATGTTATTCAGATTTTGCAGATTTTTTAGCCCAATTTTGATAATTTTATAGGTAAATTTTCTGGCAACACTGGCCGAAAATCCCGTGTAAGATATTTGTATGTGCAGAATGAATTTTTTGTCTTCTAACTGGTGCCAAATCAACATATCAGCACATAAAACGGAGAAAACAATTCGTAAGTTATTATAGTGGATAAGGAAATGTATGCGATGAAAAACATATAAAATTTTTGGAATTCTTAGAAAAAGGCCACGTGAAACTGAATTAACAGATGAATAAAGTTGATTAGTCATGGGAATGAGTCAATCCGGCATAAAAGTTGGCCAAATTGCTTTTTCTGTAACACGAAAACAAATTTCTTGAAAACTCCAGATGACTATTAATAAATGTAGATGCCGGTTATGCACTATTGACGATAGGAGTAAACGGCGCATACAGCAGTTAGCAACTAATAGCCTCATAAGTTGTAGGCAATTAAAAAAATGCAACATGGTGTAAATGTGACTAAACAACGTGTTCATGAAATAATAAGACAATAGTTAGACCTGAAATATAAGTACCGAGTGCCTAAGCCATGTCTAAAAACAAGACGAATTTGAATCTGTGATATTCACAAAATAGGTTTTGTGAATCTGTGATATTCACAAAATAGGTTTTCTGCTCGAAAAATTGAATGCAGAAGTCTAAGCGAACACCTTGATTTTTCTGGTGATTTACACAGATAATGCATCAAGTAATTTTGTAGAATTTTGAGAGAATAAATTTATTCTTCATGGACGAAACATCCCAAACTTTTTCTTCGGGTTGTGGAATGTAAAGGTGTTTTGTGTTCCCGTTCTTTTGGGCTTTTTTGTCTCTAAGAGTGTTTATTTTTATTTTCGAAAAAAAATTCATATGTTTCATAATAACCAAATTTAAGACTTTATCATTTGAATGTGAGGAGGTTTTGTTAGTCCCGGATTACATTATGCAACTTTTGTCGCTGCAATTCTTCATTAGTAGGCGAGAGGGGAGAGCGGAATTAAAATTAACTGCAATATTAAAGAAGAAACGAGAAAGATTGCAGCGACAAAAGTTGCGTAATGTAATCTGGGACTTATACAAAAACAGCCTGTAAGCCGTAAGACACACAAGTTGTGAGGGTTGAAAATATTCTTTAGTCCTACACATGCGATATTTTAGTAGAACAATCTTCTATTACGATGCAATTTTTATTTAAAATACAAATTAATAATAAATCAGTCAAGTTCGAGTTAGACTCACACACTTAGGGTTCCGTACTATGTTAATTACAAATTTAAAAATGCACGTTGTTACTTTTTTCTTATGGGTCAACCTTTAATTTTCGAAGTCGTATACGCAAAAATTGCATCACTATTGGAACACTCTTTAAATTTTAGTAATTGTTGTTATAGCGGCCATGGTAATACATTTTCTATAAAAATATCAGGCGCCAATTTATCGAGGTTCCCAAAAAAGGCAATATACGTGATAAACATGTTACTGAATTAACACCCTTTAGTTATTAGCAATTGCTACAGCTGCCTAAGTACAACATCTACTATAAACATTTCAATAGTCTACCTATTACGGTTCAAGAAATAAGGCTATTTACGTACAAATCATCTCTCTGTCGAAACACCCTTTAATTTTGTTATAGTGGCCATGGCAATTCTCTTTCTATGAATATATCAAGAGTCTACCTATTACGATTAAAAAAATCAGTCACTATACGTGAAAAACATGTTACTCTCGGGACACCCTTTAATTTTAATAATTGTCATAGTGACTGTGGCAACACTTCGTCTGTACAAATTGAAAGATTCCAACTATTACGTTTCAAAGAATAAGGCGTTATACATGTAAATGATGTTACTGTCGGAAAACCCTTTAATTTTTACCGTTATTATAGGGGTCATAGTAATATACCATGGATAAAAAATTAGGCCATATTCATGCAAATCACGGTACTGTCGGCACACCCTTTAATTTTAGGGTTAAATTTTATATACTTGTTTATAAAGCGAACATAGAGTTAGTTACTGTCCGCAAATTTCAAGTGGTTGGCTCCTATAGCTCAAGAAATAAAGACATAAGGCAAAAAACACGTCACTTTCGGAACACCCGATAAGTTTTAGAACTTGTTGCTATAGTGGCCACAGTTATACACCTTCTTTTATAAGTTTAGAAAAAATATTGTGCTTAATTTATTTTACATTCATAAAAAATCAACAAAATTATACAAACTATTAAATTGGCGATATATACGCGTAAAAGAATCGGCTAAAGCATAATTTGTTTTAAACAGTTTAACAAAAAGAAGTCTGTAATGACAAGTATTGTGACACGGAACCTTAAATTGTTTTTAACTCAGCAGAAATTAACATCAAACATTACAATTTATAAGGTTCATCATAAAATAAACATTTAGCATAGTGCGACGGCTTTTTAGTGTAGGTAGTTTTATTAACGCAAGTCTGCTAGAATATGAAGGGAGATTTATTCCAGGGTTCCAATGAAGATCGCGTAAACAGAAATTCAAAAACTGTTTTTGCACTGTTATTGTTATTTTTTAAACAAACATTAAAATTTGAATAATAATAATTAAAAAGTGCTTTTTTAATAAATTTATAGCAGTTACGATCCCTGATAAAAAAACCATTATTCAATATCATGAAGCACTACTTACGCAACATAGTTTGGATTTCCGCCAGCTCGAAATCCTTTTTTGACCTATGGTTTTTAGCCAAATTTACTACCTTTTTTCTCTCTTTTTTTTACAAAAAATCGAACCACCCTAATCGCTGTAATCGAAATAGAAACAAAACAGCAAATTTTTGTCTGACTGTCTGCCTGTATTCGCATTCACGTAAAACCTACTGGAATAAAATTTTGTGAAGATCTTAGTATCTTGGTTCCGCAAAAATATCTCATTTTCAAAAGAAAAAGTATTAAAAGTACGCAATTTTACCGATTCAAAGGTACTACAAACTTAACTAAATCTTTTCGTTTGGAAAGCGGGATATTTTAAAAACTATTTACACAACTTTAAAATAATTTTGTAATTTTATATAAATTTCAGAATGTTATATAAAGTGTTTGTTCCTGAGTAATTACCCAGAAATGGGTACCTCTATATAAAGTAAATGCATAAACCTTCAAAGCAAAATAGAACAAAATATTGTCAGGACGCTTACGACGTGGCGGGCACACCTATTTTAGACTAAATTGAAATTTTTCAACAAAGTAAATATTAATTTGGATTGTTTAGGAAAATATACGCAAACTTGAAAACAATGTAGAAACTTATTTAAAATAACGCTTAACAATAAAAAAACGCAAATATTGATTATTTGTAAAAAACATCATATAAACTAGCAATCGACATCACTCAGTCGGATAATTTTAAAATTCTTATTTTTGGTTTTGATTTGCTTTTGTACTGTCATACAAACTAATAAAGATTTTATAAAAAACCCACACGAAATTTATTTCGCCAAATATTAATAGTGGCATAATTAAAGCATGAGAAACACTATATGAAATTAATTGTAATGGACGGACACGTGTCAAAGAAGTTTTAAAAGTCGCGGTCGTTTGATATGCTGGTACTTAAAATTAATGATTATTTTCTATAACTTTTTCAAAAATGTAATTTTTCAATAATTTTTCATGTTGCAAACCAAAAACTACAATTTTGAAATCTTTGATGTCTGTCAGCTATTATAGAGTGACTTTTTAAATACATTTGCTGTGTAGCAATATTTTGCAATTTACATTTACATAAGACAATTCTCCGTCCACGAAAACTCACAGAGGCCGGCTACGTTAAGTCGAACGATTCTGGATATCTGTCGACATCCAGTTTCAATGTTAATTTACCTGCATATATGGAGCTCTATGTGGGTGGAAATCTTGCCGCAATTTCTGGGATTTTGATGAATTCTAATTTTAAAAAGATCAAACAGGGCCGTGAAAATTAGACATGAATGAACAAGGAAGCCTTGCAAGAGATAGAATGGTTAGTGGTTACGATAATACCCTATACCCAATTATTTTCTTTATGTTATTTAATGTTAACAAGGCATAATACCTTTTAAATTAAACATTTCTATAAAAACACAATGTTAAAGTTTATGAATGTAGTTATTAACGTATTAATCAGAATTCACATTGCTTACATTTTCAGAATTTTTCTATAGAATAATGTAAAATCTGAATCAATAAAGAAAAGACATAAACAGAAGTTTATGATTAATTCTGTTTTGTTTTGTTGGAAGTTTTTCCAAATTAAACTGTTAGTCTCTAAAGAAACTCGGGTTTTTATTGACCGGAAGAGATGGAGAACTCGTATTGTTTTCCTTTGCTGACAGTAGGCGGGTTTATATCTGAAGGGACTTGGATATATTCGACGCATGGATGTATCTTAAGCTTGATAACTGCATTAGTGATAGATCAATGTAACTTATAGTCCGATATAGAAATTGAAAAGACGGTAGCGCACATTGTGTTTGAATGACCAGCACTCGCTATCATTAGACGTATTACCACGAGTATATACGGGTAGAGATACTTATACATTGTCAACATCCGTTCAGGAAGTCAAACTTTAAACAAAATGAGGAAATTGTATTTTTATAAAGAATAAGCGAGTATTAACTTATAATTAAAATTAATTTTCTGCGAATTTATCGTTATCTTAATGGTGCAGCTATCTACGAAATAAACTTATTGACTGAAATGCTAAAAATTTAGTTTTTATATAAAAAAAATGCCATAAATCATTTTTACATTGCCGTAATAAAGATAATTATTAAACAAGTAAATAAATTGATATACTCGTACACATAATAAATTTTAAAATTAATTTTATTTCAATTATTTATTTCTTTATTAGGACAATAAAAATACAATTTATTGCAGTTCAGATGAAGAATAAAGCCACACATGCAAAACAAAATACTGCTCAGAATGCAGATTTTGAATATTCAGATATGCTGAATATATGATAAAAAAATTCAGTCAAGAACATAACTGTAAGAATAAATTCAAGACCCTTACGTTAAAAGGACTGAGGTCAAAATGAGAAGCAAGATCTTTCTTGATATAATATAATTATAGTGATAGGTATTGGACCAACCAATAACTTGGTGTCCACACTAGAATGATTTTTCTACGGCAATTGAAATTCTTCTTAAGGCTTCATCAGTCTTCACTTTCTGTTGCCGTTCTGTTACTTTCTGTTCTGTGAATGAATTTTTGTAGTTACTTTTTCCCTAAAAAGGCACATATTATTACGTTTCTTTGAAAGCATATGTTCAGTGTTATCTTCTCCACTGCATATTTTGCTAATATATTATTTACCTGTATTCCGCAAATAAAGTAAATAAATAGTTTAAATATGTTAGAATAATTTAATAATAATTTTTTGTTGAGAGATTATCAGCCGTTTCTTGCTTTTATCTAAGACCATTGTCAAAGTTTTGTTTTTAACAACAACGTCCGCAACAGAACGGAATGGAACAGAAAATCTAACTCCATGTACATATTTCTAATTATAAAAAATAGATCAGCTGTTTCGTAACAGAACGGAAAGTAAAAACTAATTCTACCTTTAAACTTGTAACTTAGTGTTAATATGCACTTATGTGTTATAAACAAATTTGCACTTTAAAGAATCGAAAGATTGCTTTTAAATCGCCACAAATTCAAAGAAATTGAGTACTACGGGGTAAGCTAGTTTCCATAGCCACATCGCTAAGTGCTATTATTGTTTTATTTCAGCTTTGATAAATAATAAATAAAATATGAAATAAAAATCTTTAAAATAGTGTTTAATATTGTAGAGTGTACGGATCTCTTCATGTGCGTTTCCGAATCGCACTTTTCCGATTAATTTATCGTAACTTATATTTATATTATTTTTTGTGTTCATTTGTTCAGGTGTTGCGTTTTACTTTTATTGTTTGGTTAAGCGAGTAATTTTAAATTAATCGATTAAATTCTAACTAACCTATTGAAACGCAAACCTGAATACCCTGTGCCTTTCGACACGCATTTATCTTTTTTAAATGAATAATTTCTAATTTCTTTTAATGTAGTACTAGCTATTCCCGGTGCGCTTCGCTACACCCATGCACAAAAATACAATAACAACTTGGAAGAAAAATATGTTCAACCTTTAACTCGAAAACGCACGCTATTCTCACAACAAAAATGTTTTAGTTTATATGCAAGGTACGACGCGTACTGTTCCCATCCAATCTGTTTTTTGGTAGTCTATACGTAGTAATAATAATTTTTACTTTTAATGGGAGGTACCACTTCCACTATCCTAATCCAGTCTGTATTTTGTAGACAATGCACATTACTCTGCGGGTTACTTGTGCAAAGTTTCAAGACTCTACCTATTGTAGTTATCTTACAAGATAATAATTGTTCCCTTAATATGGGAGGTACCACGCCCACTGTCCCAATCCAGTCTGTATTTTGCTAGACTTAACACATTACTCTGCGGGTTACTTGTGCAAAGTTTCAAGACACTGCTTCAAGACTCTCTAGTTCTACAGGTACACGATATAAAATTGTTCACTTTGTATAGTATAGTATGGGGGGTACCCCGATCACTGTCCCAATTAAGCCTATGTTTCTCTAGAGTGTTCGCATGTGTATCAGGGTTTTACCTACTTTGAAGACCCTACCTGTTATAGTACTCTATGTAAACGATAATAATTTTTCACTTTGTATGGGAGGTACCACGCCCACTGTCGCAATGCGTTCTGTGTTTTGGCAGATTATACGCATTTGCACAGCGGTTACACGTGCAAAGTTTCAAGTCGCTATCTATTGTTGTTTGCCAGGAACACGATAATAATTTTATATATTATATAAATAATTTATAAATTCCAAAACAAACACATTTTGTGCTTTATATATATATATATATATATATCGCACTTTATCAACAAGAGGGTATTAGCTCAAATTTTTTAAATTTTCACTTTTTGCAAGAAATCAACCAACAACATCAATATCCATCTACTGTAAAAATTTCAACGTATTCTGATTACTCTTTCACCAGACCATTTTCGTGATAATTTCTTGAGTACTTTTATATCAACAAAAAGATATTAATTTATTTATTTATTTGGTAATAACTGCAAAAAATTTAAAAGAAAAACAATGTAAATATATTTTTAAATGGAATTTGCTTACTATAATATGTTCGGATTTTTTAATTATCTTAAATTGTAATCACAAACAGTTTTTTCCCTCTACTGAAAATTTTAAAATTTTGAGTTAATGCCCTCTTGTTGATTAAGTGCGATATACAGATTTTATAAATTTTGTTATTTATTTATTACTTTATTATTGTTATTTTATAATGTATTTTATTTGTTGTTTTATGTATACATTTTTTTTTATTAATTAACACAATTTATTGATTTTGTACATAATTTTTTACAACTCCCCCCTCCTCCCAGTCCAAGTAATACCAAACGCAATCAAAATTATTAATTAAATTAGCTTAATTAAAAACTTACATACGAGTAAATACATACATATGTATGTACGAGTAGTGCTTTGGTTGTATGATATTTTACACCATTTGTTACCAATAATTTTTCAAAGCCAATTAAGACTTGAATAGAAACAAAAAGCAATCGGAGTTGCAACGCAATATCCACTACACACAAGCTTGAAGATTTCCTTGAACTTGATGAAGGAAGTTCACTTAAAAAGATTCCTTGAATCGTATTTTTAATTTTCAAATTAAAATTTTTTCAAAATAAATTCTAATGGATTTTGGTTTGCTAGAGTTATTATTGCGGCACTATCGCAGTTATTATTGTGTAACAAATTTAATGAAATCGTTAATCTGTTTCGATATTATTTAACGTTTTTGAAACTTATTTTTTTATTTTGCCAAATAATTGATGACAATCAATCATAGGTATTTATTTTATTTATTTATTTTTTATAATTATCAACATTTCGTTTAAATCACAACAAACGATAGGCGCCAATTCTGTTAATTAATCTTGTTTTATGAATAAAAAATCTTTATTTTTCTTTTTACTTTTATGTTAAAATTCACATAAATTTTACGAAACTTTATGCACGAAGTAAATTGGACTTTTCCGTAGCAATTGAAAACTCCGACTGTGAATAATATTTAGCGACTTTTGCTATTCTTGTTTGTACCAACAAATAGGTTTATTCCCGCAACAATAATTGTTTGAAATTTATATTTTTCTATAATTTGGCGGGTGTTTGTGCGTGCAAGAAGAAAAATTAAATTAGATTTGTACTCGCATTCGCATTCGTATTTCGATTCGAACTTATTTGTAGTTCCATTTTACAGTTAAAGTCTTTGAACGAACGAACGAACGAACCGTGGTCTCACTGCAAATATTTATTTAGCAAACACAACCACACAAAGAACAACGACAAACACATGTTGATTCAACGATAAACGGGGGTTGTTTAAGATTTTTTTTATCAAGTTCACTTATGTACTCGTACATATGTACATAAATACGAATTTTGTAAACCGATTAATTTACAGAAAGAATTCCCTTTTAATTGCATACGAACTTGTGATGGTTGACTAAAGTTTTTTACTTAAAATCCAGAATGGGCGGAACATTCCTCCAATCTTTTGGTGTCCAAGCCTTTTACTAAAAGTATAAAATAACTTTGTCGTTTACAAGTTGTAAATATTGAATGCTTTATTCGATAGTGAAATGCTTCTGTAAAAATATTTTACTATCTTAAGGCCCATTATTGCAACTTGTCAATAGCTAAAGTTAGGATTCTATCGGAGAGATAAGTAGTTTTTTTTATAATAACGATGGTAAGGGTCGCTACTATAACTATCCTTTAAAGTACGTGAGAGTTATATATTATTTTTAGCTTCCTGATAATAATGAAAAACTACTTATCTCTCAGATAAAATCCTAACTTTAGCTATTGGCAACTTATAATAATGGGCCTAAGGCTTAAAGATAAAGTTTGGGAATTCGGACGCCTTGCACATTTAATCGTATTGCCTGACTATGATCCGAGAACATAAAACAAAAATAATGCATGCATGAGATGAAAAGAGACTCGCGTTGCCGCCTTGAACCGTATATAGAGTCTTGCTTGTTAGTTCATTAAAGTGAGTGATCCATTTAGCTAAGATCACTTTACTGAACTAGGTCGGACTTTAAAGAATCCGTCACACATAGAATCCGTCAGACGTTATACTTTCCGGACTTCAACTAACATCAACGTAACGACGGAAGAGGTTGACACAGTGAGTACTTTGTTGACGTATATTAAATCAGGATAGAACACTGCACCAAATTTCGTGGGTAATATTAAGGAAAAAAAATAGTAGCACCTTAACGACAAAAATAGTTAAATCAACTAAATTTTTATTGAAATCTCAACACGATTTATTCATATAAACTAATATTATTCAAATAAAGAGAATTTCTTTTGTGAAAAACATATTTTAATAAAACTTAAAAAACCTTTATAAAAATAACAAAAATTTAGTTAGAATAGTAGTCAGATATTCTAAGAAAAACAACCTAGAAAATTAGTTATTTTTACATCCCTAAACGAAGTTAGTGTGAATAATTTATCTGTTGATTCGAAAACATTTTCGTATATTTTGTTTACTTTACCATACGTAGTATAAGGTAAAGTATAGTAATCATGAAAAAAATCGAGGTCGGGATTTCGATGGATTTATACGTTTTGAGGTCTCCTGAATCCATTTTGACTATTTTTACGATGATGTCTGTGGGTGTGTGGGTGTGTATGCCACTATTTTTGTGGAGTTTGTACAGGTCATACCGTATTACATATCAAAATGAAATTCAGTATGTGTCTTTGGTTCATGGAGATGAGAGCTGTATAGGTTTTGCGCATAATCGGAAGAGGGCAAGGGGTAGTTTCCTTACCCCAAATTTTGTGAACGTAATTAAGTATGTGCCGTTGGTTTATGGCTATGAAGAGCTGTAAAAATTCTGGGCACAATCGGGAAGGTGCGAGGGGTAGTTTACTTAACATCCCAAACCGAAAATAATTAGTTTTTCGATTCGAATATACTTTTAACTTTTATTCTTTATGTAATATATCCATAAAAATATGTTTCCATTGGGTATGGAAAAGTTGAGTGTAGGCCACTCCAGTTTTATTTGTTTTATTTTTGAAGAAAATTGAATATATGAGCCGTTTTCTTTGAAAGTGGTGTAAGTCCATTTTTACAAAAAGTTAGTTAATGATAAAAATGAATACAATTTACTAACTTTTTAATTTATAAACTTTTCCAAAATAATCTGTTAAACTTTCATTGTTTTTATCATTACAAAATTTTCGTTGTTAATGAAGTTACAAATGTAATTACTTTGAAGATGGTGTACGAGTGAGACCAGTGCCCTAAAATACTACTACTATTTAGTTCAAAATTGTACTATATAACTTCTTTAATGCTTTTTAGGATAAAAAGTAATCTTATGGTTTTTACCACAATGTCTGTCCGTCCGTCCGTCTGTCAGCGCCTTTTATCTCTGCAACCATAATAAGTAGACTCAATTTTCACAGAAGTTCCGATAGAGAAGTGTTATTCACGTACATATATGTGTTTATTTCTTGAACTGTAGAAGACATATGTATATTTAAAATTTACAAACAGTAGCTAAAACTTAGCTCGCTTATATAAACAAGTATATATAAACAAGTATAAAGAAATCAAACTAAAAATTAAAGGGTGTTCCGATAGTGACGTGCTTTGCATGTATATGGCCTAAGTTTTAAACTATAATAGGTACTCTTGAAATTTTCAGAGAAGGTGTATACCTGTCGCCGCTACAGTAACAAATACTAAAACTTATAGGGTGTTCCGAAAGTGACGTGTTATTAACGATTGTCTTTATTTCTTGAGCTGTAGGAGGCAACAGCTTAAAATTTTCAGACAGCACCTAAACCTATGTTCGCTTTTTAAACAAGTACACAAAATTGAACCTAAATATTAAAGGGTGTTCCGATAGTGACGTGATTTGCATGAATATTGCTTTATTTTTTTAATCATAATGGGTAGACTCTTGAAATTTTCACAAATGTGGTATTACTATGACCCTTATAAAAAATAATAAATATTAAAGGGTTATCCGACAGTGACGTGATTTTCATGTATAACGCCTTATTTCTTGAACCGTAATAGGTAGACTCTTAGAATTTTGTACAGAAGATGTGTTGCCACAGCCGATGTGACAATTACTAAAAATTAAAGAGTTTTCTGACAGTGAAATGTTTTTCATGTATAGTGACCTATTTCCTAAATCGTAATATGTAGACTCTTGATATATAATAAAATAAATAAATAAATAATAAAATTAAATGGTGTTCCGACAGTGTCATGATTTTTACGTAAATAGCCCTGTTTTATAAACCGTTATAGGTAGAGTCTTGAAATGTTTACAGTAAATGTGTTATTTGGCCGCTATAAGAATTACTAAAAATTGAAGGGTGTCCATTAGTGACATATTTTTCACGAATATTACCTTACTTTTGAACCGCAATAGCTAGGCTCCTGATAATTAATAGAAAGTGTATTACCATGGCCGCTATAACAGCAATTACTAAAATTTAAAGGGTCTTCCCATAATGGTGCAATCTTTGCGAATATGACTTTAATTTTAAAATTAAAGGGTGCCCCATATACATAAAAAAATTAACAACTTGAAGTTTTAAGTTGTACTGAACATAGTACGGAACCCTACGTATGTCAGTCTAACTCCCACTTGACTGATTTATTTATATGTATGTGTGGCAACATTGTAAATGGCATAAACATTTTTATAGTTTCCTGGAATTTCGGGTTTTCCCCCGTTTTTTATACAATATAAAAGCAAACCATATACAGTGCTCTATGAAACCTAATTTAGTGAGAATGAGGATTTTAAATCACTAAATTTATTGCCCTCGCGGGGAAGACCACAAAACTTTCGATATAATAATATAGTACTAATATATATAGTACTACAGATATGATTGATTTATTACCATACATCCCTCCAATACATCATGACTATTTTCAAAAACTTGATCATAATGATTAATAATCAAAAAATCTAATAATAGTAAGACTATAAATAATGTTGTCAGCCAACATTGGTAAATTTTAAAATAAAGCCTTTTTTAACCGACTTCAAAAAAGAAGGAGGTTATCAATTCGTCTGTGTTGCTTTTTTTATGTTTGTGCCTTCAGAACTCGGTAATTTCTGAACCGCCATTAGAAAGGTTATGGCTACAGATTGGTCCCATTTTAAAAACAGTTTGAAACTTTAAAAATTAAAAGGTGTCCCCATACAACATGCATGTTTTTTACGTGTATTATGAACTTTATAGGTCACCCATGTAAAATTAGTAAAAAGTGCGTATCACTATAGCTCCCAATAACAAAAAGTAATTAAAAATAAAATTAAAAATTAAAGGGTGAACCCATAGGTGACGTAATTTCACCTTTATGGTCCTATCCTTTGAACCGTTATAGACAAACACTTGAAAGTTTGCACAGAGTGTTCGTTACTATGTCTGTTATAATAAGTATAAATATTTAAAATTAGAAATTAAAGGGAGTCCCATTAGTTGGTTTATTTTGATATATATATGGCCAAACTTTTGAACCGTTATAGACAGACAGTTGAAATTTACAAAGAACTTGTACTGCTAAGTCCGCTAAAATAACAAGTGTAAAATATAGTTAATGTAAAAGTGATATATATGGCCAAACTTTTCAACTGTTATAGATAGACAGTTGAAATGTACAAAGGACCTATATTGCTTAGTCCGCTATTACAACAAGTATAAAATTTGGATAAATTAAAGGGTGTCCCCATTATTGATGTAATTTGACCATTATGTCCTCATCTTTGGAACCGTTATAGACAAACACTTGAAAAATAGACAGAATGTTCATTACTATGTCTAGTATAACAACAAGTATAAATATTTAAAATTGGAAATTAAAGGGTGTCCCTATAGTTGATGTAATTTGATGTATATGGACACAAAGTTAAATTTTACAAAGAATCTGTATGACAAAGTTCTCTTTAACAAGTATTTATATTAAAATTTGAATTTAAAGGGTGTCCCAATAGGTGACGTCATTTGATATATATGACCCTATCTTTTAATCTTTTTTTTATCTGAATTGACAGTTTGTGCAATTACATTTAAAAAATCCCGCTACAATCTTCCTCGAATATAATATAATCATTGTATAATTACCGTCCTAAAGAAAAATGATTTTAAGTTTGTCTGTTTTGAAGTCGGTTTTTTTTTTGCAAGAATTATATTTTTTTATTGTTAAAGTATTTAATAAAAATTTCATAAAAATAAATCGGTTTGTTTCAATTAAGATTCCGTAGTTAATGTTTTGTAAATCGGTACCTTAAAATAGAAAGACCCTAACTAATTTTTTTTCAAATCGCGTTTTTTTTTTGCATATTTGGATAGATGATCTTCTAATACATATGTATGTATAAATAAAAAAAAAATGGTGCAGCATTAAAACGCTAGGAGAATTTAATAAAAAATTGCGAAAAATAATAATTCGCGACTGCAAAACTATAATTTTTATTAAGTTTTGTCTTCCTCCTGTAAAGTATGAAAAACGTTAGTTCGGGCCTTTCTATATTAAGGTATCGATATGTATGATTTTTACTTTTTGCTGGCTTTGAAAGTCGTGTATTTTGCTAATCAAAAATTATCACATTATAAATTTATATAAAAAAAATATTTTTTTTACGAAAATCGTCTGTAACTTTGACTAAGAAGTTTGTTAGCTGTATAGTAACCTATAATTTTACACCCCATTTTAGAGTATTTAGTTAAATTTTTGGTTCAATGAAAAGTTTTGTTCTCCATTTTAATTTATTTAATTCATTTATTGATTTAAAAGTTAATTTAAACAAAGAAAAACACCAATTGACCAACTGATGGGACAACGCTCATAATAAAACATTTATTTGAACTTACTTAAACTTTAGTTCATTTGCTCAGTAGGTCTGTTATATAATTGTCAAATTTGTTTTTGAAGTGGATCTCCTAATAAGAGCAAAGGTTTTTAAACACAGATTGAACAAATTTTTTGTTTTTTACTGATGAAACAGTTTTTAGGGAACGAAACGACCTTGTGTGGTTAGAGTAAAGACCAGAAGATAATTTAGACTTGTGAATTGCTCTGCAAAAGTAAAACCCGAAGTCTGAGATGGTTTGGGCCTTGGTAACTGCCATAGGACACTCGCCACTTCTTTTATTGAACGAAAGTTACAGGTAAATCAACATATCTTTCCGTGAAAAGATTTTAAACGGTGTTTGTTACCGTGGGTATGTCAACAATTCAATAAAAACATTTTACCGCTTTAACCGTTGAACCCAACGTTTTTTACCATTAAAGCCTGACAAACTTACTTCAGTAGTTAGCGAAAGGCCATAGGTAGCTGAACAACTTCCAATAAATAGCTCTGGCTTGAACAACGTGCGCGCGTCACTGTCATTATCGCTTAAGCATTAAACTCATAGACAACAGCGGCTACACAGGTGTGTAGTCAGCTACTGAATTATATTAAAGATGACAGCTACATACATCAAAACTATGAAAATGTTGTCGAAATACATAATTTTCTTTTAAAAAAATTACTTTTTCAAAAAATACTTTTATCACATCAAAACAAATAAATAAATATGTACATATGTATATATATTTGCTTAAAACTTTTTAATTGTAAATGAATTTGTATTTTTAATTTTGTGACATTTTCTTTTGTTGAATAAAATAAAATTGTCGCAAAAAAAAATAGAAGTTAGCCTAAGTTGACTACAGCCACAACGGTGGTCGTGTAGCCATGTAGTAACGATGTCTTCAATATAATCGTCTTCATATAAACGTGTGTATTTTAATTTTAACAGGTTGTAGTCGGTATCCTGCAGTCGCCTATGTGTTTAATGCTTTAAAGTCAATCCCTCGAGTGGGTTGCGTCTCACTCTTCTCTGGCTGATTGGCTTCCTCAAATAGCTGTACTGCAGCACTGTTATTGATGGTTGCTTAATAGCCACAAGTAATCGTTTTGGTTATTTTATATAACCTAGCAGTCCCCCCGGTGGTACTAACAGTCACTGCTGGATTTGCAAAAGCTTTGACAAAGTGCTCTTCAGGAAAATAGGGGCACCAGACGAAAGGGTTCCTAGAAACGGAATCTGGAAGAAAAGGCCTGTGCTATCACGGGTCCTCTTGTCGGGGGTTCACGTTGTGGTTGTGGTTTACATCGATGTATGCAGAGATGGTGCAGTGTGGATCAAAGTGTGCTGTTGCACTCTCAACAGAAGGAGTTGGATGGTCTCCAACCCCCAAGCAAGAGGTAAGGACATGGGTCAAGGCTTCTATAAGTTGATACTCATTGTGATTGTGCAGAATGTATAGTGCGACATGTGTGCCATTATGGTACGTTGTAGTAAAGTGTACTATACTGGACAATGCGGGAGCAAGTTTACGCTTTTATTTCACTCGGTGGTATGACCACCGTCAGATAAGAGCCCACACGGCTAGATGCTGATGTTAATCTTGATCACATAACCCAGAAGTTTCAATTCAATAAGTCAAACATTGGTGGAGGAAAAGTTTTAATGGTGCTCCTCACTTCCTATACGAAGGTATAGGTCGCGCTGCAGATTTGGGAGGAAGCTAAGGAAATCGTTTTGGTTTTGTACCTTTACCATAAGCTTACTTTTTTGTACAGAATGCAAAACAAAAAAAAAAAAATTAAATAAAGCAGAGTCAAAAATCATTTGAAATATGCAATAATTATTTTAATTACTCTTGCAAAATAAAAAATATGTATATGTACATATTTATCCAATATGATCCGTTAATTACAGTAACGGATAACATGTTTTGTGGCATAAAAATTGTTGGCTATAATTTGCAAATTTCATTTTTGATTTAATTATTAGTTTCTACATTTCATTTTGACAAGAATTAAAAACAGTGTCTTTTACCATAATGGCAAAGCTATAAAACACCAAAACGAAACAAAAACACTTGAAAGGTATTTACACACTCTTATCACTAACTAGCTGTACCCGCCACGTCGTGGATGTCCTGATAATATTTTGCTCGATTTTGCTTTGAAAGTATTTGATACCAATTGTAAAAGAAAAATGCAACTAAGCTAAGAAGAAACTAACAATAACAGAATTTTATCGCCACACTCAAGTCCTGGTAATCTTACCAAATTTTAAAAATTAACGCTAAATAACAAAAATAATGTAATCACATAATTACCTGAGTATATATGTATTTCACAAAATAACCAAATTATACAACACGTAAGCGACTTAAAAATACTGTTACGTTTTATTTATTCAATAATGGGATCTTTTAAAATTAAACACGGAAATAATTATTTTACTTTAAAGACACTTTATTAAGCTTTGTGTAAATAACTATTATTGACACTGTTGCCACCACTGGCAAAACCGCTTAATTATCTAAGCTCTATTACATATTTTTAATTTAAATCTATTACATTTTAAATGTCATTTTTATCCATTCGGAGTAACGGCTTTGCGCGCTAGGCCCAACTCCATTTTATTTAATTTTATTAATTTTTGTACTTAGTTGGCTGGAGTGGTGATAAGTCTTTACTCCGGAAGATTTTCCTTAATTTTAATAATTTTTTTACTCTAATGGTTTCCATACCAAAAAGTGAGTTTTATATTTTATATGTTCGTAAATGTTCCTTTACTTATTATCGTATGTATGTGTATTTTTTTAGGAATTTTATTATAAGAAGCATTAGGTCAATAAATTAGATGTTTTATTCGATCTGATGTCTCTTTATTCAAAATTCAGTAGAAATCATTAGCGAGGCGGATTCCTCACCCCAACAGACACTGTTTAACAATTTCTAACTTATCTACAAATCGCCGTTCGTTCACCTACAGGTTCAAGTAAATACTCACTTGCAACCTGTGTACATATGTATGTATAAGAGCTACTTAAGAAAATTCTGTAACAACAACTAAGGCAAACTTAGCAAACTGGGAAAGTCCCGATTATAGAGAAAAAACCGCTCGTTTCTATTAATTTTTTGCAACAATGTAATTCCACAAAGTAATAATTCTTGCAAAAAAAAACCGACTTCAAAACAGATAGAAGGGCACCAATTCTAAACTAAAAATGTAAGAAGTAATCTGTAAGAATTAGATTTAAACCAAATAAAAGATGCGCCAAAATTAGAGGGAAAAAATAAGACTATTGAATGTCAAGCCTCTCCCTATTACTGTTTAAAAGTTAAGTTATTTTCACCAGCATCCGTCTTGTATGGGGACACCATTGAAGCCTCTGTCTATAACGGTTTCAAAGATAGGGGCACACAGATCAAATAACATCACCTATTCGGAAACCCTTTAATTTACAATGTTAAATTCAAGACCTGTTGTTATAGAGGACTTGGTCACAAAGATTCTTTGTAAATTTCAACTATCTGTCTATAACGGTTAAAAAGTTTAGTCATATATATCAAACTACATGAACTATTGGGACACCCTTTACATTATAATTCCAAATATTTATATTTGTTATCATACCAGAGAAAGAAAAGATAGGGTCATTTAGATCAAATTACGTAATTTATGGGGACACCCTTTAATTTCTAACTTCAAATTGTATACTTGCTATAGTGGACTTTGCAATACAGGTTCCTTGTAAATTTCAGCTGTCTGTCTCTAACAGTTCAAAAGTTTGGCCACATACATAGAATTACATTAACTATTGGGACACCCTTTAAGTTCCAAATTCAAAATTTTATACTTTTTGTTATAGCTGACTTAGCACTACAGGTTCATTGTAAATTTCAGCGGTCTGTGTACAACTATTCAAAAGTATGGCCATATACATCAAATTAAATGAACTATTGGAGCACCCTTTAATTTAAAATTTTGAGTATTTATACATTTTATTATAATGGTCATAGTAGTCGACATTCTGTCAAATTTTCAAGGTTTAGTCTATAACGGTTCAAAAGATAGACCCAAATAGGTCATATTATGTCACCTATGGGGACACCCTTTAAATTTTAAATTTATTTTTTTATTAATTTCTGCTGTTGGGAGCTATAGCGGCACGCAGTTTTTTAAAATTTTAATTTGCTGCCCTTTACGGTTCTTAATACACGTAAAAAACATGTATGTTGTATGGGGACACCCTTTAATTTTTAATATAATGAACTGTTTTTAAAATGGGACCAACCTTGAAGCATAACCTTTCAAATAAAGCAAAAAATTTGAAAATCGGTTCAGAAATGGCTGAGATCTGCGGTTACATACATAAAAAAAAAAAAGCAACATTCAGACGAATAGATAACCTCCTTCTTTTTTGAAGTCGGTTAAAAATACAAATTAAATACAAATTTTATTCAATTGGCTATTTGATAGTAAGTAATTTGTACATATTTTGTCAGCGCCATCTGTGTTTAAAATATCAAAAATTAAAGCTGCCTAATTAGTTAAAACGATCTGTGTTTTAAAATATACAACTCAAAAATTAAAGTTGCCGTACTAAGCAGTACAAAAGTACTGTATAAAAATACCGGAAAGCGTACTTCTTCTCCACTTTCTCTTGGAAATAAGATATTTTTGCGGAGAAAATATACTATATTGGGATCAAAATTTTGTTAAAATCCATCCAGTAGTTTTTATGAGAAGCAGACAGACAGACAGACGGAAATGAGTTACTACTTTATCAAATGTATAGATAGATGTATAGATATAGATAAATTGAATGCAAAACTGTACAGTACAAGTGGGTGCTTAATTTCCAATTACTTTTTATTGTCAATATCTCTACAATAAAATACTTTAAGTAATTTTAACGTCTGCGATTAAGATAATAAAAAATTACAAACGTTTTTTGCCTGACAGAATGCTTTTAAAGGTGTCGACGGGATGAAAAATGGTACAAAGTTTTTTTTACAAAAGATATTTTTTAATGTATATTTCGTTAATTTAAGTCCGGATCGTTCGTTAAAATGAAGAGAAATCGTTAACATTATCCGATAAATAGAAATAATTAAATTTCTAAAAAAAAAAAAAATAAATGAGAGAAGTGAAAACTAATAACATCTTAATGTAAATAAACTGCAATGTAATAATTGACACTTCACATTAATAAGTCAATTTATGGCACTACATTTGTAGCTAATCAAATTAAAGGAATCAAAAGAAATTGCGTTATATATTACTGACTTTCTCTATATTCTTGTGGCGTGTACACTCTCCTGCGAATGCACGGAGTATTATATGTTCGGCACAATGTTGTCGATATCCAAATTAGGTAAAACTATTGTAATATCGTTAAAATTTATATTGTAAGCAAAAAGAAGAATATAACGCTCTGCATAAAAACATGTGTTTGTTTTGACTATGTATATACATATGGACATATGTATGTATTTACTGTGGAAAAAGTACATACAGGATACATTGATAGAGTAGAGAATTAGAAATAGACAGATGCCAGTAGCCAGTATTCTACTCGTATTAGTATATTATTTTTTACCGGAAAACAAAATTAATTAAAAAGAAAATTCGAACATGAAATGAAGTTAAGCGTAGAAAATCAAAAACTTAAACTTGCAAAGCTTAATTTAAAGAGAGAGATGGTAGAAATTGAAAGAAATCGAAATTTATAAGTTATATCTACCCTTGTTGTCTAGTATGTATGTTATATTACTATTTAACCTTTAACTCTGGAGGTGAAATTTTGGGTCATACCTTCTGACGTGGTGGTAAATTTTACCCCTTTTAATATTTTTAAAATTTTTAATTAAAAAAAACTTTTTTCTTAATTATATGTGTTTTTAAAAAGAAATGGTAATGTTTACAATATAAAAAAAATAAAAAATTGCAAAAATTTTTTTTTAGTTTAACGAAAGTGGCATTTTATTTCACAAGCCTATTTTTTATTATAACAAAAACTTAACATCGAAAACTCATAAAAAAAATGTAAAATTAAAAACATAACAAATGTTAAATCGCATTTTTTCACGGCCAAATGTGTACTACAATAGAAAAAAAACAGATCATAGAAAAAAATAATCATACAAAGAAAATGCAGGTTCCCCATTCGGTGGTTTTTTATTTGGCTAATTTTGATTCTGTGCAGTGTATGCATATACGTTTGCTTACCATGTACCTACATTGGTTTACTACAATAGAGACGGTAGTGTATTTTTTTCACTTTAGTCTGCCGGGACATATGTAGCATAATGTGCCAGTAGCAGGAACTGATTCCATCGGGGGTGGGGGACGAAGTCTGGACCGAGAATTTCGTCATCGACTTCACAAAATTCGCCATCATCTTCAAAAAACTGAGCTATATCTAATTCGCTAAGCTTTTTTAAATTTGACATTTCTCTGCAAAAATATTTATATTTATGTACAAAATATTGATCAAACTAAAAATTAGTACTAAATAAATTTGTTGCCAACAATAAAATGGACAAGTGGTAAAAATAATTCTGCATAAATCTAACTTTAAGTTGGAGGTGTGGTAATTTTTTTACACTGAATACTTACGTTATCAATGACGTGGTGGTAAAATATTTTCAAAGAAAAAATTACATAAGTATGGACAAGTGGTAATTTTTACCCCAGCATCTGATTTGCTCCGCTCACGCTATCGCTACAACAGCCAAAATACACCCGAATAGCAATGATCATGATACAAGAAGATACTTAAAGAATTACAGTGCTAGAGCCACATAGAGAGTTTTTAAAGAAAATTAAAAGAAAGGGTAAAATTTACCACCACCTCCATAGTTAAAGGTTAAGCTTTTTTCTTTCCTAAAACCACTATAAATGAATTAGTAAAAACTTCAGTGGAAATAAACGAATTAATATTTTATAATTTTTTTTTATTTGATCTATTAAAGCTTGCGCTAAGGCTGAGAACTGATTTCTGTCTTCAGAATCTAAAGCAGTTGTTGAGGCCAATTCCATTTCTTCTTCATTGTTCACTATTTCTGAAGGTAGTTCGACATTATGCTCTAAACAAATATTGTGCGACCTTTTCCGGTACATAATGTAATTCTCGTGCTGCGAGCAAACAACGAAATCTCCCCTTTAATACACCGAACACACGTTCAATTATTGATCTTGCCTTACAAAACCGCTTGTTAAATCTGCTCTCCTCAGAATGCTCATTCGCGCTCCTGTACGGTATAAGTATCCATGGCTCCAATGGGTACCCAGAGTCTCCTACGGATAAAATAAATGAAAATGATGAATTAAATAATGAAATAATTAAACTACCTATTATCCAAGATGACTTGTCGCCATTAATATATGCGTCTTTCAGAAATTGACGCTCGTTCGACAAGTTCCATACGTGAGGGTCGTGCGCTGCCCCTCCATAACATCCATTCACTGCTCTTATGCGCATTGTATGATCACATATCTAAAATATCAAAGAATGTGCTCGTAAAAGGTGGGATAATTGATAGATCTCCTCCCCTCAATAAAACAGTTTATAATACCACATATTCTACACACGGTGTAAGTATTAATAGCATTATTTTATTTAGGGGATGATATCATGTTGGAAATACTTACGGCCATTGCATTTATGCTGTGTTTGAGTTTCCGGTTGAAAAACACGTGTTCGTTTTTAGATGGCCGGACTATTTGTATGTGAGTACCATCAAAGGCTCCTATTATCCCTGGAATTCCAGACGTTGCATAAAGGAAATTTTTGGCAGCTCGTTTTTCGTCATCGCTCATGACGAAATTTATGTGCTTGGGACACAACACCTTCTCTATAGCATTACACGCTTCTTTTATGCAGTTTGACATAGTTTTTTTGTGCCAAGCCAGCAAACCGGTCTTGACCGATTTGGTGTTGGTACCCACCCACCTTGTTCAAGGAACTTAAGTGTAGCACCTAATTTGATTGTTGGTGTTACAGCAGTCGATCCCTGTGTTGTTGGCAGATGCGCACTAATGCTCTCCAACACATATTTAAAAGCTTCCTTGCTAAGACGGAAATTTTTCACAAACCTACAAACAAAAATATATGGTTATATACAACATATTTAATAAATTGTTACTTACATTACATCCGTCAACTGCATAAAATCTACGACATCGCGTAGAATTCTACGTTCCAATCGCTCGTCTTCATTTGCCATCCAAAGGGCAACCGTATCCATTTTTATAACGCACAAATATTTCTTGTTTACTTTTTTATTTTCATTGTTTTGTCATTTTGCGTAATAAATGCTGCCAATGTTGAATAATACATTCGAAAGTAGTGCCAAAATTATTTCAATTAGTGGCAGCACTTCTCGCTCGATCCGAAACTGTTACATGGTAAGAGTTTAAATTCGAATCGAATAGAACTTTCGAGCTGTTCATACTTTCGAATCGAGTTACATAGTAACCTTAACCCCCCAGCACATTAAACAAAATATTCACTAACATGAAAGACAAAGTAGAAAAACAAAAACAATGCAATGTAGTGTAGTGTAGTGTATGAAATTAAATGCAAAGACAGTGATAAAGAAAGCTGTGATTTAATATACATTGGAACAACAAAACGAACGTTGGAAACAAGGATGAGTGAACATCAAAACTATATTACGAAACAGAAAGAAACAACAGCATTATCACAACACATACTTAAGACTGGACATGAAACGGATTTTCAAAAAGTCAAGATTTTAGATATAGAAAGAGAGGAAAAGAAAAGGTACACAATAGAAAGCCTACGCATTCAGCAAAACATCAACAAAACCATGAACTTAAAATAAGACACAGACAACATAAACGCAAACTACAGTGTTGCAATACGGAAATTTTAAAACTGTGATATTAAATTTAAGTTGTGTTTGATTTTTATGTTTTATGTTTATTTGTTTTGTAATTGTTAAAAACATTTATTGGTAATGTGATCTATGTTATATTGTAAGTAAATTATTTTGGTGTATAATTTTTTTAATAATAAAGATTTTAATTTTTAATAGACGAACCCTTGAAAAAGTCAACAAATATTGACGAAACGTTGGGTAAAAATGCAATAAATTAGATTTTTATTGACATTAACTATGTTAGGCTTGACTAGTTTAAATTATCCAATCAACAACTTTAAACTCTAATCTGGCCAATGATTACAAACATAAAAATTGTATGTTTCACGGTTGCTGTTATCATTTGCAGGTCATCCCTCTGATGTTCCGAGGAAAGAAGCAATATCCCTCCTTCTTAGTCGAATGTAACAAACAAATAAATTGCATTTTTATTATAAAACGTTATGGGTAATTAGCATAATATTAAATAATTAATATTTAAATTCCCAAAAATTTTATTAGTAACCAGATTCGTTTAGTATGTTACGTGCCAAAGGATTTAGATGAGTTTCAAGCTTTTTAAGATACACTTTTCGCTATTTCTGATTTAACTGATGGCACGTTTAGATCTTTTTGAATGTTCGAGTTTTTTATATACCAAGGAGCAAGATGTAATCAAACGTAGAATCTTATTTTGGCGCCTTTGTATTTTTCTACATTGCTAGCTGAGGCAGGGCCCCATAATTCAATGCCATAACACCATATTGGTTTTAGAATTGACTATATTTTATTTTAAACTTGATTATATTTTAAACTTCAAAATTAGAACTACGAATGAGACGACAAAACGATTTTCAAGAGTACATACATATGTATGTGTACCCTTTTTAGGCTTTCCCTAGAAGTTCCGATTTTAATGAATTTGGGCTTATCTTGTAAACGTTACCGCCGCCTCCATTAGCCATCAAAATGTCTTAACAAAAGTGAAACTTCATATAAAATCATTTTTAATACTGTTTTTTTATATGAAATTTGAGTTTTGCTAAGAAATGTTAATGACTAATGTAGATGGAGGCTTATAGGCAGACATAAAATGTATAACAAATTATTAAGAATTAAAGGCTGTCCCCTTGTAAAATCTTGTTTTAATTAAAGTTATATTTATACAAAAACTCGCACTTGACTGATTTATTTAATTTGTCGAATATTGTCTGTTATAAAAAATAGTTGAACTGATTTGAGTTATTTATAGCCGAAACGTGTTTTTGAAAGATATTTTCTTAGTTTGTATTTGTAGCAGAGCAGTCCAAAGTTTTTTAACACAAAAAAATTAAAATATATTTAGGGAAAGTTCCTACGTTTTTACGAAAATAAATAATCTGTCCCGTTTTTCCCAACTTTCTGTTTTACTGATAAAAATCTAATTGTAGGGATTGTCCCTTCTTTTGTGAACACAAAAGCTTCCAAACTCCTGCGGTTGTCTTCCTCCTTCCCATAACCAAATTTCCTAGTTCTGGCACAACGCATTGCATGAGTAGGGGTTATCTCCTGTAGTGCAATTTTTTAAAGTTTAGTCAGAGTGATTAAAAGCACCTTTTTATTAATTGTAAGTAAAAATGTTGCACTCATTGAGTGAGTGAAGAGTTTTTGCACTAAATCTGCGTTTAATAATAGTGCAAACATTTGCACTACCACTAAATTCTTTTGAGTGTTAGTGAATAGTGCAATAAATTTTTTCCAATATTATTTAGTGGTAGTACAATGCTGCTTTCAATCAAAATGTATGCACTACCCCCATTTACAAATGAAACATATCCATTGTTAGGTTGTGCCTAAAAAAACTTTCGTTTAAAACACTTTCTAAAAAATTTGTATTAAAGTGTCTCTATGCACATGGCCTCGACTGTGTACAACCAATTTGGTTGCTGACATCCCCAAACAAGAAAATATGGCGTTTGTCGCACTTATAATTTCTTATTTATATTAATGTATGTACATACTTATAACCCGAAATTTCTGAATTTCAATAGTAAAAATGTAAAATAACGATTTACGATCTTTATCTAAGTAAATCTAAGTAAATCAAGTGCATCTAAGCGGATACAATAAAACACTTGAAGAACAATGACTAAGGTTTGGTGTACAAACAAAATCAGTGTAATTCATGATTTGAATGGAAAAACATAATTGTTTTATTTTAAATGAAACAAAATTAGCGAAAGCTTAAAATAAATAATTGATTTTATTTTAGAAGATTTTGAAACAAAAATACATAAATATGTATAAATGTATAAATGTATGAATTTTGTTCATACCGCTTTTATTTATTAATAATTTATCATTCACGTACATACTTACATATGTATGTATGTACATTCATTTGATAGCATTTGATAAGAAATTAGTTCAAATTAAATCATATGGATGTTAATAACTTTAACAAATATTTTTGTATGTATGTATGTATGTATGTATGTATGTATGTATGTATGTATGTATGTATGTATGTATGTATGTATGTATGTACTTATTTATGAATGTAAATATTTGACAACACACAGAAAACCTAATTAAATTATCAAAAATTTTAACTTCTGTGTCAATAATGGTTCATGTAGTTTGCTGTGTTCATTTAAATAAATACAGTTGATACTCAGCATAATGAATAATAGTTTTTTAGGCACTTTCGATTCGAAAAGTTCATAGTAAAATTATTCCTTAACTAACTAATTTTAGTTTTTAATTAATAGCGTGTTATTAGGCCAAATCAAAAATTTCCTGAAATTGATTACTACGGGGTAAGCTAGTCTCTATGACCATTTGGCTAAGTGCTTAAATTAGCTCATCAGGAATAGATTACCCTGTATTAGGCAATTTCATGGAATTTATAATTTTGGTTAATAGAACGCTATTATATAAAAATTAGTTAGTACGCTAGTCTATTAGTCTGAGGGTCTTGGGTTCGATTCCCCTCAAAGACTCTAGGTGTTTTCTGCACACAAGCAAGATACTTATAAGGTATAAAGAAATAATAATATCATATAAAATACATACATATTTATGACTAATGCAATTCATAGAAACATTTTCAAAAATGGAATGAAATATCTATAAATAGGGCAGGAATTCAGGAATATATTGGAGCTTTCAAAACAAGTTTTATTTTTGTCATTCTATTTAATCCACGAAAGAAAATGTAAACAAATACCTTTTAGAAAAATATAAAAAATTTATACTTACGCCAGCAACGCAAGGCGGCTTTACTATTATGTAGATTTTTTTTTTATTTTTAAGAAGCAATAAATAGATTTTTATTGTCAGTCCATATACATAGACAAGATTAATTTTTTTTATATCGCACTTTATCAACAAGAGGGCATTAACTCAAAATTTTTAAATTTGCACTTTTTGCAAGAAATCGACCAACAACATCAGTATCCATCTACTGTAAAAATTTTAACGTATTCTGAATACTCTTTCATCTCGAAACCCGCATATGAGATCATTTTCGTGATCGTGAGTACTTTTATATCAACAAAAAGGTATTAATTTTATTTGGCAATAATTGCAAAAAATTTAATAGAAAAACAATGTAAATATGTTACACAATGGAATTTGCTTACTGTAATATGTTTGGATTTTTAAATTAACAAACAGTTGTTTACCTCTACTGAAAATTTTGAGTTAATACCCTCTTGTTGATCAAGTGCGATATAATGGGTGATTTTTTTGCATGCATTAGTATTTGACAGATCACGTGAGATTTCAGACATGGTGCCAAAGAGAAAGATGCTCAGTATGCTTTGACATTTCATCATGAATAGACTTACTAACGAGCAACGCTTGCAAATCATTGAATTTTATTACCAAAATCAGTGTTCGGTTCGAAATGTTCAAATGTGACAAATTTTGTTCAGCGATGAGGCTCATTTCTGGTTGAATGGCTACGTAAATAAGCAAAATTGCCGCATTTGGAGTGAAGAGCAACCAGAAGCCGTTCAAGAACTGCCCATGCATCCCGAAAAATGCACTGTTTGGTGTGGTTTGTACGCTGGTGGAATCATTGGACCGTATTTTTTCAAAGATGCTGTTGGACGCAACGTTACGGTGAATGGCGATCGCTATCGTTCGATGCTAACAAACTTTTTGTTGCCAAAAATGGAACAACTGAACTTGGTTGACATGTGGTTTCAACAAGATGGCGCTACATGCCACGCAGCTCGCGATTCTATGGCCATTTTGAGGGAAAACTTCGGAGAACAATTCATCTCAAGAAATGTACCGGTAAGTTGGCCACCAAGATCATGCGATTTGACGCCTTTAGACTATTTTTTGTGGGGCTTCGTCAAGTCTAAAGTCTACAGAAATAAGCCAGCAACTATTCCAGCTTTGGAAGACAACATTTCCGAAGAAATTCGGGCTATTCCGGCCGAAATGCTCGAAAAAGTTGCCCAAAATTGGACTTTCCGAATGGACCACCTAAGACGCAGCCGCGGTCAACATTTAAATGAAATTATCTTCAAAAAGTAAATGTCATGGACCAATCTAACGTTTCAAATAAAGAACCGATGAGATTTTGCAAATTTTATGCGTTTTTTTTAAAAAAAAAGTTCTCAAGCTCTTAAAAAATCACTCGTTATTTAATGCTCACTTCTTCCTTGTCAAATATGCTTTGATCTAGTACTTTTTTCTCCATCAATTTACAAAAATCGACTTTCTTAATTTTAAAATTAATTCCTATAACTTTTAACTTCTATAAGAAATTTTTACCAAATTTTTTTCTGTATTAAAAATTTAGTTGCCAGTCCATTGAAATAAATTTGGGAAAAATTGGATCGGTTTTGCTTCTGCAAGTAGTAAATAGTTAGTCAAAGGCATGATGAATATAAAACACTCAAAATCTTCTAAAGAAAAATAATACATTAATAAAAGAATTATTTAAAGAAGGATACATCTCAAAATTTGAAAAATTTAAATTAATTCCACATCCGGTTGCGATTGCGGCCAATATCCTCATCCTTGAAAGTACCGTGCTACCAAATATCGAAATATGTTGGAAAAATCCTGAAAACATAACATCAACGACATATAACATACGCAATTCTTTGGACATAAAACGTAGATTAGGGGATGTCAAACTGGAAAAAGATGACATTATAGTTTCGTTCGACGTGGTATCACTTTTCACCAATATACCAATCTATTTAGCAATAAAAAATATAATGGACAAATGGGAAGTACTCAAAACTTATACGTCAATATCAAAACAAAAGTTTTTGAAAATTCTTCAATTTTGTTTACAAGAAAATAATTACTTTGCTTATGATGGTAAACTTTATCATCAATTGCATGGTATGCCCATGGGGAACCCCTTATCACCAACAATTGCAGATATTGTTTTAGACGTACTACTAGACGATGTAATTGAACAATTAAGAGCAAAAAATATTAAAATAAAATTCATGACGAAATATGTAGACGACTTATTTGCAGTCATGCAAAAATCAGACGAGAAGATAATATTAGAAACACTCAATCCACTCAATACTCATACCACAACAAAATACAATTTACCATTGAATGTGAAAAAAACAAAGAAATACCTTATTTAGATATAGTTATAATTAGCAATATGCCAAAATCGACTTTTTGCGAAAAAGAACTTTTTTATTGTTGAAAATGGTTCTTTAGGGTATCAGAAGCAACTTTTGTTCCGCGACTTTTTTATAATTCCGTTATTTACAAAATTACCGTTATTTTTAGGTTCTGGAAGAAAATCAAAATTTTGACCGTTAAATTTCCAGAATTCGACCAAATGTTGTTTGGCAACTTTGTACAAAAACATATGGCGAGTACTTTTGCAGAACATATGAACTCAAAATATTTGCAAATACAGGGTGTTTTGATGCATTTTTCAAAAAAATGAATTTTACGCCATCTAGCGGCAATAATTTGTACTAACAAAATTCAACAATTAGAAAGGTAATTTAAATACCTTTCCAACAAAAAAAAAAAAAACTTGAAAATCGGATAAAAAATAAGCGAATGAGAAAGAAAAGATCTATTAGATAATGAAATAGAACCAAATTTATATTAAAATATATATGAAACTTTTATTAAATTGATCATTTAAGTTTACATTTTTAGTTTTGCGAAAAAAATTTTTAGTTATTTTACTAGAATTGTATTTAACAGAAATCTTTATTATTTATACTTTTAAAAACATCAAGTTATTTTATTATTTAAATTTTTAGAGATCTACATAAGAGTGCAAATTCTTTAGCTTTTCTTTGAGTTGGGACTCTAAATCCAAATTTGCTGTTTGCCAAACTTTTTCACCGTGATATTTATAATTTAAACCTCTCAACATGTTTATTTGCTTTTTAAGAATTTTTATCCGATTACTCTGTACATCGACATAACATAGTTCATTTAATAAATTAAATAATTCCATAGGCTCATTCACATCAAGCAAATTTATAAATAGGATTTTACTCTCCGTACGTCGTTTTTTTACTTGTTGTTTGCTCTCCATCTCTTCCAATCTCTTTATTCGTTCCTCAGCATTCCATTTTTTATTTTCCTGAAAAACCTTTTTCATTATTTTCACACCATTTTCTATATCTTGCTTCGTTGGATAGAACTGCAAAATATCGAAAAGGAAGTGAATGCATTTGTTTTGCCGGGCCTTAACTTGCTGACATCTGGTGTATATTTCTTTATGAGGTGCCATATCCTCGTTCCTCTTCGCCATCGCAAACACTCTCTCCACATTGATATTACTGTGGAATGAGTATACATCATCTACAGGTCTATCTATATATCTTTTTAACATTGAATCTTTCGCAGCCGCTAAAACTGTTTGGAAAATGTTAACATCTTTGCGGACTTTCCTTGTAAATTACATGAAAACCCAACGATAGAATTCAATTCTTATGGCGGCATCGCATTCAGGAGGTCATAATACATAAGAATTGGTGGGTCTGTTTTCAGGGTCAGAACCTTTTTATATTTTTGTGAGGCTGTGTAATTCATAAGCACGCAAAGGTGACGGCTAAAATACCGCTTTATCACAAGAGTAAATGAAATATAAGTATATTTACTTATCACATGGAAGGGAATTTTGTTTCCCAAAGTGAAAACAGTGTCTATGTTCTTAATAACTAATGTATAACTAATTTCAGTAGCATAATTTTACGTTTTTTTAAAAATTCACCCTGTTTTTTTAATCAATTAATAAAATTTGTCGAAAATAGGCTGTACTCTTTGGAATACGGCACAAATTCGGCTGAATATTATGCCTTGGGAGAAAACATAGTTGTTAATGACTAAAATATCTAAAATTCTGCGGTGGTGCTTGAAGATAACAATCCTACTTCAAAAGTTATAAGTGAATGAAGGTCAAAAAACCCCATTTTTTTCATTTTTTTCGCCTTTTTTTTACATTTTCCTTATTTTCTTGTAAACGAAAAATGCAATCGCCAAGCACCACGGCAGAATTTTAGACTTTAATGTCATTAACAACTGTGTTGCATGGCAAGCCATAATATTCAGCCCAATTTGTGCCGCGCTAAATGTTAGAAGTACTATTTTCTTACTTCCAAGTTTTGTTTTTGACACTTTGTTTTTTTCAGTGTATTATTCCAACAAAAACCAAAAATGGAAGATTACAACCCAAACTAACTATTCAACACATAAAAACATTGATTTTGTAGCTATAAACATAAATAATGCGTTAAATTCATAAAAAGTCAAAAAATCCAAGTTTTAAGGGCCACCCTAAATATCCGTTTTAGGACAAGTGAGGGGCATTCTAATAAGCAAGTAGGGTACCTGACTCTACCCCCGAAACATATAAAATCATTCGGGATTCATAGCTTGAAAATGAAAAAGTTGATTTTTTTGGCATATTGCTAGTTATAATTAATGACCATGGAAATATTAGAACAAATTGGTACACAAAACCAACATCTTCAGACAGGATGATAAACTTTAATTCAACACAACCAATGAATACTAAGCTTAATACTGCGACAAATCTGATTAAAAAAGTTTTGCAACTGAGTGAGAGAGTTTATGAAAAGAATAACATCGGAAAAATTAGAAGAATACTAACAATGAACAACTACCCAACACACATAATTAACAATCTGATAAATAAATGCTTAAAGAACAGAAATTACAACAAGGAGGCACCTGAAAACGGAAAAACTTTTTACAGTGTACCATATATACCAAAACTAACTGGAGCCAAAACTTTTGGTAATATGATTAGAGGAAAAACAACAACAATAGCATATAAATCAAACAAAACACTGAGACATCTGTTTACAAACAACAAAACAAAACACGACATATTAAAATCTGACAAAGGTGTGTACGAAAAACGAAATAAAATGCGATGGTAACGAGAGGGAGAGGTGCAATTTAGTATATATAGGTACAACAAAGAGAATGTTGGAAACAAGATTAAAAGAGCATAAGGCAAACAATAAATAAATCAGTCAAGTGCGAGTTAGTCTCACACACGTAGGGTTCCGTACTATGTCTAGTACGCCTTTAAAAACTCAAGTTGTTAATTTTTTCATTTCTTAGGGGGCACCCTTAGTTAAGTCCCAAAAAATTTAGCGTAAAACTGTGAGCAATTTGATAAAGATAAAAAGAATACGAAAACTATGAAATGGCCCAAAGGAATGCAGAAAATTTTGAGGAACAATTATAGAAAATATTTCTATTGGTCCTGTGAAATTTGCACCAGCTTTAGAAAAATTAATTGGAAAGAAGGTTAGTGATGCAACACTGAGTCGCAGATGAAAAGGGGTTAATATAAAAGCATTAAACATATGTTGTGCGCAAAATAGTCGATACTACGCCAGAGAAGCAATCAAAACGTCTCTCCTTTGCTCTGGAGATCATTGAGAACTCTTTACAGTTTTGGTATAATGTATTATGGACAGGTGAGGCTGCATTGTGCACCTACGAAAAAGTCAAATAAATAAGGCTGTACATTGAAAATGTTTGGACTTTAAAAAAACAGCAGAGGACTGTTGATAAGGATTGAAAACGCGATATCATTCTACAAATAGGAGAAATTTCGTTTAAATTGACTCCAGAATTCGCTCGAAACTTAATTGGCTTAATTCCAGCTAGATTACAGGCAGTTATTGATTCAAATGTGGTTTTACAAAGTATAGGTATTAGTTAAGTTTTTTAAATATGTCGATAATTTTATTAAAAAAAAAATTTGTTAAAATATGGAAATTTTAATTTTAGTTTTGTGTAAATACATTTGATGTAGCGAATAGGTAAATTAGCTCTTAAGGGAAAACATGCAACTAATAAAGATCACCTGTGGGCATTAGTAAAAGTGCATGGAGTAATATTCCAATTGAGACATGCCAAAAACGTTTTGACCCTATGTCATAACGGTGCTCAGCCGTTATGAAAAATAAATTATATTCCACTAAGTACTGAGTAATTTGAAAATAATTAAAGTATATTATTTTACTCATCTTTTGGAATTTTGTGTTTTTTAGATAATTTAAGTGGATGGCTCTATTTTTTTCACATCTAAAATTTTGAATTTCGAATGTTTTTACGTATATGTGACCCGGTCTATGAAAAGGTGGCTTATGACTCAAAAACAAAATTTTGAAAAATTAGCTGTTATAGATAAACAATGCATTTCGCCAGTTTCTTAGTAGTTTTTCTTTTGCATTATGAACAGTCATGCCCAAAAGGCAATTAAAAAAATGCAAAAGAGCATAAATGAGATAAGTTCGTGTGTGTATATAAAGAGCGATGATTTTTTCAATGGAAAGCACAAACCAGAGTCTGACCCAGCGTTTTCAGGTTTTTGGGGATTTTATCCCCAAAAAAGTCCCCAAATCGACTTTGACTTACCATAACTTCTGTTCTAATATTTGAATATTTTCAATTTTGGACTTTTTTAATTGTTTAACATCTGCTTTACAAAAATATTCCAGAAACCTGACGTGTGTCACTTGTGAATAATGTCTGTCCAAGAAGAATTTAGCGAGGTTTTTCAAACATATTTCTGTGAAAACGAAGAGAATGATGATGATTATTTTGATGATGTTGGTATCAATTACGAGGACGAACTGTTTTTAAATTTTTCAATTCTATTTATTTAAATAAATTTTATTATCTTGATTCTGGATTTTCAATAAAATTCTGTTTTTCTTTCATTTGTGCTCTTCTTTCTCTACATTTTTAGTACACTTCTAAGCAAGTTAGGACTTTCTAGTTTTCACCATGTAAAAGTCTCAAATGTCTCAAAAACTATCGAAACCAAAAAAAAAGTGGAAAAATTTTGTTTGAGTCATAAACCACCTTTTCATAGCCCGGGTCACATATATTTTATTTTAAGTTTTTTATCAAAACAGTGCTATAGTAATTTAATTGGTCAGTTGTTCGGCCACACAAAAATAACAACCTTAAAATTTGCTATGAAGATTTAGTATGTTTTTTTCTTTTTCGAAATATGAAGTAAAAGGTGGCTCTACTAAGGGAAACGGCTGCATTAGGCCAAGGTGAGCATCACCAAAATCACGCCGCTCATTTTTATTGATTTTTCTAAATACAATAAGACGCTGCAACATCCCATAAAGCACATGAAGTCCAAAGTTGCATTTAACATAACATAACTTCTTCATTGCTTCACGGCAATTGCAAGAATATCAGCGACTTAGAGATTACTCTTTGCCGAGAAGCAAACTCGATGCTATTATCCAACATTTTTATTGGCAGTACTTCGTATGCCGATTTACTTTATAACTGTGTTTACGCGATACCCGCGGTAATGATTGTATCGGCTGCCAGCCTTGTTAGAAACGCATTAGAATTATAAAAAACTAAACAAAGTCTACACACATACGAGTATTTTCTGTTAAAAATGGAGCCAAGATTGATTCTTTGGTACATAGATGGTGTAGTGCACTAAATGTTGATCAACATTGCAAAACAAATAATATTGGGAAAAAATTGCACTTTTTTCAGCTTAGTGATGAACTGCAGATCTTCACTAACACTCAAAAGAATTTAGTGCAAAAATGCTTCACTCACTCGATTAGTGCAAAATTATTACTTGCATCAATAAAAAGTTTCATTTTATCACTCATTAAATGTTCAAAAATTATTCTTCAAATTAAGTGCAATATTTCTAGGTTGCACTCAAATTAGCGAAGAAAAAGAGTTGCAATATATTGTAGATTGCTTTTTTTGAAATCAAATAATTAATTTGAAATCAAATAAACTATAAATCAACAAAATTAATGCAATAATTTTGCAATATCACTAAGTGTGAGTGAAAATTGCAAAATTAGTCCAGTACCTCCAACTATGCTTTGGTACAGGTACATAGCAAAATAATCATTTTATATTTTAAGATTTCTCGATTGAATATTGTGTTGTTATAAATTTATCTTTACCCACGGTGGAATAACAACTTCAAGTAGGCGCGGCACGAAAGAGTACTAGACCTCCACCTTTAATATAGAGTTACCTGCGTATATGGTACTCTGTGTGGGTGGATAAATTTTCATTACTCGTGGGAATTTTTGGGCACCCGAGAGGGATAGAATAGAAAGCCTCGTAAAAGTTAAAGAGGATAGTCTTTGCAGGAACTCCGCTTCATTAGTCAATGAAGGAATCCAGAAGATGTAAAAAAGTACCTTAGAATTAGACAAATGTTGTTAATTACAAGAGAAGGTCGTCAGTTACCAGTCGACTATTTGAAATTACTAGATTCGAGAGTT
The DNA here is from genome assembly GCA_949628195.1 of Phasia obesa. Classification (NCBI taxonomy): domain Eukaryota; kingdom Metazoa; phylum Arthropoda; class Insecta; order Diptera; family Tachinidae; genus Phasia; species Phasia obesa. The sequence goes on from OX451217.1 coordinate 89,830,040, forward strand.
AGAGCTAGCGACAGCTCAATACTTAAAATAAGGTACTCGTAAATAATAGCCATTAAATTGGCTTTGACTTTTATGGTAATAAAGTTAGAGTTGATAAGCGAAACATCTGGTGCGTTTGTAAATAGTGAAATTTGTGCATTAAGTCAAAAACTTTCTGAAAGCGTTGTTGTAGTACTCAATTGATTTGTGGCGTAAATGTTGCGACGAATTTGGAGTAGGGTTTGGGAAATGGGAATTCCCGCCCGAGAATTCTCGGGAAACAATGTCATTGGCTAATTTCCCGTTTCGCGTTAAAAACGGGTAAAGTTTCATAGTCATTAATATAAAAAAATGTAGGCAGTCGTTGGGACTGCCTATAGAAATGAAAACCAATAACACTTATAAAGTAAATAATCTGCAATGTAATATTTGACACTTCAGATTGATAAGTTAATTTTATGGCACAACATTTGTAGCTAATCAAATTAAAAGAATCAAAAGAAATTGTATATATTACTGACCTTCTCTGCACAAGTTGGCACAATATTTACCAAATGGAGGATTTGCTTGAATGCTGACAAAACACAGGCAATCTATTTCACAAGAAAATGAATATCTCAGCGAAACATATTGTTTTTAAATAGGGAAGTGCAATGGGAACAGAAAGCTAAATATTTGGGAGTATTGCTAGACCGAAAAATGATATTCAAAGAACACATACATTATGTGGTAAACAAATTAAATATTCTGACTTGCATACTTTATCCTTTCATTAACAAAAACTCAAGTCTTAGTATTCACAACAGCATGTTAATTTTTAAACTGATTTTTCAGGTTGTAATATTTATGAAGCTGCAGTTTGGGAAAATAGTGCAGTTTGTCACATTAAAAAGCTTAAGGTTGCACAAAACAAATTACTGAAACTAATATTTAACCTTCCTTGCTTTTTCTGACATGTAGGCTTCACTCTATTTCAAATATAGACCTTGTTCGGGTTAAATTAAATAGACTGAGCACCAATTTTTACTCTAGACGGTCGGCATTCGAATTTGCCCGAAAACCTATATAAGCTGCTAGATAGTTATTTAACCGAACCAAAATTTATTGTGAAAGAAGGAGATTTTTTGAGCTCACACCAGCCAATCGAAGCCGGAGTTCCCCAAGGTAGTATATTGGGGCTCTTTTTATACTTATTGTATACTTCAGACATGCCAACTAGTAACCGAGTCCACACATCGACGTTTGCTGACGACACTGCTTTTTTAAGCATTCACGAAAGACCCGAAGTAGCATCACGATATTTACAAGACCACATATCCAATTTAGAAAAATGGTTGAAGAAATGGAGAATAAAAGTGAATGAACAAAAATGTACTCACATAACTTTCACACTGCGTAGAGAATCTTGCTCCCCTATTCGGATAAATATCCAAACGATATTTCAGCTCTCAGACGTCAAATATCTCGGCATACATCTTGACTGGCGCCTTACATGGAAACGCCACATAAAAACAAAGTTAACACAAATGAAGTTGAAAGCAGTCCAACTAAACTGGCTTATTGGCAGAAATTCTACTCTAGCTTTAGATTGAAAACTTTTATTATACAAGTCAATTCTAAAACCAATATGGTGTTATGGCATTTAATTATGGGGCACTGCCTCAGCTAGCAACGTAGATAAAATTCAAAGGCGCCAAAATAACATTCTTCGTATAATTACATCTGCTCCTTGGTATATAAAAAAACTCGAACATTCATAAAGATCTAAACGTGCCATCAGTTAAAGCGAAATAGCGAAACTTTCTATAAGATATTTAAAGAAGCTTGAAACTCATCCGAATCCACTGGCCCGTAACATACTAAATAAACCTGGTTACATTCGATTAAGAAGGAGGGACACTGCTTCTCTCATCCGTACATCAGAGGGATAACCCGCAAATTACAGTAACCGTGAAACATACATTATTTTTTTGTCCAGCATTGGTTGGACTTAACAAGTATATTTATATTTTTAGACTTATGATATGAGTAATTATTGATAGTTCAGTTATATTGAAGATACAATAAATAAAAATTGCGAAAAAAAATATATATATAACTTACAAAAATATTGAGCTTAAGGCCATCGCTGTCATAGCCCCCCTCAATTATACTAATTATTTTACTTATAAGTATAATATGTAAATAAATAAATATATAACTTGAAGAAAAATTGTAAACCATCATATTATTGGTATAAAGAAATTGAAACTGAAATAATTACTATAGTCTCGTAAAAGACCTTATGCAGTCGAATTCGGTTAAGCGCAAATAAAAAATTACACGATTTATTTTTCACTTATCCGGAATTTTCAATTATAAGGACTTCGGATAAGTGAAAGAGAATTAAAATAAAGAAAAATGTTTGCTTGGTAGTATAATATAAAAAAGAAATAGAGTTTACAAGTGTAAAACCATTTGAAAAAGCTCTATCTTCTATGAAATATAATGTAAAATTAAAATTTCTCAGATTCTATTTCTTTGATAAGTTTGTTTAAATAGAAAATTAATAACAATTGAAACTACCGGGTAAATCGATACAAAGAGTACTGATGACGGACGTAGCTGTCTAGAAAATGCATTCTGCTTTGCTGGTATCTAATTTTTCTTTATCTCTTTATAATTAATAACTTAAGCCTAAATAATTAATTTATTAAAATAAAATACTTTATCAGTATAAACAAGTCTGATCTGAAAATTACAAGATTTTGGAACACGAACCAATTTGAAACACCTGTGTGATTTTAGCTTGTTCTGCAAAAAACCATGGGAAAAATATTTAAAGTTGAAACAAATGGAAGGGCCTGGAGTTTCATTGTTAGATCGAATGGATGTAAAAAACAGTGCAAAAATGGGCATTTTCAAAAATTATTTTGGGGGAATTTACATCAACATTTTGCAAGGTTGATGTAAATTCTGAATACTTTAACTGCTGATAGTTTAAAAGTAGGGATAAATAATAAAACTCTACAAAAAGAATAAATTTTTGCAAAAAAAAAAAAAAAATACAAAAATTAAAACAGAATTATTTAAATTGGTTATTCAAGCAATTGTCTGTCTGTCGGTCTCTCTGTCTGACTGTGTTCGCATCACGTAAAAACTACTAAATGGATTTCAATAAAATTGTATGGGAAGTATCTTGATTCTAATATACATTTTTCAGAAAAAATATCTTACTTCCAGGAGAAAGTGAAGATAACGCTGTGAAAGTACGCAATTTTACCGAAAAGCATACTTCAAGGCATATCGGTAAAAATTCGAAATTAAAAGGTATTGCATACTTTACAGTGACTTTTATTTGTGAAAGCGACATATCTTAAACGTCTTTTACAGAGCTTTACAATAATTTTTAGAATTTTATATAAATTTTATTCAGGGATGAGTATCTTTATATAAAGAAAATACGTATACGTGAAGCACTATAAAAGTCAGAGTCTAAAAATTTGGTGTCGATTACTTTCAAAGCAAAATCAAACAAAATATTGTCAGGACGCACACAACGTGTGTGAGCACAGCTAGTTTATTATAAAAATGACAACAGAAATCTCTTAAAAATAAGCAAGTGATTTTGAAGCACTTTCGCTTGCTAACCGACTTAATATCACATGATTCTAAAACTTCTTGTGAGAAAAAATACCTGAGGGCAAATTACGGAACTCGACATCGATTGAAATTTTCATTTCAATTCTTCTGAAATTTCGATCAATATCCAATGACGTAATTTGGGACCTGTTATGTAATATCTATACACTTTTTTTTTTGGGTGACTAAGAGTCGTAAAAATGTTCCGAACTTTAAAAAACTTAAATTTTCTTAACTCGACTTAAGGTGTTTTTATCTATTACATATTTTCCATTACCTGAATTTTTTAAATTTTTTCTTTGTATTTAAGTTTAAGCCGTTTTCGCATACTATTTAAGTAAATAAGCTTAATTTCTCTAGGAACTGATTCTTTTATACATCTATTTTTTCTCCGTTTCAGTTATCAGTAAATTATATTTATTGCTCGAAATGCGGTATGTAAAGCACTCCTGTTGAAAAATTGTATTGCATTCATTCATAAAAAAGTTGCTCCTGCGTGAGTGTGTTCGATGTGAGCTTTTACACAATATTAATTTACAGGGTTTTCAAAGATACATGTCACGCCAAGGTATATTTATTTTACTAGGTAGTGGCGTCCCTACAACAAATACAAGAACAACATGGCATTTTGTTGTTGCTTTGTAGTTCTAAATGTCGAAAATCCAAAAGAAAATTTAGATGGCGTGTATTGCTTTCTCTCTTCTAGACTATAACATTTCGGAACACATACAACTTTTGACATGTCGAACTACTTAATCAGCAGGGCGGACGACACTACCTAGTAAGATAAATATACCTTGCGTCACGGTCTCAAGTGAAATTCACACCGAAGGGAGTAAAAAAGAAAAATTTAATTCGATAGAGTTCTAGCTTTTAACAAAATTTGTTTAAGTCGCCTTATACGAGTATGTTAATATTTATTACATTTAAAGAATAAACTTTGCAGATTGAACTGTGATAAAAGAAAATAATTTTTATTTTAATTAAACATTGTTTTATTTCTTGTAAATTTCATTATAAATGCATTTATTTATAAACTTATTTAATCATTCATCGTTGATTTACTACATTTACTTTGATTTCGATCAGTCACACATTCATTTCTGTATATAAGCAAGTAATTAATTTAACACTATTTAAAGAAATTTCTCTGGTTGGCTATCTCTGCCCATAAGTAATACGAAGTGTTAAAATTGTATTTCAGAACCGCAAAACGTTTTAATAGTAAACGGATAAGAATTTCACTCTCTGTATCTTTTTAAAATTCAACAAACACCAGCGTTACCACAAAGAAAATATGTTTCCCCACCAAAACATTCCTTAAAATTTACCAAAACTTTCCAAAAATATCATCTATTTTTTAACAACTTATTTTTTTAATAACTGAACATATTCATCTGATTTTCTATACTCTACACTAAAGTTGCGTCTTGGGTTCATTCGGGGGCAAAAATTCAATCTGCATTCCGTTTTTTTTTTTTTTTCTTAAATTGGTTCTAGTCTGTTTTGTAATATAATATAATAATTCAGTGAGCGGAAGTCTGCACGAGTCGACGGCACTCGTGCAATAGCCACTTTCCTCCACAGTTTGTTACACTTTGTCACTTTCATCATTGTCAACAAATTTTAATTTTAAAGTTGTTTGAAGTAGTATGTATATTTGTAAAAAGAAGTATCATTACCATTAGTAAATAGTATCAGTATCATTACCATTAGTAAATAGTAAGTAACATTTGAAAACAATAATTGTAACTTTAAATTTTTTAATTTACAAACATTTTTTCTACCAACTCTTGCATAGAGAAGAAAAAACTACCAATTTTAATCCATATGGACCAAAGCGGCAACGCTGCTTAGATCAGGGCTGTACATATTGTTACGAAAGAAGAATTTATTTATTATAAGCTCTGAACAACAATACTCTCGAACAACAACAACAACATTAATGGTTTATTTTCTTACAATGATGGAAGAAAGAAACGCCTCATAAAGCACTCTTCTCTTAAATACACAGCCACATACATAAATACAAGCATAAACACATAAACAGCCACACATACAGGTATAAAGAAATAAATAGCCACACATACAAGTATAAAGAAATAAATAGGCACAAATACAGGTATAAAGAAATAAACAATCACACAAACAGAAAACAAGAGCAATAACAATCGAACCTGCCAGACCTGTCTGGAATAGAACATTCTGGTGCTTTTAAATCACCTATATAAGTGAATCGTGCTGGCGAATAGTATGGCAGTATTAATTTAAAAGTCAAAGAGTTAAGTTGTCGAATTTTAAGAGTGTTAACAGTTTGCTGTATTATTTTGAACAGTGGTATTAATAAATAAAGTGACTTACAGTAAAAGTAATAACAGAGTGTATTTATTTTGCAATTAAAAGAACCCAACGTAAAAACATAACAATATGTATATTTTTAAGCAAATAGAGGAGAGAGTTAAAAAGTGAAATAAAAATGCGTAAACGTTGAACAACATCAGAATTTTGGTTTTTTAATTGTTATACCCTTCACCACAGGTGGAAAGGATACACATAAGTTTGTCATTCCGAGTGTAATTTCTACAATATTCATTTCCGACCCCATAAAGTATATATATTCTGGATCCTTATACATTGAGAAGTTGATTAAGCGATGTCCGTCTGTCCGTGTGCGGGTAGTAATGTCATTTGCCAAGGCACCAGAAGAGATACAATCAATTTAAGCACACCAATCTGTCAGGCATATTTTCAAAAATTTTCCGAATGCAATTCAGCAACATCGGATCAATCCTTTGGAGGCTGCAAGCCAAAAACCACCTTTATTTTTTCACGTTTTTTAATTTTTTTCGGCTTTAATGATTCTCTTTTGCTTTTTCTTGTCAAATAAATACTAGACCGCGGCAGGTAGATCGCAAGGAGTGCATAGAGATCTCGGGGGTCAATAACCCCCTGTGAGGGTCGACTTTTGTTTGTTTTTAGGTTGGAAGGGTTTTTCTGCTTTGGTAGCCAATGGACCCACAGGGTACCACTGGTAGCAGTTAAAGGGCACATAGGGGGTCAATATGAGGAAATTTGTGTAAGGATTTTTTTTTTTGCTTTGGTCTGACTATTCTAACTCAATGCATATTGCAGGAAGATCCTAAATTAAAAAACAAACAATAAAAGTTAAAAATTTTATTAAATTTTAAAATTTTTTAAAAATAAATTTAATAAATCAATCAAGTGTATGTTAAGTACGCCTTTAAAAATACAAGTCGTTAATTTTTTCTTGTCTTATGGGGCACTCTTCATTTTTAAAATCAAAGTCATATTCGCGAAAATTGCATCGTTATTGGAACATCCTTTAAATTTTAGAAATTGTTGCTATAACGGCCATGGTAATACACTTTCTATAAAAATATCAGGCCTACCTATTGCGGTTCAAAAAATAGGGTAATAAACGTGAAAAATATGTCACTGATGGATCACCCTTTAGTAAATAGTAATTGTTACAGCGGCCGAAGTACAACATCTACTGTAAACAATTCAAGAGTGTACCTATTACGGTTCAAAAAATAAGGCTATTTAAGTAAAAATCAAGTCTCAGTCGGCACACCCTTTAATTTTGTTATTTGTTATAACGGCCACGGAAATTTTTTTCTATGAATATATCCATAGTTTACTTATTACGATTAAAAAAATAAGTCACTATACGTGAAAAACATGTCATTGTCGGAACACCGTTTAATTTTTAGTAATTGTCATATCGGCCGTTGCAACATATGTCCTGTACAAAATTTTAAGATTCTACCTATTACGGTTCAAGGAATAAGGCGTTATACATGAGAATCACGTCACTGTCGGAACACCCTTTAATTTTTGCTATTTGTTATAGTGGCCATAGTAATAAACCTCCTGTTAAAACTTCAAGAGTCTACTTATTATTTCTCAAAACTTATGCCATATACACGCAAAGCACATCACTCTCGGAACACCCTTTAATTTTAAGGTATAATTTTATATACTTGTTTATAAAGCGAACATAGTGTTAATTACTGTCTGCAAATTTTAAGTGGTTGCCTCCTATAGCTCAAGAAATAAAGACATAAAGACAAATAACACCTCACTTTCGGAACACCCGATAAGTTTTAGTATTTATTGCTATAGTGGCCACAGTTATACACCTTCTGTAAAAATTTCAAGCATCTACCTATTATGGTTCAAAACTAAGGCCTTATATAACCCTATTGTTTACGCTACAATGTCTGTCCGTCTGTCAGCGCCTTTTATCTCTGGAACCGTATTAGGTAGACTCTTGAAATTTTCACAGATGATGTATAGTTGTTGCCGCTATAGCAACAAATACTAAAACTTATAGGGTGTTCCGATAGAGAGGTGTTATTCACGAATGTGAGTTTATTTCTTGAACTGTAGGAGGCATAGACTCAAGACTTAAAAACAGTAATTAAAACTTAGTTCGCTATATAAAGAGGTATCAAAAAATAAACCTAAAAATTAAAGGGTGTTCCGATAGTGGTGTGATTTGCATGTATAAAGCCTAAGTTTTGAACTATAATAGGTAGACGCTTGAAATTTTCACACAAGGTGTATAACTGTCACTATAGCAATAAATACTAAAACTTATCGGGTGTTCCAAAAGTGAGGTGTTATTTGCCGTTATGTCTTTATTTCTTGACCTATAGGAGGCAACCACTTAAAATTTGCAGACAGTAGTTAACTTTATGTTCGCTTTCTATTAAATTAAACCTTAAAATAAAAGGGTGATCCGATAGAGACATGATTTTTACTTAAATAGCCTTATTTTGTGAACCATAATAGGTAGACTCTTGAATTGTTTACAGTATATGTTGCACTTCGGACACTGTAACAATTACTAATTACTAAAGGGTGATCCATAAGTGACAGGTAGGCCTGATATTTTTATAGAAAGTTTATTACCATAGCCGTTATAACAACAATACCTAAAATTTAAGGGGTGTCCCAATACGATGCAATTTTGGCGAATATGACTTTGATTTTTAAAAGAAAAGGGTGCCCCATAAGACATGAAAAAATTAACAACTTGAGTTTTTAAAGGCGTACTAAACATAATACGGAACCCTACGTGAGTGAGACTATCTCGCACGTGACTGATTTATTTCATTCTGATTAAATAAATTTCTAAAGAGAAAAATAAACTCAAAATAAATTAGTCAAGTGCGAGTTACACTCACACACGTAGGGTTCCGTACTATGTTCAGTATAATTTAAAAATTCCAGTTGTTTATTTCTTTGTGTCTTATGGGACACCCTTAAATTTTAAAATTAAAGTATTATTCGCGAAAATTGCATTATAATTAGAACACCCTTTAAATTTTAATTTGTAATTGATTTTATAGCGGTCTATTAAAATATCAGGAGCCTACCTATTGCGGTTAAAAAAATAAGGTAATATTCGTGAAAAACACGTTACTAATGGACACACTTCAATTTTAAGTATTTGTTATAGCGGCCTAAGTAACACATCTACTGTAAACATTTCAAGAGGGTATCTATTACGGTTTATAAAATCTTGTCACTGTCGGAACACCCTTTAATTTTATTATTCATTATAGTGGCCATGGCAACTTCCTTTCTATAAATATATTAAGAGTCTACTTATTGCGATTAAAAAATAAGTCACTATAAGTGAAAAACATGTCACTGTCGGAACATACTTTAATTTTTAGTAATTGTCATATCGGCCGTGGCAACACATCTTCTGTACAAAATTTCAAGCGTCTACCTGCTACGGTTCAAGAAATAAGGCTTTATACATGCAAATCACGTCACTGGCGGAAAACCCTTTAATTTTTACTATTTGTCATAGTGGCCATAGTTATACACCTCCTGTAAAAATTTCAAGATTCCACCTATTCATTCAAAACTTAGGATATATACATGCAAAACACGTCACTATTGGAACACCCTTTAATATTTAAGTTCAATTTTGTATACTTGTTTATAAAACGAACATAGTTTTAATTACTGTCTGCAAATTGTAATTGATTGCCTCTTACAGCTCAAAAAAAGACATAAACGTAAATAACACGTCACTTTTGGAAAACCCTGCGTTTTAGTATTTTTTGCTATAGTGGTTATACACTTTTCCTGTATAGCCTTACACGTACAAAGCACGCCACTATCGGAAAACCCTTTAATTTTTAGGTTTACTTTTTAGACTTGTTTATAAAGCGAACTAAGTTTTAATTACTGTTTGTAAATTTTTAGTGTATGCCTCCTACAGATCAAGAAATAAACACATATTCGTAAATAACACCGCTCTATCAGAACACCCTATAAGTTTTAATATTTTTTGCTATAGCGGCCACAGTTATACACCTTTGGTAAAATTTTCAAGAGTCTACCTATTAAGGTTCAAAACTTAGGCCTTATGCATGCAAATCACTCTACTATCGGAACACCCTTTAATTCTTAGGTTTATTTTTTTCAGACTTGTTTATATAGCGAATTAATTTTAATTTAGTGCTTGCATATTTTTAGTGAATTCCTCCTACAATTCAAGAAAGAAGCACATATTCGTGAATAACACCTCTCTATCGGAACACCCTATAAGTTTTAGTATTTTTTGCTATAGCGATCAAAATTATGCATCTTCTGTAAAAATTTCAAGATTCTACCTATTATGATTCAAAACTTAGGCCTTATAAATCAAAATAACACCACTATCGGAACACCCTTTAATTTTTAGGTTTATTTTTTAGACTTGTATATAAGGCGAACTACGGTTTTATTACAGTTTGTAAATTTTTAGTGTATGCCTCCTACAGTTCAAGAAATAAACACATATTCGTGAATAACACCTCTCTATCGGAACACCCTATAAGTTTTAATTTTTGTTGTTATAGCGGCCATCGCTATACACCTTCTGTGAAAATTTTAAGAGTCTACCTTTTATGGTTCAAAACTTATGCCTTATATATGCATTTCACACCACTATCGGAACACCCTTTAATTTTTAGTTTTATTTTTTTATAATTGCTTATATAGTGAACTAAGTTTTAATAACTGTTTGTAAATTTCAAGTGTATCCCTCCTACAGTTCAAGAAATAAACACATTTTCGTAAATAACACCTCTCTATTGGAACACCCTATAAGTTTTAGTATTTGTTGCTATAGCGGCAACAACTATACATCATCTGTGAAAATTTCAAGAGTCTACCTATTACGGTTCCAGAGATAAAAGGCGCTGACAGACGGACAGACGGACAGACATTGTAGCGAAAACAATAGGGTTTCGTTTTTAAACTTTGTCTACGGAACCCTAAAAATCAGCCATTTCGCTGATTTTTTCTTGTAAAGTGCCAAAAATGGTGATTTTTTTAAATTTTTTTATGGGTTACCCCCTCAGGTGGTTCCAGGGGGTGTGAAACTGGCATGGGTGGGTCGGCCCTCCCAGTGAAACTGGCATGGGTGAGTCGGCCCTCCCAAGTTAGTGAGGGTCCGTCATACATTTGGACTCGATTGGGACCCTCTACATGGGTCAAAGTGAGATTCAAAGAGACATCAAAATTCATTTTGGAGGTATGGTTCCTTGGGCAAAGTTTCTTATTTTAATCCCTAGAATACGATTTTCCTTGTACGTTAAGTGATTTTTTTGCCTCCATACAAATCGACCCGGTCGAATGTACATATATAGAGTAACATATTTTTATAATGCGTTTGATTTTTAAATAGATGGGATCTCTGTTTTAAAACTTAGATGCATTTAACACATAGTCAGGATTCCGACTACAAACTCTCAAAAATAAAATACACGTGTTTATAGGTAAACGATTATTTTGTAGCCAGTTTAGCTACATGGCAACACGACCACCGTTGTGGCTGTCGTAAACTTAGGCTAATTTCTATTTTATTCAACAAAAGAAAATGTCACATAAGTGCAAATTCATATAAAAACAAAAAGTTATGGAGAAAATATTTATAATTTTTTGAAAAAGTTATTTAATTTTATAAAAGCAAAATAAGAATTTCTACAACAATGTCAGAGTTTACGATGTAGCTCTCGTCTCCAACATCATAAAGTAGCTGACGACATGGCGACAATTGTAGCCAACGGAATTTGTTTTAATTTAGCTGCGTCGCCGCTGTCTTCTATTTCTTTAAGGCATGAATAATCTCTTACGGCTTATTTTAATTTATGTAAAGAGTCAACAATATGGATAATGCTGTACATGTCTGCATAAATAAAATCACCGTGGTGAAGTGTTTAGAAGATTCGGCACGGCCGAATATAGCACTTTTACTTATTTTATCTCATATTAATAGGTTAGGTTAGGTAAAAAAAACCATCGCAATGCTATGCTCAAATACTATGCTGTTATAAAAGTTATTCTGTTGTGCAATACTGTGCAATACACATAATTGCTCCGACTTACCGCTTTAGTGAAAATCTTGGCCTTCGGAATACTGAGTGTAAAGAGCCACATATTTCTATGCAGCGAAGATTGTGATTGTAGCGGCAATCAAAATATCTTCATTTTAACAATTATGGTCACTGCCCAGTTTTACTCAATATAGATTTGTTAAATAGAACAAACAGCTTCAAGAAAATTGACAATTTAAAAATTTTTATTATAATAAATAATTTCAAATCTATTTTACCTTCGCATAAATTTTAATTCTCTTTACATAAATAAATGATGAGCTATTTACATGAAATATTTTCACGAACGCTGCTGCTTGAAATAATAGTAAAATTGATAGCTCATCGTTAAACCCTTAAATTTTTCGCGTTAACAAAGATTTACTGAGAAGAAAAAATCTAGTGTTTAGTCTTAAATTTGTAATACTTTTTGGAGTTGCAATGGTTTAAATACCTGAATTTCAATTAATCTTATTATTGTTTTAAATTATTAATATTAAAAAACGGAATTAATTTTTTTTTTAAATTAACAATAAAATGTTGCTTAAAGTTAGTTTCACATGGTAATATTTTGTCCAACACTGTATAATGTTATTTAAAGTTTACGATCCTAAAATTTTTTTCATATATATATATTTATTTATTTTTATTATCACATTTGTTGTTGGTAAAAATAACTACATAATAAACCAATCGGGAAATGATTAAGACTAAAAGTCAATATTAGACAGCAGTAATTACGATAACAAATGACTAGAGTCAAGAAACAATGCATCGGTTGTTTACATGTCGATTTAATTTATTTATATTCAAGTGCGTAAAACAGTGTTGCCAACCCAAAATCGCACCCGTAGGCAAATTCCACTTGAAAAGTTAATAATTTTTATCAAATTGGACTGTGAAAAGTAGATCTACCGATTTATCTTTCGGGTACTTTAAAAACCTTGAGTGATAATCTGATAACCTTTATTAATTTTTCGGCTCTATAAAATATATTTTACACGAAGGCTAGTGATAACTAGAAGTAGATAGGTATTACTCAAAATAAAATAAGAACAAACAAGTCAAAATTGAAGAATTTAACAGCTTTTCGTTATAGAAAGGTACTGATTTTAATTTGATAAATTAATTTAAAATCTCTCATCGTTTTGTTTCTCATTTTGAATAAATCTTTTGAGTTCAAAAGTATCTCACTTTTACTCATTTTATTATTTATTAAACAAAAATAAATTTTATGGTTATAGTGCATTTATAATTGAACGAAATCTAGTAGATTTCAATTGAAATCCCTATAAAAATTTACGTCATTTACATCTGTTTTTTGAAGTTTTGCGAGATTTTATTTTCATAACAAGAAGAACCGTTTTTTCTTATATGTACATACTTACGTTTTCTATAAAAACAAATTGAAATGCAGTCACTTTACACTGATAATAAGAAAATGTTTTGCATACATTTTACTTATATTGCATATTGAGTCATTACCAAGGCGAATTCATACCAGGTGGAGTCGATAGCCCAGCTGATTGTTTTTTGCTCTCGTTTTTTGCTAATGTATTGTCAAAAAATACATTGTTTCATATCTGCTAATCTAATGTCAAAGTTGTTGTTTTGTTGTAGTTGTTGTCCTACTGCTCACACCTGGTATGAATTCGCCTTGGTCATTACCAAACATTACAAAATTTTAAAAAGTCAATCAGGCCGTCCTTGTTGCTCGGCCTTCGAGTGGTTTGCGTCTCGTTCTCACACTGGCTGATTGGCGTCCTCGAATAGCTGTACTACGGTACTGTTATTGGTGGTTGTTTAATCAGCCACGTGTAATCGTTTGGTTATCGTTTATAACCTATAAATTTTAATTTAAATAAGTCGGACATTGGTGGAGCACCATTTTAAAAAACTCAACTGTTAACTGGAGGAGCACCATTAAACTCAATTTTTAACTGGAGGAGTACCAATAAACTCAAGATTTTCACTGGAGGAGCACCATTAAACTCTCATTAATTTTACCTAGCTGAATTTGGAGTCTCACTTCCTATACGAAGGTATAGGTCGCTCTGCAGATTTTGGAGGAAGCTAAGGCAATCATACCCTGGCGCTTTGGTTTCGTACCTTTGCCATTTACCAATTTTTTTGGAGAGAAACCAAAAAAAAAAAAAAAATTTTAAAAAACGCGCACCTTCTTTGTTTATTTTTAGTCATTTTTTCTTGCACAGAGTAGTATTTTTTAGTACTTTATCAAGAAAACAGTTGTATTGTTAAGTAATTGCCGTTTTTGGCTACATTTTGTAAAAATCTATTGGCGAGGGGGCTTTCGTTCTGCATGGGAAATCTAGTCAAAATTAACTAGATTTTGATTGAAATATCGTAAGTACTAGATTTGCAGAAGTATAAATGCACTATAAAAAGCGAAATCTACCTCGCGACTAAATCTCAAAATCTACTGGTACTTAGTGATGCAACTATAGTTTTTCCCAATTTATAATAAAAAATAATACGCTGCTGCTAACACAAAATACAAAATTGCAAGAAATATAAATAAAATGGAAAAGGTAAAACAAAAGTAAAAGTGCTATATTCGGCCTTGCCGAATCTTCTATACCCTTCACCACTGTGCTTTTATTTATACAGACATGTACAGCATTATCCATATTGTTGACTCTCTACATAAATTAAAATAAGTCGTATAAGAAAAAACTCATTATCCATGCTTTAAAGAAATAGAAGACAGCGACGACGCAGCTAAAAATGAAAACAAATTCCGTTGGCTACAATTGTCCCCGTGTTGTCAGCTACTTGATGATATTGAATATTTCCTCCAAAACTTTTTGTTTGTATATGAATTTATAATTTGCAATTCTGTGACATATTTTTTGTTGAATAAAATAGAAATTAGCCTAAGTTTACGACAGCCACAACGGTGGTCGTGTAGCCATGTAGCTAAACTGGCTTTAAAATAATCGTTTACCTATAAACTTGTGTATTTTATTTTGACAGTTTGTAGTCGGTATCCTGATGATGTTAATTTTTTGATTTTTTGTTAAATTTTATTCAAAAATTTTTTGGAAAATTTTTTTTCGAAAATCTTTAAAAATATAGTTTTGAAAATGGTTTGTGAACTTTTTTGTAAATATTTAAAAAGTTTCTGCAATCTATATTGAGTTAGAATCGTCACACTAAAGCAAAAAAAAAATCCTTAAAAAAAAATTTCCTCATATTGACTATTTATCAGTGGGTACCTTATGGGTCCATTGGCTACCTCTATGTGTATGGCTTTCTATAAAAGTTTTTAATACAAAGCAAAGCAGAAAAACCCTACCAATCTAAAAACAAACAAAAGTCGTCCCTTGCAGGGGGTTATTGACGCCCCGAGAATTGTATGCACTCCTTGCAATCTACCTTCGCGGTCTAATATTTATTTGACAAGAAAAAGCAAAAGAGAATCATTAAAAAATTAAAAAAAAAAGTTGAAAAAATATAGGTGTGCGTAGTTTTTGGCCCGCAGCCTCCAAAGGAATGATCCGATGTCGCTGAATTGCAATCCAAATTTTTGAAACTATGCCTGACAGTTTGGTGTGCTTAAATTGATTGTATCTCTTCTGGTGCCTTGGCAAATGACATTACTACCCGAACACGGACATCGCTTAATCAACTTCTCTATGTATAAGGATCCAGAATATATGTATATACTTTATGAGGTCGGAAATTAATCTTGTAGAAATTACACACGGAATGACAAACTTATGGCGTTTTCTTTTCTGTCAAAAATGTTGCATATTTTTACACTTATTAAATTTTCGTGTTCTTTTCTAAAAAATATAAGAGTGTGAATAAACATCATGTTATTTTCGAAATATGTCGCACCAGGTAAATATGCTACATTTTCAACATTCAACTTTTATTCAGGGTGAGATATTGCCTTTTTTTATAAATATTTTTTTTGAAAACAAGAATTTTATTTTGAATTAAAATTTTTATGTGAATAAATATTTTATACGTCAAATAGGCATAAATGTAAATATAAAATCAGTTTGCTTTTGTGTTCTTTTGAAGCATAAAAAAGGTCACACTTTTCAAGGGCATGGTGATGCATAAAAAGTATTACCTATCAAGAACGCAAAATATTTTTTCAGAGAAGAAAAAGCCATTATATATACCCTTTCCACCTGTGGAAAAGGGTATAACAATACAAAAAATTAATGAAGTAAAATTGTAAATAAAAGCTGATACATGTTTTTCACAGGGCAAATTTTCTTACGCTTGCTTCCTTTTTTTGTGGAAAAGAAAAAGAGAAGCGACTGAATTACTTTCGAATTACATTTGATTCCGAATTTCGAAGGCTCGAAGGCAATATCATAAAAAAATACCCTGGTCAAGTGGGTAGTATTTAACTGAAGTTGATCATTGTGGTTTTTAAATGTTAAAAAAATGGTGTTAAAATATTTGGGTGTTAAATATTTTTCTTTTTATTAACAAAAATTTTTTTAAGTGTTGAAAAACTTTTTGTTATTTTTTTAATGCATACCATTAAAGTGTTGCCATTTTTTGCGAATGCATAATTATCACTAAATGGGCCAAAATAAAAGTTCTTCGACTTCATAAAAGGAGAAGGCTATTAAACCGTCTGCATATAACTCGAGTTAATTCTCAACCGAATGTAAAATTTTTCTTTATTTGAAAGGTTATGCCACCAGTGTGGTTAAACCCTAGAGGGCACCAATTTCATATTTTAACAAAGTAATAAAAATAATTAACTTAAAAATTAAAGGGTGTCCTTGTGGGTGATGAAATTTGACTTACATATCCTTATATATATTATATCCCTTTACCATTAAACACTTGGGAATTAGACGGCCTGTACATCACTGTATCCGTAAAGAAATTAAAGAGTGTCACCATAGGTGTTGTTATTATATGTCCCCTTGAATGACCTAATTTGACGTATGCTGCTTTATCTTTTGATATATAGATAGGCACTTGGAAATTAAATAACAGCTATTATTAAAATAAAATTTTGTCCCCAGAAAGGATTGTGATTTGCTTATCTTTTTTAAATTAGTGCTTGCAGTTTAAATATTCCCTTTTAAATTTTAAGTTTAGATTTGAAGAGCCTCTTTCTGTCTGCTTTGAAGTCGGGGTTTTTACCTCTTAATAATTTCACACGTTTAAATAACATTAAACTTTGACAAACATAAAATTGTTTTTATAAATATTTTTATTTATTTTAGATTATAAACCAATATACATATACAGTGCCACCAAAAAAAAATAGCACCAATGACAAATAAATGGTAGATGAGTTCAAAATTGTATTATTTGGAAGCAAGGGATCACGCTACTACGTAAGAAGAATTCAACCCAATATTTACAACTAAAACCATAATGGTATGGGGTAGTTTTTCTTACTATGGTGTAGTACATATACATTGGGTCAAAACCACAATGGATAAAAACATTTATGTTCATATAGTGCCCCCTTATGCTTCTGAAGAAATATCATGGGTCTTCCAGCAAGAGAATAATGCGAAGCACACAAATAAACTCGCGACAAAATTGTTTCGGCACAATAAAGTCAATGCGTTGGAATGGCCCGCTCAGATCCCAGACCTCAATCCAATTGAGAATTTATGGACAGATATAAAAAAGGGAGTGTCTCAAATGCAACCAACTAACAATGAAGCGCATCCATTTTATTCCACCACATCTGGAATAAAATTCCAAAGGAAAGATGCCAAAATCTTGTAAATTCGATGCCAAAACGTTGTGCAGACTATATTACAAGTAAAAGACATGCACGAAAGTATTAATTGGAATATACAAATCTTGCTCTGTTCTTAATTTAGTGTTTTATATTAGTACAAATTGAAATGAAGTGCTATTTTTTGACTGATTGTTTTTCAGGCTTTTTTTTAATTGAGTGTAAATTTCAAAATAAAATAATTTTGAAATTTATATTTAATTTATGACAAAGTTTTAAATATTTCAATTTAACCTTTAGGAAAATATGTATCGGAGACATATTTTCTTAAGCTTGGTGCTATTTTTCTGACCGCAGTTGTATATACATATGTACTTATAAAACAATTTTGGGAATTCACCTATTATTTTAAAAAATGCCTGTAGTAACCTTCCTGTGTAGTATTGTATAGTTTATTATTTGTTGGGGGAAATTATTTTTGAAGCATATTTCACTGGTTAAACCAGATTTTAAGAATAGGCAAAAGTATTTCCAAAAATAAGGATAACTCTTTAAGAACTCTATAAGAAGAAAAATAAAAGCTTTAACAAAAACACCAATATAAAGATTTTATTTTAGTTTCAATATTAATAAATTTGTACAAAACCGATTAAAGTAACAGTGCAGAATGTATTAGGTCGTTCGGAAAGTAATTTCATTTTTATCAGAGCGATGTCGTTAGTTGGGTTTCCCGATATCTAACCTTACACTTGACCGCAAAATTATTTAACATTTTCTCGCTTGTACTGCATATTTACCCTTACGGTAATAAAAAAGCAAAATATGACGAAAATGCTAACTTGAAGTTTTCATGTTTGATACGATGAAAAAAAAAACTACTTAACAGATCGAAACACAATAAGGTGCTAAATGATGTTTGAAGTGTCAATTTTCAAAATCAAAATGTAAAATAATTTTGCAGTCAAGTGTAAGGATATATATCGGGAAATGCAACTAGCGACATCTAACAACCAAATAATATTTTTCTGTCTTTATGCAATAAAGAACAAATCATTAACAAACTTAAATTTTGATAATAATTAATTTTATATATTTTTTTGCTTTTTAATTTCATAAGGATCGATAAAATGATGTAGTCCATCTACCACAAGATAACAAGAGGCTATTCAAAATTAAAAAGTTCGTTAAATTTATTTTTTGTTTACAATAAAACCAAAAAATAATAAATAATTGACTGATGCAAAAACTAACAAATAATTATGATTTTATTGAAAACTTCTCAAATTATTTCCGACAAAAGGACCCGGTAAAGCGACACAAAACGACAAAACAAAATAAATTATTTAAAACAAAAAGCCCATAAACCGGTTATCGGGTTTAAAAACCCTCCCATTAATGGACTTTTTTTAGTCACTATTTCCGATTACAAAAATTTTGTAGCACTGTGTATTTAAAAGACCCGCATTCTCACAAGAGAAAATTTAATAGAAATTAAAAAGTTCAGCAGGTTGTTTTCAAAAATATATATTTTGGGTTTAAATTTAGAATTTCTTTATTTCTGTTTACGTTGCAGAAAATTCCATTACAACTACACACATACATACATACATACATACATATGTATTTATGGGCATACGTTGGGATTAAAGCAAATTCTTATTGTTCTTGAACGCACTTAATGGCCCACGTTAAATATTTCGTTATGCATTTATTTATAGTTTCTATCTAAATAGACAAAATGCATCTTTTCTTTCTATCGGTGTCTTAAGCATATTGCATGCGGATGTTATTTCTTATTTCGAAATGATTATTTAGATGTGTGATTGCACAAGTGAATATTTATTGCCCCTTGTAGGAGATGAAAAAGTGTTTAATTCTACATTTTATTATTCTACATTTTACACTTTGCAATCGTAATGTGCACCTTTTTCAATTTATTGTCTTGGAAAAAGATTTATTTTTATATGTTTTTGTATTTGTATTTTCTTTTTTTTTAATTTTTAACTACCCTCCCTACAAATTTTTTGCATATTTTTCCACGAAACAACTTAGGCAAAAATATATAAAACATAATATTTACTGAAACATTAACTATATACATAGTTATAAAAAAAATATTAATAAAAAAATAATTAAAATTTTAAAGAACTGAAAAAATTTTGAACATAAATAATATGAATTGATTTTATATTTTTCCGTAAACAATTCATGCACAAAAAATAATACTTATGTATAACCCATGATTTTTTTCACAAATATGATGAATCGAACATGACTTTTATTCCTAAACTTTTTTCATTCATAAACAAAAATTAGGAAAATTCAAATCTTCTTAATATTTAAAAAAATGTTTCTTAATAAAGGCGTGTTTACATTGTGTGTACAAGTCATATAGAATGTCAGATATTCCATATGTAACTATACACATAGTAGGTCTGTTTCTTTACTTTTTGGGTAAAGTTCGTGAATATGAGAGCAAACAAAATTTTTTCTCATAAAGAGACAAAATTACACAAAAGTACGGGAACACAAAAAACCAAATTTTTAACACAAAATAAAAAGTCAGTGTTTTGACAGTTTTTATTAAATAATTTAATTTTTTTAATTTAAAAATATTTGAATAAATTTTTACTTTGTACATTTACATTGTAACTCTTTTAATATAAAACTTTTTTCTCAATACACATGTATGTATATATGTTGCTATTATACACTTTTTTAAAAATTTTGTTTCTGAATTTTTTTTTTCATTTTTTCTATTGTTTATTTTTTATAGCTGTTTGACAATTTACACAATTTGCCCGAAGAAAAACTTTGGGCTGTTTTGTGCAAGAAGAGGAAGAATTTTATTCTCTCAAACACGCTCTCATTTACCCAAATTTAAAGTACGGGAACGCTTTTCGGGCTAATTGGGATCCCGCGGGTTCCCAAAGTTGAGTAAAGAAACACAGCTAGTGTAAACCTCTTGAAACATAACATATGTTATTTACCTATGTGCAATAACATGTGTTAGTTTTTTATTTAAAGCACGCTCTATTTGATGTGTAAAACTAGTTATATGACAACAGCTGTTTTCAGTGATGTTCACTTTTAGTTTCAAAAATTCCGCTTATTTATTTTTATCATAAATTTTGTTAGTAATTTCATGTTCGCAGATTTATATCGATACCTCATAGGTGATATTAATAATAAAGTTACATATGTAATCTAATATACATACATATGTATATTATATATCTATTTGCAAGTTTATTTAATTGTATGTCAATCACGGCTAAATCGAATTTAATGATATTTAAAACAAACAGATCTTTATTTTTTGTGGGTCCAATGGGATATATCTGTTTTCAAAACTAGGGCCAGGAGGGTATATGGGACATTTTTATACGAATGACTCAATTTTAATATTTTTGTGTTTATCTATTTTACCGGTACTAAGAAAGACTGAATTAAATTAAAAATTTACTTTACTATAGTGCATTATTTTTAAATATTTTTTAAGACGGTAAGCAAACTGTGTAAACTGTAATATCACCTAATTAACAACTTTGGACCGCAGAATAAAAAAATGCTACAGAGGTATTGTGGGTATCGAAAGTGCTGGAAATCACTTCATTGAGCCGTTACTTTTAAAAATGAGAGAACTCCATTTTGTGAAAAAAATGAATAAAACCTAAATCTTATTACAAATTACATAATTTTATGTTTTTAATCCATGTTGAATAGTACTATTTTTTATATTGCAATATATTAAGAAGCATTATCAGGAAATCTTCGCTATGTAACCTAAGAAATATATGTATTGCAATTTCTTTCTTTTTCCACTTTTTACCCTTAAAATTAAATATAATTTTAGTTTTTTTTTTTTTTGTTTTACTGTACCAAGAAGAATGAAATGATATTGAAATAAAACAAACTATTAAATTTGTTGGTATTATAATTACATTCCAGTAAAAGAAAATCAACGTTTTCATCAAATCAGTGCCTTTGAAAATGAGACAACAACATTGGCGCATACCAAAACCTTTTTTTTCAAGCTAAAATGGATAACTATTATTGCATATTAAACTTACATGCAATAAGACCACAAAAAATATAAAATAAGTCTATTCCGGCTTGTGAATTTTTCAACGCCTTTCAAATGCAAATAATTAAATAAAATAAAATGGAGTTCTCTCATTTTCAAAATCAACGGCTAAGTTGTTTTAAAGAAATTTAGTTTAATTTGTCATAAGAATTAGGATAAAAAATATTTTATTCCTAATAAAAAAAAGAGTGAAAATAAATTGACATTAACACCAACAAAATTATTCATTCAATTGTTGCTGATATAGTTCAAATAATATTAGTTATTGTATTATTTATTATACTTATTTTTTTTATATAAAATTTGTCTCTTATAAATTGATTTCTGTACTGTTGTAGAAGCACCCAAATGATAACACAAAACGGTAGTTCTTTGCATAGTTGACATCACTATCGGGTTTCTAATAAATTAGATGGCGGCAAAAATATACAAAATTGTCTAATAACTTATTACAACAAGTCCCAATAAAGCTATTATTATTATATAGTCTAATAATTTAAAAAAAAATTATTCATCTAAACCACACTTTGAAGACCAGCTGTTTTAAATATTTGATTTTTGTTTTCAACCACAGGAGGTTATGTCATATGTACGTAACATGGATACGTTTGAACACAAAAATTTTAAACCATATGTAAAATACTGATTTTGACATACACATGAAATTCCATATGGATAGCAATTTTGACAGTACATATGACTTGTACACTCAATGTAAACACACCTTAAATAAACTGCCTTATGTTTAAATATGAATTGAAGCGTATTTCATTATTTATCTTACTATGGCGATTCCTTTTACTTTACCATACGTAGTATAAGGTCGAGGTCGGGATTTCGACGGATTTATACTTTTTGAGGTCTCCAGAATCCATTTTGGCTATTTTCGCGATGATGTCTGTGGGTGGGTGGGTGTGTATGCCACAATTTTTGTGGAATTTGTACAGGTCATACCATATGACAATTCAATATGAAATCCAGTATGTATCTTTGGTATATAGATATGAAGAGCTGTATTAATTTTGGGCATAATCGGGAAAGGACAAGGGGTAGTTTATCCGATTCCAAATTTTGTGAACACTCTTCATCTCCTTTGGTTTATGGAGATGAAGAGCTGTATAAATTTTGGACATAAAAGGGCAAGGGGAAGTTAACTTAACACACCAATCCGAAAATAATTAATTTTTTGATTCGAATATACTTTAAGCATATATATTATTTTATGGATATATTATCCATAGAAATATCTGTTTCCATTGGGTATGGTAAAGTTGAGTGTAGGCCCCTCCAAATTTTTTTTTAAACAATTATATCAAAACTATAATAAACACTAGTTAACAATAATATTTATGTATGTATATACGGGTATAAACACTGTCTCTAAATCAACCACTCTAGTATTTTTAATATATATAACCACCCATATAAAAAAGTGTTTTTTTTTTTTGGATAACAATTTCGTTTCTGAAAAAAACCGGCCAGTAAAATCGTCTTAAAAATATGTGGCTTTATTTGTCAATAACTCTTAAACTGAAAGGTTTTTGTGTTTTAGTTATAGGTATCCTTTTTTGTTATAAAAACACAAACATTTTGTTCATAAAAACGTTTAACCAACGATAAAGCGTTAGCATATTTTTACCCTTAACTGATTTTTTTACCCTAAAACTGAATTTTGAGTGTTTCTCATTTATTTCTAAAGACTTGTAAATACGTATTGTCATCATCATGCGATAGAATATTTTACGCTTATTTAGTATGTGAATATAGTTTTTTTATGGCTTAATTATTAAGCAATTTTAATACTAAAACCCTAATGAATCAGTTCAATAGTAACTAAACAAGTTGCAACAAAGGCACAAGGGGTACTTACAATTCAGAATTACTATGAAATATGACTTGTGTTGGTATTTCTAATAATGGCATTCTGCATTCGACTTTAAATGACTTTAAAAAAAGTAGGGCAAGTCGTCTATATAAAAAAATGTAATTATAAATTAAATTGTTTAAAAAATGAAATGAAATCTTTTGATTTTCCTACATACTAGAGTTGTGTAGTTCATGAACGACCTAGTTCAGTTTAACTAATCACTCAACTGACCTAACTGAGCTGATCTCCACTCTGAGTTCATATTAGCTCCTTAGTACAGTTTAGCTCCTTAGTTCTTTTTGCTTATTAGTTCACTTTTTAGCTCATTTGTGTAGAGAGTTTGTTTTTTGTAGAATTGCGATACGCCTGTTTTTTAATTTATAATATTCTATCATTCCCTCAATGATGACTTTATTTGAAAAAATAATGCAATTATTCAAAGAAATAGATTTTATACTTCTTAAAACCATAAAAATTTATTTTAATTGGCAGGGGAGGTATTCCTCCAATCCCACCCCCAAAACGTCCCTGTGCAAAAAAAATTTTTTTTTATTTTTTTGCCAATTTCCGAAAAATATTCATTTTTAAGCTTTCCAATGCCTACCTAACCAATCCCCGTCTCCCAAGAATATTATTAATTTTTTTTTTGTAATTTGTTACTTAATAGTATTTTATTTATCGGAAAATAATTAATTTATTCATAGTAATAACTTATTTATGATTGTAACGATAAATTTTATTTAAAATTATAAAAATTAATTTATTTAGAACAACTTCTCCTAAGATGATGATGAGTGCCATGGTTCTTCTTCGTCTGATTCTTCAAAGACCTCTTCCGAATCTGAATCCTTTTCAGAGTTAAGTACAGGTAGAAGCATGAAAGAAATTGCTTCTTTCGTGAAAGGTAATGACCTTTTTTGGAGTGGGTCTAGTAAAGAGTGGGTCAGAACTTAGCAAAAGCCTATGAATAATATCTATGTTACACTGAACCCTTGTAAACTCTCTAGCAAAATTCTGCCTGTAAAGCCGGAAATGTTTGTTTCGTGCCTCAGCCGGAAATGTCTGTTTAGTGCCTCAGACGCTTCTTCTGATAACAACCTAATAGGCAACAATGCCTCATTCATAACAGTTGCACCATGTATTAAAATTTTGTGCATTGTAGGTGTCATAGGATGCCACTCATTTAGAGAAAAGTAAAGTTTTGCAGTATCTAAGCAATAATCGGCAAACTCGTGCATTTGGGATTTTGTGACCACTTTATATTACTTCAAAAATAACCTTGATTCGGTATATGAAATCAAACTCAATTCCAGTTATTTCTGCATCTAATTCAGGATTGGAAAAAAAATCTTCTGCTAGTGTTACCTTTTTCTTGGATATTTTTTTCCTCGCGTTAACAATGGCTTTGTCTGCATCAGATTTTATTTGCCATTTTTTCACTGTCAGTTTATATGACAGGTGTAATATGCTCTCAAATAGGCGAATTCTGGCGTGTAAAGTAGATAGTCCAAAAGAAAGGGCATCTACGTCTATATCTCTTTTGATATTTAAATTGTTTTTGTACAGGTAATAATAGTTTTAGATGTAATGATTTAAATCAAAAATCATCTACCTTCAGTTATTAAAAACCAAAACATTTTATGAATATAAAAAGGTTTCTTACTCGTATTTACCAATGTAAGATAAGAAAAAACAGAAAAACGTGTAATTTTTAAAAAATCGCAAGGTTTTAGTTTACAGTGTAAAAGTAGAGATCGCAAATTTTATAGTGATATATAACATTTTTAGGATCGCGATGGAGATTATTTTCACTTTTTTTTTGACAAAAAATTTTACATAAAAAAAACCTTTTTTTTTTAATTTTGAACGAAATTTTTTATCATTAAAATTAAAAAAAAAAATTTTCTAAAAACTATTATAAGTAGCTACTAATAAACCCTTTCATAGAAAACAAAATCAATACAAAATCTTTATTCGTTTAGCCACCAAAAAATATATTGCAAACCTCTCAAAATCGTTTAAAGTCAATATAATTCTTGCAAAAAAAAACCGACTTCAAAACAGATAGAAGGGCATAATTTCTAAACTAAAAATGTAAGAAGTAATCTGTAAGAATTAGATTTGAATCAAATAAAAGATGCGCCAAACTTAGAGGGAAAAATGAAGACTATTTGAATGTCAAGCCTCTCCTCTTTTTATCAGCATCCGTCTTTTATAGGGGCACCATTTAAGCTTCTGCCTACGGTTTCACAGATAGGGGCACACAGATCAAATAACATCACATATTCGGACACCCTTTAATTTACAATGTTAAATTAGAGACCTGTTGTTATACGGGACTTGGCCAGAAAGATTCTTTGTAAATTTCAACTATCTGTCTATAACGGTTAAAAAGTTTAGTCATATATATCAAACTACATGAACTATTGGGACACCCTTTACATTATAATTTCAATTATTTATACTTGTTATCATACCAGAGATAGTAGTGGATATTCTGCCTAATTTTCAAGTGTTTGTGTTTAACGGTTCAAAAGATACGGCCATATAGATCAAATTACATAATTTATGGGGACACCCTTTAATTCCTAAATTCAAATTGTATACTTGCTATAGTGGACTTTGCAATACAGGTTCCTTGTAAATTTCAGCTGTCTGTCTCTAACAGTTCAAAAGTTTGGTCACTCACATAGAATTACATTAACTATTGGGACACCCTTTTAGTTCCAAATTCAAATTTTATACTTTTTGTTATAGCTTACTTAGCACTACAGGCTCTTTGTAAATTTCAGCGGTCTGTGTACAACTGTTCAAAAGTATGGCCATATACATCAAATTAAATGAACTATTGGAGCACCCTTTAATTTAAAATTTTGAATATTTATACATTTTATTATAGCGGTTATAGTAATCGACATTCTGTCAAATTTTCAAGGTTTTGTCTAAAACGGTTCAAAAGATAGGCCCAAATAGGTCAAATTATGTCACCTATAGGGACACCCTTTAAATTTTAAATTTATTTTTTTATTCATTTCTGCTGTTGAGAGCTATAGCGACACGCAATTTTTTAAAATTTTAATTTGGTGCCCTTTGCGGTTCTTAATACACGTAAAAAACATGTTTGTTGTATGGGGACACCCTTTAATTTTTAATATAATGAACTGTTTTTAAAATCGGACCAACCTGAAATCATAGCCTTTCAAATAAAGGAAGAAATTTTAAAATCGGTTCAGAAATGGCTGAGTTCTGCGGTTACAAACATAAAAAAGCAACATTCAGACGAATAGACAACCTCCTTCTTTTTTGAAGTCGGTTAAAAAACGTATGCGATTTACTCAACTTTCCTGATTTTAACAGTGTCCCAAAACGACAAATCTCATGCAAAAGCCTTGAAAATTCATTATACGATGCAGAATTTTGTTGTCTGTCGAGCTGCGTACTTAAATTTTTACATTTCTCAATATTAATTTTTTGCCTAATGTCCGGCTAGATTGGCAAAATACCCCTCTGTGCGTTATTACCAATATCACAACCGTAACCCCGTCACCTAACATCGGTTTCTATACAAAGGTCTGCTCGTTTTGGTTGAAGAAAAATGATTATACTCGCATCATCGTCACCATCCTCACCTAACGTTGCTTTTTATAGATATGTTTTTACGAGTAAATATAATACGAAAAAATATAAAACTTAAATGATCTTTTTGCTTTGAATTTCATAAAAAAATCGTGGGAAATAGTAATCACAACTTACTTAGGGCCCTATTACGGTTTACAACTCAACTCTACTACAGTTGAAATTTTGCAATTTGGAATTATCAATTACAACTCAACTTGTCAACTTGTAAATTGTGTTACAACTCTGTTGTAGTTTCACCGTTTACAACCCTGTGATAATTCGGTTAACAAAAGTTTAAAAAAATTACAACTCATCAGTAGCAGTTGTTTCAAATTATAACTCATCAGTAGCAGTTGCCTTTCAGTTTGTCTTTTAGACAACTCAACTGAAATGAGTTGTAAGCCAGCCGTAATAGGGACATTAGTTTTTTTATTTAGTAGGGTGTAAATATGATAAAAATGTAGTTGAATTAATTAAAATTATTACGAATTTTTTCAATCTTTATCTTTATGAGAAATAAAACTGCGTAAACTTAATGCCTTATTAGCTCTATTCCTCCTTTATTAAAAGGAATAAAATGACTGTTTCTGTTCCTAATCGCCAATAGTTCAAGATTTGCTCGAAAAATTCATTCATTCATCTCCACGCCGAATTTGACTGCAAACATGTTTTATTTATTGTCACAAACATACATACATATAATTTCTGGTAGCGTATAAGGTCTGGGAATCTATAACACAAGAGGAGTGCCGCAAATTGGTTGAAAGCATGGCGTCTAAAGTTCATGCTGTTATAAAAGCACTTTTTGTATAACATGCCAAAAATGTGTAAATGAGTGAAGTTAATTAATTTCTTATTTCTAAAGTTTAAAAAAAAAGTCGTTTGATTTTTTTTAATTTACTAATATATATTGCTTTAAAAAACAAAACTGTTTTATTCAATTACTTTTTTTTTATTGAATAATTTTTTATTCATGCAAATAATTCATTACAATAGTGTTGCCTCAGCGCCTAAAGGCATTATTGAGGCGAGTTGGTAAATAAAAATTTAAATATGCATAAATAAGATAAAGCTTTACTTATTTAATAAAAAGTATGATGATGAAATTTAGAAAATAGAAAAAATATATAAAAATTATATTAAACTATATCAGAAGTGTTTCCAAACTAAGAAATAAAAATTCTTTCAAACGCTTTTTAAATATTGAAATACGATTCAAGTTTTTTAAATATAGTGGCAAATTATTAAACTCTCTACTACCCATGTATTCAATTCTTTGCTTGGTTGTTTCCAATCTACATCTTACTACCGCCAAATTCATGTTATTTCTTGTGTAATGCAGGTTTTGATTCCTCGAAAAAGTTATTGTTTGATGACCAATATTATTTATATTTTTAAATACATACAAAAGAACTTGCATTTTATAAATTCCGTGAACTGGCAGAACTGATTTAGCTATAAGCTTGTATAGATCATTTGTAGGATACGTTAAAGGAAGACTATATATGGTTTTTAATGCTTTGTTTTGAGCTCGTTGAAGTGATACAAGTTCGGTGCTTTTTTTCCATCCATACAATATAGCCAAATAATTCAGGTGACTTTGTATTAAAGCGTTATATATCAACAGTTTAGTAGCAAAATCAAATTTATTTTTAAATTTGTACAAAAATCCAGCACCTTGTGCAATTTTCGCTTTAATACTCTGAATCTGAAGATTCAATGTCAGATTACTTTGCAAAAACACGCCAAGATACTTCACTGCATTGGTATTAACAATTTCTTTTCCATCAACAAATATACTGAAGTTGCTGGTATTGGTACAATATGGTTTAAATAGAATTAACTGAGTTTTATTAGCATTCAGGACTAATATATTGATTCTGGTAAATTCAGAAATAATAGCAGCATCATGCTCTATATAAGCTTTTATCACAGTTTCATGCTTATAGGGATAAATGAGGCAAATATCATCAGCATATACATACAGTTTGCCATACAATCCAAGATTTTGTATATCATTAATATAAATAGAGAACAGTAACGGGCCCAACACACTACCTTGTGGCACACCATACTTAACTTCCTTTGTAGAGCTCTTAGTTTCGTTAACTTGGACAAATTGCTGACGGTTACTAAGATAGCTTTTAATAACACTCAGTTCTTTTCCATCAAATCCATAAAGTTTAAGCTTCTTTAAGAGAATATTGTGATCTACAAGATCGAAGGCTTTAGTTAGATCATAAAAAACACCAGCTACAGCACTGTGTCCATCATCTAAACCTTTGTAAATAAAGTTTACAACATTGAGTACATGTTCTTCTGTGCCACTTCCTTTTCTAAATCCATACTGATAGTCATTAAGTAATCTGTTATTTTGCATATAAGAAGATATTCTGCTATGTAACAGTTTTTCAAAAACTTTGTCAATAGTAGGCAAAAGGGCAATAGGTCTAAACATTTCTACCTTTGTGGAATTCTTTTCTTTTTGAATAGCCACCACTCTATGTATTTTTAAAATATCTGGATACGTACCACTATTAACCATATTATTAAAAATAATTTCTAAGTATGGAGCTATAATATCTTTGCAATTTAAAATAATTTTAGAAGATATTTTATCATGACCACAACTACTAGTGCTCGCCAAACTGCAACTTGCTATGATAATCTCTTGAAATGTAGTGTATTCAAGCCGAAATGTATTAAAATGTTGATTCATAGTTCGC
Source organism: Phasia obesa (assembly GCA_949628195.1). Lineage (NCBI taxonomy): Eukaryota > Metazoa > Arthropoda > Insecta > Diptera > Tachinidae > Phasia > Phasia obesa. The sequence goes on from OX451217.1 coordinate 89,860,038, forward strand.
AAATAATTAAATGAATCTGTGCCGTTTAATTTCAACCTTAAATCTTTAATTGATTCTAAAAAATATGTATTAAATATTTATGTTGAAAAATAAAATCATAAAAAAAAAACATTTACACATATTTGTCTCGCACTGTACAAGTATGTACTTAAATCTATCTTAAAATACTTATTAATTTATATACTTCTTCAAATTATAGGTGTTTGGCAGCAGCAACGAGCGTTCGATTTCGAAAAAAGCTTTCGAAAGTGAAAGAAATTTATTTTAAATTAATAGCGAGCTATTAACCCAAATTGTAAATTCACTGAACTTGATTACCACGGGGATAGCTAGTTTCTATGGTTCTTTCGCTAAGTGCTCAATTTAGCTCATCAGGAAATCCTAACCCAAAAGAAATTTTGTTCTACGCAATTATTCGTTACATTACACTTAATTTTTACACAAAATTCTTTTCTAATTAATTTCATATTTTGCAATACAAATGCAACATTTTTACTCTGCAGCTTGACTATATGACTTTAACAGAAGTTAGTTGAAATCAGACAAAGAATTCTAACCAATTTTAGAATTTTTATTTACAACTGATAATTTCACTATATGAAGTAGTTTATTTGCGTTTGTGTATCTAACAAATGGAACGTATAATTAATTTTTCAAAATAGTTTAAATAAATCATGCGACCCAAAAACTTAAATGCGAGTTTCCCTCATAAACTCTTCGCTTTGATTGACAACAAACACATACATACATATGTACGTATTTGCAACATAAAATTTATAATTCAAGTTCAAAAACCGAACAAAAAAATTCATTTCTACCATTTCAAACAGTTTGTTGTTGTTTCTTTATTTACTATGCACATACTTGTATGTATGTATGTATGTATGTATGTATGTATGTATGTATGTATGTACATCTAAAAACTGATAATCCATTCCGCCTAACACAAGAATTTTTTCATGCCAGTTTGAACTACTGGCACAGAAATGGCAATAAAGAAATAAATCATCAACCACCAGCAAACATGGAAATAATAAGAAAATGAAACAAATCAACCCCTAAAACGTCAAAAGTTTTCATAAATTGGAGCAGCACAACGAAAATTGAGAGTCAAAGTCAACGAAAAACATGTTAAAAACAAAATAAAATCAATTCGAAAAACAAACACAAGTAAACAGGACACAAAATAAAAGCAGTAAACATCAGCTAAACTTGGGTGAATACAATTCTTACATCAACAAACAAAACGAACAAATTTTTGTTTGAACCAACATGCAACGTTGCCAGATACATTAAATAAAAAACAAAATTGTATTTTTAAAGCACTTGATAACTCGTTGTCCACACGCATAGGAGAAGACGTTGATGCATCACTTTTAATTTTTTGTCAGGAAGGTAAGATATTAAATTAACGTTAGATATACATACAAGTTAGTAAAAGAAATCAGATGTACATTTTTTGCGTAAGAAATTGCTATTGAAATGACGTTTCATACCATAATATAATTATCTGTGCATGAGCTCTGAGGATTACATCATAACCCCCCGTCTACATTAGTCATTAACATGTCTTAACAAAAGTCAAACTTCATATAAAAAAAATCAGTGTTAAAAATAATGTTTTTTATATGAAGTTTGACTTTCGTTAAGACATGTTGATGGCTAATTTAAACGGGGATAACGCTGATATAATATTAATAAATAAAGTCTACATGAGATGAATTTTCATCTTTTTTAATGCAATTCCTCTTAAAATCGTTATCACGCTTTGAAGAGTTTTTAAATTTAAAATAGTTTTCGAACATTTTTCGGCATTTTTCTCTTGTTTTGCAGCTAAAATAAAATTGTTTAAAAAAAAAAAAAACGTTGATGTTGATGTGAAATTAGATTAGAATTTAAATTGTTTGATTCATATATTTAAAAATAGCAATAATCTTTTTCTTCAAATATTAACTAAAAAGCCGGTTGGTTTTATTTAAGATCTTAGATTTCATAAAAAGAAACAATAATATTTATTGATGTCTTCTGTTTTCCTAAACCCCCGTCTTCATTTGCTATCAAAAAAAAACATTTTTAATAATTTTTATATGAAGTTTGACTTTTGTTAAGACATGTTAATGTCTAATAGAGACGGGGAGGGGTAAAGATGAACGTTGGTAACGTTTAACCCCCGTCAACATTAGGCATAAATTTGTCTTAACATAAGTCAAACTTCATATATACCAATTTTCTTATACAGTTTTTTGTTAAGAGATGTTCATGGCAAATGTAGAGAGGGTTTATCTATACAAATAATAAAACAGTAACTCTTTCTGTCTGCGTTCGCGTCACGTAGATACTACTGGATGGATTTTAATAAAATTTTCCAAGAGAAGGTGGACAAAAAGCAGTGAAAGAACGCAATTTTACCGATATGCATACTTTAAGGACCCTATTATTGTTGTAAGCGGGATATTTTAGTAGGCAGGAACCCTTTATATAAAGTAACTAACTGAAGCACTAAAAAAGAAGGGTATTTGGTATGGATTGCTTTCAAATCAAAATCTAACAAAATATTGTAAGAACGCTGACAAAGTAGCTGGCGCAGCTAGTAAATAAATAAAGCAAACAGTTGAGCAATTTTTGCAAACTATCGCTTCGACGGCAGTTTGAAAATGAATTTTTTATTTGCATGTGCAAACATGCGTGAAACCTGAAGAATTTTCCCCTATTTTTTTCGCCACTTTCGTAAATAATATCTTTACAAAAATTGTATGCAATTAATTGCTGGTGCAACGGCAGCATAAAGTAAATAACCTCATTATAGGAAAAATATAAAAAACATTTATGAAACAAAGAATCATGGATACAATACATTCACAATGACCCAGCAAAAAACAAAACCTTTAGATCTCAACTCAAATTTGACTATACATAATAAAGATTAATAAATCAGTCAAGTGCGAGTTAAGTCAAATTAGTCTCACACACGTAGGGTTCCGTACTATGTTTAGTACGCCTTTAAAAACTCAAGTTGTTAATTTTTTCATGTCTTATGGGGCACCGTTTTCTTTTTAAAATCAAAGTCATATTCGCGAAAATTGCATCGCTATTAGAACACCCTTTAAATTTTAGGAATTGTTGTTATAACGGCCACGGTAATACACTTTCTACAAAAATATCAGGCCTACCTACTGCGGTTAAAAAAAATAAGGTAATATACGTGAAAAACATGTCACTGATGAATCACCCTTTAGTAATTAGTAATTGTTACAGCATTCGAAGTACAACATCTACTGTAAACAATTCAAGAGTCTACCTATTACGGTTCAAAAAATAAGGCTATTTAAGTAAAAATCATGTCTCTGTGGGCACACCCTTTAATTTTTATTATTTGTTATAGTTTCCATAGTAATAAACCTCTTGTAAAAACTTCAAGAGTCTACTTATTATCGTTCAAAACATAGGTCATATACACGCCAAGCACGTCACTCTCGGAACACCCTTTAATTTTAAGGTTTACTTTAATAGATAGCGAACATAGAGTTAATTACTGCCTGCAAATTTTAAGTGGTTGCCTCCTAGAGCTCAAGAAATAAAAACATAACGGGAAATATCACCTCACTTACGGAACACCCGATAAGTATTTATTGCTATAGTGGCCACAGTTATACACCTTCTGTGAAAATTTCAAGCGTTTACCTATTATGGTTCAAAACTTATACAGTTCAAGAAATAAGCACATATTCGTGAATAACACCTCTCTATCGGAACACCCTATAAGTTTTAGAATTTGCTACTATAGCGGCCACAGTTATACACCTTCTGTGAAAATTTCAAGTGTCTACCTCGTATGGTTCACAATTTAGGCCTTCTACCTGCAAATCACACCACTATCGGAACACCCTTTAATTGTTAGGTTTATTTTTTGATACTTCTTTATATAGCGAACTAAGTTTTAATTACTGTTTTTAAATATTGAGTCCATGCCTCCTCAGTTCAAGAAATAAACACATATTTGTGAATAACACCTCTCTATCGAAACACCCTATAAGTTTTAGTATTTGTTGCTATAGCGGCAGCAGCTATACATCATCTGTGAAAATTTCAAGAGTTTACCTATTACGGTTCCAGAGATAAAAGGCGCTGACAGACATTGTAGCGAAAACAGTAGGGTAACGTTTTTACACTTTGTGTACGGAACCCTAAAAATTGAATGCCATTAAAACAAGGAAATCCTTAGTTTGAAAAATACAGTTCGCTTTATTCTCTTTAAGAAAGAATCATTTAAATTACAAATTAGGTGATAACATTAAAGAAATTATTCTTTAAATTTAAATTAATCTTTCTTAGAGAGAATAAAACGAACTTAAGTTTGACATACAAATTTTCATATGTGACAAGATAAGTCTTTATTGTATCCTAAAGGTAGAACAGCGACCATGGGAAAATTGAAAGACATGTTGGCCTTTGGAATATTCATTCCTTCCATAAACATGATTAGTATGAAAACTAGACAACAAATCGAAATGACGAAAGAGACATTATTTAAATTACTGATAAATTGATGATGAATCACAAATAATTTATGATAACATGGACATTAACTTTTATGAGAAATCTGTAATAAGAATATATAAAAACACTCTTATTCTGTCATAAACAACTTAAAAATTTAAACACTGAACATAACTTTATTACTTTTTTCAGTTGTGAAATTGATTTACTCCATCAGTCACATAAAAATTGTATTTTAACATTAATTTGACTAGTCTTTGGGTTGTTCATTCTAATAGCAATTCATTAATAATTAATTTTAATTATTTATTATAATCATTTATTTATAATTTTTTTAGGCTTAAGTTCATTATTATAAAGTAATAAGTAAAAAGTAGATGCTTGCAGATTCACTACTGATTCACTACCTGCTCCTTCAGAATTCTTCGTATCGATCAACAAGGTGGTTTTATTTGTAATTATTTTATTATTTTATTATTTTGTATTTAAAAAATGTTTATAGAGAAACAAAATCGAGAAATAATTTATTATATTTCACTGGTGATGAGGTTAGTTAAAATTATTTTATTTTATTTTATTTTACACAAACTACCAAGCAAACGATTTTTCTTTATTTTATTCTCTTTTTGTATTTTATTTACTTAAATCCGGTATAAATCGGTCTTGCATTAGCCAACATTTTTGGTTAGCAGTTGTAACAATAATATATATTTCAAATTGTATATTTGACTAATGAACACAAAGGTGTTGAAGTTTACAGTGTCAATGAAATATCAACGCAGCATTGCATCGTGTAATATGAGTGTACATTTTGATAGCATGAGGCTTAAAATTGTGTCAAGACATGTATTTATGACAGGCATAGCACTAATAACAATCAATCAAAAGCTCGATTTTAAATTTTTTGTTCGTTACGTCTTTTTGAATTTTAGCTACCGAAATAATTTTATTTTTATTTGAACTATTTTATAAATTGAATTAATGCGTCACTTTTTGCTAGTATCTAATTTTTATCATCTATTTATAGTAAAAAACTAAAGCCTAAAGATTATTAATTCAATTTATAAAATCATACTTCTCATACTAAAACCTTTAATGTCAAATCGTTATGTTAAACTTCATTTTAATCAATAAACTGAATTATTAAATCTTTAAGTCGAAAATAGATATTTTTATTTTATAAAATTCTTTAACTATGTTTAAACTTATTTATTGTAGATACGTCTTTGTTATGTTATTTTTAACATAACTCTTCAATTAATATTTTTTGTTTTTTTGTTGATTTAAAAATAAATTTGTCAGAGTTTTAAAAAATGTTTATAGTTTTAATTTTACAAAGTTTTTTTTGCTTCTGATGTAAAATTATATTTTTGTTAAATATAGCTTTTTGCATTTAAGTTAACGATATAAACTTTTTATTCATTTTATATACCGTTAAATGAACGTTATATCTGCATTTACCTATTCTTCACCATATAGAGGGAATTAAAAAAACAATGAAAATTATTTCATCGCATTTCTTAAATTAACGTTTTATGGAGTTGAATGATTTGTTCAGTGAATGGCTCAATCTATACTTATAATAAGACTGTAACAGAACCGATAGGAATCGATATGACACAAAACACAAATTTTTGGAATTATTATATTTCTGCCTGTCTGCCCGCCTGCCCGTCTGTGTTCGCATTACGAGGCCTAAATTAAAAAAAAATTGTGAGTAACTACCTAGAACATCGGTTCAAATATGGTATAATTTTTTCCGTAAAAAATCCGTTGTGTATCTGACAGTTTTTCAAGTCTTTACACTCATTCCACTAGGCAAATCTCTATATTGTTAGTTACATAAAACATAGATGAAATTCGTCATTGGAAATCTTGAGAGAAGCAATTAAACAAAATTAAGAATTCGAAATTTTTTTCTTCATATTGCTTATACAAGGTTTTCCAGAAAATTCACATATAACAAAAATAAAACATTCACATTGTGTCTGTTAAGCATTTTAGCGTAGAGCCATCAGTGAAGAAGTCTTTCTCTAAAAATGGGGCTAGTGGCATTGATTGTGATATTCAAAACAAAGCCCTAACTCGTGCACTTTACAATTCGATTAAAAAGAAAAAAATGTTTTTTCTATTTACTTCAAATGTTGGGCAAAATTCAAAGAATCTCAATGATTTTCTTAAGATATTCGTATATTACTTCAGCAAGGTTCTTTTTCGACCTCGTTATTAGCAGCATCTGACTCTCTGTCCGTGTCACAGATGAGAACAGAACCAAAAACCCTGTCAGAAATACAATATTTTAATCACCTTCTAGGATTTTTAGTTTCATTTATCAACACGAAAACTTGCAATTCGAAATAGAAATTTTGATTGTCAATAAGGTCTAAGTTCAACTTGAAAAAAGAATCAGGTATGAATTTTATAATGAATAAAAATTCAAAAAAAGCTGATAGACAAGAAATTTAGTTCTGTTTTTTTTTTTAATCTTGTGAATCCTTCAGAAGCAATTTGAAAAAAATATTAAAATTCCAGCAAAAAACCGACAATAGAACAGAGGGTAGGCTCCTCACCAAAAATCTAAATTTCAAACAATAATCTTAATTTCTACAATTCACGAAAATCGAGACTTTACACAAAACCGAAATTTCATAAACAAATTACGTATGAAAATATCGTTAATATACCAAAATAGTATACAAGGTTAACAAAAAAAAAAAAATCGAAAGTGCATTTTATCAACCAATTTTATCATACAATTTAAAATTAGGTAAAAATCGCAATATCAATAAGTTAAGAAAATTTTGTAAAAAACCCGAAATCAAAAATCACCAAAAATCAAAAGTTTTTTAAAGTTCTTCAATGACAATTTTCATGTTTTTGTTGTCATGTTTTGTTGAGTCATTTGTATGTTTTAAATTTACAAATAATAATACAATTATAAATCACTATGGTGAAACCTATAAACGTAATAATAAATTTGTTTATCGGAACATGTTGAAACGAATCAAGGACTGAAAACAACATAAAATAGAAAATTATTGTTACCAATTTTTATGTGTCGATTCATTATTCCTTTTTTAATTTCATATATGAATTTCCTTTAGAATAATTTAAAGTAGCACAGTGTTGTGGAGGGTGTTTTCTTTTACAGCAAAAAAAATTAAATTTTTAACAAAAAATGGAATTTTTTGTTCTTTTGTAAGAATATGCCTCACTTTTTACTCATACATACATTTTTCAGCTTTGAAAATTATGTTAAAGAAATAATAGCAACGTCCCTATTGATCCATTCCTTTTTGATTTGCACAAGTAAATTTCTTGATACACTTCATAAGATATGAAACTTAAATGTCTTGTAATTGGTTTTTCTTTAACTCTGGTGATTAAATTTGTGTTCCATCCTAGCCAAATAATAAATCACATTTTTAAAGGGGGACTTAAACATTTTAAATGTCTAAATTTTAAGAAGGTCACATTTTATTTAGACGTCTCAGCCGACTTAGAGCTGAGCGAATTGGAAATCTGCCTCCTAAAGATAGTTTCGAGAATTTTTCCAAACCTCACCAGCATCGCCATCTATCTCTTCGAAGTGTAATTTGTACGGACACGAAACCAGGCAGTGTTAATTTTAGATTTTTTTCCGACAGAATACCAATGATTTTCTTCCCCTATACATAATTGCTTATAGAAGGTAGATTATTACGACAGTTGCGGAGCCATTTAGGTAAACCTTTAAGGAAAAAAATGCCAACAATGGCAAAAATATTGAAAATTTGTTTTCATGTAACTTTTTTGAAAATTTAAATCAACGGGTCGACGTCAACATTATCTTATTTTGAGAAATATTGGAAATCCTGTTTTGCGGAGGACTAAAATTAAAAAACAAAAAAATACAACCCATTAATATGGTTTTCTAAACGCAAAATAAATCGCGAGCAATAAGTGACACAAATTGTAAATAATAGCCGGCTATACGATTTTCACAAATCATTAATTTTTTTTAAATATGCTTTTGCACTTTCAAAGATGCCATTAAAAGTGCAGATGTCAGTAACTTTTCTATCAAAAATTTTACAATTTAATAAAATACAAAAAAAAAATCCAGGGATCACAAATAATAATTATTTTATAAAATGTAACCAAAAAAATCATAGTGAAGGAGAAATGCTACACGATGAAAAAGTTCACCAACATAATCGTTATTACGAGGACTACCTTTACCTGCATTGATTTTTATTTGTTTGAGTTTTATTATAAAACTTGAAGTTAAAAATGAATTATTAAGTTTTATTTTCTGCTTACAAAATAAGTTATTTTTCGAGTTTTATTTTTTGCTTGCAAAATAATTGTTAAAAAATTGTTGAAAAATGAAATTTATTTATCCAAATGTGCGAAAGTTTTGCATAACGTTCATGTAATACAAGTTACTGCAAAAGGAGAATTTCTAAGGAAAAGATAAAACTCGAAAAATAACAGTTGTTCCCCAAGCAAAAAATAAAAATTAAAAAATAATCATTAAAAAGTAATGTTTTTAATAAAACTTATAGCCGTTGTAAGCCCTGAAAAATTCTTTTTTTAAATGTAAAGAAAGGGTGCCTTTCTGCAAACAATATTGAAAGTTCAGAATACATACATACATATGTCTTACATTTTTTCACAATGACCAAAAATAGTTTTATTTGCAACAACAGAAAAAATTATATGAAGAAAGTTTAAACAAAATTTATAAATTGTGATGAAAAGTATATGATGAGTAAACTGTCAAGCAGTAAACCTTTATACGATACGATATAAAATGTCTACAATAGATTCACTTGCGAACCATAAGAATGGCAACTGATTGCTTTTATTAGATGAATTGAGTAACGGAAAATGTGTGAGTATGGAAGTCATGTGTGCAGTTGGCGTATACGTGTGTGTTTCTCTTCACGTTGTTACATGGCAATTATAATTTGTATCCTTTTCAGTGTATTCCTGTTTCGTTCATTAAAGAGTGTTTTTGTACCTACTGACACACTTTTGCCAAGCTTTAATGTATGGATCTGTGTAGACACTCACAACACAGTGACTTACTAACAAACATATTGTACGAGTGGGACAACCAGACCAAATCTCTCCATGTTGGTTAGAATGATGTTTGAAATGTTATATACGAGTACACTCATACATACATATACTCACAAGTATACATACACATGTCCAGAAAAACATTCCGTTAAAATGTTAATTATTATATGTAAATTATATTTAAAAGGAAAATCGTTCATCTTCTGTAATAATTTTGGTTTTAATTTTTTTTTTTTTTTTTTTTTTTTTGATCAGAAAAGCAAACAGAAACACGCACCCACTAATACAGAAAATCTTATCATTTTCATTTAACAACAAATACAATATTTTTTATTAATTTTTCTTGGAATGCTGATACACAATTTTCATCACATTTCATCGTGTACATACATACATATACATATATGTATGTATTTATCTATCCATGTTCTTTAATGCAAAAATTTATTAAATTCAAATCAAAACCATAATCTTTAGTTTTTATTCACTCACCAAAGAAATTTTTCTTTTCTTATTTTAACATCAACTTATTTAATGAATTTATTTTGATTTGATTTGATTTGATTTGATTTGATTTGATTTGATTTAATTTATTTATTATTAATTGATTTTGAAATTTAGACACAAAAAATTTTTATTTAAATTTATTTTATTTTCACAACAATTTCATAAACTTTTCTTGAATTCCGTGTTTGATTCCACTGCGTGTAGTTCGTTGTGGCCGTTGAGAAACGTATACAAGAATTTTTCTGTTGTTGCTGATTTCGAAGTTGCTTAATCGCACACAAAATAAATGACAATCATACGAAAGAAAAAGCGAAAATTTAACATAAAAATTTCTTACATACACACGTACATACTCATACTCGTATGTATGAATGTTTGTTTATGATTTTGTTTTCATTCGTTTGTTGTTTGGAAAATTCGGAAAATATTTATCTACAAAATAAAACAGAGTGCAAAGTCACTGCTTCGTTAGCGTTTCGTCTGTGTGTAAAAGGCAAACAGAAAGAATTCTCAATGAAAGTTTCTAAAAGTTTGCATTCTAAAGACCTGCGCACACAGAGTCTCTAACATTTTAATATCAGCATAAAATTTACCAAATGTTGCTTAAATAGTTGCACATTTTTATCCTTAAAATAAAGTCGTTCACGTATTCAATAAACTTTTCATTTAGAGCAAAAAAGAACTGAACTTTCTGAAAAGCTTTTATTTGAAAGAGCTTTTTCAGTTTGATTAGTAATAACTTATGACTTATGCATAGGCATTTTGTAGCCAAATTATTTCAAAATATTATATACCTACGAGTAAGTTTATTGAAAAATAGAAAAAGAGAGAGAGAGAGAGAGAAAGAGAAAGAGAAAGAGAGAAAGATTGTTTTGTAATGAGTGATTTTTAAGAACAAAAATGATTGAGCAATCAATAAGAAGAATAAGAAAAATAAAAGTGAACTAGGACTTGGAGTAGATAACTTCACAACCAAGGCATATTAAACAAGGTGATAGCGTAAGGGAGAGGAAATTTGAGCAAAAAATTTTTTGAATTTTTTTTATATGGATTTTGACAGTAAAATCTATTTCATTCTCTCTTAAAATAAATGATTAATGTCAAACTCCATATAAAAAAAATTGAAAAAATTTCTCTTTAATATTAGCTCCGCCTTGCCTTGTTCACAACCATTAATGCTACAAAAGGTCTGTTCAGTAACTTTTCTAGCAGAAACTAGCAACGAGAGAATAAAACAGAAATTTGCATAATTACTTTCCCAAATAAGAAAGAGTAAATTAACGCTTTACTAGCAAACATTAGCAAGTAGACTACGGTGGCGTTAGGAAGGACTTAAAACTTGTACTGATTTGACCATCAAATAGTACCTTTGTAAACACAATTGTACTTAAATGGCAAACATACAAAAATCGACCGTTATTAGCCAGAAATGTCGCTTTAAAGAAGTTCAAACTGATGATAATAATCTAAACGAACCGATAGAAATAAATCAAAAAACAAAAATAATAAGTATAAATATTGGTTAGTTTTGGACAAGGTTTATGATGCATTTAAGCTTTAGATGTCAATATTTTTGGTTAGTCAGTGATAATAAACATTCTTCTTTCAAAGTAATTCTTATACAGCCCGATTCTAAATATTCCCCGGGAAATGAGCTCCCTGGGAGTTCATTTTCCCCGGGAAAAAATTCTCCTATTCTAAACACACGGTGAGAATGTTATTGCGGGAAAGGGAATATCGAATTTTCATAAAGATAAATTCGAATTTAACTAGCAGAGACAAAAACCACATTTTTTAACAGAGCTCCTTTTGCAGTCAACAGGGCACTGTTATTGGTATAACATTCACTGTAAATATCAATCCAATTATTTTGGAGTCTATACAAATTGGAATCGGGAGAAGCTACACCTGAAGAAAGACTTGGGGATGTTGCTCCAAGGAATACTCAAAATAACTTAAAAAGCTATAAAAAGACTTTAAATTTAATCATTTCTTGAGAGGATTTTTAGTCATTATGGAAAAATAGGGATGAGTACGATATACCCACTATAACAAATGTTGCTCCAAGGGGTGCTTAATGAAACTGTACAAGTAGAATTCCTGAAATAATTTTGAACTTTTGTAAAACGAATTTGAAAAAAGTAGTTTTTGGTACAAATTTCTTGAGAGGATTTTTCAAATTCCTTTTACAAAAGTTATACTCACAAACGTTGTGAGTATAAAAAGATGTAATTGTATACATATATTTATTAGTTCATTTTAATTATGATTACTTCACTTTTGCAATGCTGATTCGAAAAATATTACAGGGTAAATAAGCCAGCCTGCTGGACGAGTTAACGTCGCACAGTCAGCCACGAATAAAGTTCGCAATATCCCCACTTGTGAAACTAAGTGCAGCTTTACGTTTCTTTGGCGAAAGAGGGTACCAAACAGGTATAGGGTACGATTTCGACGTATCCCTGGCCCCTTCATTCTTTTTGCTAGATTGCCGCACTTCGTTCCAGAAAAAACAGCCAAAATAAAAAATGTTTGCTGTGTGTTCTCTAATATCAGCATTAATTTTAAATGCAATGCTGGTACAGACAATTTGGATAGTTCAAGCGTCCAAGATAGTCATGTGATGTCCATAGCGTCACCGCAATATTTGTCCTTTGTCCAAAATATTAGGAATATTATCGGAAATAATCTCTAATAAAATTCTGTCCTAATAAATAAAATCAAGGAAAACAAGTATAGTTAAGTTCGTCAACTTTATATATCACCTTTTGTTAAAAGAAAACAAAAAAATTAAAAGGAAAGTTAAAAAAAAACTTATATTTTAAAACTGTTTGTGTTATTTTACCTAAAAGTATAAATAAATTACGATATTTATCACATTTTTCTTAAAAAATATCAAGTACATAAATTTTCTTCACAACTCCCTTTGAATTTTGTGGCGTAATTATTCCCAAAATTTGTTATCATATTCTCCTTTAAATTGCTATTCGTAATACCTACTTTTTTTCCCAGGGAGGAATTTGCCATTTTCGAAGTTCATTTAGAAAAGGGTATGGGAAAATTTTCGCAGGGAGATTTTATTTAGAATAGGCAAACAGGGAATAGGGAGAACATTCCATTCAGAATTGGGCTGATAATATTTACATTAACAATATTCCAAAATACTTACATATTTATTCGAAATATATTAACAACTTTTTTAATATATTTTTATAAATTTTTTTCTTTTTAATTCAAGTTTATTCTTCAATTTCCTATTTTCTAAACTGATCTTATCTTAATTTTTACACAGTTTCAACGTTTCTTCTTCTATTTTATATATTTTTCTATTTATACCTTTAGACTTCTTTTCCTTGCTAATAACTCATATAAGACCATGAGTTGCTTGGAGCGAATGGCATATTTATTGTTCAGCTTTTGTGCATCTTTTTCGGATATTTCGAAGTATGTAGATGAAAGAACATTTTCGTTGCAAATTTCTTAAATTATATTGAATTTAATTTAAATATTATATTTAGAGATTGACTGAAAAAATCAAATTTGCCCATCGATCCACCTGAATTTATTTCTTAAGAATTGTAATAAAGCAAATTACGAACAAATCTAATTAGCAAAGTTGCTACACGACAGAAAAATTTAAAGAAAAAATAAAAAATCAACGAATCTTAACCAAATCTCCGTATTTTTAAACCAAAATCATTCTAGAAAATACTTTTGAAGAAAACTAATACACGGTTGGAAGACTTACCATACATGGTACGGAAAATTGTAGTAGATTTACGATTATACGACAACGCCTTACACATTAAGGCTGATATTTTCACGAGATTACCTTCCCGCATTCAGTACTGCCTTTTTACACTGACCAACATCTTACATCTAACATCTACCATCAACTCATTTGTCAAAAAATTAAAAGTAAAGACACATAATTCAGCAAATAAAAAAATAAAAATATTTATAATTGGAATAATTGCTGCTTTGCTAGAACAAACCCAATTGTTAATGTAGAATATTTAAGTTATAGAAAGCATTTTAGAGAAAGATGTAACAAATTTTAAGTGGACATTTGTATGACGCTCCTTTTTTGTTTTTGCTTGGTTGCTGGTTTTGTCAAAATAAATTAATTCGCCTTAATTTATATTAAAGCAAAATGTAATAATACTTGCAAAAAAAATCGACTACAAAACATCAATTCTCAACTAAAAATTTAAAAGGAAGTAATCTGTAAGAAATAGTACTCAAATCAAATACTTTTCTACTTGTTGCTCTAACGGACATAGTAATATACGTTCTGTACATTCAAATTTCTATCCATAACGGTTCAGCAGATAAAGCCATATACGACAAATTACATCAGATATGAGGACATCCTTTATTTTTTTACACTTATTATTACTGACACAGTAATAAAAAGAAACGGTAACAAAGATATGGCCATATAGGTTACACAATATCACCTATGGGACACCCTTTAATGTACAATTTTAAATTAAACACTTATTTTAAAGGACAGATTCTTTGTAAATTTCAAATGTCTGTCTAAAACGGTTCAAAAGTTTGGCCATATGCAACAATTTACATCAACTATTGAGACACACTTTATAATTTTAAATATTTATAAAAGTTATTATACGGGACATAGTAGTGGAGATTCTGTCTAATTTTCAAGTGTTTGTCTATAACGGTTCAAAAGATAGGGCTAGATAGGTAAAATTACATCAATTACTGGGACACCCTTTAGTTTCCAAATTTAAATTATATACTTTAAATTATATACTTGATGTTGATGTTATAACGGAATTACAGGTTCTTTGTAAATTTCCACCGTCTCTCTGTTACGGTTCAAAAGTTTTGCAATATACATCAAATTACATCAACTATTGGGACACCCTTTAACTTCTAATTATAAATATTTAATTTCTGATTATAAATATTGACCAATTTTCAAGTGATTGTCAATAATGGTTCATATATTTAAATTGACGTCACATATGGGGACACCCTTTAATTTTTAAGTTTATTTTTTTATTAATTTCTGTTATTGGCAGCTATAGTGATATGCAGTTTTTTTTAAATTTTAAAAGGGTGCCCTTTACGGTTCATAATACACGTAAAAAACACGTATGTATTATGGGGACACCCTTTAATTTTCAAAATTCTGAACTTCTTTTAAAATGGGACCAATCTGTAAGCATTTCCTTTCTAATAAAGAAAAAAATTTTAAAATCGGGTCAGAAATGACTGAGTTGATAACGAATTGAAAACCTCCTTCTTTTTTTGAAGTCGGTTAAAAATAGCTGTGTTCGCTTACTTTCCCAGCAGAAACTTCGAACGAGAATAAATTAAAAATTTTTACTTTACTTTACTTTTCCCATCCTTAAACTTTTTTAAAATTTATGGCCGCGATTAGTTCAATCGATAAGCCCGGTTTTTTATATAAATATTATACTAAGTAATAGTATATTTGTCAAATCTTACTTTTCTCTAAACCATTTTCTGCAATTAATTTTTTGTAGTAACAAATCCAGTTATTGAACAAACCTTATATATTTTGTTTATTTTAATAAAACAAAAAATAAAAAATAACGAATCATTAAAAATAAAAAAACTTCAAAAGAATTAAAAAAAATAAATTAATAAAAGAAATTGGTTCCACCGCCGCATATTTTAATTATTTAATTGTATTTTAAGTTTGTGTGTCGTAAATCGTTGTATATACAATGTATATACACATTATTATTATACATACATATTTATAAAATAAAATAAAAATTTCAATATTTGTGACTTCTAGTCAAGGTATATTTAGATAAATATACATACCTTGCTTCTAGTCTTTTATGTTTATTTTTTGAAAATTAAAAATTATTGTAGTTTTTGACCTTTTTAATAATTTAATAATTAAATTTTTAAGTTCTAGGTCTTTTCAGGGTTCCGTACCCAAAGGGTAAAAATGTATCCCTATTGTTTTCGCTACAATGTCTGTCCGTCTATCCGTCTGTCAGCGCATTTTATCTCTGGAACCGTAACAGGTAGACTCTTGAAATTTTCACTGATGATGTATAGCTGCTGTCGCTATAGCAACAAATACTAAAACTTATAGGGTGTTCCGATAGAGAGGTGTTATTCACGTATATGTGTTTATTTCTTGAACTGTAGGAGAAATACACTAAAAATATGCAAGTAGTAATTAAAACATAGTTCGCTATATAAACAAGTCTAAAAAATAAACCTAAAAATTAAAGGGTGTTCCGATAGTGGCGTGATTTGAATGTATAAGGCCTACATTGGAACCATAATAGGTAGACTCTTGAAATTTTCACAGAAGGTGGAAAACTGTGGACGCTATAGCAAAAAATATTAAAGCTTATAGGGTGTTCCGATAGAGAGGTGTTATTCACGAATATGTGTTTATTTCTTGAACTGTAGGAGGCATACACTAAAAATTTACAAACAGTAATTAAAACTTAGTTCGTTTTATAAACAAGTCTAAAAAAATAAATCTAAACATTAAAGGGTGTTCCGATAGAGGTATGATTTGCATGTATAAGGCCTAAGTTTTGAACCATAATAGGTAGACTCTTGAAATTTTCAAAGAATGTGTATAACTATGGCCACTATAGCAACAAATACTAAAACTTATAGGGTGTTCCGAAAGTGACGTGTTATTTGCCTTTATGTCTTTATTTCTTGAGCTATAGAAGGCAAACACTTAAATTTGCAGATTTATACTATGTTTGCGTTATAAGCATGTATACAATATTAAACCTAAAAATTAAAGGGTGTTCCGATAGTGAAGTGATTTGCATGTATATGGCATAAGTTTTGAACGATAATAGCTAGACTCTTGAAGTTTTCACAGGGATTGTATTACTATGGCCACTATAACAAATAGTAAAAATTAAAGGGTGTAGCGACAGTGACGTGATTTGCATGAAAATTGATTAATTTTTTAACCATTATAGATAGACTCTTGAAATTTTCATAAATGGTGTATTACTATGACCCCTAAAAAACAATAAAAATTTAAAGGGTTTTCCGATAGTGACGTGTTTTGCATGTATAACGACATATTTTTTAACCGTAATAGGTAGACTCTTCCAAATTGTATAGAAGATGTGTTGCCATGGCCGTTATACAATTACTAAAAATTAAAGGGTGTTCTTACTGTGACATGTTCTTCACGTATAGTAACTTATTTTTTTAATAGTAATAGGTAGACTCTTGATATATTCAAGAAGATAGAAAGAGAATTACTATGGCAGCTATAACAAATAATAAAATAAAAGGGTGTTCCGACAGAGACATGATTTGTACGTAAATAGCCTTCTTTTTTGAACCGTACTTCGGCCGCTGTAACAATCACTAATATCTAAAGGGTGTTCCATCAGTGACATGGTTTACACGTATATTACCTTATTTTTTGAACCGCAATAGGGAGGCGCATGTATATTTTTATAGGAAGTGTATTACTATGCCCGCTATAACAATTACTAAAATTTAAAGGGTGTTCCAGCAGTGATACAATTTTCGTGATTTTGGCTTTAATTTTAAAATTAAAGGGTGACTCATAAGACATGAAAAAATTAACAACTTGAATTTTTAAAGTTGTACTAAACATAGTACGGAACCCTATGTGTGTGGGTCTAACTCTCACTTGACTGATTTATTTATAAAAATGTTTTCAATTTTTTTTTTATATTCAATATTTCGCTACACCATTGGGTAGCATCGTCAGGAAATAAAAATAGTTTTATATTATTTTTATTTCCTGACGATGCTACCCAATGGTGTAGCGAAATATTGAATATAAAAATAAATTGAAAACATTTTTATAAAGAAAAAGTCCTAGAGCTTAAAAAATTAATTATAAAATTTTTGGAAAATTTTAATTTTGTGTTTTGTTTTCAATATTGTTTCCAAATAAACAAATTTTGAAAGAACTAGCCGGAAAAAACGTAAACAAACAAATTTTTTTTATGCTTTCAACACCACCTGATATAAATTCGCCTTGAGCACAGCTTACATTTGTTTGTTTACGTTATTTGCAAGTATATTTATTTTTATTTTAGATATGAGTATTTATTGTTGGTTCAAATTTATTAAACATACAATAAATAAAATATGAAAAAAAATTTTTTTTTGAAAATCGCCAAAAATGGCCATGTCGCCAAATCCAAAATTTGATCGCCAAATAAGATTGAAAATCGCTACGTTTGGCGAGAAATCGCCATATCTGACAACCCGGGTATGGAAATGCATACACAAGTTAATTTTGTTCTCGCATGAGAATCGAAAAATAGCAACTGCTGCCAAAGTTTGCACAAGCAATTGCATATTTAGGTATTTATAAATTTTTTTTGGGAATTTAAATATTAATTATTTAATATTATGCTAATTACCTATAACGTTTTATAATAAAGATGCAATTTATTTGTTGGGAGAAAAGAGCTAGTTCCTATACGTATGTACGCATTTCATTGGTTGCTCAGGCCAGATCATCAGGAAACCTTTTTTCTAATTTTAGAGGAACCAAAAATACTCTTTTTAAGTAACAAAAATTCTACAAAGCACAAAGAGAAGTGTATAAAAGAATATAATAATATTACAGAATATTAAAGCTTCAACAAAACACAAAAAAAACAAACTACGTTTTTATTTTTCTTTACTGTCTTTCTACAATTTTCTTTTTCCTTTTTTTATTTAATTTGTCGGTTAAATTTTAAAAGCAAGATTAGCGGTTTTAGCGTTTTTTTTTATTTCAAGAAAAAGTTTATTTATGCCTTTTTTTTGTTTATGATGTGGTTTTTGCTCTTAAAAAGCTGGCATCACTGCTGCATCTTCCGAAACGCTCCATTACTTTTTATCTGGTGTAAGAGTTACATTGTGAGGATTAAGTATTAGAAATGAAGTCAAGTAGTAAGATCATACAATTATGAACGGAAAAATATTTTTTACCTTATTGGAGGTGTTATCAGTTTTCCAGATATACCGTTAAGTTACCGTTTTTGGATATAACGGTATACTTTGAAAACTTTAACCGGTTTAGCAAAACTTAGTGAAGATGTGAATTCAGCCCCAAATAAATTTTTAAAAAAACGCTCTCAGTGGCTCCGATGCAAAAGGTGACTTCAGAAAAAGGTGATTTTATATGGTACGAGGGCAGTTATAATTCCGTGATCTTTAATTTTTGGTGGCCGTTCTTTTTTTGGCCCTCGTTTGGCACAAATATCTTACCAATGAGCAATTTCTTCAAATTCAAAAGTATGAGAGAGTCGCAAGAGGTTAAATCGAAATGGTGCTGGATGGTGTCACTTTTCTTTGCCCAATTAATGGATAGATACTGTAGACATAGCACCCATGAATTGTCTTGATGGAACAGCGTTATTTTTTTTCGTTAGATGTATATACGAGTATATGTTATGAATAATATTCGCCGGTTATCGTTTTACCCTTTTCTAGGTATCGATGTGAATGACACCATGTGAATCCCTAACAAGTGTAGCAATGGTCTTGTTGGCCGACATAACACCTTAGCCTTCTTTGATGTATTTTCACCCGAACAAATCCATTGTTTTGATTGTTCTTTGGTATCTGGTTTGTTGTGACGGATCCGTATTTCGGGCACAGTTACCAAACGGCTCGCAGCGATTTATAAAATTATTATTTTAAAAATAATTCGGTAGCTTGTGAACCACTAACGATATGATTTGAAATTTCACAGGGACAAAGCGGTAGTATTTTCGAGCGGATTAGAGCTTTTTTATTTATTAAATATTTTTTATTTGCTCGTATAAACCTCTAAACCGAAAATAGAGGAATTGATACTCATGGACCAAGGGGAATAGATGAATGCATGACATTACTGCATCACAGAAAAAAAGTACAGGAAATCTACAAAAGAAGATCTTTTAACGGACACAATATTAACGACCAGGTGAATACGACTTCAGACACAATTATTACGCCACTGAAACTACTCAAATACTCTAACAAATCGAAAAACACCCACAGACGACTACACTTACTTAGCTATATAATAATAATAAGTAGGTACCACCCTAATAAACAAATTGCCTGAACCCACTATTTATACTAAAACACCTAACAGTAATATCTAAAACATGGCTTGACAATGATGCCCTCACATCGAAAGCACTTGCCTACCATACCAAACAAACAACAGTCGCGGAAGACTCTCTTTTCGTAAAAAGTCCAACTATATGGAGTATATAATAAAAACTAAAAATTGCTGGATTTAGTTTTTGTTAATGAGTGTGTTGATACTACTATTAATCGATCTCATCCAATACAATCGAAATCAACATATCTATGCCAACGAGTCCTTTGTCTAACCAAACTTTTGTTGAAGTGAGAAATTGTCTAGTTTCAAAAATACGAACTACCAAATGTTAACTGTTGTTTTAAATAATACAAACAGGTTGGAACTACTTTTAAAGTCTATTAAAATTAGCTCTACCATAGATATTGGTAATATATATAATTGACAGTTTTGACAACAAATTATATTTGTATATGAATCAATGTATTCCTAAAAGCTTCGAGTGTAAACCTAACGGTCCGCCATGGAAGAATAAGTATCTGATTAATGCTGAAAATAGAAAAACAAGTTATACAAATGATATAAAAAGTCTGGTTTTCTGGCATTCTGTTAGAACAATTTTAAGTCGAATCTAAAAACTTTCCACAAGTTTGTCAACTGCAAAAAAAAAGATCAATGGCATTTTCATCTGTTATGAGATATCAAAATTTTGAATCTGATTTGAATAATTTGTTCGGGGATTTCTTTTTTATCACCTATTCTGAGAAAAATTTCGATGAATCCAACTCGCAGAGGTGCCATATCAAAATAAATTTCTGTTTCATCCGGTGTGCCGCAGGGAAGTCATCTGGGTTCTTAATTATTTTCCCTGCTCATTAATGATTTGCCCAAAATCATTAAACACTCAAACATTTTATTATACGCAGATGGCGTAAACATATTTCAAACATACAATCGTCACGCTGATCATATTCTTCTGCAAAAAGACCAGGGTGCATTTAGTTTCTGGTGTAACATTAACCTTATGGAGTTGAACCTTAAAAAGTGCAAATGCATGTTTTTCTTCCGAATATGTCATACAAACGAGTAATATGTATTTCAAACGGACACGAACTTGCCAAACTGAATGTAGTTTCAGATCTTGGTATTTTACCGGTGATAAATTAAACTTTATGCAGCATATTTCAATAACCACTTACACGAAGCAAGAGCAGTTTTTGGATTTATAAAACGTTGGACGAAGGAGTTTAGTAGCCCTTATATCACAAAACATCTTTACACTTCTCTTGTCAGACCTATTATGGAATACGGCTCAATAATTTGGTGCAAAAACAGTTCTTGTTATTTTGTCTTCGAGGATTACAATCCCTTAGCTCTATCATCCTACACTATTAGACTTGCTCTAATAAAGCTACCAACTCTAAAAAGCCGAAGAATAATGTTAAATGTCTGCTTTGTTTTAAATTTAATAAAAGGAAATGTCTGTTCAGATTTTTTAATAAGCAATATTTCTTTTAATGTCGCATGTCGTCCTACGCGCTATTTTTATCCATTGGCAATTAAAGAATTCAGAGCAAATTATGTTAACTCTGAAGGTAAAAGTACATAACACGCTTTGAATGCTTCACCACGTTGCAAGCTTTGTATACTTTATACGCTTCAAGTTACATAACACGCTTTACAGACTTCTTGTTTAAATCAGGTTTTTAAAAATTCGTTGACTTCAGCACGCTTCTTTTTATCTTAATAATCCTTTATTATATAAAACATTGTTTTTTTACTTTTTCTATTAATTTTTCCTCCATTTGAAAAAAATCTTTATAACAAAAGTCAGCTGACGAGATGTCACATTACACATAACGCGCGAAATGTTTAAAGTTAACGAGCTTTATGCGGCAGACACGTTGCATGGTACACGTTTATGTACCTCATTTTCCTACGGGGTAGTATGGATGGTCACCAAAAAAACTCCTAAATAAGAGGTTAGAACATGGGTCCATGGTTTGCCATGTTCTATAAATTGCTACCTATTGTGACTGTGCAGTATGTCTAGTGCGACATTGGTGCTATTATGTTACGTTATCGAAAAGTGTGCTGTACTAGAAAATGGGGGCGCTTTTATTTCACGCTTTTATTTCACTCGGATAAGAGCCAACACGGCTAGGTGCCGACGTTCATCTTCATCACATCTGTACCTTATACTATGAAAATACTCTATTTCAACTTTGTCAGAAGAGTATGATGCGTTGAAGCGCACAAAGCGTGGTATGTACTTTCGCCTTGACCCGCTTTTAAGAATCATATTGAGTTTTCTTCAATGTTAATGTTGTTAAATGTTATCTTATTTTATATTCAAGTAACTAAATTTATGTATTTTGTATTATTTACTGTTTTAATATCTGTAAGAGTCTTGAATCCATAGACTCAAATACATAAATAAATATTTTTAATTACACGCTCTTTTAAACTGAAGAAACAATAATTCTTGCAAAAAAAAACCGACTTCAAAACAGACAAACTTAAAAGCATGTTTCTTTAAGACGGTAACTATTGCGAACCCTGTAATTTCCGAATTCAAATTTTATACTAGTTATAGCGGTCGTAGCAATACAGGTTCGTTGTAAATTTCAACCTTCTGTCTGTAACGGTTTAAAAGTTTGGTCATATACATCAAATTACATAAACTATTGCGACACCTTGTAATTTATAATTTTAAATAATTATACTTATTATAACAGATATAGTAATGGACATTCTGTCTAATTGTTAAGTGTTTATCAATAACTGTTTAAAAGATAGGGTCATATATATCAAATAACGTCACCTATTGGGACACCCTTTAAATTCAAATTTTAATATAAATACTTTTTAATGAACACTTTGTAATACAGATTCTTTTTAAATTTTAACTTTGTGTCCATATACATCAAATTACATCAACTATTGGGACACCCTATAATTTCCAATTTTAAATATTTATACTTGTTGTTATTCGAGACATAGTAGTGAACATTTTGTCTATTTCTCAAGTGTTTGTCTATAACGGTTCCAAAGATGAGGACATAATGGTCAAATAACATCAATAATGGGGACACCCTTTAATTTATAGATCCAAGTTTTATACTTGTTTTAATAGCGGACTAAGTAATATAGGTTCTTTGTAAATTTAAACTGTCTATCTATAACAGTTGAAAAGTTTGGCCATATATATTACTTTTACATTAACTATTGGGACACCCTTTAATTTCCAAATTCATATTTTACACTTGTTATTTTAGCGGACTTAGCAATACAAGTACTTTGTAAATTTCAACTGTCTGTCTATAAAGGTTCAAAAGTTTGGCCATATATATATCAAAATAAACCAACTAATGGGACACCCTTTAATTTCTAATTTTAAATATTTATACTTAATATAACTGACATAGTAACGAACATTCTGTGCAACTTTCAAGTGTTTGTCTATAACGGTTCAAAAGATAGGAGAATAAAGGTGAAATTAAGTCACCTATGGGGTCACCCTTTAATTTTTAATTTTATTTTTTAATTACTTTTTGTTGTTGGGAGCTACAGTGATACGCACTTTTTTTTAATTTTAAATTGGTGACCTATAATGTTCATAATACACGTAAAAAACAGGTATGTTGTATGGGGACACCCTTTAATTTTTAAAATTTTGAACTTCTTTTAAAATGGGACCAATCTGTAGCCATAACCTTTCTAATAGTGCAAAATTTTTAAAATCGGTTCAGAAATGACTGAGTTCTGCGGGCACAAACATAAAAAAAAAAGCAACATTCAGACGAATTGACAACCTCCTTCTTTTTTTGAAGTCGGTTAAAAATCGAAAAACTTTCGCTTAACAAATTCACAACTTACGAAAACGTAGCTACGATCATAATGCAGAATACATACAATCGTAAAAATTTAAATGAAACGTCATGTTAAAATCATGGATTACACATAGATAGCCAACTCAAATGTCAAAAACCCAAGTTTATTGTCAAAAAACCTAAGTCGAAGAATGTATTGGTAGACAAGTTTGTATACGTTTTGCACATAAGTAGTTGTATAAAATGTTTTATAAAAAAACTATATTTTTTACAATTAATTTTAGATGTTAAAATTAAATATTTCTTTTGTTCTTAAGTAAGAATTTTGTATTTTTATTGATTTTTATGTACGAAAAACGTTGGATTGAATACTAATTTTAATTATTTTTTATTCTGTATTGAACATTTCTATCCCCAAAAAACAAAAAATACAATACAAAAACCATTCACAATTCATGGGAAATTTTTACAATTGCATAAGTTTGCAATCTAAAATGCACAAGATTGAGAATTGGGCTATTAAATTGTAAATAAATTGTTAAATTGGAAAGTGCAACGATATACCGCGTAATAGTGTTTTAAGGTAATCAAAAATTTTACTCCCCTATGTGTGTTGAATTCACACCATACCCGTTAGTGTGAAGACATTTATAGCCACTTTTGACATTGGGAGAGTTGGCTATCTATGTATGTATTTTTCAGTGCTTTCTTGGATACAATTAAAAGCACTAAAAGAAAAAACACACAATTTGCTGTGTAATTTCTTATTTCAATCGGCTGTTTTTGACATCTATAAGTTACAAATCTACCAACAGAAAACATGCGGTTTTTGTTTTTTTAAAACCAACTCTACCTTGTTTATTGTGCCATGGCTCATGCATATTATAGTTGGGCCTTTCGGTTTAGCAGTAAGTCTTTTGTCAAAAAACCTAAGTCTGTAATTAATAAAGTACTTGAAGACAAATTAAGAAACTTTACTTACCGGCTTGAAACAACTGCTGCCAATGAGTTGCAATTTGTTGATACCTTTATTTATTTATTGTATCTTCAAATTGTATGAACTAACAAAAAGTGCTCAAATCTTAAAAGTTAAAGCAAAAAAAAAAAATTAAATTAAAATACATATATGTATGTATGTAAGTATATACTGATACGTTGTTGCATGTTTCGATATTGCTGCCTTAACTAGTGGCACGTTTAGATCTTTTTAGATGTCGAGTTTTAAATATACCAGGGTGCGACTGTTTCATTCGTAAAATCTTTTGTTTATTTGAAGCTGATGCAGAACCCCACAACTGACACCCATAGCACCATATTGGTTTAAGGATTGAATTAAAAAGTAGAAGTTTGCAATCTAAACTTAGGATAGAGTTTCTGCCAATGAGCCAATTTGGGTCAATTTTGCTTCTACGTATGCGACTTTTCGACGTTAAGCGTCTATCGAGATGTATGCCGAGGTATTTGACTCTGAGTTTTGGGGTATGGTCTGGTTATTAATTTGTATAGGAGAGCATGAGTCTCTACGCATTGTGAAAGTTATGTGAGTGCATTTTTGTTCGTTAATTTTCATTCTCCATTATATTAACCAAAATTACGAATAAGAAATATGATCTTGCAAGTATTTCGAAGCTACTTGGGGGCTTTCGTGAATGCTTAGAAAAGCGGTTGATGTGTGGACTCGACTGCTAGTTGGCATATCGGATGTATACAGCAAATATAAAACGGGTCCTAAAATACTTCCTTGGGATACTCCATCTTTAATAGTTTGAGGCGAGCTTAAAAAATCTCCTTTCAGTATAAACTTATGATCAGTTAAATAACTTTTTAACCATTTATAAAAATTAGTCGGCAGGTTCTTTAACTTGTAAACTAGGCCTTCATGACATACTTTATCGAACGCTTGAGAAACGTATATGAAAAGCGCAAACCAATATTATTTTTCCTCGAAAGCCTTTTTTACTACATTTACTAATCTGCGTTTGTTCAATAGTGCTGTGCTCACTTCTAAAACCGAATTGGTGGTTCGGAATACATCGTTTTTCGCTCAAAATTGTAAATTAGTAATTAGTATTTTCTCAAATAGTTTTGACACATTTGACAACAGACTTATTGGCCTATAGGAGTCTACCTTTGTGCGATCTTTTCCTGGCTTAGGTATGACAGTAATAAGGGATACCTTCCATTCTGAGGGAAAATGCTCAAGGCGTATAATTGAATTAAAAACAAATATAATTATTCTAACTGATACCTGGAGTAGTTCCATTATCGTTTTGTTACTTGTTTTAACTTCTTGTTAGTGAAATCTAAAAGGAATTACTGCTTCAACATCTACGTTTGGCAACTCAAATGAAGTATAAGATATATTCGGCATATATACGTTTTTTAAATGATTAACAAACATTTGCCTTTTCCGGTATCACTCCTTACCCAGCCTCCACAAGAAGTACGCAAGGGAGGCTTACGTATGACTTGTCGACATCTGCAGAGCTAATTCGATTATATCTTGTTTGTCTCCGGGTTATTGTTGCATGTTGAACAGCTAATTTTAGGTTTTTATCAAGTTCAGTAAGACACGACTCGCTGTCTTTTGGCGTTCTTTTTTGGTGTCTTCCGAGCAATGAGCACTGAGATATTTTTTATATTTAAGCCAAACTACGCGACTGCCTGACGTCGCACAGGGGTATTTTGCCAATCTAGTCGGACATTACTTTTTTTTAGTTTATATTGGCTCTAAAAATGTACTGAGTGCCCCTTTTGTGGGCGGTTAAATAAAATATTATTTGGAAAAATAATGCAATTATTCAAAGAAATAGATTTTATACTTCTTAAAACCCTAAAAATTTATTTTTATGGGCAGGGGGAGGAAGGTTTCCTCCAATCCCACCCCCAAAACATCTCTGTGAAAATTTTTTTTTTTTATTTTTTTGCCAATTTCTGAAAAATATTAATTTTTAAGCTTTCCAATGCCTAACCAATCCCCGCCTCCCAAGAATACTATTAATTTTTTTTTTGTAATTTGTTACTTAATAGTATTTTATTTATCGGAAAATAATTAATTTATTCATAGTAATAACTTATTTATGGTTGCAACGATAAATTTTATTTAAAATTATAACAATTAATTTATTTCCACTAAGATGATGATCGTCTTATTCTTCAAAGACCTCTTCCGAATCTGAATCCTTTTCAGCGTTAAGTACAGGTGGAAGCATGAAAGAAATTGCTTCTTTCGTAAAAGGTAATGACCTTTTTTTGGAGTGGGTCTAGTAAAGAGTGGGTCAGAACTTAGCAAAAGCCTATGAATAATATCTATGTTACACTGAACCCTTGAAAACTCTCTAGCAAAATTCTGCCTGTAAAGCCGGAAATATTTGTTTCGTGCCTCAGCCGGAAATGTCTGTTTAGTATCTTAGACGCTTCTTCTGATAACAGCCCATTCATAACAGTTGCACCATGTATTAAAATCTTGTTCATTGTAGGTGTCATAGGATGCCACTCATTTAGAGAAAAGTAAAGTTTTGCAGTATCTAAGCAATAATTGGCAAACTCGTGCATTTGGGATTTTGTGACCACTTTATATTACTTCAATAATAACCCTGATTCGTTATATGAAATGAAGCTCAATTCCAGTTATTTCTGCAGCTAATTCAGGATTGGAAAAAAATCTTCTGCTAGTGTTACCATCGTTGGTGTTTCCAAATCCAGCTTTCGGTACACCCACTATTAGCCCTAATTCACTTCTAAATTTTTCTTGGATATTTTTTTGTTCGCGTTAACAATTGCTTTGTCCGCATCAGATTTTATTTGCCATTTTTTCACTGTCTGTTTAGGCGAATTCTGGCGTGTAAAGTAAATAGTCCGAAAGAAATGGCATCTACGTCTATATCTCTTTTGATATTTAAATTGTTTTTGTACAGGTAATAATAGTGTTAGATGTAATGATTTAAATCAAAAACATCTATCTTCAATTATTAAAAACCAAAACATTTTATGAATATAAAAAGGTTTCTTACTCGTATTTACCTATGTAAGATAAGAAAAAACAGAAAAAGCTGTAATTTTTAAAAATCGCCAAAAAAAAATGGCGCAAATATGCGCAAGGTTTTTTTTACAGTATAAAAGTAGAGATCGCAAATTTTATAGTGATATATAAACATTTTTAGGATCGCGATGCAGATCACTCTTAAAAAGCTTTTCATGTTTTTTTTTGACAAAAAATTTTACATAAAAAAACCTTTTTTTTAATTTTGAACGAAATTTTTTATCATTAAAATTTAAAAAAAAAAAAATTCTAAAAACTATCATAAGTAGCTACTAATAAACCCTTTCACAGAAAAAAAATCAATACAAAATCTTTATTCGATTAGCCACCAAAAAATATATTGCAAACCTCTCAAAATCGTTTAAAGTCAATAAAAACGTATACGATATACTCAAATTTTCTGATTTTAACAGTGTCCAAAAACGACAAATCTCAAGCAAAAGTCTTGAAAATTCACTATACGATGCAGAATTTTGTTGTCTGTCGAGCTGCGTACTTAAATTTGTACATTTCTCAAAATTAATTTTTTGCCTAATGTCCGGCTAGATTGGCAAAATACCCCAGTCGGTGAAACTATTCCGCGGGGGTTCCATATTGAAACAATAGGTGAATGATCTGACGGTAATTCAAGTGATGCTTCAACTTTAATCATATCTTCTGGAAGACCCATAGCTATGCCAAAATCAATAACATCAGGAATTTTCTGTGGATCTGTAGGCCAATAAGTTGGTTGTCCGCTAGAAATAACATTTAAGCGCATTTTTGAAATTGCGTCACACAAGTAACCACCCTTTGGAGTAATTAGTCTTGACCCCCAGAACGTGTGTTATGCGTTGTAGTCGCCAGATGCTATAAAACGGGGTCCTAGTAATTTAAAGAAGTCCCGGTACTGACTCTCAGAAATCAAAAATCTAGGAGGGGAATAAATTGATGAAATAACTATGTTTCGATCAAAGTCTTCGAGGCAGATGTTGCGAGGACTTAGGGCTCCGTCCTCGTTTCAGTACAGTCACGTATCCATACCCACTAGTGTCGTGGGTTTTAGGGCACTGTCCATTACTGTTTTGGTTATATGGTTATATCAGCAGTGGATGATGGTTTATTATCATTTTTTTTTTTTTTTTAAGAGAAGTAACACTCAGGCAATTAATGCCTATATTAAATGTGTTACTTCCTTCGGAAAGTGATAGGAGTAGATAAGACAGTTGTTTAGTGTGATAGTAGTATTTAACTCATGACCATTGCTTAGTAGTCAATGTGCTAACCACTTAAGCTACAGCACCTTCAAACCTTATTGTAAACACTTAGCAGTAGTGGTAAACACGAACGTGTGCGGTAAACTGGTGTAGTATTTAAAAAAACATCAGTTTTATTGTTTTTATTTGTTTTGATGCTTTCGCTGTTTTTATCAGCATTTATTGTGACATACGCATTTCTGGTATTTATGTTCGCACTTTTCAAAAAAGTATTTAAATTGAAGAGACTCATAGAAGAGCCCTCACACTGTTATTTTTTGGTTTTACGTATTACTTAAAGTTTTTTCATGATTCCCATAGTTATTACGTCTAAATTACGGATTTTTAGAGATTTTAGACTTCTGAGGTTTTTGGGTGTCAAGATACTGGAAGTTGTTTTTAAGCAACTTCGGGCCGTTGAGGTATGTAGTAATTTAACACATTGAGAAATAAAAGGAAGTTAATGAAACAAATTCTTGACTCTTTTTTTATTCTTTAAAAATACTTTTATGAAAGTATATTACCTTACGTATGATAAGATACAAAATAATTTTTGTAAAATAATTGTTACAAAATAGCCGAGTGCCGCATTTCGAACGTTTCGCTGGAGGTGTTCTCATTTTGCAAAACCTTTTTTCCCATGTAACCATTCGTCATATATATATAAATTCGGCGGATCGCTGGTAACTTTTCGGTGGTTGGAAGAAGAATTGTATGTCAAAGAAGTCGAAGGTAATGATGAGGAATTTAATTCCTGCTGTCCCAAAATATTTCCTTTTGGGGCGCCCCCTTTTCCTTTGTTTAGAACTTGTGAAGACTACTGCAGCATTCAGCAGATCGTCTGCTATTTCCGTGTGAGTGGTATTTGCTTTGAGCTTGGCTCGACCAAAAGCCATGAGTTGGTTACTGCCGTTGCTAAACACCAGTCAAATATACGCATGTTCCTTTTGGTAGAGCGATGTTAATTTTATAAAGTTACATTAGCATATCAGAGAGATAACACCTTCCATGTGTTTGTTACATTCAGATACAATAGCTGGTCTCGCGACATCAATAAATTCTTTTTCCTTTGCGCTCCAACAATGGCATTTTCCAACTGGTTCATCTCCAACAAATGTAGATAACAAATGCATCGGTTTGTTGTCCAACTAACGAACTATAGTAAATCCATTAGAGACTCCACACTTTATAACGTAAGATCCTTTTCCAAGCTTTTCAGGTTCAGATTTAAATTCGCAACTGCTCATTCGAGTTTTTCTCGTAAAATATACATATTTCTTTCAAGAATAAAAGAAGACTCGATCTGGATTTCATCTCCTTTTTCCGAAAATTCTTTTAAATCATACTCTAAAACTCTGCCTCTTAATCTTCACGCTCTTCATCAGTAGAAACATCCTATTCAAACTCCAGAGCAGCTTCTACATCCGCTTCGCAAATACCTTTTTCGTGGTTTGCTTATGTTTTTGATTATAATAATTTAAATACCACCGTTACCCAAAGTTGCCTACAAGCAACTTCAATAAATAAAAAATTACTGCTCTCCACCAGCGCAACATTTTTTTAAGATATTATTTTTTCTTTATTATTTGACCTTTTATTAATAAAACTGCGTAATTGTTTCTTTTAAATAAGAATTATAAGTATTTTTATTTAATTTTAACTTTTTGCTCTGAAATCTACGACTAAGCAATTCTATGTGTGCTTTGATGTCTTATTTGAGTTTCAGGTTTCAAATAAAACCCTGCTTAAAATTGAACGTTGTTGTTAAATTAGGTTTTATTGTTTCTTGATTTTGTTTGTTTTTTTCACACACTATTGGTATATGCTTTTATATTTTTAGCGAGCTTGAATAAACGCGTTCGTTTTGTTCAACTTGCAAAACTAAAGCGGCATTTAGACGGTCAAACGCGGCCTGTGAGCATCGCCTGACATCATGCCATCAAACTCGTGTAAACGACCATAATTCGTGTTTGAGAGCCGCGCTGGATGAAAATCAAAAATTTTTGATATTTTGTGTGTGCTATCAGGCCATCAAACTAGTCTAAACGCATGTTTGTCAAACACAGTGTAAATTTCATTTGTTATTTTGTAAGCGAGCACTAAAGCTCTCTTGGCTAGAGGGTATGTTTTTAGGAGGATTTTTTTTTTGATTTTTGCGTGTCTGTTGGTTTTTATTTATGGTATTGCATGTAAAGGGTTTTTATGGATGGTAATAAATGTAAAGGGTTTTATTAGAGTTTGTTTATGAAATACATATTTCATTTATGTACACATACATACATATTTATATGGAAAATTTTTTTACCAAAATTCAAATTAAAAAATGATAGGTAGGCGAATAAGAAAAAATATTATTTAATTATAAAGTAAAATCCCACAATTAATTGTTTATACAAAAGACACTGAGCAGTGAGGATCTTATTAAAGATGGCGCGTGAATTAGTTGCTGCTTTGGTAATTTATGAATTATTGCAAGACGACAATCAGAAAAAAAGAAACGAATTTGAAGAAAAAAATGGTTTGCTAAAAGACAAAAACGATCCCACACAAAATTAATTATAAACATTTTTAAAGAATGGATACTGCAGTTTACAAAGAATTGTTGGAAAAAATTACGCCGTTCATTGAAAAGAAAAATGCAAATGAAATTTGCAAATGAAATAGGCATTTTACATACGGTTTATAATTTTTGCTTTCAAACGTACATGTGTAATTACATCTGACATAACCTATAATATATAATTTTTCCGCCACACAGTTTTGTATTGCCAACCACAGCTGATGCAAAGGTGCAAACGTAATCCTTTTGCCACGCTTTTAGTGCTTTTGGTACCACAAAAACCTGAAATAGCAAAATATCAAGTTGGCATTACAGGATGTCAGATGCTTTTTCACATCAAAATAGAACACGTTCTAAATGAAAAATATCATGTGTATTGTACACATTGTACACAACGTGTTTAGAATTAACACATGGAAAAGTGACAAGTCATATGACAAATACACGTCGTGTAAAACCACTTTAAGAAAGTAGTCTATACATATGTATGTAGGTATAACAAAACTGTAACAGGGCCATTTCTGCACATATGTAAAATATTTTTGGAAAGTTTTGTTGCTGGTGCAGATTGTGCACATTGTGTCAATCCATTTGTCTATCTGTGTTCGCATAACGTAAAAACTACTGGATACATTTTAATAAAATTTTTTTTTGAGTTGGTACCTTGGTTCAAATATAGGATATTTTTTTCTATCTCACTTTCTAGAGAAAATATAGATATAGTAGTGATAGATTTAAAGGTACTGCAAACTTGACAGCACCTTTTATTTTTGTCAGGGGGATATTTTAAACACTACATATTTACAGAGCTCTACAACAATTTTAGAATTTTATATAAATTTTAGAAATATATCCAATAAAGAAAATATATAAAGAAAATACATATATATAAAGAAAATACATAAATCATAACTGAAGCACTATAAAAGGGTCTTGAAATTTGGTGGTCTTAAAATTTGGATTACTTCCAAAGCAAAATCGAACAAAATATTGTCAGGACGCAACGTTGCGGGCACAGCTAGTCCTTACCCGCCGTCTCCATTAGAAATTAACATGCCTTAACAAAAGTCAAACTTCATATAAAAAAAACATTATTTTTAATACTGTTTTTTTATATGAAGTTTGACTTTTGTTCAGACATGTTGATAGCAAACGAAGACGGGGGTTTAATAAAATTTAAGTTTCTTACTTTACAGTACCGCATATATGGTTTTTATATTTACTTTTTATTTATATACCGATATACTAAAGTACCTCCTCACAAAATTTTTTTTAAATTCATTTAAAAACTTTTACGTGATGCGAACACAGAGAAACGGAAGGACGGACAGACAGCTTTACTTGAATACATTGTTGAAGGCGCTCTTTCTATACAGGAATTCCCAGCATATAAATTTAAAAATAATGTAATAGCCCGTTCAGGCTATTACAATTCGAACGAAATCTAAGGTGTTCATACTGGGTTTTTTTTACATTTGAGTTAATTTCGCAAACAGCTGATCATGTTTAGTTACATCTGTATAATTTTTTTTTGCACAAAGCTTTTGCACAACACTTTCGTATAAATTTAAAATATACACGAATATTAAAAAAAATTCTACAACAAAATTAATGTATTTATTTAAATTTTTTCATTTATCTTTAACATTTTTTCATGCAAAAGCACACTGTCAAGGTTGTAAGTGAGTTAATGGTTGCAAATAAAGTAGTTTTTTTCTACAAAAGCAGAGTTGTCTATCGTCTTTTAAAGTTATTTAATTTCTATGAAATTTAGTGGAATGAGTTAATTTGGGCAATAGTAATAGCCCATTCAGGCTGACACGAAATTAAGTAATTTCGAGCTGAAATTACGAACGAAATCTAAAGTGTTCATACTGGGCTTTTTGACATTTGAGTTAATTTCGCAAACAGCTGATCACGTTTAGTTACACTTGTATAATTTAATTATTTTGCAAAAAGCCTTCGCACAATACTTTCGTATTGATTTAAAATATACATAAATATTAAAAACAACACTACAACAAAATTAATGTACAATTATGCATATATTTCCATTATTTCATTTGGCTTTTAAATTCTTTTCAAACAAAACGGACTTTCAAGGTTGTAAATCTGGTCATGGTTGCAAAAAAAGTAGCTTTTTCTACAAAACCAGCGTTGTCTATCGTAATTTCAAGTTAATTTCGACGAAATTAAGTAGAATGAGTTAATTTGGGCAATGGTAAAATGTATGCGAAATTACGTAATTTCAACTTGATTTCGGCCGAAATCAGAAAATGACTTAATTTCGGGGCAGGCTGAACGGGCTATTACAGACACTCCAAACAATAGTTTTAAAGAGATTTCTATCGACGCTGTAGACCTCTTCGTACTTTTAATTAATGTGGATAGTGGAAAAAATTTTTGTTTGTTTGTTGTTGCAGCTTCTGTAATGCCCACATTCTGTAATAATGGGTTGAGGAAAAAGAAAACCAATATTT
Organism: Phasia obesa; assembly: GCA_949628195.1. Lineage (NCBI taxonomy): Eukaryota > Metazoa > Arthropoda > Insecta > Diptera > Tachinidae > Phasia > Phasia obesa. The sequence continues at coordinate 89,894,325 of OX451217.1, forward strand.
TTTAGATAGATGGTTGTAGTGATAGATATTTCGTAAAGTATCGACCAAATAATTTCAAATTTATGATCGCTGCCAAGGTGAGATTTACACTAAAAAATAGAGTTTTTTTGGTTGGTCCATTCAGTTGTGACCTACAGGGTGTTAAAAATGGAAGTCAACAAAGAGAAAATTCGGTACATTTTACAATTTTTCTTTGATAAAGCGAAAATGCAAGCTGGGCGGCTGAAATTGTGAATAGTTTTTATGGTGCCGATACTATAACAGCTAATTATGTGCAATTTTGGTTTTGTCGTTTTTAATGTTACAGGTGCACCTAGCACAGGCAGGCCCGTCGTTAAAAATGTCGATAAAATCACGGAAATAATCGAAGTTAACCGGCATATTAGTAGTCGTAGCATCGCCGAGGAGCTAAAGATCGACCATAAAACATTTTTAAACCATTTGCGCAAAGTTGAATTCAAAAAGAATCTCGATGTTTGGGTGCCACACCAATTAACACATGATGAATCGAATTACCATCTACAAAACCTTGGCCTTGGAAATAAATCGAACCATTTCTTAAACGAATGGTAACTGGGGATAAGAAATGGGTCAAATACGACAATATTTTGCGAAAACGATCGTGATCAAATCGCGGTGAAGATTTTTTTTCGCTTTCGCTGCTCAAACGGTTGCCAAACCAGAACAAACGACCAGGAAGGTTCTACTGTGTGTTTGGTTGGACTGGAAGGGAATCATTTATTATGAGTTGCTTCCGTATGGCTAAACACTAACTTTAGACCGTTTGAAACTAGCGATTGACCAGGTTTCTCTAGGACAAGACCAGGCCACACACATCTGTAGTGACTTGCCAAAAACTCAGGGAGCTTGGTTGGGAAGTTTTGATGCATCCACCATGTAGTCCGGACCTGAAACCAAGCGATTACCAACTTTTCCTCGCATTTCAATACTTCCTGAGTGATAAAAACTTGGGATCAAAACAAGATTGTAAAAATCGATTACTACAGTTTTTCGCATTTAGAACTAAGACTTCTCTGAGAGAGGAATTATGAAGCTACCTTTAAAATGGCAACAACTCACACAACAAAACTGTGCATATTTGATCTAAATCGGACAATTCGAAACATGATAAATAATGTAAAAAATTTCACGCAAAAGAAATTTATTTCCTTACCGCAATCTAATATAAAGCGATTCATTTTGGAATTCGCGAATGTTATAGTCATTATTTCGATCAGAACAATCGCTCAGTATCAAAATAATATATAAAATTATATATAACTGAATATATCGACCACCCGTTATGTTTGGGAAAAGTTATGTTCATTATTTTCCTTTTCTAACGACTTTAAATCTATAACATGTAGTCATTGTAGTCCGCAACGATGTAAAATAGTTTTCGTTTATTTAAGAAAAAATTTTACGAATATATACAAACTTTAACTAATCATATCTGGAAACTCCGATATGCGATTGTCGGTTGTCGTACTTCGACAACAATAATGTTGTAATAGATTAAAGAAAACAATCAGAATTTTTCTTTAATCTATTACGAAAATCTTTGATGACCGACACGACTCCCGTAATAAATGTAGAAACACAACAGATGACGGCAATGATATTTCAATACAAATTTGACATACATATGTATGTAAGTTACGATAAAATTTATTTTATTTTCTTGTTGATTTTTATTATTCTCTCATATTTTTTCTCTTACTCTCCTACATTATTGCCATATATTTCACAAACAATTGTATTTGAATTCACAATAATAGCAAAGACACATTATTTTAAAAAAGAAAATATTAAAATAATGAAAATAAAAAAATAAAAAAATGGATACGAATGAATAAAATAATTTAAGAGGTAAAAATATATGAACCGCTATAGAATTTTTAATCTTCAGCTTCTTGGAATAGATTCTAATAACACGTACATGTTAAATGTACACTCTACGGTACTTAATATTGTTCGCCTTTCTTCAATTTTCTTAATGGAAGTCATCGCTATTAAATTATAAAAGTTTTAAACAAAATGTTTTTGAAAAAAAAACATATAACGGAAATGTAAATGTAAATAAATATTGGCAATGCCGTCGTTGTTTTGTGTACTAATTCTCAGTATCGAGAAATCGTTCCGTTACAGTTGTCTGTTGTGTTCCTACACTAATGCTGAATAAATATTTGAAGAAACTTAATAGAAGCATGCTTTAAGGATTTATTATTTATGTTGTAGCTGCACGCATAGTATTCAACCATCCTTATATACCTATTACGTTTCAAGAGATACAGCCGTGTGAAAGACGTCGTCATATTAAAAGGATGATAATGCAGCCCCAAAAACAAAAGTGTGACAAAAGTTAAAAAAAATATTATAAAGTTCTCTAGGAACAAAAAAGCATTCCTACCACAATATGTACATATGTATGTATATGCCGTATATGACTTAAGCTATGACTTATTGTACATTTTGACAGAAATCAAATTTGTTTGTTTGCTGCTCATTTACATACATATTTGTTTCTACTAAGTTGTGTCCAAATAAAATACAATCTATGACAGACAAAACATAGAAAATACTACGAAGACAGCTAAATAAAAAATAAAAAAACAGAGACACGTTAACATACTTTGTTTTGATTTTATTACTCTTAAAATTAATTTAAACATATTTTTGTTAACAAAAAAAAAAAACAAAAAAAAAAAATAGTGAAATAAATTCAAGCACAAAATGGAATTAAATTCCAAAAATAAAACGAGACAAAAATAAACGTAGATCTTAAACTAAACTTTAATAAATAAACCTAATATGAGCAATAACATATTTTTTTTTTTGTTGTTGTCTAATGAATGAGTTGGAAATAATCCAACGCGTGATAGTCGGGCTGTTGTTTGGTGGGAATGGCAAATGGAATTTGCATAATAATACTGGCTGAGTGATACTTAAGTTAATTTGTTAAATCTTATACTGACAATTAATATATTATTTATTAAACATAAATATAACTGTACACATAAAATATTTAATAATTTTATGGTAGTAAGGTACGAGTGCATACTGGACAAGTCTTTCTTTCTAACAACTCAAATTCAATTCAAATTGGATGGCATCATTTACATAAATTCGTTCATTTAACTCTTATTGGAGTAAAAATAAATTCAATTATAAAATTAAGCTAATTTTTTTTAGTTAATGGAATGTGTTTTCAAGCAAAGAGGTAACAAAACGGGTATGATCAGCAGAAAAAATCTTCTTCGCACTTGTGGTAGCAACAATAGGAAATGTTGTTGCTGAAATTGTGAAAATCTTTGTCTTCGCGTTTGTAGCGCAACTTCTTTTCGTTCATAATATGAGCGGTTTTCTTCGCCTTGTAACGTGGACTCACATCCAATAGACTCAATTTCTTATAATGTTCTTGGCCAACTTTCAAATAACCGCCAACTGGATAAATGCTGCGTCTAATATTAAGCCAAAACTTTGGTGCTGCAATAGAGAATAAATAAAAGATAAATTATTATTGAGATTGTTGGAAAAAATAAAGAAAATCACTTAATTTTTATATGTGTTTTTAATTTCCGGCCAGGCTAAACATTCGCGTCACTCGCAAATAGTTGAACACGCACACAGGGTCAATGTATGATTTGAGGACACATTTGTTTACTGAATTAAATATTTTTTAATTTATTTACTTATATATTTAATATTTTCAATACGCGTGTACTGAGGGTATGTGGGTTTTATTTAAAAATAAAAATTTAGTTTAACAATTTCTGTGAACAATTTCCGGTTGTTTTAAATATCAACAAAACACAAAAACAACTGAACGAACAGTTACACCAATAAAAATAGATTAAAAAAAAACGTTTAAACAAATTGTTTGTTTTCTTGCATATATAATTTTAATTTTTGTTGTCTACATAATTGCAAGCAAATTAAAATTTATCCAAAAAAATATACTGAAACGCTCATAATGGTTTCGTCGTCTTAAATTAATGACTTAAACTTTTAAATTATTTAATAATCTTTGGAACATGTTGCTAACTCTAGCTGTGCTATCTTTATGTGTACAGCTGTTCCTTTTTTGCAAAAGTTGGTTGACTCTGTGACCTTATTTACCCATTTACAGTACATTACAAAAATAATTTGCAAATGCCACTTCAGAGGAAATACATTTAAGCACATAAAATGTGAGATAAATTCAAAACTAATGTCTGCCGTTAATTCACAGACCTCCTCTGTGTGTTTTACAACACTTTTAATACCAGAAAATATTGTCTAGCACAAATAATTTCGTAACGACTGGTCGACTAAATCTTCCGATTTCGAAACCGAAATCGTAACGATTAGTATATGAAAGGGTTGACGTGACTTCGCAGCGATACATATATACGAACGAAACCTAAACAATATATAGGTACGAAATCGCAACGACATGTAGTTACGAAATGGCAACAAAATGTTTTCTGTTAGTACCTCCATACAAGCTAGAACTTCGTTCTCTGAAAGTTAATATAATGATTAGTTAATCAGGTATGTGATAGAAATCGATCGGTTTTCAAACAAAATCGAAAGTTAAAACCGGACGTTTGTTATAAGATGTGATCAAAATCGAACGGTTTCATTTTCCATTTTTGTTTCTTTTCAAATTGTTTCAAGTAAAAATTACAACTTTCTTATATAAGAATAAAGTTGATTTTGAATCAGAAAAACGGCATTTATTTTGTCCACTTCTTTTTTAATAATAAATAATTCGAATAACGTTGCAAATATACAAAGAAAAAGGTTGAGGGATGCTTCAGATCCACGGAGTAAGCAGGAGGCTAGGTAACAAGTTTTTCCAAGTGATTTAAACTGAGCTCACAACAAATATTTTTAGGTTCAAGGAATATTTCCGTATAAATAAGGAAGGTTTTATTTGGATTCTACGAAAAATTGAAATACATGTAAAAACTAATTTAATTCCTTTGGTCATTGAGTTCGCAGGCACGTTGAGGGTTGAGGATACTTATATTAGAAAAAGTGCTATGTCAATATTGGATTAAGGTGTCAGCCGACCCAGACTATATTCAAAAGTCAAAGCAACATTTTTTTGAAAGCTTAAAAATTCTGGGGTGATTGGTTGTATTGACGGCACCCACATTAGGATTGTGAAGCTCGGAAATCAGAACTATTTATACTATAATAGAAAAGGTTATTATAGTATAAATGCGATGATGTATTCTATTATGTATATTTGTTTAGAATTGTAATTTTAAAATGAATATTAATAATTTAACTTCAATCGACTTTTTCTTAAAAACATCCGTAAATGCCTTATCGTTTTAAAAACAGTTAAAAAAGTAAAATTTCGTTTTTCATCACATTCTTTTTAGTTAATATTTTCATAGAAACAAATGGAAAATGAAATCGAATTTGACTTATAGAAGAAACCGAATTAAAAACAAAACGAAAAAAGTAAGTGTTGTCATCACATCTTTTTCGATTTTATGTCGTTTTTGCATCGAAATCGTTTTTCATCACATACCTGAATAATTTGGTATTCAAGCAATACTTTACCGCAATCAATTCTATTTCAATTGTCAATCTTCCATGAATTTATTAAATTTTTTCGTATTTTCTATAATTTTTTTTTATTTAATACAATTTTGATTTTTATCTATTTACATATAAATTAAAGTTTTATATATTTTTTATTTGTTCGTTTTATTTAATCCGTTACGACAAATCTTATTTTAGACAAATTACCATAATGTCTTAACGAATTCGTTACGACAAGTCTGATTTCCGACAAACTACCGAAATGTCTTAACGGAATCTTCACGACATGTTTAACTTCAGAAAAAATCGAAATCTTTGGTTTGGTGGGAGGCTTTTATGTAATTTTTTTAATTACATCGATTTTTAGTTATTTTGAAAATTAGTGCTAATTGATGTTATATGTTAAATTAAAATAATTTTTTTTTTATTCATACAGTGGGCCTTTCAGTGTTATAATATCACTTATACTTACAATGCATAAAGTTTTGCTGATCCTTGAAGCCATAATCGAGAGAGCGTCTTTCTCGAACTTCCGTTTCAAACTCAAATAAATGTTCACATGCTTCCATTGCAAACTTTTTCATTCGATCCAGCGAGCAATATGTTGCCGATGCTTCCGAACAAAAAAAGGTAAAAATGCAGCCAATCGCCAGGAGAGCAGTTAAGGAATTTTTCTACAAAAAAAATAATTTGAAAAAAGACATTAATTATTTAATTTATTTAATTATTTTATTTATTTAATTAGTCTGATACAAATAAATGGAAACGAGAGTTCATTGAAACATTATTTCTTAGAGTAAAATGGAAAAACTGTTCAAGGTGGCCTAAAATTTACTCAAGATTTGCCTTAAAGTTTTTGCAACTCTAGAATCTAAAAAATTGCTATATTTAGAGTTAAGAAATAGCCTCATTGCACCCCACTTGTCTATTGTCCTCTTCCATTCATATTTCTATCTTGTGTGATTTATGATTCAATAAAATTAAAATAATAAAAATAACAAAATATAGTTTTTTATTTATTTACTGTTAAGGGGACACCCAGATCTTATAGACCAAAGACAGCTTTTATACAAATTGCTGGCAGAGAAATATTGGAAAGCAATTCTTGATATTATGTAGGCATCATACAATAAGGTCTTATCGCTAATCATAGTAGCCTTCGACTCTAGACAAAGAATGTGGTTAAAACAGAGCAACAAATTTTAATTATCACTGGTTGGGGCACCCTTATGCAGACTAGCCATTAGGTGTTGTCTGTTTTGTTTTAAATACTTCTTCTGGATCATTTCTCTTCGAATTCCCTTGCAAACGAAAGTAATTTTAAAACTTTCGAAACGAATTTTCTTTTGTTTTGCTTTCGTATTTTTTTTTATTTATTTTTTTTTTTTTTTTTTTGATTTGAAAGAAAAACAATATGTAACAAAATGCTACGTTCTTTACACAAATGTTTTCCTGAAAGTGTATCTGAAAAGGTTTGTGTATGTGTGTGTGTGTGTGTGCATGTATGTTTGATTGTGTGCACATTAGTTTTGAACCTCTGAATGCGAATAAGTTTTATTTGCTTTATTTAAATACGGAAATGCATAAATATATTGAAGAACAACATTTTATTTTTAGTAAAAACACATTAAGCGGGATTTCATATGTTTGCTTAAAACAAAACAACAACAAAAACCACTATTGTAATAAACAAAAAATAACGATTTTATTTGAAATCCATTCCAATCCACATACCTTTAAGTACATTTTGATTTTTTTTTTTTCAGCACACTTCACTATACTTTAGGTTTAAGTTAAACTTGGAAATATGTTTTTAAAATGTTATTGTTATTGTTATTGTCTTTTTTATAGTTTTTATTTTTTATTTATAATTATTAAATATTTGCACGTTTTATTTTTTATTATTTTGCTTTACTTTTTTTTTTTTTGTTGTGATTTAATTAAATATTTTCAACTAGTAGAAAACAAGCATATTATTTCGTTGCCGCGATATTTAAAACATTAACGAATTTTTGAGACGAGAATAAAACGTTTGTAAGAAAAACAAAAACCAATTGGGAGATACAAAATTAATTAATTAATAAAATATTTTACAAAGTCTGTTTGATGTTGTTTCATTAATGAATATTGACAACAAATGAAAGCATTAAATTCAGGTGAGAGCTTTTTATATCAAGACAAGACAGCCAACTGCAGGATCATTTCGCGCTGGCCAGTGATTGAAATACTACGTTAATAACAACAGTAACGACTACAACTACAATAACAACAATAACACTAAGCCAATGAGAGTAAGTTAAGCGAGACAACAACAATGGCAGTCAAAACAGAGAATCGAATTTAATGAAAATGATCACTTACTGACGACGATGATGTTGATGATGACGATGATGATGGCGATGATGTTTTAAACTCTTCGATTTGATGTTTAAAATTTCAAAAATATCAAAAACGTTTCGTTAAATTAATTATAAAACACAGAATGCATATGTAGGGTTTCTGCTTTTAATTGTTTATTTTAGTGTTTTGTTTTTAGTTATTTACCACTAGTAACTTAAGTGGTCTAAGCCCCAATATGTAATTTATTTTCTTTCCTCGTAACTTTAAGACAAAATAAGATGTGAAGATGTGCAAATGCAAAAAGAAATCAACAAGTGGCTAAAATCAAAAAAAAAATCTTTCAAATGACCAAGCTAGATACTAACGAATCAAAGATTAATTTAAAATATTCTTCCTTCTTGATATAAAAAAGGCGAACCTTTTTAATTGACACAACATTTTCAAATGGCTTTAAAAACTAAAATACTAGAGCAAGATCACAAATAACACCAAATTCAAAAGGAGAGAAGAATAACAGAGCAAAGATAAAGGAAATCATTTTTCGAGGAAGATCCCAGACAGAGTACAAACAAAATGTGTTCGTTCAAGAAGAGGACGACGAAATGTGTGTGTTTTTTATTAAAAGCAAAGGTTGAATATCTTTGACTGTGCAATTTAATTCTTGAAATAAAAATGTTATGACATGTATTAAAACTGAAGACTATTTATAAACCTGTTTTAGATAATTGTGAGTTTTAAAATCAAAAATTTTGAAATTTTTAATAAAAACAAACTTTTTCTTTTTCCACACTGATGAGACACATACACACATATGTATAAGGAAAAAATGCACGTCATTTTAAATGAAACACGTTAATTAAAATACATCAACATTTTTCTATTTATTGGTCTGTTTTATAAATGTACCATAATAACAAGTTTTTTGATTATCACCCCTTTCAAAAGCCTTTTGTAATTCTGTATTTTGAGTTGTGTCATAAATAAAACTAACCGCAGTTACCACCTAAAGAGGGACAACTAAAAATACTACCCTTAGGTAGGGTAGAGCAGCAATTTGCAATTAGCTTAGCCACTTGGATACAACTAAAAATAAATATTTTTAATTTATTCTAAGGATTTTAAGGGACTCTTCCTTAGAGAGTTTTTCGTGACGTACGAGTAAACTAAACAATAAAACTAAGATGAAGACTGGATACTAAATTTGCACAAAAGTTAAAAAAATTAAATTTTGAATTGATACCCTACTGTTGAACAAGTGCGGGGTGTTATTTGTACATACTTTGAATTTTGGTCGTGTCAATGTCAGAACTTTAACAAACTGTAAACATTTGAAGGGCCGTTTTTAGTAACTGACTGTAGTATTTGTAAGACTTAAAATCCAACTTAAAGTGATTTGTGAAATTTGGCAAAAAGAAAAATGTTTCTGAATGAAACTCCGAACAGCTATATCCGTTGCCTTTTTCTTATTTTTAAAAAGATTCTGAAAGCCTAAATTGAAACTTCTGGTCGAGTTCTCTTTTAGTTTAAGAAATATTTCAGTTAATTAAATGACAAATCAACCAAAAAAATTGTTTTCAAATTTACCATTCCAGATTTGATTGAAACTTTTTTATTTAAATTCTTTGACCCATGAATCAAAATATAATTTTAAAAAAATCCTATTTCTTAAAGTTTTTTAGCTATAAAAATAGAACAATTTAAGAGCAATTACTATTTTACCTGCACTGTCTAGAGTATTTGAACATACCATTAAATATCAAATTTCTGAGTTTATTTCACGGCACTCATTGGTTAATGACAAGCAAACCGGGTAAAATTCGGAAAAATTATAACACCTCGTCGGCCTTATTGGTGTTAAACGAAACTATTAGGGGAAGAATGATTTTGAATGAATCATGCACTCTAGTTTCGTTGGATTTATCTAAGGCATTTGATCGTATAAATCATTCTTTGATGCTAAATAAATTATCATCATTTTTTAATTTCTCTCAAACGTCTTGTTTGCTGATGTCATCTTATCTATGTGAACGCAAACAATTTGTTTCACATAATGGTAATAAATCACATTTGAGATCGGTTAGTTCAGGGGTTGCGCAGGGTTCAATTCTCGGACCACTTCTTTTTATTCAAATTGCCTGCAGATTAATTTATCAAAAACTAAAGTTATGGGGTTTGATGTGCTAAATTCAAAAGGTTTTCCTGTTTGCATTCGTGGTGAATGCATAGAGTAAGTGAACAGAATGCGAGTTTTGGGTGTATTACTAGACAACAGACTAAATTTTTCTTATCACATAAATAAAGTGTTTTCAAATGTTAATTTTACTATCCGACGTTTATACTCCCTAAACATACATCTGCCATTTCATGTCAGATACAAGGTAGCCCATGCATTACTTATGTCTCAAATATCTTATTGTTTAAAAATTTATTCTTGCACGTCAATTGGTAATGTAAGATTAATAGAGATATTAATTCATAAAGTTGTACGATTCGTATTTCAGCTTAGATATAGAGACCATGTATCGGAATATGTTGTTCGATTTTTAAAATGTAGCTTTTCAAACTTCTTGTCAATAAGACTTTTAATGAGTTTGTACAAGCTAATTAAAAATTCAACGCCTGAATTCTTAACTCGTCGCATAACATTTATTCACTCCTCTAGAAATATACAAATTTATATACCCATGATATATACTTCTATATTTGAAAAGTCTTTTGTTATTAAAAAGGCTCGAGTGTGGAATCACTTGCCGTCTGCATTAAGATACTTTAATGTTTCTTCCAAAGCTTATCAAAAAAAAAAAAAAAACTAACTGATTATTTTAATAATCTGTGAAAAGAGAGAGGAATAATATTTTTGATTTTTGACATTGTTAACGCTGGACTTGAAGTTTTCGTTAGTTGTTTAATCATACAATATTAGAGAGTTGTAGATTGATGCCGTATTATATATTATTATCTTATACATTCATAAATTTTCAAATTATTACTATTTTATTTTTAAACGTTTAGGGTTACTTATAAATTACTATTTAAGCTTCTATTGTAATAATATTATATGGCCAGAAGAAGGCTTTTATTGTTACAAATTTAATATAAATAAATAAATAAAAATAAATCAAATAAAATTTCGGTTTTTTGCTTATGCGCTCCAGGCTGATATATATTCTAATTCCAAAAGGGGTTTAATAAGCTTGAAGTTGATACCATTCATGAAAATTGAAAAAAAATCATTTTAATAAATATTTTAAAAATTTTTCGAGAGAGTATTTTTCAATTTTTTTTTTTTTAATTTACATATGTTTTCAAGAAATGTGGCTTCGTAAGTACTCCATGGTGGGATCAGAAGTTATGTTTAAAAACTTCATGTTTTCTTCATTTTTAGTTAGGATAGTTAAGTTTTTTAACATACTTCTGATTCCACCATGAGCTCACTTATAATAAAAAAAAACTTTTATAAATTCAGTTTTTACTCAATTTCCTAGGGCTTATAGAACTGGAATTAGAATATATTTCAGCTTAAAAACTTTAAGAGATAGAATTTTTTAAAGTAATACAAGGATTCAGGGGTTCAAGGACTATAAATAATAAAATATGCCATGTTAAAAATTAAATTTTTTGCTACTAACGAAACCAAAGTTTTAGCGACTTTTCTCAAATTTACTTTTCCAGCTTGACAACAAATTTTTCAGTATCGACAAAAAAATTGTCTAAATATTTTCATTTTTTAAGTCAAAAGTTAAACAAAAAAAATAGGTTAAAAATGTAAAAAAGTAGATTTTTTGGTTACTTCAAAAGTATAAAGTGTTAATATTTTTCTGAAATACATATATCGTTTTACAAAATTTTATTCAGAAAAAATAAATTCAAAATTTGTGTTACTAATAGGACCAGAGCCTTCCGAATAAGACTTTTATTTATAACTAGCTGACCTGGTCATTAGCTTTTAACGAAATTTACGGCCTTTAAATAAAAATCCATGGAATACCTGTCATAAAGTTTTTTACAGAATAACTTACATATGGTGTAGATATGGGCTCAATCAAAAAAGAAACGCATGTATTTAAGTTAAATTGGAAATTATATTTATTTATTACTTCATCTTAAGGCCAGCGGATAGACAATGTTTTTTGTATTAGCCTTTGAAAAAACTCAAAAATGTGCCCAAAATGTAGGTATCTTAAATGCAAGAGTACACAAAGTTGTTTATCATCAATTGATAATATAATATTATTTTTAACTTATTGTACAATGTTGCACTTTAGTAATGGATGTTGTAAATAAATGTAAATATTTTGTAAAAAAAAAACCGAAAACTCGCATTTTTGAATGCAACATTTCCTAAGTTTTTGATATTGGATCATTATTAACATAGGTTTTTTGTAAATATCTTCGGAACTACATAATCGATTTAAGAGTTTGATATCTCGTTTTGAAAAACATGAGAACGGCTTTCAAAAAAAAAAAAAAAGATAATAATAATAAATATATGTATGTATGTATGAAAATTGAATTTCGCCACGACCCTCCGCCCGCAGACCGAAAATCAAAAATCAGTTTTCACAGTGTCACCCGCCTGAATATTCTGAAGATTCCCTGATAATTTGATCAATATCGGCCTAGCCGTTTTGGAGTCCATACGTTACATACATACACACATCCTGTTTTATATATATAGATTGTTTATAACTGAAACCCAGATTTTCGTTTATAAATTAAACGGAACAAACAAAAAAACCTGATTTGAATACTCCAATATATCGTTTATTACCGTGTAATTGAATTTGTTCCAAACTTCCTCTTATAATAGATAGAGCAAAAAATCTGTAAAACAGCATTTTTAGAAATTTATAAAACTCTTTTGGTAAGTGTGCAATTTCCATTAAACAATTTTAATTTTTCTATTACTGTATCAATTTTTATAAAATTTCTAAATTTTATTTTATTAGAAAACTTTAGCTTTTGTAGACCTTTCACATCTTGGAGTTTTTGGTAAATCTTGATAAATTTAAAACATTATCATATACAAAGTATGCATTTTGTTGTTGGGTCTACAACAGCAAACCGTGATTCCGCTTTTGATAGTAAATAATTTAATAACAAAAGTTTAATTTGAACATTAACTCGGACACATGTTTACACTTCCTTTGCAAAAATACAATTTTCTAGATCATCAGCAATCTAAACATTTTTTAAAAAGAAACAATTCCCTAAACATTGATATACAATTTTTTGCACAACCCCCCACAGTGTGACAGTAAAAGTATTTTTAATCGAGCACAAGTTCGTAGATTTTTAAATGAATAATTTGTAAAGAGACATTTTAATTTATCATTCCTTACCACTCTTATAAATCTATATATGCCAGCACTAATAAAATACTCGATAATCGGTACCCACTAACATTTAATTTGATCCACCGTAAAGTTGGTTATAACGAAATCTATTCTCACTAAGTTAACATTTGAAAATAAAGTAAATAATCAGGTATCGTTTTCAAAGGGTGTGATGAATTTCATTCACTTTTGAGAGTTTTTTTTTTTTTAACCCATCTCTTAACATTTAGGTTTGCAAAGTATACCACAAAAAACCAAACAATAATGAGAAATTTAAATAAAAATATTTAAAAAAAAAATTAAAAATTAGTAAAAACCAATTTTTATATAAAACAACAAAACTGTTTCATAATCGATTTGTTTTTTAAATCGTTTTCAATCACATACCAGATTTACTAAAAACTCTTACGCACTTAGATAATTAATTTTAAATATGTCCCCATACAGCTAGACACGAAAACCCTTATTCAGGCGAGTTTTATAAGAATAATTTTACTCAGAATTTGCGACAAACAAAGATTGGAGGATTAATCTTGTATTCAAATCGGTTATCAATTATAATTATTTTTATAAATTTTCCCTTGCGAGCGAGTACTGTATATCACGTATTTTCGCACATTCTGTAATTTTACCTTTGGAGATGTTATTAAAATAACGGAATTGTGGATACGTAATCAATTATTATGTGTGCAAGTAGTACTTGCGTCGGCATTGCTTCGTTTCTTCGGTGGTGACGCATGTGCAAAACTTAATTATTGCTCAATCTCTAATTGGAAACGGTGTCAGTGGATTTATACTCCTTACAAGTGATAAGTCCGCTCTTTTAATCATACTCACACAAAAACACCTGCACACTAACACACACACACATTCGTGACTAATAATTCAAAATGAAAAACACAAGAACGTTTGTCGGTTGCATATGGAAGTAAAATTTTAACAATATCAAAATTCATTGGATTTGAATCCTAGAGATCTTCACAGTATCGTTTTATTATTAGCTGCCTTAACTTTTCCAGGTGATGGCTTTACAGTACATTTCGAGGTACTGAAGAAGACAAGGTTCTATGATTTTTGGCAACTTCGCCTTTCTTTTGATTTATGTCAGAAGAAAACATGTTAAGATTTAATATGCAAAAGTGATCTAAGCGTTCTTTTTTCTGTAGCTAATGAAGAGAAACACAATATTTAATAAAACGTTGGGAAGTTGAAGCAGCATTTGTCATCCAAACGGCATTCGTAAATACATAAATAAGCCAACAGATGTTATAATTGCTGTTTTTCGAGGTTTGCAACCACAACTTTTTTTTTAAGACAACTCCGTTATATAGAAATAGCGAAACATGCAGTCACATATCTAAAGAGGCTTGAATCTCATCCAAACCATTTGGCGCGTAACATGCTGAATGAACCTGGTTACATTCGACTAAAAAGAAGAGATACTGCTTTTCTTGGCCATACATTAGAGGGATGACCCGCAAATGATTGCAAAATCCGTGAAACAAACATTATTTTTGTCTAGCACTGGCTGGACTTAAAAAGTATATTTTTATTTTAGACTTAAGATATGAGTAATTATTGTTAGTTCAAAAATATTGAAGATACAATAAACAATTTATGAAAAAAAAACTCCGTTATTTGAGATTATAACATTCGATATCGAGTAACCAAAGAAGTTACATCTCTAGAGCTGTCATTCAGTACGTCAGTACCTATGGTATGCAGATAAAACTGTTTTAGTGCCGATAAAAATTAAAACAAGTAAGAATGCTACATATATTCGACCGTGCCGAACTTCGGTGATTTTGTTTATACAGACATGTACAGCATTATCCTTATTGTTGACTCTTTATATTGAGGACGACAGCTAGATCGTAAACTCTGACATTGTTGTAAAATATCTATTTTGCTTTTCTAAAATTAAACACCTTTTTCAAAAAATAATAAATATTTTCTCGAAAACTTTTTGTTTGTATATGAATTTGTAATTTATAATTTTGTGTCATTTTCTTTCGTTGAATAAAACAAAATTGTCGCATATAAAAATAGAAATTAGCCTAAGTTGACTACAGCCACAACAGTGGTCGTGTGTGTAGCCATGTAACTTCGCTGGCTGCAAGATAAGCGTTTACCTATAAACGTGTGTATTTTATTTTTGACAGTTTGTAATGGGATGTTGTCTATATGTCTATATGTATTTAAAAAAATATTTTACTCTATATATGTACATACATACATATATTCTTAATATTAAAAATATGTTATGTTACAGTCATGATTTTAATTTTCGTAGAAATATTGAATTTTGTTTTTAAATATTTGGAAAATTGATTGTAAAAATTTTTATCAAAATTTTTTGTAAAAATATTTTTTTGAAAACTTTTTGTAAAATTTTATTCGAAAATTTTTTTTCAAAAATTTTTCTGTAAAAATATCTTTTAGAAATTTTTTGTAAATATTTAAAAAAATTCTTAAACAAAATTTCCTCGTATTAAACTCCCCATGTGCCTTTTAACTTCTCCTGGTTACCAGTGGGCACACTGTAGGCTACCTCTATATGTATTGCTTTCTATTCAGTTCTTTAATACAAAACAAAGCAGATTATTCTTACCAACCTAAAAATACAAAACACAAAATCGACCCTCGGAGGGGGTTATTGATCCTCCAAGACTCAAATAAATAAATATATAAAAGATCTGTATGCACTCTTTGCGATCTACCTGTCGCGGCATAATATTTATATGACAAAAAAAGCAAAAGAAAATCACTAAAGCCGAAAAAACGTGAAAAAAATAGGTGAGCGTGGTTATTGGCCCCCGGAGCATCCAAAGCAGTAATCCGATGTTACTGAATTTCATTCCAAACGTTTCCGAAATTATGCCTGATGGATTGTTGTGCTTAAATTTTTTGTAACTCTTCTGGTGCCTTGGCAAATGACATTACAACCCGAACACAGACGGACAGAAGGACATCGCTTAATCAACTTCTCTATGTTTAAGGATCCAGAATATATGTATATACTTTATGGGGTCGGAAATAAATATTGCATAAATTACATACGGAATGAAAAACTCATATATATACCCATCTGTGGTGAAGGGTATAAAAATCAAAGAACATAATTAGCATTTCATAAACGGTCTAAATTCACTTAAACTAACCTCCAGGAGTTTTATATTTTTAGAAAAAAAAAACTATACAAGAGTGGTATTGCTCACAAAAGTCCTAAATCTACAAATAAAAGCATATTCACTAAAAAAGATTATAAATAGGAAAATGTATCCTACGCAACTGCCGGCAAAGACAGAGGATCACTTTTCCACAAAAAAATCTCATTTCCAAGAGAAAGTGGAGAAAAAGCAGTGAAAAACGCAATTTCCGGTTTAAAGGTACTGAAATTTCCGCATTAAAACTGGGATATTTTCAACATTGTTATATTTATACATATTATAAAAAATATTGCGTAACATTAGGCGCCAAGTGAATATTGTATTTGATTTGTATTTGTGTTCGCATCACGTAAAAACTACCGGTTGGACTTTAACAACATTTTGTGAGGTACCTTGTATCCTGATTCCAATATTGGGTACCTTTTTCCGAAAAGGTATCTTATTTCCAAGAGAAAGTGGAAAAAAAGCAGTAAAAGTACGCAGTTATATTAGCAAGGATAAGGCCCTTTATACAAATATAAAGTAAATACATAAACCATAACTAAAGCACTAACCAATATGCATAGTTTAAGGCGGCAGTTATTTTAGTAAGGATGAGAACCTTCACATAAAGTAAAGTAAAGGTCGTTGGTACTCAAAGTATAAGCAGCTTGACACATGGAGTTCTTATGTCAGTCTCAATAAATATTGGTTTTATTAAATTGCTATCTAACTGAAGCTACTAAGTAACTTACAAAGTGCCCTGTGGGTACTTCATGAAGCATTTACTTGGGTTACTCCACTTAATTTGGGTTACTCCGATGTAATGCAAAAATGAACTATGTATGTAGTCTTGTCGTGTGATATAGTAATGTTCAATGGGCCAAATTGACATCATTCATTTAGAAATTGTTTGAAATATTCATGGTTCCTTATGGATGCATGAATCTGATACATGCTTGTTTTCTCCTGATTTAAGTAGAGTATCGTAAAAAAGATGGTGAACACTAAGTTTCAAAAGTATAAAATTAATTTTTAAGTCTATTAAAGAATAACTTGCACTTTTTGTTTGCATTGCAAATAAATTCATGAGAAACTTGTTTTCGAAAATACTCATTATTAAAAAAGCCCTATTTGTATGCGTATCGGTACCAAGAAATTATTATTTTTGTTTTTATTTTAATTTACTTTTAATCAACACATTGGCACGAAATTTAAATTCATTTAAAAACGTGAATTAACTGGAATCAATGTTTTTTAGTGCTAAAATAAAAATACCTGAAATATTTCAGTTTTCAACTTTTGCCTCCTCGTCGTCTACTCCTCATCGAAGATTGTCTTATAAAGGTCACGTTGGAATTTAAATTGCGTTCTAACTATAAAACCTGAATTATACAAATACTAGAAAAGTAGTTATGTCAACAAATTTTCCTGTAAAACATTTTATTTATTTACATAAAAAATATTTTTTTATAAAAATGGGTCTTAACCTAAAAATAATTTCTATGTCAAAGATTGGAAGAATAGTTTTCAAATTTTGGGTTATGAACTTACTTACCCCGATATTGTTCCCTGCTTAATTTGGTTGAAACCCAAGGTTTGTTTTGTGTGTTTGTTCTTTTCAGATGTCAAAATTTGTTTACATTTGTTGTTTCCTTTGGAGTTTAATTTATTTATTGTTATCTAACTTTGGAAATTTGTTAAGTTTATGGACAATAAAAAACTTAAAAAATACGTTACCAGCTTCCTTAGTAAATAATATACATATGTATATAGTAAATACATTGATTTGTTTTCAGTCTAGAATGGTCTGATGCCATTTCATTTACTTATAGTTGGCCTGTTCCCGCCTTCTGTTAATAAAGTTTTATACAAAAAATTATTTATGCATTTTTATACATACGCACAACATGAATCTATCAAGAATATTAAAATTCTAGCATGACTGTTGACAACATTTACTTTGCTCGAATGCCATTTGTTCAGTTGCTTTAATGATGGAATCAATATCGTCGTCCTACTTATATCTCATTATACTTATATCTCTAGAAAACTGAAAGCTTTTACTTTTACTTGTGATCTGTGGATGTTAAATGATCGGAGTTTCTACGTTTCTCCAGGCTTGATTTTATTGTAAGATATTTTTCAATTTACTTTTCAAGAAATACAGATCGAAGGGTATATGTATACACAAATTTTTGTGTTCGTAAAAACCAATGGAGTACCTTGGAATTTTGCACTTTTGTGTTTATTGTCGCCGTGGCAATACCTGTTATGAATTCGCCTTGTTTGGAACGCTACTATTATTTAACTCGACTCCCATACAAACTTCTATTGGTAATAGAATTCTGGCACAATTTAATCTTTAATCTTATAAATCTAAATCATAATCTAGACATAATTTTGGATACTTGAGTAATGCTCTCACTACCCAGTTATTATGTGACTTAATATAGTAAAAATTGACTGATAATTTACCACAGGTGCCTTAAATATATACGAGTATATCAAAACATATAAATGAAGAACTAGTTCTTAAGTGATAGGGACCAGTCACCTTAATATGACGATAGGGTAGGATATATGAATTGTTCAGTGCACACATGGATTAACTCCACTTTTTGAAAAATTTAAATTGAAGTGTCAAAGCACTTGGTATAGTCATAACTTTTTATATTCATAATAACTTCCCTGAATAATAAAGATTAAACACCATTAAACGGCAAATTTTTGGGTTTTTGGTCATTAAATATTAAGTAATTTATTTCAGAAACCATTTTGATTAACTCCGAACCATACTTGGGACTAATTAATTAGTTTGAGTAATTAATTGACAATTTCATTAGCATTGAATTATAAATAATTCTAACAAATTTCTTTCATTACCATTGTTTTCATTAATGGTAATGGTTTTTAATTTTAGCATCACAACTTTTACAAGATCACATACTCAATTTGGAAAGATGGTTAGAAAAATGGAGAATAAAAGTGAATGAACAAAAATGTACTCACATAACTTTCATACTGCGTAGGGACTCATGCCCTCCTAATTACATACATAAATAGCCAAATGATACCGCAGCTTTCAGACGTCTAATACCTGGGTATACTTGGAAAAGCCACATAAGATACTACGTATGATTACATCTGCTCCCTGTTATATAAAAAATTCGAACATCCACAAAGACCTAAACATACCATCAGTCAAAGCAGAAAAAGCAAAACATGCAGTCACATATCTAAGGAGGCTTGAATCTCATCCAAACCCTTTGGCGCATAACATGCTGAATTAACCTGGTTACATTCGACTAAAAAGAAGAGATACTGCTTTTCTTGGCCGTACATTAGATGGATGACCCGCAAATGATTGAAAAATCCGTGAAATAAACATTATTTTTGTCTAGCCCTTGCTGGACTTAAAAAGTATATTTTTATTTTAGACTTAAGATATGAGTAATTATTGTTAGTTCAAGAATATTTAAGATACAATAAATAATAAATGTACAAAAAAAAATGTTATTATTTAAAAAAAATAAAATTATTACCATTAATCAATGATTAAATTATAAATAAATCAGCCATGTGCGAGTTAGACACACACACGTAGGGTTCTATGTACTATGTTCAGTACAACTTAAAAATTCAAGTTGTTAATTTTTTTATGTCTTATGGGGCACCCTTCTTAACGTCATATTCGCTAAAATTGCATCATTATTGGAACACCCTTTAAGTTTTAGTAATTGTTGTTATAGCGGCCATGGTAATACACTTTCTATAAAAATATCAGGAGCCTACCTGTTGCAGTTCAAAAAATAAGGTAATATTCGTGAAAAACATTTCACTAATGGACACCCTTCAATTTTTAGTAATTGTTATATTGTAAACATTTCAAGAGTCTACCTATTACGTTCTTTAAAATAAAGCAATTTACGTAAAAATCATGTCACTGTCGGAACACCCTTAAATTTTATTATTTGTTATAGCCGCCATGGCAATTCCCTTTCTATAAATATATTCAAAATAAGTCACTATACGTGGAAAACATGTCAATGTCGGAACACCCCTTAATTTTTCTTAATTGTCATATCGACCGTGGCAAAACATCTTCTGTAGAAAATTTCAACAGTCTACCTATTTTGGTTAAAAAATCAGGCCACATTCATGCAAATCACGTCACTGTCTAACAACCTTTAATTTTTACTATTTGTTATAGTGGCGATAGTAATACACCTGTAAAAAGTTCAAGATTCTACCTATTGTCGTTCAAAACTTAGGCCATATACATGCAAATCACTATGGGAACACCCTTTAATATTTAGGTTAAATTTGGTATACTTGTTTATAAAGCGAACATAGTTTTAATTACTATCTGCAGCTCAAGAAATAAAGACATAATCATAAATAACACGTCACTTTCGAAACACTCTATAAGTTTTAGTATTTGTCGCTATAGCGGCCACAGGTTTACACTTTCTCTGAAAATTTCAAGACTCTACCTATTATCGTTCAAAACTTAGGCCATATACATGCAAATCACGTCACTATCGGAACACCCTTTAATTTTTAGGTTGATTTTCTTATACTTGTTTATATAGCGAACTAAGTTTTAATTACTCTTTGTAAATTTTAAGTGTATGCCTCATACAGTTCAAGAAATAAACACATATACGTGAATAACACATTTCTATCGGAACACCTTATAAGTTTTAGTATTTGTTGCTATAGCGGCAACAATTATACATCTTCTGTGAAAATTTCAAGTCTACCTATTATGGTACCAGAGATAAAAGGCGCTGACAGACGGACGGACAGACATTGTAGCGAACACAATAGGGTTACGTTTTTACCCTTTCGGTACGGAACCCTAAAAAGCATTATTATTATTGGCCACATCTGCAATCAACCTTTTTGTAGTGATTTTTTAAAGAAATCCTACCTCCTTTCCTTGCTCTCCTATAAAAACACACAAAAATAAGAAAAATGTAGCAAAAATTCCTGAAAATTAAATTTTTAAGATTGATTTTTAACCCATTGGAGATTGTATAATACAGATTTTTAAAAATAGAGTGAATGCAATAGTATTAACTCAGTAGAATGAATAAAGAATTAAAGATTTAGAAAAAGCATAACCTTCCATGAAATTGATACTTTATTCGTAGTCATTTAAACCCACTGCAGTCATAAATTTGTATTTAATAAAAACAATGATTTTTGCATCAATTATAATTAGTAATTATACAATTACATTACATTGGTAAAAACAATTGGAATTAAAAGTAAATCAGTGGCATTAAATGGTAGTTAACATTTTTTTCATTGTATATATTTGAAATAATTCCACTGAAAATTCAATGCCAATGAAAAAATCCCAAGTATGCTCCATACTCTAATGTACATCGTTTCAGTAACGATGTAAGTATCTGTAAACAGATAAGAAGAAGGTATCAAGGTTGATAGAAGACAATGTTACGCCATGCCCATGTTTTCCCGTTAGATGAAATTGTTCGGCCATTGTAAGGTTGCCAAGTCTGTAATCAACCAATACGTACAATTAAATCAAAGTACATAAATGGCAAAAATTGGCAAGATGAGTGAGACTAATAACAATATGAGTGAGAAAAACAATGATGATTCTTCAATACGATTTATCAACAGAAAGTCTGGTTCAAGAAGACTTTTATTGTTCTCAAACAAACTCATGATGAACAAACTCATTGATTGGTTTGGCATACAAGCAAAACAGAAACATTAAAACCGTCTTAAGTTTATTGAAACTTCAAAGTACGAAAATCAGAGTTGAAAAAAATTTAACATTACTGAAGATTATTTTTTTGCTATTCTTTCTTATTCATTTTATATACCGTTAGATGAAAGCTATATCTGTATTTATGCATTGTACATTATATATTTGAATTTATATTACAAGAGAAATTTTAAAAAAGGAATATATGTACATTACTTGATTGCATTTCTCAACTTTTTGTTTTATGGAGTTAATCGATGTAAGTATGCACTAAGCACCTCATATACTTTACATATAACCCTAATGTCCATATTCGATATCAGCTACTATTATACCAGCCTAGCTCTATTTTTATAAGCAGTTCAGTTTTTGGGGTGGCCCGAGATAGCTTACGACAGTATGGATAATCAGTGGCTTTACTGATAATATTCTATCTGAATCAAACCACACTGAGCCCAATCTGGAAATTTCGTTGTCCTTAGCATTGCAATGACACGGAACCCAACATAATCTAACTCTATATCTGTCGGTGAACACATCGAAAATCTAACCTCTGCCTAAACCCTACCAAAATCAAGATCAGTGATCATTACGCCTGTTAGCCCAGGTGTTAATAAAAGCATACATACATACAAACTTACAGATTTAATAAATGTAAAAGTTAATCATAAAAAATAGTTTGATTTTCATTTTCCGCGCTTATTCATTTAAATAAACTAAAATCGGTTTTTTTAAAAATATTATATTTTAAGAATTGATCTTAATGAAGTTTGTTCTGCGCCATTTTTAACTTTTATTACATGTTTTTGTTTTCCCTTAGGGTTCACTGTTACCGCATAAAGCAATTGTTATGATAGCAACTGTCAAATCTCTATGTGGAGAAAGAGGTTTCGTAAGAAATGAAATTGATTGTACGGTTTTTGTTGTTGTTGTCTTGATTGATTCTGTGTTAAATTTTTATTCACAAAAAGCTGATTTTCTGACATTCACTGTTCGCATGCTGCATGTGTTAGGAGAGACAACAAAAACAAAAGATTAAATATTCAAAGAATTTGGAGTCTGGCCATAAAATTAGAAAGGGTAATAAACCGCAAACTAAGCAAATTTCTATGAAATTTTAAAATTATTTTGTTGCTAAGGAGCAGCAGACTGTATAAACCTTTCTCATAACCTGTTCATCATTTTTTGCTAATTGTAGGTTTTATCGATTGATCACACAAAAACTTTTTTGCCAATTCAAGATTTTTTGTTCCTTTTTTTTTTGCCTATGTAAATGTTAGAATATTTGGCTAAAAGCAAAAGTGTTTTGTTTGTGCAACCATTGTTACCAGATAAAATTATTCTGGAAATGTCCTATAGAAATCGACAAAAGAGAAACCGCATCTTTTAATATACTCTTTATCAGCTGATGAGAACCACTTGAATTCCTTCTCTGTCAAAAACTTAAGGAGCATCTTCCTAACAGGGTGTCCACACCTGATGAATATATGTACATATATCGTGATGAAATTCAAATATACATATATCATGATGAAAATTTATTTTGTGTAGAACTTATTTATTAATGTTATATCAGCGTTATAATATGATCATCACAGCTCATGCACAGTTTGATACCATATATCAAACGACATTTCAGTTGTAATTTTTTATTCGCCGCACATACGGTATTTTGGCAATCTAGCCGGACATTACTTTTTATAGCTTATATTGGCTCTTAAAGTTTATTGAGTGTCTCTGGATTAATGAAACTTGGCAGAAAAATCTCTTGTGGTCATAGGCTGTTAAAACTATAAAATAAGAAAATTCGGACAGAGGAGAAAAAAGTTCCCCTTAGAAGAACTAATCCTACCTCTGAAAAATTCATTTTTTTAATTTTGCCCATACTTTGTTTAGCAAATGCAACTTTTATACTCAGCAAATGTTCAAAAACCTAAACATGGACCTGAACATGCTAAAATGCCACTTTTCATTTTTGTAATTTATTACTTTATAGTATTTTATTTATCTGAAAATAAGTAAATTATTCATAACTAGCGTCCTTATTTTGCTTTGAAATTAATCCACCTTAAAGCAATCCATGCGATGCAATGAGTTGTACAACCTATTTTAGGAATCGTAGGTTGTACGCGAGATGTACACAAATTGTAAAGTCTGTGGGCTGATCGTAATCAAGTTGTATGTCGGTTGTACGAAAGATCACATATTTGTGTTTAGTAATGTTTTGACCACCTTGCAGTTAACATTGAATGTTAAGCAATATTTGCGGACGATGTCAATTTTAGCATATTAACCGCCATCTTACTTTGAGAAAGCTGGATTGTTAAATGAAGTTGTACATTAAATGGCACACTAAATTGTATCGTTTGTGAAGCGCTTACAACTGATTCCTAGAATTGGTTCTACAACTCATCGCATCGTCTATGGCTTGCTTAAGACTCTTAATTTTTTATCTATTGTGTATGTAATTACTTTATTTAAAGGTACCCATCCCTGGGTAATTACTCAGAAAAATTTTTATGAAGATCCAAAATTATTGTAGAGTACTGTAAATAATATTTTAAAGTTGCTGCCAAGTTTGCAGTACCATTAAATCGGTAATATTGCGTACTTTCACTACTTTTTTTCTCTCTTTCTTTGTAATGAGATATTTTTACGGGGAAAAAATATCCTATATTTGAATCACGATACTAAGGTACCTCACCATCAAATTTTATTAAAATTCATCCAGTAGTTTTTACGTGATGAAAACACAAACAGACAGACCGGCAGAAAATCGCAGTTTTATTATATGTATGTATAAATAAAAACTTATTTATATTAGTACCAGTAAATTTTATTTAAAACAATAACAATTTTATGACCGACAAAAAGGTTTCTTACTCGTATCTACCTATGCAAGATGAGCAAAAACAGAAGAAAAGGTGAAATTTGTAAAAAACGCAAAACATTTTTTTCTATACTCTAAAAGTAGAGGTCGCAAATTTTATAGTGGAATATAACATTTTTAGGATCGCGATGGCCCTCACTCTTAAAAAGCATTTCACTGTTTTGTCAAAAAAGTGAACAAAAAAAAATTTTTTTTAATTACGAACGAAATTTTTTATCATAAAAATGTACGACAAATCTCAAGCAAAAGCCTTGAAAATTCACTATAAGATAAAAAATTTTGTGATCTATCGAGCTGCGTACTTTAATTATTTATATTTCTTAATGCTAATGTCCGGCTAGATTGGCAAAATAGGCACTGTGGCACATATTTTGAGAAGCGGCCAAAAAAAAATTGTTTTATGGTTACCAATTTCAAAGCTATATTACTCATTTGAAAGTAAATACCAGAGTACCCATGGAGCCAAAATATTACTGGTCTTTTTCAATATTATCACAGTGAACAGGGTGGTCCAAATTGGACTTTCTCTGCATTTTGTAAAAATTAACAAATGCTTAGATATATTTAATTTTTAAATGCCTATAAATTGTTTGTTTTAAAAGACTTTGTTACAAAATAAATTTTGCATAATTATATAACTTATAAACTACTAGCAGTTTCTGTATTACAGGCGAGCGGCTCGTCTAAAAAATTTGTATAGGAATCACTAAAAAAAATTAAGTGCTTTTCATACAAATTTTCTAAACGAGCTGCTCGCCTGTAATACAGAAACCGCACATAAGTCTTTGTGTTTTTCAGAAATGTTTAAACTTTTTTTTAAAAAAAGGTCTGTATTGCGCTTTAAAATCTCCGACTTAAGAGACCATAACTCCTTGAGATCAAACCAGGTCAAAAAAGTCATTCTCCAGTTTGTAGTCCGACCCCTCCCATAAACTCCTATACCCTATTATATATGCGCACAATATATAATGGAGTATAATACACAAGTTTTATAAAACCAATTATTTTCTGCACAGCTTTGCTACATTGCTTTTTGAAGAATTTCGATGTATTTTTAAATCAAAAACAATTAATTCACTACACAGAAAAAAAAATAATACTTATATCCCATGAATTTTTCTATGAATATTATGAACGAAAATGACATTTTTCCCAAACTTTTTTTAGTTTATGAACATCGGAGTAAAAAATATGACTTTTTCATAACGTGTCTGTTTAAAATATTTTCCTAACTTATATAAAAATTAGGAAAATATTTATAAACAATAAGCAACATAATTCTTCAAATTTTAAGATAAAAATTTCACAGATTATCTTAATCCTTAAATGCATTCAACACCCTGAATGGAAACTAACTTACTATAATGTAAAAATCGTTGCTTATCACGAATCGGGCATTCATTTTTCCGGAAAATGTATAGTTTTCCTGGAAATTTGGAAAAACACAATTTTCCGTTGTGTACCATATATGGTACACTATGCATTTGTAATAAAAAATATATTTTTTTTTAAATTATTTTTAAGAAATCAATTTAATAATATATTAACAAAAAAAGTAAGTGAAAGTATATAAAAATATTTTTTTTTGTATTTTAAATTTATTTAGAGTGATAGTCGACAAAACAATTACGTTTTTTATTCAAACAGAGGTGAACATTACATTTGCGTAATTGATGCTCTCCTCAACTATTTTCTCCATTAGCTCATCAGTAAAAAAATATTTGAAACATGCGTAAGGAGTTGCTAAATTATCACGAGTCTCTGGATCCAAGCTAAAGCCTCCAAGAAAAGTAATTTGTTCTTCAGATAATTGCAGGTTTCCTTTTTTCCAACGAACTCTTTCAAAAGAGTCTGAAGTCAAGTCAAGTCAACAATAGTGTCCTTATACTTCATACATTCTTCGCGTGCTTGGCTAAACTTATCATTTTGATTAATTAAAGATTTGTCAGCTGAATTTTGATTATTGTTGTTATCTGTAGTCATTTTAATTTTTTTTTTCGTGGTAAACTAGAAGGGCTCTGCTCAACTACAGATAAGTCTACCGATACTGCCGAACCAATATCAAGAACAGAAATTCCGGAAGCCTGAACTAAAGATAGATCCAGCTCTTCTGTATTTAATATTACACATTCTTCTAATATGGCATAATTAGTTTCGGATCGATTTCTCATACGTTTTGGTATTTGAGTTTCGTCATTAAATTCATCTGGTTCATAAGTCCCTTCTTCGTTTTCATCCTCAGAGCAATCACCATTGTTAGGTATCCCCATCACTTCATTGTCATCGAAATCGTAAAACATTTCCGCCACTTCATCAGCGTTGTACTTTTTCCCATCTATAATAATGCTAACAAATTAATAAAAATTAGGAAAATATTTATAAACAATAAGCAACATTATTCTTCTTCATCTTAAAATTTCATGTAAACTGCCTTTGGGTTAAGTGTGACTTGAAGTGTGCTTCAGAATTCCTCTTAGAACAAGGAATCCTTACATGTTTATGTATTTTTGAAATGAAAAACTAACCAAATAGTATTTGCACTTCATAAAAAATGTTTTCTTTAAAATGGGTTTCTTACCTTTTTTGCATAATGGCATAATGTCCAGACAGATCGGTGGGGATATCGATAATATTTTTATATTTATTACTCTAATATGAGTCAATGTAGTTTTTATTGGCAGGGTACGTCAAAAGAAATAGGATCCAACATTCAAGAAGACGATTCATAAAAAGTTTTTGTCTTGTATTGAAAACGCCGAAATACTCCAAAAAGCAATGTAGCAAAGCTGTGCAGAAAATTGGTTTTGGTTTTGTAAAACTTGGGTATTCATGAATTTGTGCAGAAAATATCGGACCTTGGGTCAGAAAAATTGTTCTGGTGACCACGGTCGCAACCCGGCGCATATATATTGGGTTATAGGAGTGTAGGAGAAGTGCTGACTATAAACTGATGAAAGTTTTTTTTACCTGGTTTGACCTCAAAGGGTTATGCTATATTAAGTCGAATATTTCAAAGCAATATGGACCTTTTTATAAAAAAATGGTTAAATTTCTGAAAAACACAGACTTAATTTGTGAAAAAAAGTTATAGGTATTTAAAAATTAAAATTTTCTAAAATATTTTTAATTTTAGCAAAATACAAAGAAAGTCCTTTTTGGATCACCCTGTTCTCCGTGATATTGTTGAAATACAGCAGTAATATTTTGGTCGATATAATATTTTGATCGAGGTACTCTGGCATTTACTTTCAAATGAGTAATATAACTTTGAAATCGCTAACCATAAAAAATGATTTTGGCCCCCTTCTCAAAATATGTACCAGAGTGCGGGGACTAAAATTTGTAATTTTCTAACAAAATTTAAGTTAAAAACTTATTGATAAGTGTTAGTTATAAGTGTAATTGAATATTTTAGAACTAAAAGACCTTTTGTAACTCGTTTTATCACTTCACTTTTATAATAAAATGCAAATAAAAATTAAAATGTATTTTAAACCCTCCATAACTTTCTTTCTGATCGGTGAATTAAAATTAAAGACCAAAGTCTCATCTAGAAAACAGAAAAAACGCGTATAAAAATTTCAATCATTCCAATCAAAAGTTATGGATTTCTTACCGCCCTCTCGTGAAATGGCCCACTGTGCGCCTGTAAAAAGAACCAATTAATATTTGTGAATTTTAATAATACTTAAAAAAATATACACAGGTAGGTAAATGTTAAAAAGTATTTCGTGGTTTTCGAGCCGGCTTGGGTCACTTTAAATTTTCTGCAAGACTTGATGCATTTTTCGAAAGAGTGTTGAACAGTTTAATTTATATTTTGAATGTATTCATTTTTAGCTTAAGTTATATGTATGTATGTATGTATGTATGTATGTATGTATGTATGTATGTATGTATGTATGTATGTATGTATGTATGTATGTATGTATATGATGAGGTGGGACGTACAGGATGTTTTTAAAGTCATTGCCCTTTACAGACAATTTCCTTGTCTTTTGGATTTTAAAAGCCTAGACTATAAAAAGGTGCACTTAAAGAAAAACGCTTGGACTAAAATAAAAATTAAGGAGAGATAAAAAAAAATAAAAATCTAATAGCGTTTTCTTTTCTGACATAAATGTTACACATTTTCTACCCTTTGCACTTTTTTCTATTCGGAAAAAAAATTTAATAGTTTAGAAAACGCAATTTTCTTTTCTAAAAATGTCGCACTACAAAGTGTAAAATGTGTAATGATTTTAACACTCTCTTTGTTTTAAGGGTGATATACTACACTTTTTACCAAATGATATTTTGTTTAATTTTTTTCTTGTGTTTTACAGAAAATTATTTTAATGGACGCCAAAACTGAAATTCTTCTAACTTATTTATTGGAATCATCCTCTTCCTCCGATGATGATGTGCTAGATGTACAAGTGTGCGGGGGAGAAAACGTTAGAGTTCTGCTTGTTAGTTCATGAAAGAACCCAGAGTAGCGCTGGGTAATACGAGCTAAGGTCCTACAATGGGTGGACCTGAAAAGGTGGAGTGAGACCACTACGCAATAGATGTACTCTAAGCTGGATGACTGCATTGGTGACAGGTCATGGAAACTTCAAGTATCATCTAGCCAAGATGAAAATCGAAGAAGATGATACTTGCAGACTGTGCCGGGAGGAGGCTGAGACGGTAGCGCACATTATGTATGAATGTCCGGCACTGGCTAGCATAAGATTTAGGACCACTGGTAGAAGCTTGTTAAATGTGGATGCTATAAGAGATCTAAGCCTTGAACATATGCTAGCAATTACCAGAGACTGCCTGATGAGAAAGAAGCATTGCATTTTTTGATGTAATGAAATCGGTTATTAATTGCAAACTTGCATTGCAATTAGCGAGTTCGTAACTCAGTTCACTATATAACACACTTCTTCACTTCTCTATATGCTATATTCACAAATTGTTTTATTTTTATTGTTGTAACTAAATCTCATAATAACGCACGTGCCTAAAATTATGCTATATCTTTTTGTAATTTTTTAAAATTAAAATTGCATGCATTTGGAGATAAATCTTATAATTTTATAAACGATTATTAATTATTTAAATTTTTTTGTTTTTAATTGATAGTATGGAGTCTTACCTTTCATTTTATTATAGCGAGAACACCTAGCACCACCGAGCAACCTTTTTTTTTCTTCCAAAGAAGTGTGTAATCACGGCACATTATAGAACAAATTTTATTCTATCATATCTTTTAAACCATATGAGCGAACTTTATATACATATTTGGATATATTTGAAAAAAATAACTTTTTATATCAGAGCAATAAAGTTATCTTACGCACAAACACTATAGAAGTGCGTGAACAGTTTTCAATATTTTGAACCAAAATTTACATGTGACTTTAATTTATTATTTCAAAGACAAATAAGCGTTTTTTTTTTGGGATACAATTTATAGATTCTTCATACTGAATCAATTTTCTACAAAACTGCATCATTACATTTTTAAATTTTATGTGTCGAAAAAATTCCTTATTGCACAAAAAATCCCACTGTGCAGTGCAGGGTAGGGTTTTATCACCACTACTATGGTTGCTGGTGGTGAAATGCACAGGGGAGGAAAATAGTGGCCTACGCAGACGACGTGGTGATACTGGTAAAGGGAAATTTCTCTTCCCAACAGTGAAGTCAAGCAAGCTGCTCTTGAAGAACTCTCTTCCTAGGCCTCAAGCAAGGTATTGGGGGATAACGGGGAAAAACTGAGTTAGTTCGTTTCACCAGGATATACAAGGTGGTACTTCCGGGTTTAGACAGGAAAGTTCTAAGAGTCGTGATAGGTGTGATCATTGGTCACTGCGCCACTAAGGCAAGAATTAGTAAATGGGTCACCGGTACATCGGACTTTTGTTGGATGTGCAAAGACGAGGAGGAGTTGGAAACTTTGGAGCACATCTTGTGTCACTACCCGGTATTACAAAGCCGCAGACTTAGATGGCTAGGTGGGAGATTCCTCGATGGGCTTTTGGACATCTTGCAGTGTAAAATCGAGGATGTCGTCGGCTTCATCAAGGAAATCGGGTGGGTGAGCGATAGGTAGCAGGACGCCTAATAGGTCTTCCTTTCTTCTTTTGTTTTTCTTAGTTTTAGTTAGCTGAAGGGAATCACAATGGACCCTCCTGGTCTCCGAGTGGATGTGCCATTTCTGACACAACCCTTCCTAACCTAAACTAATGCTTTTTAATTAAATTTTTGTTTTTAAATTACAACATTATATGACGAGTTGTGAGGGCTCTATAATAGTCAATAGTTTTTCAAAAATCCTTTTTACAATTTTTTATTCATTTTTTTTTAGAATTAGGGCCTGGTTTTATAAAATATAAAAAGAGCTTTACATTTTTTAATTTATTTTTGGTTTCTACACACAAAATATTTTTACAATAACTGATTGAAGTTTATCAAAAAAGTATTTCGTAAAATTATTTCTAATTAAATAAACATTAATAAATCAGTGAAGTGCGATTTAGTCTCACACACGTAGGGTTCCGTACTACGTTTAGTACGCCTTTAAAAACTCAAGTTGTTAATTTTTTCATGTCTTATGGGGCAATCTTCATTTTTAAAATCAAAGTCATATTCGCGAAAATTGCATCGCTATTGGAACACCCTGAAAATTTTAGGAATTGTTGTTATAACGGCCATGATAATACACTTTCTATAAAAATATCAGACCTACCTATTGCGGTTCAAAAAATAAGGTAATATACGTTAAAAAAAAGATGTCACTGATGGATCACCCTTTCGTAATTAGTAATTGTTACAGCTGCCGAAGTACAACATTTACTGTAAACAATTCAAGAGTCTACCTATTACGGTTCAAAAAATAAGGCTATTTAAGTACCCATTAATTTTGTTATTTGTTATAACGGCCTTGGAAATTCTTTTTCTATGAATATATCAAGAGTTTATCTATTACGATTAAAAAAATAAGTCATTATACGTGAAAAACATTTCATTGTCGGAACACCCTTTAGTAATTGTCATATCGGCCGTGGTATTATATCTCCTGTACAAAATTTTAAGAGTCTACCTATTACGGTTCAAGAAATAAGGAGTTATACATGAGAATCACGTCACTGTCGGAACACCCCTTAATTTTTATTATTTGTTATAGTTTCCATAATAATAAACCTCCCGTAAAAACTTCAAGAGTCTACTTATTATCGTTCAAAATTTAGGCCATATACACGCAAAGCACGTCACTCTCGGAACACCCTTTCATTTTATATACTTGTTTAGTAAGCGAACATAGAGTTAATTGCTGTCTGCGAATTTTAACTGGTTGCCTCCTATACCTCAAGAAATAAAGACATAAAGGCAAATAACACCTCTCTATCGGAACACCCTATAAGTTTTAATATTTGTTGCTATAGCGGCCACAGTTATACACATTCTGTGAAAATTTCAAGAGTCTACCTATTATGGTTCAAAACTTAGGCCTTATACATGCAAATCACGCCACTATCGGAACACCCTTTAATTTTTAGGTTTATTTTTTTAGACTTGTTTATATTGTAGTGATGGTGTTTTTATGAAATACTTGTTTTGTATTACATACAATGAAATTTATAATCCAGCTTAAGTTCGTTTTTATTCTCTCTAAGAAAGAATTACTCAAATTACAAATTAGGTGATAATATTAAAGAAAAATTGTTTTGTAATAATTTTAATTATTATCAGTTTTGTGTATTGATTTTTAAGTTAGTTGAAAAATTGAATTCAAATAAAATAAATAAAATTTAAAAACAAATAATTTTTTAAATAATATCTGCATATCTATATTGGCGATCCTGCCAGGAGCTATTTTGCATTGATATGAAGCCTTGTTTTTATTTAGAACTTGGATAATTTTTGTTGCTGTTTTGTAAATTATTTGTTTGGAATATCAAATACATTTTTTTTCACCTGGATAATTTGATACATGTAAATTTAATACATGTGAATGGATATTGGATAAATGTGAATGGAAATTTGAATAAGCGATATAACGAACCTAAAATATTATTAAAGAAAAGCAAGATTCAAATGTGAATTTTCAACTTGGATAACATTTGTAAATCAAGATCAAAGCCGAAAGTAAATCAAGTCCTCGGAAATCTTCAGGATAAATAACGATAAGTTATTGTTAGAGTAATTATTTATTATAATAGTTATAATACATTTGTAACACATTTTTGTTGTTGTTGTTTGTTTGTTTGTTTGGTTTTGTAAACATCACTACATTTGTCCAATATGATTCGCTCAGCGGTTCACTCTCCCATTCTTAGAAATAAATTACTTGAACGACATTCTCTGAGTGAACAAAAGTGAACGGTGATCGTAAACCTTCGGGATTTTACAGATCCTTGATACTTTTATCGGGCCGTAATATTAATTCTGATCTTGTTAAGAGTTTGTGGTTAAGAAAGTTACCAAAAACTCTTAATATTGCTTTAGTGGGTTCCAATGTTGCTAATAATGGTGATATGCTAAAATTAGCCGATAACATTTGGGAACTTACAAATAAGTCTGAATTGTGTACCCTTGAATCAAAAGATTTTGGTCAAAATAATTGCAGGTTGGATCTAGCTGTTGATAATTTAACTAAAATAAATTCGGCAATGCTTGATAAATTTAACCAACTGTGTTTGGAAATTAATGAAATAAAACGATATTTTCAGTCTTAACGTTCAACAACTCCGTTTAGAAACAGAAGTACTTCTAAAAGTCGGTCTACAAACCGTAAATGGGTTTGTCGCTATCACTAGCGCTTCGGAAATAAAGCTAAAAAATGTGAGCAGCCATGCTCGTTTGAGTCTTCGCATCAGGAAAACTGAATTGGCCTCTTATTGCGACGACTGATAACAGGTATAATAATACAATACGTCGTCTTTTTGTACGTGATATAGAAAATAATTTAAAATTTTTAATAGATAGTGGCGCTGAAATTTCGGTATTACCTTTGTCTAAATTTAAAAACTTTAAACGATCGTCGGACATAATTTTAACCGCTGCAAATGGTAGTAGTATAAAAACATATGGTAGAAAATTGATAAAAGTAAATTTAGGGTTGAGAAGAGAATTTCCTTTTCTATTTATCTGGCCTGTCACAGAATTTTTTCGGAATGGTTTTGATTACGAATTTTCAATTCGATCGAATTTGTTTTGCCTTCTTCAGACTTTGATTGATTTGCTCCATTCCGATAAATTCTAGTTTTGTGAGTTTTAAGTTAAATGTGGCAATATTGCTCACACATTAAAGAAGAAAATAAAAAATAGAACAGACAAATTTTTATATTAAATTAAAAAAATTGAGAAATCTTATTTTTGCATTAATCAGACATACTCGATATAAATGTAATTACATATGCGTTTTAAGGTTTATAAGTTATTATAGACTAAGCAATGAAGCGTTTGTAATGGTTTTAAATAAACTGAGTCCTCATCTTAAAAATTCTTCAATTCCACCAATTATACAAGTGACGACCACTTGTATAATTGGTCGTTACTGTCGCGGTTTTTGGCAACAGGCTCGTTTCAAGGTGTTATAGGTAAGTATTGTGTACATTTGTCACAAGACCATAAATGATTAAATATATTTATTAAATATGTTACTTTCAGATAAGGACAATGATATTAATTTGGGGAGGAGTACGGTTTCAACGTTGATATGGAAATAATAAATGCGGCGGAGAATGTCTTATGCCCACACTGGATAAAGCTGCAGATGACAGATGGCTGAAGAAATAGAAAATTCAAAGGCTCATTTTTTCAGAAATTTCATGTCAAGTTCTGTAAGCTATCTGAAGATGAATCTCTTTGGCATATGAGCAGATCACAGAACACTATTCTTGACAACTATTCAAATGGCAATAAAAATCTTGGCTATTGATTCTGGCCATAGCCAGAATCACCCAATAACCATAGTTTAGAACCATATTTCTTTACCATATTGCTTCAATTATATCAAAATAAAATAAAAATTTAGCTAACAGCTTAACAAATTATTTTCTTTATTGAAACAAGAAAGTTTTAAATTTGTTTTTGTACTATCACATACAAAAAATACGAATTCGATAATGAAATTAAAAGTGGTTTCAATTCGAGGAAATTTGTCGATTTTGATTTTCAGAAGAAGCTTTTTCGGAATTGAAAAAACTTTCGATCGAAATGAATTTCTGTGACAGGCCTGTATAATTGCAAATATTTCAAAACCAATAATTGGAGCAGATTTTCTCTCAAAATTTGGATTGCTTATAGATCTTAAGAATAAAAAACTAATCGACCCATTAACAAATATAGCAATTGAAGCACTCGAAGTACCATTTCACTTCCAAAATTAGTTAGTGTTGATAACAAGTATATAAATCTAAATAAAAAAGTCAAGCATAATACGGTTCATAGAATTGAAACTTCTGGTCTGCTTCCTTTTTCAAAACCACGACGGTTAGATGCAACTAAATACAAAATCACTAAGACCGAATTTGATTTCTTAATTTCTTCTGGGATTTGTCGTCCATCTAAATCGCAGGCATCATCTCCCTTACATCGAGTTCCAAAAAAAGAACCAGATGATTGGCGTCCTTGTGGCGATTATCGCAGGTTCAATTATGTCACCATACCTGATTGATATCCAATTCCTCATATTCATGACTTTGGTATGGATTTAAGAGATAAAAATGTATTTCCTAAGATAGATTTGGTACGTGCATATCATCAAATTCCACTCGCAGAATGCGATATTTATAAAACTGCTATAACAACACCCTTCGGTCTTTTTGAATTTATTAGGATGCCTTTCGGATTAAGAAACGCTGCACAGACATTTCAAAGATTTATTAATGAAGTGTTTCAAGGGTTAGATTTTGTTTTTGTTTACTTAGATGATGTACTAGTGACCAGTAAAGATGACGAGGAACATTTATACATCTCCGCTTAGTTTTTGAACGTTTAGATAATTACGGGTAAAACGTCAAGGTATGTAAATGCGTATTTGGGGTGTCAAATATTGATTTTTTGTGCTACAACATTTCACATGATGGAATAAAGCCATCTGATGAAAAAGTTGAAGTGATTCGGAAATACGGTAAACCAAAAAACAGTTACAAAAATTTGTGGGAATGGTAGATTACTATCATAGATACATTCCAAAAATAGCAGAATTATTAAGTCCTTTACACAAAATTTTGAACGAAGCATTAAAAATAAGAGATAAATTCCTTATTTGGTCAGAAGAAGCTAATATCTCATTTTCAAAGGTTAAGGAGAGTTTTGCACTTAATGTTTTTTTAAACCATTTTAATCCGGATGCAGCATTATCATTAACGGTAGATGCTTCAAATATAGCTATTGGAGGTGTTTTACAACAACAACTAGGTAATCGAGTTGAAGCGTTAGCATTTTATTCGAGGAAATTGACTCTTTCGGAAATGAACTACAGTTCATCTGATAAAGAACTGTTAGCCATTTTCTCGAATATAAAACATTTTAAGCATTTTATTGAAGGGAGATCGTTTGTTGTTTACACAGATCATAAACCACTTACACAAGTTTTAAATTCTCGTGCAGAACGTAGTCCAAGACAAACACGTCAGCTTGAATTTATTGCATAATTTACGAATGACATAAGATACATTAAGGGAGATTCAAATATTGTTGCAGATACACTCACTAGAACACCTGAGATAGATTCTATTGCAATTGACACACTAGATATAATTCAGTTGTGTGATGAACAGAGTATAGAATTGTTTTTACGGAAACTTCTTGAAAATGAACACTGTTCATAAAATCTCAAATAAATAACTGTTCCTACGCATAATGTCTCTGTGTGGTGCGAAGATTCAAATGGCAAAATTCGACCTTAAATACCATAAAATCTGAGAAAATATATATTTAAATATATTTAGCTTAAGACCCCAGTAGTCATAGCTTTCTCTTAGTTATCTTAAAATTATTTTATAACTTTATGATAGCAAATAAATAAATAAATAAATAAATATATTTAATAAATTACACAATATCTCTCATCCAGGAACTAGAGCGTCGAGACATTTAATAGGTTCTCGTTATTTTTGGCCGCCAATTAATAAGAATATACATTGTCAAAAGGCTAAAATTTTTAAACACACAAAGTCTGAAGTTATAAAAATTAAAATTCCCAAAGGAAGATTCGAACATATACATATTGATATTGTGGGTCCGTTGCCTGTCTCAAATGGATATTGATATATTTTAACAGCGATAGATAGAACTACTCGTAGGTCTGAAGCATACCCTCTTAAAGATATAACTGCGAAGTCTGTTTGTAAAGCTTTGTTGAAGGAATTTATATCAAGATTTGGCGTTCCTCTTCATATTACCAGTGATAGAGGGGCACAATTCACTTCTTTTATTTTTAAAGAACTTTCAAAGTTTTTGGGTATTGACAAGGTTGTTACAACTGCATCCTCAATCCTCATCCTCAATCAAATGGTTTAGTTGAACGTTTCCATCGTCAAATGAAAGCATCAATTATTGCCCGTGGAAATGAATCTAATTGGTCTGAGGAACTTCCTTTTGTTTTATTGGGACTACGCTCAGTATTTAAAGATGATATTAATACGTCCCCTGTGGACATGGTTTATGGTCAATGTTTACGATTGCCTGGTGAAATGTTGGTTGCCTCTGACAAAGGTTTTGAAAGTTTGGCAATTTTCTATCTAATATTATACATCATAAAAATGCTATTAAGATGTTCATTCCAAAACATCTCGAAGATTGCCGATATGTTTTTGTGCGTAATGATTTAAATAAGTCAGTTTTTGTTGGCAATATATTGGACCATTTCAAGTTTTGGTAAAAAAACCAAAATATTTTAAACTCCAAATGGGTGATAAAATTAAGAATGTTTCAATTGATAGAATTAAACCCGCTTTTATGGAGGATAAGCCAATAACTTTTAAGATAAAAAGAGAGTCACTTTTAGTTTACCAAGTGAACGAAAACTTTTGAAAGGGGGTGTAATGTTATGATGGTGTTTTTATAAAATACTTGTTTTGTAATACTTGTTGTATAAATAAAATTTTAATCAATTTATACATTTTAATTATTATCATTTTTGTGTATTGATTTTTAAGTTAGTTGAAAAATTGAATTCAAATAAAATAAATAAAATTTAAAAACAAATATTTTTTTAAATAATATCTGCATATCTATAATATAGCGAAGTAAATCTTATACATGCAAATCACACCACTATCGGAACACCCTTTAATTTTTAGGTTTATTTTTTGATACTTCTTTATATAGCGAACTAAGTTTTAATTACTGTTTTTAAATCTTGAGTTTATGCCTCCTACAGTTCAAGAAATAAACACATATTCGTGAATAACACCTCTCTATCGGAATACCCTATAAGTTTTAGTATTTATTGCTATAGCGACAACAGCTATACATCATCTGTGAAAATTTCAAGTGTCTACCTGACAGACATTGTAGCGAAAACAAGAGGGTTTCGTTTTTACCCTTTGGGTACGGAACCCTAAAAATGAAGAGAAAACAATATTTAACTGATTTTAACGTTTAATTTTAAACCGATTTACGCTGCAATTAACTTTTTCGCTTATTTTCTTTATTACTTGAAATATATCTAACTGAAATAAATTTGGCAAAACGAAAGAAATTTCGTTGATTTTAATAGTATTCGTTGTTACATTTATTAGACTGGCATTTAAAAAAACAAACGCAAAATCAGTGATTCAAACGGAACGTGTAGTTTACTTTTTTTTGCAAGTTTAAATTAAAGAAAAAACATTTATTTTACGGATTTTATTCGGTTGGTTGTTTAACAAAAAAAAAATTATTCTGGTTTAACTGAATTTTGAATTATAATATTTTTTTAGTTGATTTAACGCACATCATTTTTTTAGTGTATGAAAAGCTTTCTATACTTCAGAATGAAAAAAACGAAAATTTTCAAATGTTTTATAAATACCAAATTTAAAGCTTTATCGTTTGAAAACGAAACCTACATGTGACAAGGTTTTGTTTTATAAAAACAGGCCCTTAAGATATGAGTAATTATTGTTAGTTCAAATATATTGAAGATACAACAAATAAAATATGAATAAAAAAAATTTTTCGATTCTCAACTTAATATTGAAATCAAGTTAAAACTTTATAAAGAATTTTAAAACCTGTGTGGATTTATGGTATTCACCTATGGGGATCTTCCAGTTATTCAAATGTTGAGATAATTCAAAGATATCAATCCAAGACTCTCTGACTAATAGTACAATCACCATGGTATATAACTAACGATGCAAACAGTGAAAGAAGCAATTAATTCCTACAGTGAACGATATTTGAATAGATTAAGTAATCATGCAAATACCTTAGCTATTTCTTTATTAGACGACACTGAAGAAATAAAGAGACTAAGGGCCAGTTTTTGACTTCGTATTTAAACGCGAATTTAGTTAATTTTCATTTAATTTTAAGTTGTAATTAAATACAGTTTCAGTTTTTCAGTCTTATTTAAATGTTCTTACTTAATTGTGGTAAAAATATGGTAGCACCACAAAATATCAAAACAATTGCAGATAATTTTGCAGAAAACAGCCATTTAACAAAAAAAAGTTCATTGTTTTTGCAGACAACATAAAAAATGTTTAAAATGTACTTAAAAACAGAAAATTTCAATACATGTAATATTAATATTTCTATAGAAAGGAATCAATACATTTTAATTAATTTATGTAAAATATTAAAAATACTGTCAGTGGCCACACATTATTTCGTTCATGGACAAAATCAAGCTGATAAAAACATATGGTTATGTGTAAAACTTAAGTAGACTTTAAATGCACAAGAGTGGTCATTTAAGTTTCATTTAAGTGCGTGGTGAAAAAAATAATTTTTATATTTAAATACAACTTAAAGATAAATACGAAGTCAAAAATTGACCCTATTTTAAATAGAAACATGAAAATTATTACATATTATTTCTTTATTATTTTACTTTATCATTATTACTTTTTGTGTTATTATTTTTATTCTATGTATTTTTTATTATATTACTTTTATTTCAATCAAAAGTCAACACTTATTAAAATTTTTGTTATTAATAATTATTTTTATTGTTTCTTGTACAAATAGTAGAAATTAATTTTTGTTAACAAGAACATATTTCTTCTATTTCTATAGTTGTGTTCAACTTTAAACTTCTGTTTAATGTGTCTTCAAATTTGCTTATTATCTCATATGTATGATAGATTGCAATTTAAATAAATATATATAAACAAAAAAATATTCTTAGTACTCTCTTTTTGCAACCCTGTAAAAAAGATTGTTGAAAACCTAGAGTTTGTTTTTCTAATGCCAAAATTTTATTCACCACTCAAAAAATTCTGTCAATAGAAACAGCTGTTATTTTGTTTAATCCAATTCACGGTTTGATTTGTTCACATGCATTTACGTGAATACAAAAATTTCTCTTGTGCAACTGAAAATAAACGGGAACTTGAAATAAAAATGAAATAATTCTTATAAGATAAAGAAATATTTTTGATATTTTTTCAAACATAAAATGCTGTGCATGGTTAAACAGAAATATTAATGTGTTTGACCAATAAAAGTAGAGTGAATATAAACAAATTTAAAAACATTCAAGTCTATATAGACGTTTTAGTTGTAGTTTTATTTTGTACTAAGATTTTATATCTACAGACAAAGGCAACGGTAACAAAATGATGCTTTCATCGATTAATAATTCGTTCGAGCAGGATACTCATGACACAGATGCAAACTGTGATGGACCAGACCTAGATTTTTTGTATGCGGACGCCGATACCTATCAAAATGAAATTGCTGAGTTATACAGCTATACAGAGTTCAGTGAATTCCAGCAAAACGTTAAGGCATTTGAAGACCAAATGGAAATGTACGATTTGCCACCCAACTGGCAAAAATTAGACCAGAAGGCACAAAGAAGTATTGTTATGAAGTTAATAGACCAGTTGGAAGTATCAAATCGCTCGTTCCGTATGCAAGCTGCTAGATGTATCTTATATTTAGCTCAAGGATGTTGGGCTGAAGTCCAGTCAGATGAAGAACAACTTCTTAACACAAGAGACAATGTTATTGTGCTCTATGAATTGGGGATTTTTTCGTCATTTATTGACTTGCTGAATATGGAAATCGAGAGTGCATGTTCCCCTGATATAGTGGCTGTTAAAATTACTAATGTTACCCTAGCCGATTCAGCTGATTTGCGTGTAATTTTGTCAGTTCTATACACAATCACCGAAACAATTCGCAATGAGAAGGATAAAGAAAGCCAAGACTATCGGAAGATAGCAGAATCATTTATTAATGAAATAAATAGTCCTTTACCGGATGGGGAACTGTTATCAGTAAAGCTCCTTGGCATGATAACTCGCTTCTGTAGCGGTGCAGCTCCTCATTTTCCAATGAAAAAAGTAGTACTGCTTCTTTGGAAATTAACACTAATGGGTTTGGGTGGTATGGATGTTCTTAAGAATCTCAAAAACGAATATCGAATCAATGCAGGTTTAAATCCTATAACTGAGGATACGCTTGAAGTAACAAAATGCATGCGAGCCAGCTCGCCACCCGCCACTGC
Source organism: Phasia obesa (assembly GCA_949628195.1). Taxonomy (NCBI): domain Eukaryota; kingdom Metazoa; phylum Arthropoda; class Insecta; order Diptera; family Tachinidae; genus Phasia; species Phasia obesa. The sequence goes on from OX451217.1 coordinate 89,935,972, forward strand.
GGCTGACTATTTGGACAATCAAAACTTGAAGCGTAATGCCTTCAGGAGATCTCTTATGAAACAAAGATTTTTAGATGAACAAGAACAAATGGACATGGAGTTGACTCCTGGCAACGAAAGTGCACCAAATGGTGGAAATAATGGTTCTGGAAATGGAGGCGGTATCGGAGGTAATCAAAACGGTGAAGATGACTATTATCGACCTTTTGAAGATCCTTCGTCAACCACATCTTCTGGCATATCAACTGCCAACCCCAACAATTTGCCTAGTTATAGTGCGCAGCCGTCTGTGCAAGCACCACAAATTACTACTTGTTTACCCTGGACACCCAAAGTGCGCCAGAAGGATATTGATCAGTTTTTAGATATATCTCGAAACAAGTTCATTGGTTACTCCTTAATTGATGATCACGAAAGTTTAGCTGGTCTGCCTCAGCCTATACATGAAGGAGTGGAGACACTAAGACGTCACATGTATGTTAGTCTCGCTGACATACAAATAAAGAAGGAAGAAGAAATTGCCCGCAATCCTATTTCAACACAGGAAGACGAAATTCTTATGACTCCAGCTGAAGTCCTTTATCAGGCAATACTACCAAACTTACCCCAGTACATGATTGCTCTACTTAAAGTTCTTTTGGCTGCTTCACCTACTTCTAAATCAAAAACAGAAAGCATCAATATCATGGCTGATGTATTACCCAAGAAAATGCCACTTACAGCTACACAATCTACTAAACTGACAGTTGATATGGGCCGCCATAAAGAGATTATTGTCAAAGCCGTTTCAGCTATAATACTGCTTTTTTTGAAGCACTTTAAGCTTAATCACATCTATCAGTTCGAATTCATGTCGCAACATTTAGTGTTTGCAAACTGTATTCCGTTAGTGTTGAAATTCTTCAACCAAAATATCACAGAATTTGTCAGCATGAAAAACACAATTCCACTACTTGATTTTCCATCGTGTGTTATTGGTGAACAACCGGATTTGTCGGGTGAAAGTTTCGTTTACAGTGGCGATGTCACAGACAAACCATATTCATGGCGAAATGTATTCTCATGCATCAATCTTCTTCGTATATTAAATAAACTTATTAAATGGAAGCATTCACGTGTCATGATGTTGGTCGTTTTTAAATCGGCTCCCATTCTCAAAAAGACCCTTAAGGTTAGACACGCAATGATGCAACTGTATGTTTTAAAACTACTAAAAATGCAAACAAAATATTTGGGACGCCAATGGCGTAAATCCAATATGAAGACGATGAGTGCCATTTACTCGAAAGTGCGTCACCGCCTTAACGATGATTGGGCCTATGGCAATGATTTGGAATCACGCCCGTGGGACTTTCAAGCTGAAGAATGCACTTTGCGAGCATGTGTGGACCGATTTAATTTACGACGGTATCCCGAGGCCACTCAAAAGTGTGGAGCTGGTGGCAGCAACGGGAACTCTGCCAATAATTCGGATAACTCAAACTCAGGCAATGTTGCTGGTGGAAACGTTGATGGCATTGGTGGAGGAGGAGGTGGCGCCGTTGCTTATTCCTCAGGAGTAACTGGCAATGGTATAGCCTCGGGAGTTGGCGGCCAGTTACAAGATTATGGCATTGAGGGAGGATTTCCGAGTGATGAAATTTTAACACATTCAGATTTTGCCTTCTTCGGTCATTCTGGCTGGTGGGATCGCAAAGTGGAATTGACCGACTATTTTAAAGCAAATTATTCGCTATGGTTGGAAGAAGAAGTATATAATAGCCAAACCAATTGGGATGCCATCTAAAACAAGCAGTCAATATAATAGTGAGTACTTAAATAAATAGTTATTTTTTAACAATAATATATTGTTTATTTAATATTATGCTAATTACCCATAACGTTTTATAATAAAAATGCAATTTATTTGTTGAGGGAAAAGAGCTAGTTCCTATACGTATTTCACTGGTTGCTCAGGCCAGATCATCAGGAAACCTTTTTCCTAATTTTAGAGAAGCCAAAAATACTCTATAAGTAATAAAATTCTACAAAACACAATGAGAATTATGCATGTTAATAGAATAATATTACAGAATATTAAAGCTTCAACAAAACACCAACAAACAAACCACGTTTTTATTTTTCCTTACTGTCCTTCTACAATTGGATGGTTTTTTGCCATCACTGAATGCAGACGTAAGGTGTGATGAAAAGCATACACAAGTTAATTTTGTTCTCGCAAGAGAATCGAAAAAAAAAACAAGTGTTGCCAAGGTTTGCACAAGCAGTTGCATATTTAGTTATTAATAAAAGCTTTAATATTTAATATTTAATTTTATTTATTTTTATTAATAATATTTAATTTTATTAATAATAATATATTGTTCTTATAAGCTTATTGAGTTTTTTTTTGTACATTGTACATATTTCACATATTAGCTAATGTTTATACGATAATTTTATGATATGATAAATGACAACTGATATGTTCTATAGGTGCAATTAATTTTAGTTTGCAATGAAAAACAGATATAATCATTAAAAGATAGTGAAGTGGGAATATGTGAATAATTATAAAATAAATAATTGTTGTTAAAATGTTAGCATTAATTTCTTGATATGCAGTATGGGTGCTAATGTTGACAAATGAAAGCTAACGTAACATTTTTTGCTTTTTTTATTAAAATGCAAATCACAAAAAAAAAACAATTTTTAAAATAGATTTTTTTATTGTAAGACAATTACATAATAATGTGGCGTCTTTTAAAGAATCTGGTGACTAAAAAGTTATTTATCTTCTTGATTAACATATGATCTCCTTTACTTTTATTTTTAACAAAAAAAAAAATAAATTTTCATGGTCTAATAATACAAGGTAAATATAGTTGTATAGTGAATTAACAACCTAGCTCTGGTGCCATTTTCTGTAATTCTCGTAGCTAAATCTATCCCTAAAATTCTAAAAATGCACCAACAAATTGCGAGTATTCTTACAACAACACTCATAATTTGTTTGTGCATTTTTAGAATTTTAGCGATAGATTTAGCTGCGAGAATTACAGAATATGGCATCTGATTAACTAACACCTATGTATGCTGATCACCACACAGATCTCATATTAGCTCTTCAGTTCAGCTCCTTAGTTTAATTCAGCTCCTTAATTCAGTTCAGCTCCTTAGTTCAGTTCAGCTTTTTAGTTCATATTCAGAGTTCAACAGTAAGAGTAGCTGCTAAATTGCTTTGTTATAGAATCGCAATTACTTGTTAGATATGCGCCTTCTATCACTAGAATCCTAGTAGTTAGATTCTTGAAATTTTTACAGAAAGTGTATTTCTATGGCAAACATAACCGACCTAGTTTAGTTAAGCGATCTGAACTAAAAAAAAAATAGCTCACCACACACACAAAGACATCTTAGCTTTATGTAAGTTTGACCAAGGTGTGTTAACATGATTTGACCAAGTAGGACTTTTCTTGAAAATCAGCTTAAGGTTTATGACAGTATTCATTGATTAATTGCTTTTCCCTGTTTATTAAAATGTCAAGACCGACATTAGAATCAAGTATTTGAATTATTAAACTTTGACTTATGAGGGTTATACAAAGTCCCTTTGCCTAAAGGTAAATTTTATTAAATTCATCATTGCGTCTCACAATATTTTCAGTGACTGATTTTACTGGACTATCTAAGTATAACATAACTGCATAACATCGGCACAGCAAAATTCATATGTTTTGCAGTGCAAAATTATTTATATAAATTGCAGAAAGGTTTGAAAGGTTAAAGTTTCAGAAAAATCAAAAAAGTGCTTAATCAATTCTAGAAGGGCTAAAAAGTTTCATTTACCTTCATCTTCCTCACGGCATATATTTACAAATACATACATCCAATATCTCAGAAACTCAGCTATAATTTTGACAAAAACCTGATTGTTTATCGCTTAACATATTATTATCACTGATATGTACATATATGATGAGATTTGACAGGTGACACAGAATATTCATTGGCTTGAATTCCGAATCAGTTAGTCATAATAAAACAGTTGAATAAAAGTGTTATATATGGCAAGAGCACAAGTAGCAAAATCTTAATACATTTTGAGTACATGACTCACACAAGAAAATTTAAAATTATTCTGGGATTCAGGATAATTGAAACTGAGACTTGGAAGGTTGTAAGGCATATTCATGACTGCTCTGTTAAGCTCTTCAATATCTAATTGGCAATTGTTTAAGGTGTGTTTAGACCGCGTGTAGGAGTCAAATTTGCTAACCATATGGAATTTCATGTGTATGTCAAAATCAGCGTTTAACATACGGTTTATAATTTTCGTGTTGACACGTACACATGTTAGCTGGCAGCGCAACATGCAGCAACAAACTAGGTACAACCAAATTTATTCCGCGGATGTCGAACGGCTCTTTACTGAAAAAGGGAGAATCTGAAGAGAGTGGCAGCCACAAAGATCTCCTCAACTCAAAAATAATCTAATATAATGCACGAAAACGCTTAAAAAGCTACTGGAATTCCGAAGAATAGCATCCTTAAAAATTACTTCGGGGATCTTGACACAACTTCACATTGGGATTATTCATTATAGCGTGAAAGTAAAACCTTAAAACGACCAGTCAGTCATACGCAAACCTCCCTTGCGAACTTCTTTTGGGGGTTGGACAATAAATGATACAGAAAAAGGCAATTTGTTGGCCATTTAAAATATATGTTTACTACAAATGTCTCAGCTGATATAGCTGAACTGCCACCTGTCGATGTTTGTCCTACACTTACCAAAAAGTTTGAGCATCGAGAAACCCACTGACCCGTAACATCCTACACGACCACGGCTGCATTCGACTAACAAGGAGGGATATTATCTTTTTGGCCGAAACCCAGGGAGATAAATTCAAAATCATAACATCAACCAGAAAATAACTTTGAGCCCTGCATTGTTAGGACTTAATTAAGTATGGTTTAATTTTAAGATGTGAATACTTATTGTTAATTCACATATTTGAAGATTCAAAATAATAAATAAAAAAACTAAAGATACAAATTTGGATCAGTTTGCAACTGATGGTCATTAGCCTACAATTGCTAAATAAGCTGAATATTGTATTAAAGAAAGATTTTTATGCAAAATTTTCTGGATAGAAACCAAGTTGTTGAAAACTGCACCCTGACTTACAATAGAGGCCTGCACAAATGTATTTAAACATTAAACACATCCTCAAGTTTAAATGGTTTTCACACATTCCTTGCATTACAACAACTTAAAATACTGTCGTATACTGTTCGTATCACGAAGTAAATAGAGAAGTTCGTGTATATGATTATTTATAAAATGTGTGTGAAGATAAATTTTAAAATTTAAAATTTAACTTAGCATTGACACAAACCTTTTAATTTAATATAGCTCTGTTAAATAGTTAACATAGCTCTGTTAATAGAATAAAAATTTGGTTTATGCATCATAACTGAAATTGTTATGAAAACAACGCATCATGATAAAAAAAAATAATGGAATTTGTTTGAAGATTATCCTTTTATTGTTGCCGATACTCGGAATTTTAAATATTTAAATTTATAACTAAATTTTGCAACAAAGATTTTTGAAATTTCAAAGAGGACTTTGGTCCTTTTTTCCAAAACTATAGACGATGGGCGAAAAATTAAAAAACAAGGAGACAACTAGTTGCATCCAATTAAATGTCCAATAGTCAAAACCCTTAACAGTGTGTTTTTTCAGAAATTATAGCGATATTAAAAAAGCGCTTTTTTTGAAAGTTTAAAAAGGACTTTGGTCCTTTTTTCCAAAACTATAGAAGATGGGCGAAAATTTTAAAAAGAAGGGAACACGTAGTTGCATCCAATTGAATGTCCAACACTCAAAACCCTTAACAGTGTGTTTTTTCCGAAATTATAGCGATATTAAAAAAGCGCTTTTTTGAAATTTTAAAAAGGACTTTGGTCCTTTTTTCCAAAACTATAGAAGATGGGCGAAAAATTTAAAATCAAGGGGACACCTAGTTGCATCCAATTAAATGTCCAACAGTCAAAACCCTTAACAGTGTGTTTTTTCCGAAATTATAGCGATATTAAAAAAAGCGCTTTTTTGAAATTTTAAAAAGGACTTTGGTCCTTTTTTCCAAAACTATAGAAGATGGGCGAAAAATTTAAAATCAAGTGGACACCTAGTTGCATCCAATCAAATGTCCAACAGTCAAAACCCTTAACAGTGTGTTTTTTTCCGAAATTATAGCGATATTAAAAAAAGCGCTTTTTTGAAATTTTAAAAAGGACTTTGGTCCTTTTCTCCAAAACTATAGAAGATGGGCGAAAATTTTAAAAAGAAGGGAACACGTAGTTGCATCCAATTGAATGTCCAACACTCAAAACCCTTAATAGTGTGTTTTTTCAGAAATTATAGCGATATTAAAAAAGCGCTTTTTTGAAATTTTAAAAAGGACTTTGGTCCTTTTTTCCAAAACTATAGAAGATGGGCGAAAATTTAAAAAGAAGGGGACACCTAGTTGCATCCAATTGAACCAAATTTTTATTCTATTAATAGAGCTATGTTAACTATTTAACAGAGCTGTGTTAAATTAAAAGGTTTGTGTCAATGCTAAGTTAAATTTTAAAATTTATCTTCACACACATATTTTTAAATACTGTCAAGACAGTATTTGTTCGTAACAAAGCCTTGTGTGACAGACAGAGCAAACACTCCAAGTATTTGAAAAAATACAACTGAAGACCATCATCTAATTTGTGCTTTTTTTATGCTTCTGTTGTTTTTATGTGCGTATAATATGAACGGTTAAATACTTTGGAATTTCGACGGATTAATACTTTTCGAGGTCTCCTGAATCCATTTTGGCTATTTTCGCGATGATGTCTGTGGGTTTGCGGAGTTTGTACAGGTCATACCGTTTGACATATCAAAATGAAATTTAGTATGTGCTTTTGGTATATAGAGATGAAGAGCTGTATATTTCGGGCATAATCGGAAGGGGGCATGGGGAAGTTTCCTTACCCCAAATTTTGTGAATGCTCTACAGGTCATACCGTATGACATATTAAAACGAAATTTAGTATGTACCTTTAGTATATGGAGATGAAGAGTTGTGTAAATTTTGGGCATAATCGGGAAGGGCAAGGGGTAGTTTACTTATTCCCAAATTTTGTAAACATTCTACAGATCATACCGTATGACATATCAAAATGAAATTAAGTATGTGCCTCTGGTTTATGGAGATGAAGAACTGTATATTATAATATATATAATTTTGGGCATAACCGGGAAGGGGCAAGGGGTAGCTTACTTAACATCCCAAAACGAAAATAATTATTTTTTCGAATAGAATATACTTTGTACTTATATTCTTTATGTAATATATCCATAAAAAATCTGTTTCCAATGGGTATGGTAAAGTTGAGTATAGGCCACTTCAGATTTTTTATTTATAACCAACCTACAATAGAAATTAAAAAACATTTTATATTTATAAATTTGTTTTAAATTTATTTAATGTACTATATATTTATTCTCTCAATTGTGTTTTTTTCTGTTGAAATGTGGTCACACTATCAATAAATGTAAACAAAAATTTATTTATAAATTAATTTATTTGTAAAATTTTATCATAATTTAAATAAAATAGATAACTCTGAAACTATCATCGAGAGAGTAAAAAAAAAGTTTGTATATATAATATGACACAAAAGGATAAAAAAATATACAGAGAAAAACTGAGATCTGGACTTCTTTAAATTCTGTTCGTCCTTATTGTGTATATTCGACGAGTTTACGCAACGATATTTTTTTCGTCGAATTCGTCGATTTGTGCGAAGTTCATCGTTGGTCCCAGTTGATTTATACTATATATCCAATGTAAAATTACGAAGAGCTCTATAAGTTCATTAAACAGAGCACTGACTAAAATACATTTTCAAATACATTTTCACTAATTTACAGTTTTAAGTTTGACAGAGTAAAAATGTGGGGATGGTGATAACGGCTTCTAAACGGCTGTCTTCCCCAAAAAAGGAACCACAAGCACTAGGTACAATGACTTTCGCAAATAAAAGAAAACACAAGAAGATTAATTTTTTCCAATACAAAAAAGGCGAAATTACAAATTAACTTTCCTTTGGTTTATTTAAGATACCACAATATAATTAAATATATTAGAATTGAATTTAAAGTTGATAAAAATATAAGTTTTAAAGTCGCGAGCAACAACGATCTTGTTCCCATCAAAAAACGAACTTATTGATTACAATTAAAAACTAATGCCCAACGATATGGCCTAAAGAAATGTAAAAAAGCTAATCAATTTCGGCCAACGATATGGTGCAAAAAATTTTTAATCAAAAATACAAAATAATTAATTCAAAGAGTTCGACTTCCACTCCTATAGGAATGTATGTAAAGCCAAGGATGATGACTAAGCGGCAATTGATGAAAATCGTTTAAAACTTCTACTAGCTTTGGCATCACTCTTAGGGGTGGAAAATCATCATTCTTCAGACGTGAACACAGAGTATTGAAAGATTGGACAACAAAAAAGAAAACTGCACTGTAAAAATATATTGATCGTGTAAAGATATATTTATGAGAATGATCAGCAAGATTATTTGCTTGCACTAAATAGTGTTAGTTTTTACATATTTCTTTTTCTAATTTTTGTGCATTCGATTTTTCATTTGGTACAATTTTCTTAACGAACGTTTTGAAATTTTTTAAAAATGTGTTTACGGTAATTTTTTTCTCGAAATGTTTCGCCCGACACTGTAGTTACTTACGTAACTGATTAGATTTACATATCAGTCGTCTTTTTCTCATTATATGGCGTATGAGAACAATTATTTTATATGCAGTTAAAGTTGATGTTATTATCTAAGTCACTCAGCATATTTTAAATAAATATAATTTTTTTCTTTCATTACAGCTTTTGCTTCGTAAATGGCCCACAAAACAGTTTAAAGATTAGAAATAAATCAAATGAATAAATTTTGGAGTAACAACATTTGAGACAATTTTTTATTAAATAAAATGAAGAAGCAACACCAATTTTTATTTTAAACGGTATTCTCCAAGGAAACTATCCTCCAGGGACTACATAGACAAAGGTATATGCAAAAGTACGAAAAAGGTGGACATATCCAAACTAATAAAAATTACAATTTCTGAAAGGATTTACGTGTTCATAGAATGAAAACGGTAATATTAGTTTGACAGCATATTTGCGTAAATGCAGCGAAACCTTGTGAAAATGTTTACAAATATGTTATTAAGCTCCATGAGTTTCAAGTTGTGTACTTTTCGTTAACATTTGTGAAACTAACATGTTCACAGCGATTTTTATTTTATTTAATTGTCCATGAGTACGAATATTTATAGTTTTTATAGTTTTTATTTTGATATTTATTTCGGTTGTGTAAACAAATTACATATACATATATGCATGTATTATTAACCAAACATTGTAAGAGTTAAATAAATATTGATAAATTTCATCGTAACCTTTCTACATTTTAGGATTCATTTTTAAATACATTCATACATACCCGCATTAAGTAACCAATCAAAAACCACCCAAAGGTCTTTTTGAATTTTCATTTCAGCAAAATTAAATTTATCCAATCCCAAACTGCTGTTTCGTTTGTTTGGTAATTATTGTTTTAAAATCTTAACAGGCCTACAACATTTAAAAAGAAAACAAAAGAGAAAAAACTGTACTCGTATGTCCTGTGTAGCAAACTGTGCAGTAAGAAATATATTAAGTTTTGTGGACTTGAGTCAACATTATTCGTTTGCAATGATCTCTCTCCATACGACACTCATTTTTCTGTGCCTTCTATAGCTGCCACATTTTTTAAAGTTAATATCGTCATATTTTTGGGAAAAAATCGTCATTATCGTCAAAATAGCTTATTGACATCGTCATAAAAACATAGCAAAACAAACTCGTAAATCAAAAAATCTTATTAATAAAACAGAGATAAACACTTGAATTAGAATTCACAATAAAATCACATGTAAATAGAAAGAATATTTTCCAATACTTTTAAATAATACCCTACAGAAACCGAGACTACTCCTTACACGCGTGTAAAGAGTACTCCATAAGGGACCAGGACTAGTCAAAAAGTAATCCAAATATATGGGAAAAACATTCTCAATTTTACGTTACAATGTCCTAGGAGAGGACCATGTAATCCAAAAGAACATTACGTCAGAGTAATCCAAAAACTAGTCCAAATAACTACTCCGCAAATTATTAACAAAGGGTTAGTCTTGAAATTACTTCATTTCACTACTTCATGGATTACCACAGAAAACTAGTTGGGAAACCATTTTATAATATTACCCCGCGGAATATAAACAAAGGACTAGTTTTTTAATTACATTAAAATGTGAATACTCCATGGAACACCATAAGAGACTAGTTTGAAAACTATCCTTTGGTAAAATTTCTTGGAGCACCCCAAAAAATGTTTTGCAAAAAAAATCAAAAGAAATGTAATCACAATATTTTTTGTATATAATTTTTTTCATTTATTAAAAAACTATGATAAACAAAAACAAGTAATATCAAATTCAACGCATATGAATGTTTTAGGCCCATTATTATAACTTGCCTTTAGCTAAAGTTACGATTTTGTTGGAGCGATAAGTAGTTTTTCGTTATAATAATGAGGATAATGCTCATTGCTATAACTTTTCCTTATAGTACGTGATAGTTAAAAATGGTTTTTAGCTTACTTTTAATAACGAACAACTATTTATCGCTCCAACAAAATCCTAACTTTAGCTAAAGGCAAGTTATAATAATGGGCCTTAATATAAATAAAAAATAAATAATTGCAAACATAGAATATATGTACCTGCGTACTTCAAACCTGCATAAAGTGTAATAAGCTCATCTTGGATGGGCTTTTTACCATGATTTCGAATTAATAATCTATTTTTGGTATAGGTTCCAATAAATCAACTAATTTCATATATATGCATGTAGAATGTATATGGAAAAAATAAAATCCTTTTTGGAGAATTTTTTTTTCTAATATAAAAACTATTAGAAAAATGTATACAATAAAAATATAAATGTTAGAGAAAATAGACTTATACAGGTACAAGGAATATTAAACAAGGTGACTGCAAAAGGCGGAGCTATTATTAAAGAGAAATTTTTTCAATTTTTTTTATGGAGTTTAACATTAATCAGGTATTTTAAGAGAGAATAAATTAGATATTACTGTCAAAATCCATATAAAAAAATCAAAAAATTGTTTGCTGAAATTTCCTCTCCCTTACGCTATCACCTTGTTAAATATGCCTTGTACATGTACATACATACTTATGTATATCGCACTTGATCAACAAGAGGGTATCAACTCAAAATTTTTAAATTTTCAGTAGAGATAAAAAATTGTTTGTGTTTTAAGGATAATTTAAAAATTCGAACATATTATAGTAAGCAAATTCAAATTCAACAAAAGGGTATTAACCCAAAAAAATAAATTTTTACCTTACCTTATAGTGATATTCTTTGAACAAGATGGTATCAGCTCAACATATTTTTATATCTTAAATACATGTTCTTAATGTAAGTACCGTTAGTCCCGTTCCACACTTGCAATTTTTCTTTCTGAAATATTTTTAAAATTCTCTTTTTAAGTTGCATTCGTGTCCATACTTTAAAAATTGTGTTTCTGACAAAAGAGCAAATAGCAACAACAATAGATGGTCGGTCGCAACATCGTACCGCTGCCATTTTTAATTCCTCTCCCAACAACAAATACATGTTGTGCAGAAACAAAAATGGAAAGTGTGGATCGGGACTAACGGTACTTAAATTTTGTTTGTCACTTTCTAAATAAAGTAAGTTTTACAACTATAATCGTTTGATATATGTACATAGTTCGTCGATTACAAGCGAAGCACTACGTACCATTTTAACGTTTGTAAAAGGTAAATTTCTTTTAATAAAGAAGGAGAATTCGTTAAATCTTGTGTTTTATTTTGATTCAAAAAACGGATATATGCCGAAACATTGGTCCTACCGAGCCGGATTAATACACAAGAATTTATTGCATCCACTGGGGAATCAACTGAATATTTTGCAGTCACCTTTACGGGGAATCAACTAATATATGTATATGTATGTACATATCCCAGTCAAATAACTATATGTGCAAAATTGCCTTTCTCTGGATCTTATGTTATACTAACGGTAGAGTTGTTGTTTTTGGCATACACATTCTCTTATAATTACTTTATCTTTTGTTTTTTATCCTCGCACCGCATTCGTAATACCGTTATTTTTAATCAAGCATGTCGAAAATCCCGTGTCAAATATTTATATGTGTAAAATGAATTATTTGACTTCCAACTGGTGCCAAATCACTGTATCAGCACATAAAGCGAAGAAATCGCTCCATAAGTTAGTATAGTGGATAAGCAAATGTATAAGATGAATAACAAATCAAATTTTTGGAATTTTTAGGAAAATGCCACGTGAAACTAAATTAACGGATTGGATTAATCAAGGGAGCGAGCAAATCCAGCATTAAAGTTGGCAAAATTGCTGTTTCTGTAAAGAAAAAGCGTAGCATTAAAACAAATTTCTTCAAAAATCAAGATGACTACGGTATTAATAAACGTTGCGGCCAGATATGCACTATTGACAATAGGAGAAAACGACACATACAGCAGTTAGCAACTAATATCCACATGAGTTGTAAGCAAATAAAATTGGAACTTGGTCTAAATGTGACTAAACAACGTGTTCATAAAATAATAAGACAATATTAAGGACCATAAATATGAGTATTGAGTGCCTAAACTATGTCTTAAACTACGCCATGAATATGCAAATATAGTATTTTGCGAAAAGTATAAATTTTGGGAAGATAAATTTGAATTTGATATTCAGTGACAAAAAAAGTTTAATTTTGACGTACCAGATGGTCTTCACAAAAACTAGATGGAAATAAGACGCCCACGGGAAACATGCCACCATCGAATTTATGGTGCAGGATTACTCAATGTATGGGCGGTATTTTTTATCAAGAGGGAAGCCCAAAATAGGCTTTGTGCTAGGAAAATTGAATGCAGAAATCTACATAGATTTGTTACAATGCGAACACCTTGATTTTGCTGGTGATTAACAACGCGATAGCTTGACTTTCCAGCAGGATAAAGCACCGATCAACATGGTGAAGAAGATAAAGGCGTTTTTTAATGTTCGACAAATTGATTTGCTCGAGTGGACTGATTTAAGCCCAGATCTCTATCCCATCGAGAATCTATGGTGAATACCTTCTTTCATACATCTTGAAGCTATATGACAGCTGGAAACAGCTAAAAAAGGAAATATTGCTTGAATAGGTCAATATTGATGTGTCTGTCCTGAAAAAACTGGTGGAGTCAATGCCCCGTGATGTCAAATTGGTCAGGATACACAAGATAACACAACCTCTTATTAATATATATAAAACTTTTATTTTGTAACTAAAATAATACATATGTATATCGATTAAATAAAATTTTTGCACATATAAATATTTTCTATGGAGATTTAAAGCTTTATATTTTTCCGTGTTAAAAAATATTATATTTTTTATTTATTTTAATTTGTTTTAACTATAAATTAGAAAAAAATATCTGTTCCGAATTTCCATTGCTTCTTTTAATTCAAATTAAAGTTGAAGCATTGCACATATAATTATTTGTCTAAGGTATAAATAATAAGACTCATCAAATAAGGTTGGTAATTGATTTTAAAGTGAGTGTTTAAAACTTAAATTAAAGAAATTACATACAAATAAAATATATATGTATGTATGTGTGCTTTTACATGAAACAACAAGTGATTATTAGTAATTCAATATTCGAAATATAATTTATTAATATTTTATATTTGTTTATCCCGGTATAAAAAGAGTTGCTTGATAATTTAATTATTTATTTTTTCGTGGTTTATTATTTATTTATTTGCTATCATAAAGTTATAAAATAATTTTAAGATAACTAAGAGAAAGCTATAACTACTGGGGTCTTAAGCTAACATAGGTGTTGTAATAATAAGGCTGATTGATAAAAAAAAGTATGTTATTGCTTGATATTTAACAAATTAATGGAGTTGTTATAAATCTTTTAATATATGGACATGTTTTAAAAAATTATTAACAGTTATAATATTTTCAAGAGATGGGTTCGAGAGGTATTTAACTGGGTCATGTTTAAAGAAGTTACATCGTGTCGAATTAAAATGAATGCAATGTTTTCTAATATGTACAATTGTGACAAGTTCTGTACGGCAATACTGACAGACGCTTGAGGTATCAGGTTGAATAATGTGCCTGTTTGTGAAGAACGTGTGACCAAGTCTTAGACGGACAAATTTCCTGCACTCTAGCGTGCTGAGAGACCCACTGTAATTGAAATTTAGGTAGTTATGTTATGTTATGTTGTAAAGAAAATATGTTTGCTTGGTATTTTAATATAAAGAAATAGTTCTTAAAAGTGTAAAACAATTAAAAAAAAGCTCTATATAGTATGAAATATAATAGAAACAAAATAAAATTTCTCATATCCTATTTCTTTTATAAGTTTGTTTAACTGGAAAATTAATAACAATTGAAACTACCTTGAAGATAGATACGAAGAGTTCTGATGACAGACTTAGCTGTCTAGAAAATGCTTTTCCCTCTGCTGTTGCCAAATTTTTTTTATCTCTTTATAATTTAGATCTTAAACCTAAATAATTTATATTTGTGTCGAAACCGATTTGCGGAAAAATGTCGTTGAGTAAATACCAAAGTACTCTTAAGACTTAAGGCCCAACCAAGGCGAATTCATACCAGGTGTGAGCAGTAGGACAACAACAACAACTGACATTAGATGAGCAGATATGAAACAATGTATTTTTTGACAAGACATTAGCAAAAAACAATCAGCTGGGCTATCGACTCCACCTGGTATGAATTCGCCTTGGACCCAACTATAATATGCATAAGCTGGCTTAAGCTAATGTCAAAAAATGAACGAAAAGTCTGTCAAATGCTTAAGCAACTTATTGAAGACTTTTAGGTGGCTACAATGTACTTTCATGAATCTAAAAACTATTATGACACAGTTGCACATTTGTCATTTATTAAAAAAAAATATTTTTATTTTAATAAATGAAATTTGTTAACAAAAAGGTCTTAAATAAACATATTTTATATACCTAATACCATTTATATACAAATTAATAATTATTTTTAATAGTTTTAAGAAAATTTCGAAAGAAAAATTAAACATTTTTTGCTGTTTGTGTAATTTTGGTAAAAAGTACTAAAAAATACAGCGGTGTGCATTACTCAACTCATAAACAATAAAATGCTCTTTCTTTTTAATTACGATTATTATACAACGCCTACCTTTTTTCTTATAGAAATTTATTTTTTATTCATTTTATATTAAATTTAAATATAATTTGTGCACTTTCGTTCTCCATTGCAATTTTTTATGAATGTACATTCATATATAAAACACAAAGCACAAACAGCTGTTTCCGTACGGAATGTGCGATCGGTTTCGGACTTTGCTTAAGCAAATGACATTTGACGAAACTTAACGAAAAGTGTTGTTAAGTACATTATAGTTTGCCACATATGATTTATATGTAATTGCACAGTTGCTTAAGTTGGCTTAAGCTAGCTTATGCATATTATAGTTGGGCCCAAGGCGAATTCATACCAGGTGGAGTCGATAGCCCAGCTGATTGTTTTTTGCTCTCGTTTTTTTGCTAATGTCTTGTCAAAAAATACATTGTTTCATATCTGCTAATCGAATGTCAAAGTTGTTGTTTTGTTGTAGTTGTTGTCCTACTGCTCACACCTGGTATGAATTCGCCTTGGTTGGGCCTTTACGCTTCTTGTATGTATGTTGTATGAAGACAATGATGATCAAGCGTGATGAGTTAGAGGCCCAATCTATGTAAGTCTAGGGATCATATTAGTAGCAACGATAATGCGACATTAGATAATTCCTGGCACAATTTGCATCTTTCACCATGCGATGTGGACATTTTCGATGGTAATTATCTTTCATGGCCTAAATTTAGAGATCTTTTCACTGCCTTGTACATAAATAATAGTCGACTTAGCAATATACATATGTACATACTTATATCAGCGAGTAGTTATTCGTCAAATAGAACGGACAATAAACGCATAACAAAACAAAAATCAGTGAGTGAATTTTAAATAAACAAAGAAAAACAATCAAACATGTTTTATACAGAACAACGAAGTTGTTGTATTTTTGTTTTTTCAACGGCATTATTAGTTGAGTAATAAAAGAAATCAAAATAACTGTGCGAGGTTATATTTATGAGTCACTTAAATTTAAATACTTCTGAAAAAAGTGCGTAAGTAGTAGCAATGCATATGTTATACTAAATGCTGATAAAAGCAGCGAAATAAATAAAAACAAAAAATCGGATGTGTTTTTAAACGCTGTGCCAATTTACCGCACAGTGAATCTAAAACGGCACCCAAGTCGACCAAACCACCTCCAATTTATTTAATGGAGCTAAATTCGAACGAGCTAATAATGAAGTTAATGAACTCGAGAACTTCCTTAAGAACCAAATAATTGATGTCATGCTGGTTTCAAAGACTCACTTAAAAACTAATAGCTTTTTTAAATTAATGGCAATATATTATATGATACTAAAGACCCCCGTGGGAGAGCATGTGATGGTTCAGCAATACTAATAACTGCTCCAATTAAGCATTGTGTACTGTGCGATTTTTGTGAGGACTACCTTCAAGCAACAAACATCTGCATTGAAGAATTTCATCAAAAGTTCATTATTTCTTCGATTTATACACCTCCTAGATTTTAAATATCAGAGAGTAAATATAGCGACTACTACAAATCACTAGGTCCCTGTTTCATAGCATCAGGCGACAAAGGCGACAACAACGCCAAACATACGTTTTGAGGATCAAGACTAATTACTCCAAAAGGTCGTGTTTTATTTAAAACAATTTCAAAAATGCGTCTGAATGTGATATCGAGTGGACAACCCACCTATTTACCTACTGATCAACAAAAAATACCTGATTTTATTGATTTGGCGTGATTAAAGGTATTCCAAGAGAAATGATTAAAGTTGAAGCGTCACTTGAATTATACTCACTATTGTCTATATATGGAACCAGTAAAATATCATGTCACCAAGATCTAGCACATGCCTAAATTGGTTGAAATATAAAAAATATCTGAGTACACATTGTTCGGAAAACATCCCTCTAAGAACACCAAAAGACGTAAAGCAAAGGCTTATTGATTTTGATCAAAGCCTTAAATCAGCTGCCCAACATGCAACAGAACCCCATAAATCAAATTTATTCTGCAGAGGCTATTGGCTGAAAAGAGAAAAATTTGCAGAGTGGAAATCACACAGATCTCCTCAACTTAAAAACAGACTTAAAGAATGCACGAAACGGCTAAGGGAGTTACTGGAATATCGCATAGCAGCATCCCTGAAAAACTATTAAGAAGACCTTGACCCAACTTCTCAATAGAATATTCAATGTGGCGTGCGTGTAGAAACCTTAAAAGGCCAGTTGTACATAAGCCTCCCTTGCGAACTTCGTCTGGAGGCTAGGCAAAGAATGATACCGAAAAAGGCAATCTATTTGTTGGGCATTTAAAAAAGGGTTTTACTCCAAATGTATTGATGCAGTTGAATTGCCAACTGTCGAAGCTCGTACTGCAGTATCCTAAAGATTTCAATTTAGTGATATTGAAAGAGCCCTGAATTAGATAAAACCAGTAAAAGGATGTTATTTGAGTTGCCTCGTATAGATCGCAAAATTATTCTTTTTATTTTTAACTTTCTTCCAGATTGGAAGATTTCGTTAATAACTATGATTCCTAAACTAGGAAAAGAACACAAAAAGGTAGATCCATACAGGTCTATAAGCCTTTTTATCAAATATGTCAAAGCTGTTTGAGAGGATTTTAATAACTAAGCTGAACCCCATTTTCGGCTTCAGAAAAAAACATAGCACAATCCAACAAACTCGCAGGTTAGTCAACGTAGTTAAAAATACCTTTGAAGAAAGAAAATACTGGGGGGTTACTGCGTAATTCGATTCGAAAGCTAAAATTTTTCGAAAGCAATTTCCGAATCGAAAGCTTAATCGTACTGCGTAACTCGTTCGAAACGATGATAGAGTTGTATTTTTAAACAAATGGGAAATTATGATGAAAAGTTGGTAGCACTGCAACTTAATTGTCAAACTTGGTGAAAATAACCCAAAACAAAAAGCAGTTAAAAAAGAAAGTTTAAATATTATACTTTTCTAATTATTTTTTATTGTAATAAAAAAGGCAAGAGACCATAAATATTTTCTAAATTATATTAACAAAATGTATCATTTAGCTTTGTAAAAAACTTCTTTCAGTAAGGATTCAATTGTGTACATACTTAATAGCATAGAAAGTGAATTAAAAAGGTCACAAAGATCCGCTGCTATTCACCTACGTTAAAAGAGGCAGTCACTCTACAGTTGCTGCCTTATATTAATTGATTTATTCCTAGGATCTGGAACATAAGGATGAACTTTTGCTAACTCTGAATGCTTAGACATGAATTGAACCATTTCTTCATACTGTTTTTTTAAATTTTTTTTCTGAATATTTATTAAAAAGAAAGAAATAGTAGATACCAACAGAATGTAATGCATAAAAAAGAACTTAACCCTGAATAATTATTAATTCATTAATAAAAAATAGTTCAAATAAAATTAAATTTACATTAAACATTAAAATAATTGTATTAAAACCAACATTATTAAGTATAATTTATGTATTATACACTTTTTTTATTTTGAAACTTTAAAATACTTGTATTTGTACTTTTCTTTTAATTTGTCACTAGCAAAATAGCTTTCGATCAATTTCCTAATGGTTTTTGCGTAACTGATGCTTGTGTTCGTACTACAGAGTTGACCTTTCGAAAGGGATTTTTTGTTTTTCGTAACACGAGTTGTTCTTTAGATAGGGATTTTTATTTTTCGTTAGAGAAAAAAATCTTCCGCACTTTCGTAACAATTTATACGAAAATCGTAATACACAGTACGAATAGTTCGAACTCGTACATTTTTTCTTTCGAATCGAATTACGCAGTAACCCCCCTGCTCTGCGCTTTTTATCGACGTTTCTCAAGCATTTGATAAGGTATGGCACGCTGGCCTTATATACTGAATTTGCCCATAAACTTATATAAGCTGTTGGATAGTTATTTAACCGATCGAAAATTTATTGTGAAAGAAGGAAATTTTGTAACCTCACCTGAGCCAATTGAAGCCGGAGTTCCCCAGGGTAGTATATTGGGGACCATTTTATATTTGTTGCATACTTCAGATATGCCAGCTAGTGACCGAGTCCACTCATCGACATTTGCTGACGACACGGCTTTTTTAAGTGTTCACGAAAATCCCGAAGTAGCATGAAGATATTTACAAGCCAACGTATTAAGTTTAGAGAAATGGTTGAAGAAATTGAGAGTAAAGGTGAATGAACAAAAATGTACTCATAACTTTCACACTGCGTAGGGAATCGTGCCCCCCTATTCGAATGCATAAACAAACGATACCACAGGTTTCAAACGTGAAATAACTCGGCATACATCTTGACCGGTGCCTTACGTGGAAACGCCACATAGAATCAAAGTTAACACAAATTAAGTTAAAAGCAGTCCAACTATAATGGCTTATTGGCAGAAATTCTACTCTCGCTCTAGATTCCAAGCTTTTATTATACGAGTCAATTCTAAAACCAATTTGGTGTAATGGCATTCAATTATGGGGCACTGCCTCAGCTAGCCATGTAGAAAAAATCCAAAGGCGCCAAATTAAGATTCTACGGATGATCACAGTTGGTCCCTGGTATATAAAAAACTCGAACATCCACAAAGATTTAAACGTGCCATCAGTTAAAGCAGAAATTGCGAAATATGCAGTAACGTGTTAGAAAAAGCTTGAAACACATCCAAATCCGCTGGCCCGCAAATTATTAAATGAACCTGGTTACATTTGTCTAAGAAGGAGGGACATTGCTTCTCTCGTCCGAACATCAGAGGGATGACCCGCTAATGATAGCAGTAACCGTGAAACACAATTTTTTGTCCATCACTGGCTGGACGTAACAAGTATATTTATTTTTATTTTAGACCCAGGATATGAGTATTGTTAGTTCGAATTTATTAAAGATACAATAAATAAAGTATAAAAAAACTTAGCAATATAGAAAAGTTTTTTTATTTATCAAATAAAACCGATAAAGATGGTAAGGAAATTGTATCCAAGTGTCCACTGACAAACGCTGGGTTTGATATTGCGTGGAATAATCTGAAGATTACATATGAAAACCCTCGTATGTTAGTAAATAATCAATTCGGTATAAAACCGAAGGCATAAGATAGTAGTTTTTTGACCGCTATGTCTACTTATGTCATTTCTACGGAGAATTGGCATCCGATTATCGTATTTATTTGTATTCAGCGGTTACCGACTCAAACAAATACGCTTTGGGAAAAAAGTGTCAAGGACAAAACTGCATTGCCATTGTGGAAGGATTTAACAGAACAGATTCAAACCTTAGATTGGATTCGTGACCTTACAAGTTTAGAAACCGACAGCAAATTCGTTGAACGGAGGGTAAAAACTCAGGCTTCTATTACAGGCTAATCTTACAATTGTATTTTATGCCCAAGTGAAAGTCATGTGCAAAGATGTTGTCGTCGTTTTAAAAAATTGCCTGTTTCCGAAAGATTTTCAAATATAAAGAAGTTTAATTCCTGCATGAATTGTCTTTCAAGGTCACATAAAGTTAAAAACTGTAAAAGCGAACATAATTATTTAATTTGTGGTAACATGTTTGCTAATGATAAGAATGTATCAGTTCAAGTGATTAAACCGAACAAATCAACTTTAAGACAACATGTTCAGACTTCTGAAAGAGAAGAACAAATGCCATCGGCATCGGATGCAACCAGCTCCAATTTAAATCGTTAAGGTTTCCGTACATCACGGAATTCGTCTGTTTTGTTGGCAACTGCTATGGTTAGCATAATTTCTCATGGTACTACTACGTACAGAACAATAGCCTTAACTGACCCAGCCTCCGAAGTTTCATTTATTTCGGAACGCCAACGGAATCAACTTCCGTCAAATAATGCGAATGTAAAGATTTCCGGTGTTAATAAAGAGACTCCTACAACTTCTAGGAAAATTTGTAAGATTCGAATTGCATCTCCAATAGATAAGAGAATTGAATTGGAAACTTGTGCTATTCTTTACCTTCAATCACTGGTAATTTGCCAGCATTTACTTTTTCCACGGATGTAAAAGGTGAATTATCGAAGTTACAATTAGCAGATGACAATTATTACAAAAGCAGTCCAATTAATCTTTTACTTGACGCTGATTTATACCCTTCTTTTGTTCTTGGTAAAGTTCGCCGAATATCTTTGGATCGTTGTTGTGTCAGAAAACTATTTTCGGATGTGTTTTAACGGGCCCAATCCATACTTTAATTACAAATGTAAACGATTTTCAAACGTCTGTTATTTCCACCAAAAAAAAAAAATCAATAGGTCTACATTAGGGCTATAAGCGAGAACGTCCACATAAAGTATTGCTATTGATGATTTCTTAGTCGTGAAAAGTGCCACATCGTGGAAAGTCTAACGGTCAACTCACCGATGTTCGCATTCAAAATGATATAATCAACCTCCCAATAACCACACTTGTTGTGTTGAATGAATCAAATCACTTATCACTTTATCATCAATTTACTGTTTTTAACCTTTATTATTTTTTATGGAGTATTATTTATGTTTTTATCGGTCCATCGGTCCATAAAGTCAACAGGGGTCAGTCTTGACCTATAATGCATATGTTGAAAAAACGTATATGAATACATCATCTTTATACAGTCCACAGGAGTCCTTAATGGCTCAATAAAAAATATTCATCAGGGGGGTTACTGCGTAATTCGATTCGAAAGCTAAAATTTTTCGAAAGCAATTTCCGAATCGAAAACTTAATCGTACTTCGTAACTCGTTCGAAACGAAGACAGAGTTGTAGCGTTAAACAAATGGGAAATTATGTTGAAAAGTTGGTAGCACTGCAACTTAATAGTCAAACTTGGTGAAAATAACCCAAAACGAAAAGCAGTTAAAAAAGAAAGTTTAAATATTATACTTTTCTAATTAATTTGTATTGTAATAATGGATTATGTTTTGTTGTGTATTAAAATTCATTAATTAATTAAATTTAATTTAATTCTAGAAAGAGTTCAAAGCAAAATAGTAATGGTCCCATCAAATACCAAAAAGGCAAGAGAACATAAATATTTTATAAATTATATTAACAAAATGTATCATTTAGTTTTGTAAAAAACTTCTTTCAGTGAGGAATCAATTACGTATATACTTAATAGCATAGAAAGTTAATCAAAAAGTTCCAAAGATCCGCTGCTATTCACCTACCTTAAATGAGGCAGTCACTCTACAATTGCTGCCTCATATTAATTGATTTATTCCTAGGATCTGGAACATTTGCTAACTCTGAATCCTTAGACATGAATTGAACCATTTCTTCATACTGTTTTTCATAAGAGTTTTTCTGAATGTTCCTTTAAATAACAATTATTTAGGCTTAAGTTCTTTATTATAAAGAAATAATAGATACCAACAGAATGTAATGCATTAATGAAAAATAGTTCAAATAAAATTAAATTTACATTAAACATTAACGTACTCAACATTGGGAGCTCGGGATCCCAATTATACCGAAAACTGTTCCCGTACTGCAAGATTGGGTAAAAGAGTGTAATTTTGAGCGAAAGTATTCTTCTTCTTCTTGCACGAAACAGCCCAAACTTTTTACTTGGGCTGATTGTGAAAATATAAAACAATAAATTATTTCAAAATAAACAAACAAAATTAAAAAAAAATAAATGTTTTTATGGTCACAAAAACTATTATTTAAAAGTTTATTCATAAAAGATTAGAAATAAAATGCCATGTATACAAAATATTTATGTTTTCAATTTTTATTATGTGCGAATGCATGCAAATCACTTTGACATTACGTTTTGGGATATAAAGTTGGTTTTTAGTGTTCCCGTACTTTTGGGCATTTTTGTCTCTAAGAGAGTTTATTTTTGTTTTCTCTCATTTTACCGAACTCTTCCCAAAAAGTACGGGATCGCACCTATTATTAAGTTTAATTTATGTATTATACACTTTTATTTATTTTAAAACGTTAAAATACTTGCATTTTTATTTAAATTTGTCACTTTCGAACAATTTCCTAATGATTTTTGTGTAACTGGTGCTTGTTTTCGTACTACAGAGTTGACCTTTCGAAAGGGATTTTTGTTTTTCGTAACACAGAGTTGTTCTTTTTATAGGGATTTTAATTTTTCGTTAGAGAAAAAAATCTTGCGTAACAATTATACGAACAATTTATACGAAAATCGTAATACACGGTACGAATAGTTAATCGAATTACGCAGTAACCCCCCAGGAGTCCTTTATGACTCATTTATAATCAACAGGAATCCTTCATGACTCTTATATTTATAACTTTTTTATTTTGCAACAATCTTTAACGTTGCAAGGTGGCCGGCAATATTTAAGTACAAATTCGGTATTTTTGTGGTTTCATGAAATTTCTTAAAGTGTTCATTTGTTACTTTTTTATCATCCTTGATGTAAAACCTTTTTCTGTTTAAAACGAGTAAACAGCTAACGGTACTTACATAAATGTTGTTTGTCACTTTTTAAATCTAGTTCGTCGATTACAAGCGAAGCACTACCTGCCATTTTAACATTTGTTTTAATAAAGAAAGAGAATTCGTTCTCGTGTTACTGTATATACTTAATTATTTCTTGTGTTTTATTTTTATTGAAATATCGGATATACGCCGAAACAATTTATTTACAAAAGTCAAATAAGTTTATGTTTTTATCAACACAATTACTTTTTAGGCCTAATAATTTTAATGCCTGAACTCAGCTTTTAGCTCTTATCTTTCACTTTCTTCAACAAAATAGGATTCAATTAGCCTAGAATTTCTAATTTATTTTCAAAATGAAATATTGATCACAAAACACAATTCGCACTTGATCAACAAGAGGGTATTAACTCAAAATTTTAAAAATTTCATTAGAGGAAAAAAACTGTTTGTGATTTCATTGTAAGCAAATTCCATTTAATAATATATTTACACTGTTTTTCTTTTAAATTTTTTGCAATTATTGAAAAATAAAAATAATACCTTTTTGTTGATATAAAGGTACTCAAGACACTATAACGAAAATGGTCTCGAAATCAGAATACGTTGAATTTTTTAGATGGATATTGATGTTGTAGGTAGATTTCTTCCAAAAAGTGAAAATTTAAAAATTTTGAGTTAATACCCTCTTGTTGATCAAGTGCGAATTATAATTTTTTTCCATAATTTATTTATTGTATCTTCAATATTTTTGAACTAACAATAATTACTCATATCTTAAGTCTAAAATAAAAATATACTTTTTAAGTCCAGCCAGTGCTAGACAAAAATAATGTTTGTTTCACGGATTTTGCAATCATTTGCGGGTCATCCCTCTAATGTACGGCTAAGAAAAGCAGTATCTCTTCTTTTTAGTCGAATGTAACCAGGTTCATTCAGCATGTTACGCGCCAAAGGGTTTGGATGAGATTCAAGCCTCTTTAGATATGTGACTGCATGTTTCGCTATTTCTGCTTTAACTGATAGCATGTTTAGGTCTTTGTGGATGTTCGTATTTTTTATATAACAGGGAGCAGATGTAATCATACGTAATATCTTATTTTGGAGCCTTTGAATGCCATAACACCAATTTGGTTTAAGGATCGACTTGTACAAATTGAGTATGTGGTCTTGTAAAAGTTGTGATGCTACTTGGGCACTTTCATGAATACTCAAAAAAGCTGTGTCATCTGCAAAAGTTGATGTGTGGACTAGGGTGCTAATTGGCATATCCGATGTGTACAGTAAATATAAAATTGGTCCCAAAATACTACCTTGGGGAACTCCGGCTTCAATGAGCTGTGGCGAGCTTAAAAAGTCACCTTCTTTTAGTAAAAACTTGCGATTCGTTAAATAATCTTTTATTAAGCGCTTATACAAGTTTTCGGGCAAGTTCAGCTTTAGCTTAAATATTAGGCCTTCGTGCCAAACCTTATCGAATGCTTGAGAAAAGTCGATAAAAAGCGCAGAACAGTATTGTTTTCTTCAAAGGTCGTTTTAATTACATTTACTAATCTGTGTGTTTGTTGGATCGTACGATGTTGTTTTCTAAAGCCGAATTGATGGTTCGGAATACAGCCTTTCGTACTAAGAATTGGATGCAGCTTAGTTATTAAAATTCTCTCAAACAACTTTGAGATGTTTGATAAAAGGAATCATAGTAATCAAAGAGACCTTCCACTCTGTGGGAAAGTACTCAAGACGTTAGATGGCATTAAAAACAAAAAGAATAATTCTGCGACCTATACGGGGCAACTCAAATAACATCTTGTTACTTGTTTTATCAACGCCAGGGGCTTTTTTGGTGTTTAAATCCGCTATTGCCCTTTCAATATCGCTAAATTCAAATCTTAGGGGTACTTCGGCACTAGTCTCTACTGGTGGCAACTCATATTTGGAGTGAAAACCTTTTTCAAATGTTCAACAAATAAATTACCTTTTTCGGTATCATTTCTTGCCCAGTCTCCACAAGAAATTCGCAAAGGAGGCTTACGTACGACTGGGGTTTTAAGGTTTCTACATGCACGCCATAATGAAACATCTGATTGAGCAGTTGCGTCGAGGTCTTCCAAGTAATTCTTCAGAGATGCTACTCTTCGAGACTCTAGTAGCTGTTAGTTGTGCTTCTGCCAATACCTCGCTGATATACATACATATGTACATATATTTCTAAATAAATGCTCTTAAAATTGAAAAAAAAAATTGTTTTTGTTTTTATAATCAAATAAAAGTGTACACTGCTTAGCAACTTCTTAAAACTTAGTTTGGTTTTAAAACATAGTTTGGGTTTCAGAAGTTGCTCAATACAGTTTTGAACAATTTTTGCATTTCATTCTAAAAATTTTGAATTTCTGTACTCTCGCTTTGAAACATTTTATTTATGCTCAGCAAAAACACTAGTAAATTCATGAGTTCTACTGATCTTGCACTGGTTCAATTTAGGTGAAAAACGCACGATTTTAACATTGGCATGTCATTGTTAGTCATGGGTTCACATTTAAATAAACTGACTGTCATTTTAATGAGTGCTTAGGATTCATGAATTTCGAGAATTCGGATGAGTTCTTAATTTAATAAAAGGATCGTCATTAAAATGAGAGCCTACCACCAATGAAAATTAAGATTATCTTTTATAATTTTCATTAATGCCTGGCATTGGTTTTTTCATGCCTTCTGATAAATGAATTAAAACAAACGAAAATAATAATTTAAAAAAAAAAAAACATTTTTAATTTCTTAATTTTAAATTTTCAAATAAGCTAAACAATTATTATAATTATAAATCGCTACTTCATAAAGCAAGAGTTTAAAAAAATGATATCCTTTGAAATAAAACTCTGACCTAATATTGAATAAAATATTATTATATCAGTAGATCCCTCCTCGCCACTTTCATCAGATACTTCAACTGTTCAAATGTGGAAAAATGACTTGTCTAGGAAGAGATAAATGTACTCATCATCTCCAAAAACGAGGAAGTGGTTTGTGATCAGCATACGTGCTTTTGGCTCCGGTTTTAGTCAAACCTTTTACTTCGGATGTGGCCAATTACCAACTTAAGACCCTAGCGACCTTACTTCGCATTCATGCTTACACTGGAAGTAGCAGTTGCATACTCACAGATGTCTCTTGCTTTAGCAGTGTTTTTGAGGGTCAACTTTCGCTGCAAAACCTTTTCAGTCGATCCCAATTAGTCTACGATACCGTTTTGGTTAACACCATTTTGATTCCATTAAGCGACGTGTTTATAAGCCACATTTCGTGCGACCACATTGGTGCGAAAGATAGAGTTGATTAGGATACTTACGCCATGCCGCCTTTATCACAGTTTCGCTTAATTACACGTGTACTCTGGCTTCCTGATTTTCATGCAGTCTTTATTAAGAGTATTAACTGTATTACTCCGTTAAAATTACTTTTTCCTTGGACTGTCTATGAACTTATGTTCATCAGAAATGAAACAGCCTTGTGAATGTCCAGCAAGATCCATTAATATGGCAAACGTAGGAAATCATATTATTAGAGTTAGGGATGACATTAAAAATGCATTCCAGCAAGTGAGTGCTTAGAAAATCATGAAATCACCATTTCCCTTTGTACACCTTCAATATTTTTTTGCTGGGTGTTGTTAATAATTTCAAAAATATATTTTAGAAAATTTTGGTACATTAAATTTATTGAATTTACATAACTAAAAATCAAGTTAGTGGTGCCAATATTATCAATGTTTGTAGCAAATAAAAAAAACCTTAATTTTTCGTACATGTAAGATCCTTGCAACAGCAGCTTCTAAGGATAACAAACGAGTCTGACAGGAATGCTACATTTTTGTTGGTTTTATTTCTAATAGACTTAAAATATTGCCAAATTGGTTGCACCTCTTCCGACTATTTGACAAATAATTGCATATATTACTTGTCAAAGTTTCAGACAAGCGCACAGTGGTTCAGTAGTAGGTCATAGTGGTCAAATGACGATGTTCGATTTTTTCACCATTAGTTCGCTCTAATACTCACTATTAGTGGTACTACTAAAACATGCAAAAAGATTTGCAATCAGTTGTTTTTTACATTTACTTTTGTGCAACGGAACAACAACAAATCAAAACAACTTTTCTTAAGTTTAAGGTGTTTACCGTTATTATTAGGTGTTTACCGTTATTATTATGTATTTAATAATTTTTTAAGCAAAACGTATTTTGCGGAAAGCGGTCTCACGATCGACAAATCAATTTTCACGTATATTTATTACGACGTTTTTTATTCCTTAAAGTATTAACTATGTTGCCGTCTTATGACGCTTTCAAGTTACATATCAAAATGTTGCTCTATATCTGTACTTTTAATTTAAAAAGAATTTATCTGCGTTTGTTTGCGAATGTGCATGGTACAGAGGGTCTTCGTCTCTACGACTAGATTCGTAGCACATACATATTTTTCACATATTTTTTTACCTTTTGTTTCCCACTGCACATCAGCTTCTTGTACAGAAAAAAAACTATATATTCAGCAGCACTTTAGGACATGATTAGGTTTATTTGTCAACAAAGCTCAAAGTGGCACATACAATGACGGAAACACTGCAAGAACTTTTTTGAATTCAGCTATATCAGCTGAAATAACTGGCTTAGATCAAGCAATTGTTGATCGGTGTCATCATCTTTTGCAATGCCTTTCGTCGGGATACAAAATTAATAGTGTAGAATTTAGAGATTACATGGTATAATTTGCCTGCTTCAGTTCATAAAGTGTTAATTCATGGATCGGAAGTAGTTGATCACTGTCTAGTTTCCATAGGCGAGCTATCTGAAGAAGCCGCTGAATCTTGTTATAAATTATTTAAGCAATTCAGACGAGACAACACGCGAAAAATATCTCGTGTTTTCACTGACACTGATCGTTTGCATAGACTTCTTCTAAATTCCGACCCGTTGATTTCTTCTTTACGTAAATAACCACAAAAAAAGAAGTCTATGCTATAACCTGAGACTTTGCGTATGTTAAGTTTTTGAAAATAATGTACAAATATTGTATTAAATTGCCTTTATAAAATTTATTATTTTTTCTTTTATTAATAACTAACATTTTTGGTAAATAAATTATTATAATATGTGCGTCTGTGTCAGACCTTTTTTGCTCTTGAATAGTAATAATGCTCACGCGTGAAGTTTTTACAGAAGGTGTATTGTTTGGCCGCTACAACAAATAATAAAATGAAGTAAAAACAAGTTATAGCAGACCTTTAAAACAACTATATATGTAAATTTTAATTAAAAATGAAAGGGTGTTCCGGGTCTAACATCGAGCATAAGAGCATCCTGGACCTAGTTAGTAAGGAGGTTAGATAAGATCAAATGCCGATAAAGCGCATAAGTAGAAGATGATTAGTAGAAAGACTGCATCCGACTCTCATTACCGATGGATCTCTTATGAACAGTAGAGCAGGAGTAAGTGTATACTCAGCTGAGCTGAACATGTCCTGTAATCTCAGTTTACCAGATAGAATTGCTTGGACAACTACATGTGTTGGATCACCTACTAGAATGTCGGGTGCAGGGAAGAATGGTTCTCATTGCACTTGACAACCAGTCGATTATAAAAAGCATGAGGCAGGTGAACGTGTACTCCAAACTAGTGATGGAATGTGTTTTAAAACTTAACAGATGTGCCTCGGTTAATAAGGTAATATTAATAAGGTAATATTGTAGGCAGGCTCGATTGGTGCTCAAGGAGTCCATGGGAAGGTCACTAATGTAATCAGATATAATAGAAGTACCTTAAGCTATGACAGGTTATGCAAACTTGAAGTATCATCTAGCCTAGATGAAAAACGAAGAATATGATACTTGTAGACTGTGCCTGGAAGAGGCGGAGACGTAAATCAGGAAAATTTCGATATATTTCGAATATCTCTATGACTTTTTTTATGTTACTTAAAACCATTGCAACCACGTTTTTAAAAACTGATTTTGATTCTCCTGAAAAATTGTGAATTTTGAGTTGTGACTGTTTGGGATTTTGTGTGCGATATGTATCTGCCTGTACAAATGCAACATGTTCATACAATCTTTTCTTTAAGTTTTCTTTTAATTTTCTTCTACATACATATGTATGTATATAAATTTTTATTTATGTATATTTTTACTTTACCATACGTATTAGTATAGGGTAAAGTATAGTAATCATGAAAAAAATTGATGTCGGGATTTTGACGGATTTATACGTTTAGAGGTCTCCTGAATCCATTTTGACTATTTTCGCGATGACGTCTGTTGTGTATGCCACTATTTTTGTGGAGTTTGTACAGGTCATACCGTTTGACATATCAAAATGAAATTTAGTATGTGCCTTTGGTATGTGGAGATGTAGAGCTGTAAATTTTTTGGGCATAATCGGGAGGGTGCAAGGGGTAGTTTCCTTACCCTCAAATTTTGTGAACGCTCTACAGGTAATACCGTATGACAAATTAAAACGAAATGTAGTATGTACCATTGGTATTTGGAGGTGAAGAGCTGTATAAATTTTGGGCATAATCGGGAAGGGGGAACGGGTAGTTTACTTACTGCCAAATTTTGTAAACGCTCTACAGGTCATACCGTATGACATATCAAAATGAAATTCAGTATGTGCCTTTGGTTTATGGAGATGAAGACCTGTATAAATTTTGGCCATAATCGGGAAGGGGCAAGGGGTAGTTTACCTAACACCCCAAAGCGAAAATATTTTTTTTTTCGATTCGAATATACTTTGAACTTTTATTCATTATGTAATATATTTAAAAAAATATCTGTTTCCATTTGGTATGGTAAAGTTGAGTGTAGGCCACTCCAGTTTTATTTATGTACATACATATGTGCATATGTACATATTTTAAGGAAATAAATTTATATTTTTTGACAATTTAATCAAATATTTATCTTCGTCAAATATTTTCTCGCGTCTAAGCACACGGCAAACATGTTTTCCCAAATATCTATTTGCTTTTATTTGTTCAAACAAAAGCAAGCAAATAAATGTGCCTAGTGTGACCACAAAACAAATTTTAAAATGTTTTAAGAAAATCAAACTCCAACAAACAATTTTGAGGCAAACATTTGCCTAATGTGACCTTACCTTAAGATTCGCAAAGCAATGTATCAGTATGATTGTTTTGAAACTCCTTTAAAAACGCTTCTGACGAATATATGTATAGCAGTATTCAGTGTGTGATTCAAATTGTCTTGCTAAAGTGCAAATGCGTTATATCATTCAAATTAAACAAAAACAAATTTTTGTTGTTGGGTTTTACAAAAAGCTATGATATTATGCACTTGCACTTTTGCAAGACCATTTGCATCGAACACTGAATTCCGCTTATATGTATATACATATGTATGATCAACATGGGGGTATTAACTCAAAATTTTCTGTAGAGGTAAAAACCGTTTGTGGTTACATTTTAAGATAATTTCAAAATCCGAACATATAGAGTAAGCATATTCAATTTGAAAATATATTTTACACTCAGCCAATCTTTTGTTACGTATGTGACACTTACACAACATTGCATAATTATATTAACAAAATTGAATGTTATGAATAAATAAATATATAACTGTCTAATAGATCTTTTTCTTAAGATAATAAAGTTTGGCTGACCTAGATTTTATAGTTTTACAGTAGTAACAGATATTGTTGCTGTTACGCATGTGACGTGAAATTACCCCGACTTTAAAATGCTGTGCACTTATTGGAAAATCCGTTAATTTTATTATTCAAAAATAAAAAAAATTGACTGCATACCTTATTTTCTTATAAGCACAACCATGTATAAAACTGAACTTAAAAATGTTGCAAAGGAATATTTAAAAAATATTTCGTTATTACGTATGTGACAGGGTGGTTGTAACGTATGTGACATGTAAAAAAAAACGTAAAAATTATGACACTGTATTACAGTAACACCTTATAACACCTCAGTTTAACAACCTTATAACTAAACTTATAAAACGATTATAGTTTTGTTTTTTGAGTTTTTAAATAGTAGTTTTTAAAAGTAGTACTGTAAGACTACAAATATTTTTTTAACATTTTTTGTAACTATTACAAAATTGGTTGAAAACAACTTAATAGTAGAAAGGATTAAGTAAAAATAGGAGAGCAGTAAAATTACACTTTTTTAACTGGTACTTTTCTTTGGAAAGTTTATGTAGTACACCAGCACTTTTGACTTTTGGTTGCTCCAAAACCTGAATTATGTATGTCTTTGTTAGACTCCAGTCTGTCATGATCCTGATTAGTTTTAAAAATAGTTGAATCCTCTCCATGTTTTTGCATAAAAGTAACTAAAATATCATCATCTATTTTCCTTTTGCAAACAGCTAAGTAAATAAATTCCTCATTTTCTCACTCAACAGTTTCAGTAATACAAAATCACCAGGATCCGTATTTTTGTCATCTTCGAATCGCAGACGTTAGGAATGTTGAACCACTTCGACTTTAGCGTCATTTCCTTACAATCCTTTCTTTTGAAGAAGTTGGAGCCATTATCTGTGACCAAACAAACAAAACACATAATCATTAGACTTAGGTAACACACACCAAGGATAGATCTAGGCTATATTCACAATTGGTATATGTAATAAATTTGTCAAGCTGTCAAATATCACACCATAAAGTAGAGGTATCACATACGAAACACTTGATATGTCAATACGTTTTCTTTCGTGTTTTCTTTCATTAATGTAGAAATTTAGAATACATAAATAAAAAATATGTAGAGTTAGATGGTACACATAATCTAACTTTTAGCAAATATTATGCATGTTAACATTTTGCAAGAGATGTAATTTAAACTTTATTATGATTATTGTATCGTATGTATCTGAAGCTTATTTACTTACCTATTTTGTTTGGAACTAGATAAAGTTTTAGTATAATGTACAAGCTTGCTCTTCTTAACCTGAAGTCTGAATAACAATGTAACAAAGATGGATAGAAAAACTGTTAAAACCGTTGTTTTCTTACTTACAAATCGTTGATCAACTTCAATCTGAAAAAATGTATTTATGATTTATTTTTTCCTACTGAACTCATTAATATTGGCAAACTGAGGTATTTTACAAAACAAATATGACACAATCATTTTTAAAATATTTTATTTTTTTCCATTGAGCTGACTGTTACAAAGGAATGGCTATTTTTCTGAAACTCCTCAATATTTTTTTTGTATTATCAATCAATACTCTTAAAACATGTGAACAAATTATTGTAAAGGTAGTAAAACCCCAACTAGAAGAATACTTAGAGCCACAAAATCTGCTATCGAAGTACCAATCGGGCTTTAGAAAAAACTACTCGTGTAAAACAACAATTAATTATGTGATAAATAGGTGGAAATTTATGAAACGTGACTGTAAAGTGCTGGCAATATTTATAGATTTCAAAAGAGCAGTTGAGACAATAGACAAAGATATTATGCTACAAAAGTACGGTGTCCAAAATAATAAACTAAAATGGTTTCACAGAACGTGTGTCTCAATATTAGGAGCATTGCTGTTTTTAATATACATAAACGATATTGAAAATGTAATAGAATAAATCAGTCAAGCGCGAGTTAGACTCACACAGGTAGGGTTCCGTACTATGTTTAGTACAACTTTAAAAATTAAAGTTGTTAATTTTTTCATGCCTTATGAGTCACCCTTTAATTTTCAAATTAAATTCATAATCACGAAAATTGCATCACTGTTGGAACACCCTTACCTATCGCGGTTCAAAAAATAAGGTAATAAACGTGAAAAACATGTCACTGATAAAACACTCTTTAGACATTAGTAATTGTAACAGCGGCCGAAGTACAACATTTACTGTAAACAATTTAAGAGTCTACCTATTATCGTTCAAAACTTATGCAAATCACGTCACTATCGGAACACCCTTTAATCTTTAGGTTAAATATTGTATACTTGCTTATAACGCGAGCATAGTTTAAATTACTGTCTGCAAATTTTAAGTGGTTGCCTCCTATAGCTCAAGAAATAAAGACATAAAGGCGAATAACACGTCACTTTCGGAACACCCTATAAGTTTTAGTATTTGTTGCTATAGTGGCTAAAGTTATACACCTTCTTTGAAAATTTCAAGAGTACCTATTATGGTTAAAAACTTAGGCCTTATACATACAAATCACACCACTATCGGAACACCCTTTAATTTTTAGGTTTATTTTTTTAGATCTGTTTATAAAGCGAACTAAGTTTTAATTACTGTTTGTAAATTTTTAGTGTATGCCTCCTACAGTTCATGAAATAAACACATATTCGTGAATAAGACCTCTCTATCGAACACCCTGTAAGTTTTAGAATTTGTTGCTATAGCGGCAACAGCTATACATCATTTCAAGAGCCTACCTCTTACGGTTCCAGAGATAAAAGGCGCTGACAGACGGACAGACTTTGGGTACGGAACCCTAAAAATGTGAAATTGTATTATATGCAGACGATACTCTCGTTTTTACTGAAGAAAAAACATGCGAAGAATGTTATGGAAATCTAAACTCAGGTATGGAAAATATTAATAAATGATTAAAAATGAACAAGCTTAAGCTAAATGAAAATAAAACAAATTTATTGGAAATAAATATGAATACTAATAGAACATTTGCAATTAATAACGTAATAATAGAACAAGTTAACAATATTAAATATCTGGGTTTCTTAATTGATAAAGAACTAAAATTAAAAGAAAACGTAGAATACATTTGTAAAAAAATCGGTAAAAAAATAGGATTCTTCAAACGGTTAAGAAAAAACTATCAATGCTAACATCAATGAACATATGGATGAACCGGGATTTCCCGCACTTTTTCCTTTCCCGGGAAACGGGGAAAAAAATATTCGCATTCCCGGGAATTCCGGGAAAAATTCATAGTTTTAATAAAACACAAGAAAGAGCACAGTTTATAAAACTTAAAAACAATTCAGGTGACAAAAATAACAAGATATAACAAATATTTATAAATACTGAAAAAGTATTTTTATTTTTTTTTTTTACAAAATATGATTTTAGAACTGTTAGTGCGTTTAACAAATCACTGGACATTCTTTTCCTTGTACATATTTGTTGCGAAAGTCTCTCTTTAAAAGTTCATTTCATTAAGTTACCAACACAACTGCTAGTTGACGGTTCTACAGATTCGAGTGGCTTGAACAATTGTGCTAAATAAAGTTTTATGACATTTTTGGCAATTCACTACATTTTAAATACTTAAGTATCGCAAACGTTTTATCATCCCTTTTCAACCACCGTTTTTGACCGTCGACGTAATAGCCAAAAGCAGCTCGAAGAGGGTCTGAATAATAACATCTGTTATTAACAAATTTGTGCCCCTGTGGCTCAAGGCCTCTACGGCCAATACATTTTTTAAAATCTGAACATATTCTTCAACCCACAACTCTGCGCAATTGAAATCTATCACAGTTTTTTTCAATGCGTTCTTTGATTTAAGAAAAGAATAAATCATTTCAACCATACTTATCTTGTTTTTACATCATGAAATAAACGCGACTCTTTGCCATATTCTTGTTTCTTATATTTCTCGTGACAAGCTTTTTGAGGACTTTTTTTAAATAGTTTTGCACTTTGTCTTGCACGATCCACCTATAGCATATTTGTAAGTTTCTAGAAATATTACAATTTTAAAAACGCTTGTTTTTTATTCAGCACAATAACGATCAAATATTTGTGTGATAGCAAAAGAAATGCTTATTTAAAAATGAGAACCACTGAATTTTCTTTAAAGCACTCCCGTTTCTCGGGAAATTAGCAAAAATTTTCCCGTTTCCCAAACCCTAGTGCTATACTAAAATGCCACAGATTTACCCCAATTACATTTATGCTAGATACACTAAGATGGCTAAATGTGCGCCAAAGATTATAATTTAATACTTTAAATTTGATTAAAAAAATGAAAATAAGAGAAGCACCCGATTATTTAACTGAGCAGCTAATATATGTATGTACATATGTTGGAGAAATGCAGCCGTATAGATTGAGGATTGCATTAGACTTTAGACTACAGAGAGCAAATACTAATGCCATGCAAAAATCATTGCTCTATAAGGGCCTGAATGTATAAAATAAAATGCCAAACTATTTAGACTGAAAAAAATACTAATGCCTTTAGAAAAAATATTGTAAATTTTGTTAGGAATAATACGATGCAAAATGTAATTTAAATGTTTTGTAAAAGTATCTTAAATACTATTCAATAAAATATAATAATAATAAATTATATTGAGTTGTGACGCTTAGTTGAAATTTTATAAAGTTTCAAAAGGGTATTAACTCGAAAAAATTAATTTTTATCTTACCTTGTTGTGACATTCTATCAACAAGAATACTTGTTCTTAATTTCAGATCTACATACTACTATGAGTAGTCTCTTTTAATTGATTTGTTGAAGTTATTTCTTCCTTGCACATAAAACGGCAATTTTCTCCACAAGCAGATCGCAAGCACTTTTCTTTTGTTTTGTTTTTCGTGTAGGATTAGATAGTGATGTATATATTTACGTTCTTACATTACGTTGGGTTCTTTTAGAGTTGCGGTAATTCCCCTAGGGTGCGAACAGAGTGGCCGCTTGTTGCCGAGCCGACTGACGCTTATTGCGAGAACCAATGCGAGAAAACTGGTACTACATATACAAATTAGTACAAATAAGCGCGAACAGGTCATAGTGGACGTCGAGCTGGTCAGAGCGCAAAGCTGATTGAATGCGAGAAAACAGTTCCAAAGCGTATTTCAGCGCCGAAAACATTGTTTATATTATGTTGTTATGATTTCAACTTGTTTGGAAAACATTTAAAAAAATGAAAACAATCAAAAAATTAAAAAAATAATAACAATTGAAAAGAAAATAAAAATTAAAAAATAAAATAAAAATTAAACAAAAAATTAAAAATTCAAATAAATAATAAATAATAAAAATTAAATAAAATTATAAGAATTAAAAAAAAAAACTTATAAACAAAAGTTAAAAAAAATGTAATAAAAATTTCAAAAATAATTTAATTTCACAAACACGAATGAACAACAAACCCAAATGCTTACAAACATACATAAAACACAAATAATAGACACAAAATAAGCGCTGATTCTCGCATCCACTATGCACACTCAAACTTGTTTCTCGCATGAACAAGTTCTCGCAATACGCGTCAGTCGCACAGTGGTCAATTTCGCGAGATAGCGGTCAAAACTCTATAACTTTGACCGCATTGGTATTTTTTTACGCAATTTGTTTTGTTCAATAGGAGGGACTTTAAGCTTCAATTTGCGTGTTCAAACGTAAAAATCGACTGATAGGAACGTAAGTAATGTGGAGTTAAAAATTCATTTTAATTTTTTGTTGAGTTTCCATGTAAAAGTTGAATATTTTGACATTTTAAATAGGTATTTTTTTATAATTTCTTATTTTCTTCAATCGTATTTTACAACCAATACTTATTTATTATTCCTAAACTTAATTTTGGGCAGAAAATGCCAACATTTGGCCCCTGACATTTATTTAGTCTCAATATTCACAGGGGCCAAAGGTTGTTTTTTTTTGGAAGAAAGCTAATTCTTGTGAGGATTAAACTGCAAAATAACACTGAAATTCCCAACAATATCAATACCATTTGGATATATTATATACAGAACACAACATCGATAAAATTTTAAGTAAACTTTTACTATTGATTTAAAGTGCACATATATTTTATTTAAATGTATTAATAAAAATTTATACTAAAATTAGAAACAAATTATAATCTTTAAACTAGTATTAATTAAACAAAAATATTAGTAAAAATTTCTTCCAAATAGCATTGATTTTCATTTTGCAGTAGTTGTTTAGCTTCTTCATCTAACTCTAATGAGGTTCATTTCCATTTTTGTCGAATACTGGACATACATATATGGGTCTGATGTGCACAACAAAATATTAATAAGATCAAATAGTTATTGTAGTTTTTGACCTTTTTTTATATTTGAATTCTATTTTTTATCAAGCACAAGGTCTTTTTATATAAAAATGTTTTAACAATTTTTATTCACAATATTTCGCTACACCATTGGGTAGCATCTTCAGGAAATAAAAATGATAACAGTTTTTAATGATTGAAAAAATTCAAATGAATGAAAAAATTTGTTGTCAATCAATTTAATTTAGGTTAAAATTTTTGTACCGAATATCTTACCTTGGGTCAGAAAAATTGCTGTAGCTCAAAAAGTGCAGTCCCGATGCATGGACATGTATATATAGGAATGTAGGTAAAATAGTAAATTTGTGTTTTGACTCAGCTTGACTCACAGGAGTTGTGCTCTATGAAGTAGGAAATTTCCGAGAAATTCGATTTAAACTTTAAAAATTAACTAAAAATATCATAAATTTACTAAATTCTGAAAAAGCCCATTTTGGACCACCCTGTTCTCAGTGAAATAGTTGAAATAGAGTTCTAATATTTTGGCTCCCGAGGTTTACTACTGTCTACTTTCATATGAGTATAATAACTTTTAAATCGGAGAACAAAAACCAAAAGGAGTTTTGGCCGCTATCTTAAAATATTGACCACAGTGAGTCGGCTCGGCTCGGCAACAAGCGGCCACTCTGTACACAGGGGACTTGTGGATAAGCCCTCAAGTGGGGTACCTCGATTATAAATTTTTTTGAATGTCATATAAAGTTAATTTATAATTTAAATATTAACATTTTTTAAACGTAGATAGTCCTTGAAAATATCTCCAACAAATGTACATCTTTGTTGGAATTATCTCTTTTAGTTTGGGAAAAAAGTAGCTTAGAAAATATTTTTTAGTTTAGTTTCGTTAATATTTTTGATATGGTGTAATTTTTTATAAATAAGGTGATTTAAGAAAATGAGAAAACATTTTTTTACACAATGTAATGCATTTTTATTTTTATTTATTTATTAAATGTTACAATACAATTACAAATTATATTCTAACTTAATTTATCGAGCATAGTAACGAAGACCTTCACTCGTTGTAGTGAAACACCCAGAGTCTTTGGTGGGAATCGAACCCACAACCCTCCGACTGATAGACTAGCACACTACCTACTAGACTACCGGGGTACCCGTAATGCATTTTTATTTTTAAAAATCGTAGGGCATAAACATGTTTACCCAACAAAGTTGTGTTTAAAAAAAAAATGCATTTATTTCATGTGCTTATGCCTAAAATAAATTATTTCCAATTTTCTTAAAAACGTTATTAATTTTTTTTGTAAAAATTATAATTTCAACTCTCTAGTAATTCGAAACTTTATGAACCTGAGCCTACTTAAGAATAATTAATTTGTATGTCAACGAAGAGTTCGATTAATTAATCTAGAGTTAAATCTTAAAAATATGTATCATATTCTATTGATACAGATAACTCTTGTCAACACAATTCTTGTTTCCTTCAATTTTTTCTTATATTGGGTATTTCTATGGCCCCAACTATGAAAAAAATACAGCGCGATTTCTAACAGCTTTACTACATATTTGAAATACACCTAATTCTGTTTTTACACTGCTTTGATTTAACACGGCTTGAAAATAAAAAATTAATTTTTACACGATTTTATTCCATTTATGTAGCACGATTCAAAATCTTTTGCGCTTAGATTTTTTTCCAAATTTAGTTTTTGCGAAATATGTTCAAATCACAAATTTAGGGAAATTCCCTTTTTGTGCATACAAGCAAATTTACTTGTAATTGTAATTGAGTAATTGAAATGTGTTAATATTTTGTGAACTATAAGCGCATCCCTAAAAAAAACGTCGAAAATTATAAATACAAAACTAAAACGTGAAAACATTTCTTTAGAAACCAAAATTGAAATTTTAGATCACTTTCGAAATGGGGAAGGCTCAACATATCTTGGCAAAATGTTCGGTTTAATCGAAGCCACAGTAAGAACTATAAACAAAATCAATTTTAATTAGGCTATCGGTGGTTTCTGGAATGAGAAATCAGTGTTAAGTCTTCATCATATACTAGAGATGTATGTGATTTAATAAATAAAAACATGCATTTTTTTCTTAAAAAATCCTTGTTTTTCACTAATTTTAATTGGAGATAAGGAACCAATCACCTAATGTTGCATAGAATCAATGTCTTTTTTACACGGTTTTTTCTGGAACCCATCTACCGTGTAAAAACAGAATTGGGTGTATACAGTCTTATTCTTTGGTCAAATATACAAGAAAATTAATACACAGGTTATAAAAATTTCTATTGAACGCTATCAAATGATCTTTTGCAAGATTTACTTGCAAACTCCAGCAGTAGTCTGACATCATATGAGATTCTCACCTTCCCTGATAACATTCTTCCATTGTCCTAATATCCTGATGCAATTTTTACTCTGTTCCTGACAAAATTTTGTGCAAATCGGTCTAAATGCGAGTGCAGGAAGTAGATACCTATGTATGTATCTATTGCAAGTTCAATAGAATGTAACATTTTAGACATAGTCGTCAGATTCTTGTTCCCTAGGAAATTACACATAAACAAAACATATTGAGTCTAAGCTTTGGATTCTTGTTGCGGCGGCAACCATAACCCAAAACAAATTTTGGCGTGGACGCACTCCATTAAAACCTTTTTTTGTGCTTAAATTTTTAAAAGCACTAAGGCGGACTCATTGGTAGATAAGTACTGGCCGGCCTTAGGCTGTATTTGTTTGTATTTAAAGGAGGCACTTGTCTATGGGGTAGCCGAACTAATTAAATTTGAGTGTAAAGTGTTTTGGGGTTCCTATATCAATCAAAAAGATATGAGGGATCATGGTAGGGAAAGGGCGGCTGGAGTGATCTTGCTCCCAATCTTCAAGTTCCGTTTATTTTTGTAATATTGTTGTAGTGTTCATAGAACTCATTTATTGTGACAGTCCTTTGGGTCATGCCGAGCAAGAGTACTCAACACATAGCTGGTCGCACAATAATTCGCCATGGCGTCTCCAGGTCTCGTAACAAACTTCAGTCAATGACAAACTATTTCTTTATGCCTCGGCTAACTAATGGCTTGTTTATAATATTTTATCCAACTTTTAGCGCTTTCTTTATTTTCCAACACAGAAGTAGCAGTCGTTATGATGGTTTCAAGATTCTGGCCAAACCATGAGCGTTACGAACATTATTGCATCTCTTTTTCCACTGGACCATAACAGTAGACATACCACGCATTTCTGGAATACAGTATGAGAAAACCATGGCTTGTCCTGATTACACAATGTAATTTTAAAGTATTGATAATACGCGATATTGTCGTAATTAATTGGAGCTTGTGACTTTTATTCTGGTAGTTAAAAATATTAAAATATATAAAAGATTGAAGCAAGGTATATTTATCTTACTAGGTAGTGTCGTTCGCCCAGCTGATTTAGTAGTTCGACATGTCAAAAGTTGTATGTGTTCAGAAATTTTATAGTGTAGAAGTGAGAAAGCAATAAAAAACATACACGCCTTCTCAATTTTCTTATATGTTTTTTGACATTTCGAACTACAAAGCAACAACAAAATGCCATGTTGTTCTTGTATTGTTGTATTTGTTGTAGGGATGCCACTACCTAGTAAAATAAAAATACCTTGGATTGAAGTGAATAATAGTAAATTGTAAAAACGAAAAAAACTGACAAATTTATAAATAAAACTGATTTTTTAACAAAATCAGAATAACTGTGTAATGCTTCAAAAAACTAATAGTCCGTTCAGGCTGCCACGAAATTAAGTCATTTCGTGATTTTGGCCGAAATCAACTTGAAATTACGTAATTTCGCATACATTTTACCATTGCCCAAATTAACGCATTCTACTTAATTTCGTCGAAATTAACTTGAAATCACGATAGACAACGCTGGTTTTGAAGAAAAAGCTACTTTTTTCGCAACCATGACCAGATTTACAACCTTGAAAGTCCGTTTTATTTGAAAAAAATTTAAAAGCCAAATTAAATAATGGAAATATATGCATAATTGTACATTAATTTTGTTGTAGTGTTGTTTTTAATATTCATGTATATTTTAAATCAATACGAAAGTGTTGTGCGAAAGCTTTTTGCAAAATAATTAAATTATACAAATGTAACTAAACGTGATCAGCTGTTTGCGAAATTAACTCAAATGTCAAGAAGCCCAGTATGAACACTTTAGATTTCGTTCGTAATTTCAGCTCGAAATTACTTATGCCCCTATTACGGTTTACAACTCATCTCAGTTGAGTTGTCTAAAAGACAACTGCTACTAATGAGTTGTAATTTGAAACAACTGCTACTCATGAGTTGTAATTTTTTTAAACTTTTGTTAACCGAACTAACACAGGGTTGTAAACGGTGAAACTACAGCCGAGTTGTAACACAATTTAAATTTAACTTAGGCCCCTATTACGGTTTACAACTCAAATCTACTTCAGTTGAAATTTTACAATTTTGTATTATCTATTACAACTCAACTTGTCGAAAATATTTAAGTTCAATTTAAATTGTGTTACAACTCGGCTGTAGTTTCACCGTTTACAACCCTGTGTTAGTTTGGTTAACAAAAGTTTAAAAAAACTCATGAGTAGCAGTTGTTTCAAATTACAACTCATTAGTAGCAGTTGTCTTTCAAGTTGTATTTTAGACAACTCAACTGAGTTGAGTTGTAAACCGTAATAGGGGCATTAAATATTTTTGACAAGTTGAGTTGTAATTGATAATACTAAATTGTAAAATTTCAACTGAAGTAGAGTTGAGTTGTAAACCGTAATAGGGGCCTTAATTTCGTGGCAGCCTGAATGGGCTATAAAAATCAGATAAATCTGCACATTTGGCAACGCTGCGTACAACATAAAATGCAATAATTTTTTATATTCAAATATTTTCATTATTATTGCAATAAGCAATTGATTTCGATATTAGCAAGTATTTATTTTAAAGTAAATGTATTATCAACAAAATATCATAAAAAGCGTTATAAGTAAAAAAGGATTGAATTATTTCATGAAAAGAGTAACAATTAAAAAAAATATGTAACAATTTTATCATTAAAATCATAAAGTAAAACAAAATAGTATCAATTCAAAATACAACCAAATTTAAATAAAACAATTTGATACTTTTTAACTTGAATAAAGGTTCAAATCCAAATAATACTTTTTTTATGAAAATATACGATGTATATCTGTTTTAACTTTAGTATTAACTCAAAATAATACATTTTTCTTAATATAAAAGGACTCAAGACAATATCACGAAAATGGTCTCAGATGTGGGTTTCGAGATGAAAGAGTAATCAGAACATGTTGAAATTTTTACAGTAGATAGATATTGATGTTGTTAGTTGATTTCCTCTTGTTGATGAAGTGCCGATATTTGTATGTATATATTGAGAGCCTTGGGCTACGCTAGTCAAAAAAAAAATAGTCAATATTCTAAAGGAAATTATAACAGAATATGAAGGCGAAAATGTTTCTGATCTGTGGTTAAGCCAGTTTAAAAGTGTTATAAGTGCTTACAATTTGGATGCAACTACATCAAAAACGCTGCTAATGTGCAAGCTAAAGGGAAAAACTTCATTCTACTCCAAATTTTTTAAATACCACTACAGAAGAGATTTTAGATGAAATGGAGGAAGTTTTCCGAAAAAAAAAATAAAACAAACTAACTATGCATAGAAACTTCGAAGCTCGTAAGTGGAAATATACTGAAAGATTATAATATCCAGTATAAAATTTTAATTTAGAAATTAAAGGGTGTCCCAACGTTAATGTAATTTGATGTATGTGGCCAAACTTTTGAACCTTTATAGACATACGGTTGAAATTTACAAATAACCTGTATTGCTAAGTCCGCTATAACAAGTGTAAAATTTGAATTTGGACATTAAAGGGTGTCCTAATAGTTAACGTAATTTAATTTATGTGCACAAACTTTTGAAACATTATAGATAGGCAGCTGAAATTTACAAGGAACTTGTATTGCGAAGTCCGCTATAACAAATATAAAATTTGAATTTGGAAATTAAAGGGAGTCCTAATAGTTGATGTAATTTGATGTATGTTGCCAAACTTTTAAACCGTTATAGAAAGGCAGCTGAAATTTACAAGGGACCTGAAT
This sequence comes from Phasia obesa, assembly GCA_949628195.1. NCBI lineage: Eukaryota > Metazoa > Arthropoda > Insecta > Diptera > Tachinidae > Phasia > Phasia obesa. Next base: position 89,979,941 of record OX451217.1, read on the forward strand.
TGATAAATCCGCTATTACAATGAATTTAGAATTTAAAGGGTGTCCACACAATTGATGTAATTTGACCCATCTTTTGATCACTTGAAAATCAAACAGAATGTACACTACTTTGTCTGGTATAATAACAAGTATAAATATTTAGAATTATAAATTAAAGTGTCCCAATAGTTGATGTAATTTTAGTATATGGCCAAACTTTTAAACAGTTATAGACACACAACTTTAATTTGCAAAGAATCTATGGCCAAGTCCTCTATAACAAGTGTTTAATTTAAAATTGTAAATTGAAGGGTGTCCCAATAGGTGATGTTATTTTCTCTATGTAGCCCTAACTTTGGAACCGTTATAGACAGAGGCTTGATATTTAAATAAATTGTGTTTTGCTTTTGGTGTTATGGGATTCAGTTATGGGGCACTGCCTCAGCTAGCAATGTAGAAAAAATTCAAAGGCGCCAAAATAAGATTTTACGTATTATTACATCTGCTCCCTAGTATATAAAAAATACAAACATCCACAAAGACCTAAACATGCCATCAGTTAAAGCAGAAATAGCGAAACAGGCTTAATGAACCTGGTTACATTCGACTAAAAGGAAGAGATACTGCTTTTCTTGGCCGTACATTAGAGGGATGACCCGCAAATGATTGCAAAATTCGTGAAACAAACATTATTTTTGTCTAGCACTGGCTAGACTTAAAAAGTATATTTTTATTTTAGACTTAAGATATGAGTAATTATTGTTAGTTCAAAAATATTGAAGATACAATAAATAAATTATGCAAAAAAAAAAACTTACAAAATTTATAATTTATTTTCATATGTATGTCATAAAACAAAGATAATTTTTATAAAACAGAGTTGGCAAACTTTGTTTTAGGTAGCGGATAAAAACGTATTATGAATAAACTACAAAATATCGAGTACATAAGCTTAATCGGTATTTTAGTTATGCACTGGATATGTCGAGTACATAGGCAGTGAACAACTTTTCATTATGATTACACCTGTTAGTATATATTTATTGTTGTTTTAATGTTTTTGTAACTTCTTGTTATATATTATGACAGCTTACAATAATCCCCAGTAATAAACGTCACAGTTTCATTTATAAGCTTTGTTTTCCTTATTCTTCAAATGAAATTAAAAATTATGAGTGGTTGAACCTATTTATCTGCTCGTAACTATATTTAGATATATGTACATATATAAACCAAATCTAACAAAAACCCGATTGCACATCGATTTTGATAAAATAGGTGAAAAAATCTGAATTACGTGATAGCGTATTACTTTTAAAATAAATTTGTTACACTAATTATTTCTTTTAAAATTTAAAGCAAAATTAGGTCGTACTTACATACATTTTTGTTTTTTGTCTATAAAATAAATATAATAGTTATATTACAGTTACTGTTCATCTTCTTTATTATATTATTCATAATAAAATTAAATCCATTTTTTAATATTCGATTATGTCTTCACATGAACGTAGTAAATTCCCAACTAAATTATTAAATACAAATATAAATTTATACATATTTACATTTTAGATGTACGAGTAGTGTAAACTAAAGAATTTAACATATTTTAGTTAATAGGTAGTTACCTTGTATAAAATTACATAAACCGATTCCGATTTCATTTTACCGATAGGATGTATTTGAAATAAAACTTCATTTTCGTACATATAAATTTAGAACGCCACAACAATTAACTTATTGCTGTTCCATGGGACATGTTTGTAATGTTGGACTGCTGCTGATGTTGCCATTATTGCAACTTGGAACTCCCAAAAGTTTGTAAGGCGGTGGGCAAGCCACGTCACACCGTTCTTCAAAATACTGGACTATGCGTTTTAGGACGAATTTGAAAATTTTTTCCTCGTTTATTTCGCCATTCAAAAATGTAATATCCTTGCGTTCCCTAAAGTCCATAAAGTTCTTTTCATAATGCGGCCACACACACATCTCAAAGTATCCAGTTACATCTGGAGGATCATATGTACGCTTGCGCCGACGCTCAAAACATTTCTCGTATGGCAAATGAAAATGGAATTTAATGTTGCACAGAGTAATCAATTCGGATTGATTAAAAATCATAAACCCTTCAAGTATTAGAATGTTTATTTTGTTGTCGCGCAATTGTGCAACCATTTGTGAATTGACACGCATAATGTGGGCTGTGTGTGGATAATGGATGGTATTTAAATTGTTATGGTGATGTTGGTTTTGATGATGATGATGGGTGTAAAGCTGATGGTTCATATTATTTTTGTTTAGTGGCGATTTGCTGGATATATTTTGAATGTTACTGAAATGTGTTGGATGATGACCGCCAATATATTGGTTTCCACAATGTTGACTTTGTGGACCAGTAAAATGTTCAACAATTACACTGTTAGGTAACATGTCATGGGAGAAATCAATATTATCAATTAGATCACCGGCCAAATAACGACCCTTCATAGTCCATGTTATATCAGAAATCATTTGTTTCATATCCAGGGAGGTAATAACTTCAAAATTTATTGCATTCAATTGTTCAACCCACTTGTGTCTCAAATCATCAACAGGTAGAAAATAATCATCTTGAGATATTAACTGAACGTCGCTGATTGTATATGGAGTATTCCATAATTGAATATTGCGTTGATTCAAAAAATATTCTCGTAACTTGTGGGCCAATGTAGTTTTGCCACCGCATGTTACACCAGAAATACCAATTACCAGCCACTGGGGCATTATTTTGTATAATTTTCTTACTGCAAAAACGATATTCTTCTTTTTTGTATGATCGCAAACGTGTTCCGTTTTTATATTTCTTTAAAATCAAATAAATCTTTAGTTCCTTTTATACTCCCAAGACTTCAATATGTGTTCTTCGTCTTAACAAAATCCCATATATGATACAGGGTAAAAACGACAATTCCACCCAGAAATATAACACCAAATATGGCGGGCAATATGAAAGCGTACTCCAATGGAGGAAAAAACGAATGTATCAAGTTGCCTATTTAAATCAAAAAATAAACAAAAAACACGGTATTAGTAAAGTAATAGATCTGAATAGAATAGCTAGATAATTTTTTATTTATATTTCTTTATTATTGTTTTCCAAATTAATTTAAACTAAAACGACAAAAATGTTTTACATTCTTATTTCAACATAAACAAATTTATCATTTGCTAAAAACAACTATCAATTCTAAGTTGAAGGAACATTTTTTAATTCAAATCAGGTGATAGGTTAGGTTAGGTTGCACGGGTCGCTGGCTTTGTATAGAGAAAACCGACTCACTTGGGTCCTTTTGGTCCCGTTGTGACGCCCGAAAGAGGGATGAGCAGGAAGATTCCTGCAGATAATGTTTAAGGAAAAATGGAAATTTTTATTTTAGACACTAACAGAATGTACTGCATTTTCTGGATCGCTACATCCTTCTCTAGCATTCTTCGCATCTATATACTTTGGTTAATGTTTAGTTGTAAAGGCCGGGGCACAAAGAATCCGTCATACGTTATACGTCGACTTTTTCAACGCACAAGCAAGTTGAAATACAGCTTTTCTAATGAGTGTTGTCAAAATCAGTACTTCTCCGTCAACGAAAAGTACGAAAGTTGGGCAACTTTTAACTTTTGACGTACGTTGAAAGCTATAATGAGAGAAACAAAGCTCTCTCTCTCTCTCAAAATTTGTGTTGAGTGGAAGCAAAAATAAAACAAAATACAACAAAATAATTTAATTTATTAGGGTAAAATGGAGAAAAAAGCTTTTCTCGTGTTTTCTTTTCTGATTAAATATCCGTCAACAAAGTATTCATTGTGTCAACCTTTTCCGTTGTTATTTTGATTTCAATTGAGAGCTTTAAAGTATAACGTATGACGGATTCTATGCGCCCCGGCCTTAAATATTTAAAAAAAAATATTCTTTTAACCCTACGGCGTAATTTGAGAGAATAAACAAACTTTATTAAGCCTGGCTGACTTTCAAAACGTCAATTGCTTTGTCTTCGAACAAAGTGTAGTGTCATAAGTCATAACCGAAGTACAAACATTGACAATGTATACCCTTTCAAAACGGCCTCAACAAGTGTTAGTAACGCAGTAAACAAGTTGATCCATTGTTTCGAAATATGTATTGCATATGTATGTACATGATTTCAATACGGTAGCACAAATGTGCACAGCACGGTTGCCAGATTAGGGGATTTTCCCCTAGATTTAGGTGATTTTTTTCATTTAGGGGAGAATTTGGGAGTCAACATTTGTTAGGGGAAAAATTGGGGGTTAACAAATATTTAGGGTGTTTTTTGGGGGATTTTTTATGTTTTACCAGATGCTTAATTGGTCTATTCCTATTTTTTTGTAACCAAGAAATCAAAAATATGTAACAACGGCTTTCTGATAGGTTCTTCTAAACTATTTAAACAACGTATTAGAAAGCTATTTTTTTGTTGTGCGTATAGTGTCATGAAAAAACAACAAAATTTATACATAAGTAACGAACCTTAATTTTAAGAACACTGTTACAACAACAACACAAGAAACATCCCAGTGGTAAAATTAAAGAGGCCTTCTCACTTCAGGCCTTCTATAAGGCATGCCAAGTCCTTCTCTCGAATATGATCCTTATTTTTGTGTGCCTTCCAAAGAATGCCTTGGCTCTTTATTCTAAAAGATCCATATTCCTACTTCGCTTCTCTTAGTAGGGAAGTAGGAATGTGTACTCATCTTGTATGACAAATACATAATTTTCTATTCTTAGATTTCTTATTTATAAAACACAAAAGTTTATTGAATTGCCTTTATCTACTTCATTGGTGCTTAAAATTGAGATGCTTCGATAGACTGATTGGCAGTGCGAAGGTCTATCAGCCTGGAGGTTGACGGCTCGAATCCCAAAAAATTTTAATATAATGAAAACTTTAACACCTAAAATTTTTGTTTTTGGGGAATTTTGTTAAAATTGGGATTAATTTAGGGGATTTTTTTATTTAATTACATAATTTGGATTTTATTTTTTGAAAATTACAGAAAAAATTTATTTATGTAATCAAGAAAATTATTTTAGGGGATTTTTTTTTAAAAAAAGCTTGATTTTATGGGTTTTTTGTTTGCTTTTAGGGGATAGAGAAAAAAAATCTGGCAACCGTGGTGCACACACTTTGTATGGATACATTTTGAAATTTAGCCCCTTACTACAACAAAATTCATTTACATATTTTGTAAAGCAAAACATGTCTAGAAGACCTCGTTGGAGGATACCACGTCCAAAACATTTATTCCCTAAAATTGTTCACTGTTACAAAAAAATATTAAATAGTTTTTATAACAGAAACTAAAACAGATTGTTATTAATTTTTATGCATTCAATGAGGAAAATAAATAGTCAAAAGAAGATATACATAATTTGTTTTTTTTTTAACTAGCTGTGCCCGCCACGTCGTTGGCGTTCTGACAATATTTTGCTCGCTTTTGATTTGAAAGTATTCCACACCAATTGTAAGACTCTTACTTTTATAGTGTAGCACGTTTAAAATAAAAATACAACTAAACTAAGAAGAAACTAACAATAACAGAATTTTAAGGCCACACCAAGTCTTAGTATTCTTACCTAATTTTAAAAATTACCGCTAAATAACAAAAACAATGTAATCCCATAATTACCGTACGCGACTTGTTGCGTTTTATTTATTCAACAATGGGATCTTTCAAAATTAAACACGTAAATAATTATTTTAATTTAAGGACACTATTCAGCTTTGTATAAATAACTATTATTGATACTGTTTAACACTTTCTAACTTATCTACGAATCACCGTTGACGTACAGGTTAAAATAAATACTCACTCGCAACCTGTGTACATATGTAGATGTATGAGCTACTTAAAAAATTCTGTATCAAAATTCTGTAGCAAAATTAGTAAACTGGGAAAGTCTCGATTATAAAAAAACAACAGTTCGTTTCTATTAATTTTTTGCAACAATGTAATTACACAAAGTAAAAATACAAATCAAATACAAATTGTATTCAGTTAGCTATTTGGCAGTAATTCATATTTTGTCAGAGCCATTTGTGTTTAAAACATCCCACTTTCAACAATTAAAGGTGCCGTGCCGTACTAAAAAGTTAAAACCATCTGTGTTTTAAAATTTCTCACTTTCTTTTATGGTCATAGGCTGTTAAAGCTATAAACTAAGAAAAATCGGAGCAAGGAGAAAAAAGTTCCCCTTAGAAGCGAATGTCCAAAAACGTCCAAGTGATTTTTTTTAATTTTGTTTGCTAATTTCCAAAAAAATAATCATTTTTAAGCTTTTATGTCGAAATAAAAGTAATTTTTGTAATTTATTACCTTAGAGTATTTAATTTATCTGAGAATAATAAATTTATTCATAACTAGCTGTGCCCGCCACTTCGCCAGCGTCCTTATTTTGCTTTGAAAGTAATCCACTTAAATACTTTTAATTTTAGAGTGCTTCAGATATGGTTTGTGTAATTACTTTATATAAAGGTACCCATCCCTGGGAAATTACTCAGAAACATAGGCTTTATATAAAAATCTAAAATTTGTATAAAATTCCAAAATTATTATAGAGTAGTATTTTAAATTACCCGCTTGCAAAAATAAAAGTTGCTGCCAAGTTTGCAGTACCGATTAAATAGTCGTTAAAATTCCCTATTTCTTGGTAATGAGATATTTGTACAGGAATATCGTATATCGTATATTTTAACCAAGATACTAAGGTACCTCTCCATACAATTTTATTATAATTCATCTAGTAGTTTTTACGTGATGCGAACACAAACATACAGGCAGAAAATCACAGTTTTATTATATGTATAGATATTAACTTATTTATATTAGTAACAATAATTTTTATTTAAAATAATAACAATTAATTTTTTGAAAACAACTTAGAAACCAAAAAGATTTTATGACCGACAAAAAGGTCTCTTACTCGAATCTACCTGTGCAAGATGAGCAAAAACAGAAAAAGGTGAAATTTGCAAAAAATCATACCAAAAATGGCGCAAAAGCGAGCAACTTTTTTTTTCTACAGTATAAAAGTAGAGAACGAAAATTTTATAGTGATATATAACACAACACTCTCAAAAACATTTTCACTTTTTTTTTAGCAAAAAAAAAGTCCTTTTTTTAATTTCGAACGAAATTTTTTATTGTAAAAATTTAAAATAAAATTTGTCTAAAAATTAATAAGTAGCTACTAATACAGCCTTTCACAGAAAAAAAATCAATACAAAGTCTTTATTGGTTTAGCCATAAAAAATATATTGCAAACCTCTCAAAATGGAATAAAGTCAATAAAAAAGTGTGCGATTTACTCAACTTTCCTGATTTTAACAGTGTCCCAAAACGACAAATCTCAAGCAAAAGCATTGAAAATTCACAGAAGTCTTCCTTTTAAATTTTAAGTTTAGAATTGATACCCATATATGTTTTTAAGTCGTTTTTTCCAATTTTATTTACTTTACCATAAAGTATAGGTTATGTATAGTAATCGTGAAAAAAATCGATTTCGAGATTTCAACGAATCATTACGTTTTGAGGTCTCCTGAAGCCAGTTTTACTATTTTCATGCTGATGTCTGTGGGTTGGTATATATACCATTATTTATGAGATCGCTCTACAGGTCATACCGTTTGACATATCAAAATGAAATCCAGAATGTGCCTTTGACAAATGGAGATGAAGAGCTAGGCATAATTGGGAAGGTTTACTTGAAACCTCAAACCAAAAATAGTTATTTATTTGATTCGAATATATTTCAAACTTTTATTATTTTTGTAATAAATCCATACAGACATCTGTTTCCATGAGGTATGGTAAAGTTGAGTGTAAGCGACTCCAGATTTTTAATCTTAGAACTGCACCTTTCTTTATACAACTATTTACCATATTCTTAAATTTAGAACTCAAAGGTAAAAATGTATTCCATTGAAGGTCAGAAGTAATAAAAGTAAAAAATCAACTTATTAGAATTTTTAATAAAAACATCGGTTACCACATTTAAAAAAATCTGAATCAATTGCATAAGTTTCCAACCAGTTGGAAATAAAAAAATCTCGTCTATGAAAAGAAAAAAAAAAACAGTTTTTATATTTCATTTAACAATATTCTCATCCAAAATTGTATTTAAGAGTTATTAAGTGAATTTTTTCTTTTTCAACAAATCAAAAATTTACTCCATAATGTTTTTATTTTTAGTTCATATTATGTCGATAAATGCATATTTCAGTTCATATATGTATTTCTTTTTTAAATGCACATGACAATTTCGATCTTGGTTACAAGTTGGGATTTTCAAGACATCCATTTTATATCTCCTTACAGGGCTTCAAATAGCCCTTGTAAGACTTTTAATTAGGTCTTCAATCAGGACTACTGATGGGATCCTAAAGATATCTTTTTATTTTTGTAGACCGGAAATTTTAGACACTAAAAAATTCTACAATAATATAATTTTATATAAAACCTATGTTGCAACACCTTGAGTAATCACCTAGAGACAGGTACCTCTATATAAATTAAATATATAAGCCATATCAGCAGCACTATAAAAGTAAGACTTTTAAAATTTGGTGTGAAATACTTTCAAAGCAAAATATTGACATGATTGGTGACAACGTCACGGGCACTGCTGGTTCGAAATTAATTTTTAGGGTGAAATTTCAATATTGTGTACATATTTGGAAAAATTGTCTGCCCATGTGAGTTGTATTCACATAGTACCCGTATGTGTGAAACATTTATGTATATTTATATTGAGAGTTGGGTCCCTACGTGCTCTATGGTTTTTTTCATTCAGTGGAATACGAAAATAACACATTTTAAGTTAACTTTTCAGTTGTAAAGTAGCGCTGAGTTGGGGAACACATGTGCGCGTCATTGTCATTATTAGCTTAAAGTCAATCAGGCCGTCTTTGTTGCTCTTCTTTCGAGTGGTTTGCGTCTCACTCACACTGGCTGATTGGCTTCCTGGAATAGCTGTACGGCGATACTGTTATTGGTGGTTGCTTTTATCAGCGGCGTGTAATCGATTTGGTTATCGTGTATAACCTATAAATTTTGATTAGATAAGTCGGACATTGGTGGAGCATATTTTTTAAAACTCAATTTTTCATTGGAGGAGAACCATAAAACTTAATTTTTTTTACTCGAGGGGAGCCATTAAACTCAAGTTTTTTTCGCTGGAGGAGCACCATTAAACTCTTTTTAATTTTACCTAGCTGCTTTTGGAGTCTCACTTGCTATACAAAGGTATAGGTCGCACTGCTAAGCTAAGGAAATCACACCCTGGCGCTTTGGTCTACTGCCTTTGCCATTTACCAATTTTTTTGGACAGATACCAAAAAAACAGTTGACTTTTATGGTCTAACTATAAGCTAACTACAATGTAATGCGTACTCCCTAAAATGAAAAATAAAATTAAATTATTTTTGAGAATGTTGTTTTAAATATTTTTCATTTCTTTTTACTTTACCATAAGTAGTATAAGGTAAAGTTTAGTAATCATGAAAATAATCGAGGTCGGGATTTCGACGAATTTATACGTTTTGAGGTCCCGTGAATCCATTTTGGCTATTTTCGAGATGATGTCTGTGGGTGGTTGGGTGGATGATTGGTTGTGTATGCCACAATTTTTGTGGATTTTGTACAGGTCATACCGTTTGACATATGAAAATGAAATTCAGTATGTGCCTTTAGTATATGGTGATAAAAAGCTGTATAAATTTTGGGCACAATCGGGAAGGAGTAAGGGGTAGTTTAATTACTCCCAAATTTTGTGAACGCTATACAGGTCATACCGTATGACATATCAAAATGAAATACTGAATGTGCCTTTGGTATATGCAGATGAAGAGTTGTATAAATTTTGGGCATAATCGGGAACGGGCAAGGGGTAGTTTACATAACACCCCAAACCGAAAATAATTAAATTTTCCAATCGAATATACTTTGAGTGTAGGCCACTCCAGATTTTTTTTTAATTAAATGTAAAATTTTAAATTTTCCCACAAGTTATATTACTATTGCCGCTATACAACAAATACTAAAACTTTATTACTTTATAAATCTTTATTTCTTGAATCGTAAGACACTTGAACTTTACCCACAGTAATTAAAAAAATGTTTACTATATAAACTAGTATAAAAAATATAAAAATTAAAGGATATGCCGACGGCGACGTGATTTTCATGTATATGGCCTAATTTTGAACCATAACAGGTAGAGAAGATGTGTTGTTTGTTATATATACTAAAAATTAAAGGGTTTTCCGACAGTGAAATGTTTTTCACATATGTACATATATCGCCTTGTGTTTTAAAAGCAATTGGTAGACTCTTGATATTTTAATAGAAAATGTATTGCCATGGCCGATACAACAACAATTTTTAATATTCAAAGGATGTTCTGATAGTGGCACGATTTTCGCGAATATGAATTAATTTTTTAACCATAAATTTATATAGAGTGTGTTAAATTATGTCTGCTATAACAAAAAAAAATAAATAAATAAAAATTAAAGGTTTGCCAAAGTGACACAAATTTACGTACTCGTATGTAGCCTTATTTTTAAACCGGAATTGGTAGACATTTTGGTATTGGTAAATCTACACAGATTATGTATAAATTTGTTCCCTATAAAAAGTACAAAAATAAAACCAAAAACTTAAAGGGTATTTCGATAGTAACATATATGACCTTATATTAAATCAGTAATAGACTGACACTTAAATTTTACACTAATTATATTTTACATTATCTCTTGTAACAAGTAACGAAAATAAAATTAATAAAAATGAAAGGGTGTTGATTTAGTAATAGTAAAAATAATTAAGAAGTGAATAAAAAATGTATAAGTTGTAATCTTAAAGTTACATATTGAAGGTAGTACGAAATCCTACGTGTGTGAGTCTTAATCGCACTTGACTGAATGTAAAATAAGTCTTCAACACTGTCTTGCAATATATATAAAAAATGCAGAAAAACATAAAATAGAAAACGAAGAGTCATTAAATAGTTTAATTTTAATTAATACAGACGAAAGAGAAGATATGCTCTTAAGTAAAGGAAATAACAAAAATTCAAATAGTAAATCCTTTAACGTTTCACTTAAAAAAACTCGACTCTAAAGAGGTTAAAATTTATTAGTTGTTCAAATAAATAATTATGCTACTTAGGATCCTACTTTCTTCATAATGTATGTTCGAACTGCTGTTTTAATATGCGGCAGCTATATAATTTTCATAATAGAATTAAAGGAGAAATATTTGCAACGATCAGTATGGCGCTATGAAAAATTGTGGTAAATTTTGCAATCGCTTATAAAACGTATGTTTATGTGTTTGTATACATATTAGTTTGGCAAATTTTAAAATTTGTTTATCACTTATTTATATGTAAAAAACTACAAATATATTTCGTATGTTTGCATTTTATCATAATATACACATACATATGTATGTACATAAAAAAACTTCTTGTTTATACTTATTTATCGCAACAATCGATTTTTATTTTAAATCTAAACACAAAGTGATAAAACATTCTATAATAATTTAAAATATAATCTCGAAAATCACTGCATAAAAATGTTTGTTGACAACATTGCTTATAAAGAAAAATAAAAATATAAAACAGCTGGGACGTAAATACGTCCACAACGCATATTCAAGTTTACGAAAGAGTACATATTTATACAGGTTAGCAAAACGGAACAGCTGATTCAATAAGTATACGTTTACGTAAGATTAACTCTGCCTTAACTTTCAGTTACTGAACAAAGCTAATATTTCACTATTTTTTACAATTTTCTTCAAACAAGTTTGATTTTGTTTTATTTTCAAATAAAATAAAAAATAAAATCCTACCAAAAAGTTACGAATTCAGTTTATAGATTTTGTGTACATATGTTCAGAATGTTTTCTTTTTAAGAAGACAAAAAAAAAGTATGTTTCACTGATGCTGTTATTTGCGGGTCATCCCTCTGATGTACGGATAAGAGAAGCAATGCCTCTCCTTCCTATTCGAATGTAACCAGATTCATTTATTATGTTACTGGCCAGCGGATTCGGTTTAAATCTTTGTGGATGTTCGAGTTTTTTATATACCAAGGAGCTGCTGTAATCATACGCAGAATCTTATTTTGGAGCCTTAGTACTTTTTCTACATTGCTAGCTGGGGAAGTGCTCCTTAATTGAATGCCATAACACCAAGATGTGTAAAAATAAACTCTTCGTTAATGTTCAAAAACCTAAAGCGATATTCTTTGGTAACTCAGTGCAGAACCTTATAGTTGATTTTGGTGGTACGAGAATTGAATTTGTTGACAAAATATACTGTTTGGGGATATGGTTGGATAATAAATTTTGAAAATCATATAAATTAACCTTTTATATTTGCTATCATTTTTTAAATTTGGTCGCTCTAGACGTAATTGCCATATACTTATACCAAAATTAACGTCCACTTTGAAAAGATCATTTCATGTTAGAGTTGCTCGTATGTTTAATAAGTTGCCTAATTATTTGAAGTCATTTGAATTCTCATCTTCAATTTTTAAAGTGAGAATTCTGGAGTATATTCGCCTTGATTGGGATGTAATGTATTTTTTATTTTTTTTCCTTTTACTTTGTCAAACTTGCTATAACCAACATTGATTGTATAAGAAATCATTGTTAAATTTCTTATTTCTCCCTATGAATTGAGATTCTCTGTTTTAAAATTATTTTTTTTTTCTTATTCAATATTTTATTTACATAATTGTTTCCACTTTTGTGGTTTTAATTATTTATTTTCCTTTATTTTGCTATTTTCTATAAGTTTTTAATTTATACATATGTTTGTAATTACTCTTTTGGCTCTTTTATTTAATTGTTTACATTTGAATGTTATATACAGTAGTATGTCAACCATATATGGCTCTATGAGCTCGGTTATTTAATTAAATAAATAATGTTTAAAAAAATAGTTTTAGAATTGACTTGTACAATAAAAGTATGCAATATAAGGCGAGAATAGAATTTCTGCCAATAAGCCAGTTTAGTCGATGTGTGGACTCGGTTACTTGTTGGCAGGTCTGAAGTATAGAAGTATAAAATGCGTCCCAATATACTACCCTGGGTTTCGATCGGTTAAATAACAACTTATATAAGTTTACGGGCGAATTGAGTTGTAACTTATATATAAGAACAGCTTACCATACCTTATCAAAGGTCTTCTTAATTACGTTAATTAACCTGTGAGTTTATTCGATTGTACTATGTTTTTTCTGACGCCGAATTTATGGTTCGGCTTAGAATGGGGTAAAGCTTAGTTATTAACATCCTTCCAAGCAGCTTTGACATATTTGATAAAACGTTCATAGGTCTGCATGATTCAACTTTTGTGTGGTATTTTCTTGGTTTAGAAATCATAGTTTTTTAGGAAACCTTCCCATTTGGAGGAAAGTACTCAAGGCGTAAAATGCATTAAAAAGAATCATCCAGTACCTCGCTTAGCCGTTTCTGCTTTTGAGTTTGGGATATCTGTGTGTTTGCCATTCTCTACGACATCTATAGAATAAATTGGATTGTATCTAGCTAGTTGTCGGTTTACTGTTGCATGTTGGTGCAGCCGATTTGAGTTTTTGGATCCGCTCTATGTCTTCCAGTGTTCTTAGCGGGATGTTTTCCGGACAAAAAGTACTGAGATATCTTCTATATTTAAATCAACTTATGCTTGTGGTAGTCGTTGCTGATAAGATATTTTGTTTGTTCCATATATAGACGATAGTGGGTGAATGATCTGAGGATAATTCAAGTGACGCTTTTCTCACTTCACTTGAAATAACCTTAGTCACGCCAAGATCAATAACATCATATATTTTTTGTAGATCAGTATGTTAATAAGTGGGTTGTCCACTCATATCACATTCACACGCAGTTTTAAAATTGTATCAAATAAGACATGACCTTTTGGGGTAATTCGTTTTGATCCCCAAAACGTATGTTTAGCGTTGTAGTCGCCTTATGATATGAAACAGGGACCAAGTATTTTTGATAAGGTAGCTGCTTAGAAGGAACATTTAACTTTTGAGTCGACTTCCTTACCATAGAATAAACTAGACAGCCTCTGTAGTAAGCAGGAAGATTTCTACCGCAATTGCTACATTTTTTAACCTTCGTGTCATCGTTTGACTTGTCGCATTGAGCGGAACAATGTAGCTCGCCACAAGCAACACAAACCGAAACCAACTTACAGTATGCCCTAATAAGATCATATTCTTGGCAATTTAGATACCTGACGTGTACTAATCGTTTATCTGGTTCTTCTACTGTAGTTTTGCTGTGCAATAAGATTGCATATTGGGTGCGTTTCGTTTTTTTGTTTTTTTTTTTATAATAACTCGAAAGAGTGGTTGGGGCACACGCTCTCGATTTCTGAGATTATCTACACTTTTGATCTTGATTCCAGTTTTTTGAAGGCCATCTCTTATTTCCTGTGGATCGGCGTATGAGTGTACACCTTTAATGACAACCTGTAAACTTTTGCTACTCTTTAGCTGATAGGTTTTAGTTCCTGCGTTGACACCAAAAAAAAAAACATACTGTGTATATAAATTTAACAAAAAAACTGTTATAATACAAACACAAAGTTGTGTGAAATTTTTTTTCTTTCTTTTTTAAGACCGGCATAATTGCTTTACTTTAAAAAAACACAAAAAAAAAACAGAAAAAAAAAACGAGTTAATAAAGAAATTGATTTCTTTGATTGGAGAGAACTCATAGATGAGAAAAAGATGCAGTTTATAGATGAAGGCAATTATATATAAAACAGTAAACGAGTTTGAAAGCTGCAAAAAACTTTTATTCCTAATAAATGAAAACACTTACCTTCGTCTATAAGCATGAAAGGCAAAATTGATACCCAGAAGAAATAATATACAAATACGGACACAGCAATTACAAGTACAATTTCTCCAACTTTAGCATTAGAAGCCATATATTCGGAATCTTAATAAAATAAAATGCAAAAAACGAACAGATGAAGTGATTAATTGAACAGCAAGCTATTACAGCTTTATTAGAGAAATCACTGTACAATCACTGTACAACTTTCTAATGAAGTAGCAGACAACAATTATTCCATCCAAATATCAACCTCGAATAATGAGTTGCGATAGTTTCAGCTGTAATAAATGGATAAAATGGAATTTCATGAAATATTTATTTATGATTAACAGTTTACTTTATGCTTTTAAGCTTTAAATAACATAACGAGATATATTGTTAAAAAAATATTATATACAATAGTGACTTAAATATTATAATAATTTTGTTTTTTTTTTTAATTTTTGACTCCCGATTTTATCGAAATTTCTTTTATTTATATTCTTTGACTTCCTGAATCGAAACACAATGTTTTGGCGTGTATCCAATTATAAAACGAAATTAAAACGAAAGAAAACACATTTACGTTTTAGTATTTTTCATGCGAGTGGCAAAAAATATTTTACTGATTTTAACGTTTATGAATTTTCGTTGCATTTAACTTTTTCAGTCGTTTTCTTTATTACTTAAAATATATCTGACTGAAAATAAAGGAAGTATGTTTATATTTACGTAATTTTTAGATATTTTCTTAAAGTACAACAGATTGGCATTTAAAAAAACAAATGCTAAATCAGTAATTCCAACGGAACGCAACGTGCAGTTTATTTTTTGCAAGTTTAAATTAAAGAAAAAGTTTGTTCTACGGATTTTATTCAGTTTTTTTTAAGATTTAAAAAAAATTAAATTATTCTGGTTTAACTGAATTTTCAATTATTTAATTTTTTCAGTTGATTTATCGCACTCATTTTTTGAGTGTACAAAAAGCTTTTTATACTTCGGAATGAAAACTAAAGGAAAATTTTCAAATGTTTTATAAATACCAAATTTAAATCTTTATCGTTTGAAAACGAAACCTACATGTGAGAAGGTTTTAATTTATAAAAACAGGCCCTTAATTAATTCAAAATGGAGAGAATGAATTCTCTTTCTATATTAAAGAAATATTACCTTGTAAAAGGACTAAAGTTGCACGTAGTTCTTCGCTTGATATCCAATGAACTATATCAAAAGTTTATAGTTATAAAACTTACTTTATTTTTAAAATGACGAACAACATTTAAGTACCGTTAGTGGTTTTTCCGCTGAAAACAAAAATAGGTTTTACAACAAGAAAGATAAAAAGGTAACAAATGAACACTTAAAGAAAATTCTTGAAACCACGAAAATACCGAATTGTACTTCAACATAATTTTAAAAACATTCTATCTCTTACAGTTTTTTTTTTTTTTGCTACACAGATATCAAAATATAAAATATCGCTTTTAAGGATTGAATTCAGGATTAAATATATTCTAATTCCAGTTGTATAAACCCTAAGAAGTTGAGTAATAGCTCATTTTAAAGGGGATTTAATTTGATATCAATCATAAACAAAATTTAATGCATTTTTTTATATTTTATATTATAAAAAATTTAATACATTTTTTTATATTAAAAAAATTTTATTCAAATTTTTGAGATCGTAGTCTTTTAATTTTTTTTTAAATTTACATATGTTTTTTAATGTGGCTTAAAATGGTTTTACACGGCGTGTATTTGTCATATGACCTGCCAGTTTGATAATCAATATGTAATTTCATGTGATTGTCAAAATAACCATTTTACATATGTATGTACGTTTTTAATTTTTGCTTTCAAACGTACATGTGTAATTACATGTGACATAACCTACAATATATAATTTTGCCGCCACACAGTTATTTATTTGCAACCACAGCTGATGCAAACCTAGTGCTTTTACCACATTTTTAACGCTTTTGGTACCACAAAAAGCATAAAATATCAAGTTGGCATTACAGGATGTCAGATGCTTTGTCACATCAAAATAGAACACGTATAGAATTTACACATGGAAAAGTGACAAGTCATATGACAAATACACGACGTGTGAACCCTTTCAAACATAACATGTGTATTTTCCATGTGTACAATACATATGACATTTTTCATTTAGAACGTGTTCTATTTTGATGTGACCTAACATCTGACATCCTGTAATGCCAACTTGATATTTTGCTATTTTAGGTTTTTTGTGATACTAAAAGCACTAAAAGCGTGAAAAAAGCACTACGTTTCCATCTTTGCATCAGCTGTGGTTGGCAATACAAAACTGTGTGGCGAAAAAATTATATATTATAGGTTATGTCCATAGAGACCCACGCAAACCCCTTAGTGTTCTGTGTGCACACGCACAATCTCAACGAGACTCTCACAAAAAGAACAAAAAATATACAATTTTTAATCAGTAGTATGCCAACTTTCAATATAAATTATATACGGGTATGAATGCATGAATAGTTTATTTGTATATTATTAGTTTGGAATATACCAAATTAGTTTTAATAGCTCAGAATGAAAAATAAATGAATGTTTTATGTTTAGAAAAAAATTTACACAAAATGCTCTTGCATTTACTAATGTTAAACAATCAGTGCAAAACACCAACACATTCTCATTTTAACCAGTTTTAACAACTTTCTCTGGTTGGGTATGCTTGGTTATGTCAGATGTAATTACACATGTACGTTTGAAAGCAAAAATTATAAACCGTATGTAAAATGCCTATTTTGACCAACACATGAAATTACATATGGGTTATCAAACTGACAAGTCATATGACAAACACACGAAGTGTAAAACCACTTTTACCAGTCTCTCGATTAGAGTATTGAGAAAATTTGTTTTTTTTATTTGTTAAAGTATTTGCTATATAAATATTCCTGCATTTGATTTTTTATCCATACGACTTCTTGTTTAGTTTGTAAGACTAACTTGGCTAAACACATGATATAATAATACAAGGTAATTCAATTTCAAAAATGTTTCAAGTTTGCCGGAATTATTGAATTGTTTTTATGTAAACAGAAAAAAAAATCGTCGCCAGTAATAGAAGCGAGAAATCATTTTTTTGGAATAATTAAAAAAATGTGTAATTTATATAAATAAAGTAAAAGCGTACTTTGGTTTAATAATGAAACTTATGAGGAATAAATCTTGTTATAAATTATGATTTATAGGTACCCTTTTGTATTGAGAAAAAAAAAAATTATATTACAACCTTATTTATTGACCTTATACAAATGGAATAAAATCGCTAAATTAATAATTACCGTAAAAAATAAGAAATTGGAAATAATAGAAATTTGGCCAAAAAATATAAAAAAGTCAATAGTGACAGTAAGGGCATTGACATTTTTTTATATTTTAATTCTAATAAAACTTTAATGTAAACAATTCTGTAGTTTAAGGTAAACAACGTTACTACTTAGCTAGTTTTTAGGACATAAACCGTTGTTTTTACACTCTTACTGATGAATTTATTGATAATCACCCCTATTCCATTTGGCGTCATCGACACAATACGACGACGTTCACTTAATTAAATTGGTATTCCCTTTGTCGACATCAACATTTAACGATGCCTTTTTAATTTTATTTGGTATTGTAAGAATATGTGACGTTAAAATTTTGTTATATCGACGACGAACAAAATTCAAAATGGATTTCTTGGGTTATTTTTCATTTTTGCTATTAAGCAATTTTGTATAGTTATTTTGCATGCAGCCCCCTTATTCACAATAAAATTAACCAAACTTTTCAGTTCCTATGGTTGTGCAACTTTCAATTTTTCTTGATACTCCTGGCAGATTAGCCTTTCCATCTAAGTTAAAAAAAAAAATAATTTCTTAAATGAACATAAAAGGGGTGCCTTTGCTTATTTGTACCTCAAAAGAAAACGGGAACTTAGACATTTTTGTCTGATATAGGGAAATTAAAAAATCTTATTTGTGAATTCCTGCAAAAGTTTATTACCACCGTATAGATAAGGACAAATAAATTATTTCTTTTTAAACTAAAACAATTTTCGTTTATTTATTTACACACCAAAACATAAGGTTGTTTCTTTTTTGAATTTTTAAAATTTTAAATAATGGAAAAAACTCAAAATGGGTTTCACAAAGTATGTGATATGGTAGCACAAATTTAAATAATTCCCGCAAACGTCAGAACGTTAATGGCGACAAAAAGAGAGAATAGAAATATTTTTATAATATAAAATATATTATTATTATTATAAAATAAAATTTATATCATGGCTAAACACTTTTTCAGCTTTGCCACAAAGAAAAATATTTTCCTACCAAAGTTATACCAAAACCAAAAAAAAATACCAAAATTTTTTTTGTAGTAAATGAATTGTATCGTACATATTGTCTGTGTGTGACAGACTTTTTGACAGGTCTGTACAATTTGATAATCTTTTGAAAAAATTCATAAAATATTTTTTGCAAAATCGTTTTAGTATGATAGTGTGGCATTTACGATTTTTTGTGTAGGACAGAAAAGAATTCTGTCAGATTATTTTGTGGTTGAATCATCGATCATACGATCGTGTAGGATAGTGATTTTTACTACGTTTTCTTTAATTTGTAAGTAAATAAAAAGCACATTTACAAATAGGATTTCCACATTAGAGAACGAATGTGGCAGAATAAAATTATAAAGCGAACAATTTTAGAACTAAAATCATTGAATCAATAAATTTCACAACTATTTTTACAAAAGCTTAGCAAGGAACTAATGTAATTTTGGTTTACCAACTTTTAAAAATCGAGTAATTTAAGCTCGGAGTAAATTACTTAAATAAATTAAATTGTTTTAGATTATTTTAGCTGTATCTTCTATGTTTTCCATTAATACAAAATAAATCTTTGACGGTTGGTATAGATCTACTAGTTTACAACACCTTAGATTTAAAGTCCATGTAATTAGCAGGGATACATTATGTTCAGATGGTTTATTTCTAATAATCATTGAATTTCATTAAATTTCCCAAGGTAAAGTTTCAATGTCTGAAGAATTTTTCTTCTACGAAATAAAGTTGACAAATATCAATAAATTAGTCAAGTGCGAGTTAAACTCACACACTTAGGGTTCCGTACTATGTTTAGGGCAACTTTAAAAATTCAAGTTGTTAATTTGTTCATGCCTTATGAGTCACCCTTTAATTTTAAAATTAAATTCATAATTGCGTCACTGTTGGAACACCCCTTAAATTTTAGCAATTTTTGTTATAGCGGCCATGGTAATACACTATCTATAGAAATATACATGAGCCTACCTATTGCGGTCCAAAGAATAAGGTAATATACGTGAAAAACATGTCACTGCTGGAACACCCTTTAGATATTAGTAATTGCTACAGCGGCCGAAGTACAACATCTACTGAAAACATTTAAAGAGTCTACCTATTACGGTTCAAAAAATAAGGCTATTTACGTACAAATCATGTCTCTGTCGGAACACCCTTTAATTTTGTTATTTGCTATGGCGACCATGGCAATTCTCTTTCTATGAATATATCAAGAGTCTACCTGTTACTATTAAAAAAATAAGTTACTATACGTGAAAAACATGTCACTGTTAGAACACCCTTTAATTTTTAGTAATTGTCATAACGGTCATAGTATCACATCTTCTATACAAACTGGACGAGTCTACTTATTACGGTTCAAAAAATATGTCGTAATACATGCAAAACACGTCACTGTCGAAAAACCCTTTAAATGTTTATTGTTTTTATAGAGGTCATAGTAATATACCATTTGTGAAAATTCCAAGAGTCTATCCATTATGGTTAAAAAATTAGTCAATGTGCATGTAAATCACGTCACTGTCGGCACACCCTTTAATTTTTACTATTTGTTATAGTGGCCATAGTAATACTCATCCTATAAAACTTCAAGAGTCTACCTATTATCGTTCAAAACCTATGCCATATACACATACAAATCCCGTGACTAACGGCACACCCGTTAATTTTTAGGTTTAATATTGTATACTTGCTTATAACGCGAAGTTTAGTTTAAATCACTGCAAATTTTAAGTGGTTGCTTCCTATAGCTTAAGAAATAAAGATATAAAGGCAAATAACACGTTACTTTCGGAACACCCTATAAGTTTTAGTATTTGTTGCTATAGTGGCCACAGTTATACGCCTTCTGTGAAAATTTCAAGAGTCTACCTATTATGGTTCAGAACTTAGACCTTATGCATGCAAATCACACCACTATCGGAACACCCTTTAATTTTTAAGTTTATTTTTTTTGACTTGTTTATAAAGCGAACTAAGTTTTAATTGCTGTTTGTAAAGTTTTAGTGTATGCCTCCTACAGTTCAAGATATAAACACATATTGGTGCATAAAACCTCTATATCTGAACACCCTATAAGTTTTAATTTTTGTTGCTATAGCGGCCACAGCTATACACCTTCTGTGAATATTTCAAGAGGCCACCTATTATGGATCAAAACTTAGGCCTTATATATGCAAATCACACCACTATCGGAACACCCTTTAATTTTTAGTTTTATTTTTTATAGTTGTTTATATAGTGAACTAAGTTTTAATTACTGTTTGTAAATTTCAAGTGTATCCCACCTACAGCTCACGAAATATGCACATATTCGTGAATAACACCTCTCTATCGGAACACCCTATAAAATTTAGTATTTGCTACTATAGCGGCCAGAGCTATACACTTTCTGTGAAAATTTTAAGCATCTACCTATTATGGTTCAAAACTTAGGCCTTATCCATGGAAATCACACCACTATCGGAACCCTTTAATTTTTAGTTTTAGTTTTTTTTAGTTGTTTATATAGTGAACTAAGTTTTAAATCCTTTTTGTAAATATCAAGTGTATCCCACCTACAGTTCACGAAATATGCACATATTCGTGAATAACACCTCTCTATTGGAACACCCTATAAGTTTTAGTATTTGTTGCTATAGCGGCAACAGCTATACATCATCTGTGTATACCTATTACGTTTCCAGAGATAAAAGGCGCTGACAGACGGACAGACGGATAAACATTGTAGCGAAAACAATAGGGTTACGTTTTTACACTTTGTGTACGGAACCCTAATAAAAAGGAATGTGAGCTAAACACAGCCATTTTATAAAACTGCAATTTGAGGAAGAAAATCGGCAAATCACCTAGCCAATTTTACGATGGAAAATCAGCAAAATGCAGAGAAATCAGCAAATCGGACAACAGTAATTGTAAGAGAATGTTTATCAGTTTGTGTATTTTTGAACAGTGGTGTTAATAAATAAGTGACTTACAGTAAAAGTAATAACAGTGTGTATTTATTTTGCAATAAAAAGAACCCAACGTAAAGTAAAATCGGAACAATATATATGTATATACCAAACAAATTTGCTGAATTTTGGACTTCAATAACTTCCACTCTGCGCTTCATGCAGAAACTGTATCATCAAAAAATCTAGACATCGGAAGAACAATTTTATATATTTCTGAACTTAATGTTATGAAAACTTTAAACAGCTCCACAAAATTAACATTACATTTTCAATGGTAAAAATGGCGCCAATTGATTTAAAATACCGCCTTTGTAAACTGTACAATAACGTACTTGCAAATGGAGTGTTTCCTCATGATTGGAAGATTACTATTTTAACACCTATTCCTGGAAGGATACCGCCCTATATCTTTACTGCCTATTCTCTCAAATATTTTGGAAAAAATTTTAGCGAAAAGATTCTGGAAGTATATAATTGATAAAGTTTCAGAAAGCCAACATGCTTTTTTGCGAAGGCATGGTTTGTAAAGTCTATGCCATGAGTTGGAAGAAATTTTAATATCGAACCTTAAGAAATGTGTTCATAGCTTAATTATTTCAGAGGACTTGAAAATTGAAAAAGCTTTTGACAGGGTTGTGCTGACCTTCATAATTATGGCATTAAATAAGTGGGGAGTTCCTAAATATATTATAGAGCTATTAAGTACTTTTCTTGTTAATCGCATGGTTGTCATCAACGTGGATGGATATTTTTTCCTCAAGTTCTTCCCTTGACAATTGTGTCCCTCAACAATCACCACTCTTTGACAAAGGCTATCAATAATATTGCTGGCATTGACGACGTTGGCATTTATGCCGACAATATTTTTGCCATCATTTCGGGAACGCGTGAAGACTTCTGCCAAAACCTTAACAATCTGGACCAGAGTATGCATAATTAGGCAACCATTAGAGGTACAGTGCTACCAGCTGATAATACTGAAGTCCTTAAGGTCTGTCGAAAAAGAAGTTGCTGTGCTAACACTGTAAACGTTAGAAATTTTGAAATTAATATTACCAATATTTGTTTACAAGAAATTTACAGTGTTTTTGTAAAACAAAACCTTCTGACATGTAGTAGTCGTTATTTTTATAAAATTAAATGAAATATTGGGTGCGATCCCGTACTCTACATTGGGAGCCCTTTGGATCCCAATTATACTGAAAACCAGCGATGCCAACTTAGCCCTTTTCGTGCTATTTATGGCTCTTTTTAACTACCTCTGACGCGAAATTTTTCCCTTTAGCACTTTTTCAGAAAAAAAGCGCAAAAATAACTCTTTTCACTCTAATGAACAATGCGTTTGGCACTTTATGCTGTTTTCAATAAATTCTCCATTTTTACCCTTTATTATTTCACATTTGTTGTCAATCTCATATACATATATGCGTATAAAATATGGCTTAGTAGTTAAAGCGTATAAAATATGGTTTAGTAGTTCAAGTCATGATTTACCTACCACCACGCGTATTTGGAAAAATAAATTCAAATCAAATAGGCATCAATATTATATAAAACCAAATATATGGCCAAAAGAAGAAAATAATAATTTGACTCTTTTTGGAAATTACTGTTTATTTTCAATAATTTGTAATATTTCAGAAGTTGTTTTTATCACAAATAGTAGCAATATCTATAGTTTTATAATTTTCACACTTGGTTTAAAAAAAATGTAAGTAAGACACAATGGGCCGATATCGAATAAAAATGCTCTAATAATACTCTTCTTTTTTATTAGAGTATTTTTATTTCAAGAAATATTACATTGTAAAACATCAATGAAATGAAATTTTTTTTCGTAATCAGCATCCCTTAATTAATCTAGATAAATGTAATACGTACAAAGCTTAAACTTTTTTGCTGTATAGCAGTGTATACATATAATTAAAAAGTCAATAACAGTATATTAAATATGTAAATATTTAATGAAACAAATGAAAATTCTACTCGACTTACTTTCGACACTTAAAAGTTAATCGAATTAAAGTAATAATGGATTTCGATTTATAGAGCACTAAGAAAAGTGAACCAGTGTCATAATCGAAAAAGTTCGGACTCGGTTTAAAGACCAGTGGTGATTATAATTGAAATATGTACCTTTGACAAAATTTGTAAATTTTATTAAATCTATGTGATTTTTTGTAACTGTAAATGTAAATGTTCCTTTCAAGTCCATACTAAACGTGAGCGCAAGATGTTAAAAAGTGTACAGTATTGCATGTTTTTGAAACGCAAATATTGATTGTATGTGTAGTGGAATATTACTAAACAGTAAATACAGAGAACAAGAGAGCAAACAGTGCAAAAATCAGTGCACCTGATTTGACCGGACAGTTTTATCAAGTGTGCAATAAATATGCTGAGCATTTCAAATTGTTCACTAGTTCATTTTACTTAAATTTTCTTGAGAGTAAAATCTCTGATTTTTGAGAGATTTTTTTTTTTATTCATCAATAAAAGTTTAAAAAAAATTCAAGCTACTACAGCTTTCTATTTTCAACTACTCAACGCGCAAATTAATATAAAATAACTAAAATACAAAGTACAAACCCTTGCATTTAACATCATACATTTACATACATGTTGTCTGCTATAACAGTATTTCATATCAAGAGACACTATTGAAACAAAATATTCACTACTGAAATGTTATTTCAAACAACAACAAATATTGCATTGGTTGGAAGAAGAGCAAATGCTATTGTATGTTTTTATTTAAGAGCACAACAATATTTGTATACACATGAAATCAAGTGCAAGAAAAAAAGAGACCAATTCATTGTTGAACATTTAGTACATACATACATATATAACAATAAAATAGACTTAAAAAAGAAAAAATCGTCTTGTTTGAAAGTTATCGCTTTTTAGCTCGTTTTGACCGCTGTGTCGAAGCGTTTGGTCTTTGGCATCCCTGTCGAAAACTGTTCCCGTACTGCAACATTGGCTAAAAGAGAGTAGTTTAGAGAGAATTACAGTCTTCTTCTTGCACGAAACAGCACAAACTTTAACACATAGACAGTGTTACCGTTGTGCGACTAAAGTCGCAATTTGCAACCTTTTTGGTGGACTGCGACTTAATGTGCGACTTTTCCACACTCATATAATTATGCCACTTTTCCTACCGTTGTACGACTTTTACCCCCTTTTTTAAAAAACAAAAAAAGCGACAGACAACGCGTCCACTATGGTTGGAAGAAATGTTGGAGTGTCCAGTTTATTAAAAAAGAAAGTTTCCTACTTGTTTCATCTTGGCTGTGTTTGCCACTTTGTGAATCTTATAAACATTTCGGCGCTAAAATGCATACCAGAAGACGTAGAGAAGGACATTTTTAACTTTTTTGAAGTTCAAACAGGCAAGTAGATTTTAAAGACTTGCAGAGCATTTTTGACGTGTGCATAAGTGCACAAGCTATTAAGGCTTTCGAACACCGGTAACAAATAGAATTTTAGAACAATGGAAAGTACTACAGCATTATTTCATTTCATTCGCAATTTGAAGAAAAGAGTTCAATTCAGGATAAGTTGTCGTCTACCAACGCATTTATTTAAAATTTTTAGTGTACATTTTAGGTATTATGAATAAATTTAACAAATGCTTTCAGAGTGAGCCATCTCAAATAATATACCTGATATCATATACAAAGGATATGTTACTCTAAATTTTTGAAAATTTTCTGAAAAAAGAATATACATTGGTCACAAGGGTAGAAAATATAAGTTATAGAGACACACTAAACATCAAAGATGTTATAAATATTTATAAAGGCCATGAAGCGCAAACTGCAATACATGCTGAAAATATGCTTGAATGCATTGCGATTAAACAAAATATTTTAAAGTTTTACCAAAAACTTTGTGATGAAATATTGTTGAGGATAAACATTAATGATAAGAAACTGAGTATTTTAATATTTTTACAACCAAAATTTTTTACCTCTAACGAAGATATTAAGTATATTGATCTCATATCAGAATTTAATTATGTCATAAGTGAACCTGAGACCTTTATTAGCGAATACAAATTATTGGAAAGTAAAGCTAAGGATAAATCATACGAGCACATTTTTGAAATTAATGATGCTAAGAGTTTTTGGCATACAGTAGGTAGTTCAAAAAATTCTTTAAACGAACCTTTGTATCTAAATATATACAAATTAGCCGCGCAAGTTTTAACTTTACCTCACAACAGCGCATGTGCGGGTTTAATGGAAAATAAAGTAACTTACAGGTTAAAATTAGCAACTTGTGGTTCCATGCTATCAACTCTAAACTTGTTAGATAACGAAATAGAAGACTGGACTCCAAGTAATGAACTTGTACAAGACTACAGAAACGAAGTTTCAAAAAAATAATATGTTAAGTTGATACAAACTTATATAAATGTGTATATATTGATACAAACTTATAAAAATACAAACTTATATAAATGTATATATATATATATATATTATATAAAAAGCTGATTTAATCAACCTTTTTCAATGAATTGATGCTTAGTTGTTTGTTGTGTTTGAATTGTTAGTTACTTTTTGTTTTGTTATTTTTGTTTTGTTTAAATAAAACAAACGTTAAAAAGTGTGCGACTTTTTTTTGGACAAACGACTTTTTTGTGCGACTTTATTTTGATGAAACGACATTTTATGCTACTTTTTCAAAATTCTCGGCGGTAACACTGCACATAGATAGTCAACTGAAACGTCAAAAACCTAAGCCTAAGAATGTATTGGTAAGCAAAATTGTATGTGTTGGGCAAGGTATATTTATCTTACTAGGTAGTGTCGTCCGCCCAGCTGATTTAGTAGTTCGACATGTCAAAAGTTGTATGTGTTTAGAAATTTTATAGTGTACAAGTGAGAAAGCAATAAAACACATACACGCCTTCTCAATTTTCTTATATGTTTTTTGACATTTCGAACTACAAAGCAACAACAAAATGTCATGTTGCTCTTGTATTGTTGTATTTGTTGTAGGGATGCCACTACCTAGTAAAATAAATATACCTTGGTGTTGGGTTTAAAAAAATTTCCCACAGCACCTAAACTGCACATATGTATGTAAGTATGTAGTTGTATAAAATGTTTTGTATAAACATATTTTTTTACATTCAATTTTAGATGTTAAAATCAAAAATTTCTTTTGTTTTTAAAAAAATATAATTTTGAATTTTTGCTAATATATTTATGTGCGAAAAACATTATATTAAAGTAATTTTAAGTAATTATTATTTTGAATTGAAAATTTGTGTCCCTATGTCAACAAAATTAAATTTAATTATTGTTAACAACAAGGCGAATTTATATCAGGTGGTGTTGATAGCCCAGCTGAATTTTGTTTGTTTACGTCAAGGCATATTAATCAGGTAGGCTCACTACTGAGGGGAAATATTAAGGCGAAAATAATAAATTTTTTTTATATGGATTTTAACATTTAAACTTACAATTTTTCCCCTTAAATGGAAGTTGAACTATCAAACTCCGTATAATAAAAATTTAAAATGTTCGCCTTAATATTTCCCCTTCCTAGTGAGGTTACCTGATGAATGTGCCTTGGTTTACGTTTTTTGGAGGCAGGTTTTTTCAAAAATTTTTTTATTTAGAAACAATCAAGGTATATTTATCTTACTAGGTAGTGGCGTCCCTACAACAAATACAACAATACAAGAACAACATGGCATTTTGTAGTTCGAAATGTCAACAAAACATAGAAGAAAATTGAGAAGGCGTGTATGTATTTTATTGCTTTCTCACTTCTGCACTATAAAATTTCTGAAAACATACAACTTTTGACATTTCGAACTACTAAATCAGCTGGGCGGACGACACTACCTAGTAAGATAAATATACCTTGGAAACAATATTGAAAATTGAAACGAAAAAAAAAAATATTTAAAAAAGACGTTACATATGAATGTATGTATGTTCATTTTTAAATTTTTACTACACACAACAATAATACATACACAAATTTTCATCACATTTTAACAATTTAAAGGAGCTGCGGTGGTTCCAGATTCTTTTTTAAAGCTTTTATTTTAATTACTTTTTATTTTTTTTAGTTCTAATTTTTTCTTCGTTTTTTCTTTTAGTAAAAATAAACAAAACACATTAGGTTTGTTCTTTAATTAAAAATAGTAATAAATTTATTTTTTGTTGTTTGCTAGTTAAGTCTAATAAGTTTGACATATAATTTTGACTTGTTGATAAAGAATTTCCGTTAAATTTAAAAAATACTATCGTAATTTCATTCGAAAGGAAATGTTTTTAAAGCATGTTTTCTCGTTTACTTATTGACGTATTATTAATCTATCACAATTTGATATAAATTACGATTCGATACATGTCGAATGGCATTATTTGCTTACTCGACTCATATCGAAATATTATTCGATACGATAATTTACTCGATATCGAATGCGGTGATTAGGCCCCTGAATTTAAATATTCCAAAGACTTCAAAAAATCAGTTTTTGGCATATACAGCCTCCATAACAAATTAACAAAAGTATAAATTCTTTTTCATCCGCAGTTATAAAATAAATACTTTTAGACTAATTTTTAGGGTTCCGTACACAAAGTGTAAAAACGAAACCCTATTGTTTTCGCTACAATGTCTGTCCGTCTGTCAGCGCCTTTTATCTCTGGAACCGTAATAGGTAGACTCTTGAAATTTTCACAGATGATGTATAGTTGTTGCCGCTATAGCAACAAATACTAAAACTTATAGGGTGTTCCAATAGAGAGGTGTTATTTACGAAAATGTGTTTATTTCTTGAACTGTAGGAGGGATACACTTGAAATTTACAAACAGTTATTACAACTTAGTTCACTATATAAACAAGTATAAATAAAGGGTGTTCCGATAGTGGTGTGGAATGCATGTATAAGGCATAAGTTTTGAACCATAATAGGTAGACTCTTGAAATTTTTACAGAAGGTGTATAGCGATGGCCGCTATAACACCAAAATTTAAAACTTATAGGGTGTTCCGATAGAGAGGTGTTATTCACAAATATGTGTTTATTTCTTGAGCTGTAGGAGGCATACACTAAAAATATGTAAGCAGTAATTAAAACTTAGTTCGCTATATAAACAAGTATAAAATAATAAACCTAAAAAATAAAGGGTGTTCCGATAGTAGTGTGATTTGTATATATAAGGCCTAAGTTTTGAACTGTAATAGGTATGCGCTTGAAATTTTCACAGAAAGTATATAACTGTGCCCGCTATACTAGCAAATACTAAAACTTATAGGGTGTTCCGATAGAGAGGTGTTATTCACGAATATGTGCTTATTTCTTGAACTGTAGGAGGAATTCACTAAAAATATGCAAGCACTAAATTAAAATTAGTTCGCTATATAAACAAGTCTGAAAAAAATAAACCTAAAAATTAAAGGGTGTTCTGATAGTGGAGTGATTTGCATGTATAAGGTCTAAGTTTTGAACCATAATAGGTAGACTCTTGAAAATTTTACCAAAGGTGTATAACTATGGCCGTTATAGCAAAAAATATTAAAACTTATAGGGTGTTTCGATAGAGAGGTGTTATTTACGAATATTTGTTTATTTCTTACAAACAGTATTTAAAACTTAGTTCGCTTTATAAACAAGTCTAAAAAAATAAACCTAAAAATTAAAGGGTGTTCCAATAGTGGTGTGCTTTGTATGTGTACGGCCTAAGTTTTGAACCATAATAGGAAGACTCTTGAAAATTTTACCAAAAGTGTATAACTGCGGCCACAATAGCAAAAAATACTAAAACGTAGGGTGTTCCAAAAGTGACGTGTTATTTACGTTAATGTCTTTTTTTTTTTGAGCTGTAAGAGGAAACCACTTACAATTTGCAGACTGTAATTAAAACTATGTTTGTTTTATATACAAGTATACAAAATTGAACTTAAATATTAAACGGTGTTCCAATAGTGACGTGATTTGCATGTATATATCCTAAGTTTTGAATGAATAGGTGGAATCTTGAAATTTTTACAGGAGGTGTATAACTATGTCCACTATAACAAATAATAAAAATTAAAGGGTTTTCCGCCAGTGACGTGATTTGCATGTATAAAGCCTTATTTCTTGAACCGTAACAGGTAGACTCTTGAAATTTTGTACAGAAGATGTGTTGCCACGGCCGATATGACAATTACTAAAAATTAAAGGGTGTTCCGACAGTGACATGTTTTTCACTTATAGTGACTTATTTTTTAATCGAAATAAGTAGACTCTTAATATATTTATAGAAAGGAAATTGCCATGGCTACTATAATGAATAATAAAATTAAAGAGTGACAAGATTTTATAAACCGTAATAGATACCCTCTTGAAATGTTTACAGTAGATGTGTTACTTCGGCCGCTATAACAAATACTTCAAATTGAAGTATGTCCATTAGTAACGTGTTTTTCACGAATATTACCTTATTTTTTTAACCGCAGTAGGTAGGCTTCTGATATTTTAATAGAAAGTGTATTACCATGGCCGCTATAAAATGAATTAGATATTAAAATTTAAAGGGTGTTCTAATTATAATGCAATTTTCGCGAATATTACTTTAATTTTAAAATTTAAGGGTGTCCCATAAGACATAAAGAAATAAACAACTGGAATTTTTAAATTATACTGAACATAGTACGGAACCCTACGTGTGTGAGTCTAACTCGCACTTGACTAATTTATTTTAAATTATAGACGCAGCGAAATTTCACAGACCATAGAATTCAATATTGTTCCTATTACTTGAGATTGAGTACCATTTCAACAAATCATTTGCGTTATTCTGCCGGCGTTTTCTCACATATTATGTCAAAGTTAATCCCAGTTTTGTAGGCACTATGTTACATTTTAACATTTTTTGCATTGAAAGTTAAACAATAAATATTCTTTAAGCGGCCTAGACACGATCAAAAGCATTGTGGAAGTATTTTTGAAAATATATTTGTATGTGCTACACAGACGATGCTGGATGAAAAAAATATTTATTTTTGTGCTGGATGTAATGCTATATAAACAACATTAGGCTGGAAATCTCCAAGATTAAGGAGGAAAAAATGATCTGAATTTTGCGATGGAAGTTGCGATACTTGTAGCAGGATGTTCACAACACAAAATCAAATTAAAAATTAATTTTTGACGAGTCATCCAGCATGTGTACCACACACACACACGAGTTTGACAATCAGCATTTTAATCGTGTCTAGGTCGCTTTAAAATTAAGGAACAAAATCGCGACACATCGGCGAACACACCAATGGTTCTGCTGGCAAATCTGCTTCACAAATTTTACAGGCCTCTAGCCACTGCATGCGGATGTGTGCCAAGGCAGGTAATTTGAAAAAGTTTGTATTTTTGTCTTAGCAAAAATATTTTTTTGCATTCGCAGTTTTGAAACACACAGCTCATTATTACATAATAAATAATATCATAATTTCATTTTAAAAGGTAAGGAAACTTTTTAAAAAATCCTATAAAGTTGAAATATTTATTTTTTAATTATTTGAATTTAATTTACCAAATTTCTACGCTTTTTCCAAAATTGAAATATTTTTTCTTTATTTGAATTTTCAATAAATTGTTTTAAAACAAATTTCAAAAAAGGGGATGTATAATAATCGATACGGTAGCACAATTTTAACGGAAATGTCATAATCCTTATTTTTGTCAAATGTTAATTGTCACAAAATAAAGAGAGAACGGTTCTACCATGATATTATAATAGAAGGTAATTCCATTCTCTCTTTTTGTCGCCATATTAACGTTCTGACATTTGAGGGAATTATTCAAATTTGTGCTACCATATCACATACTTTGTAAAATCCCATTTTGCGTTTGTTTTCCCTTTATTCGAAATTTTAACAATTAGAAAC
The DNA here is from genome assembly GCA_949628195.1 of Phasia obesa. Lineage (NCBI taxonomy): Eukaryota > Metazoa > Arthropoda > Insecta > Diptera > Tachinidae > Phasia > Phasia obesa. The sequence continues at coordinate 90,012,074 of OX451217.1, forward strand.
AGAAACAATCCTTAAGTTTATGTATGTAATTAAACAAACGAAAATTGTTTTAGTTTAAATTAATAGTAATACAGTTTTGCATGATTTCACAAATAAGATTTTTAATATCCCTATATCTGACAAATGTGTCTAAGTTCCCATTTTCTTATTAAGTACAAGTTACCCAAGGCAAGGTATGTTCATCTAAGGAATTATTTTTTTTAACTTAGATGGAAAGCTAATCTGCCAGGAGTATCAAGAAAAATTGAAAGTTGCACAATTATAGGAACTTAAAATTAAAAGGTTTGGTTAATTTTATTGTGAATAAGGAGGCTGTATGCAAAATAACTCTATGCAAAATTGCTCAAAAGCAAAAATGAAAAATAACCTAAGAAATCCGAAATTTGGTAATATTTTGTCGTTCTGGAAAAATTTAGAAATGGACAATTATCCAAAATGTTTTAATAACTATCACCATTAACTTTGTCACCACTTTGACGAGCCGACATCATTTTATATTGACGTCAACATCAATTTCATTATAATTTTGCATTCCCTAAAGCTCTTATGACGATTTCGACGGCTTATCCATAACACTGTTCTGTAGAAAAATATTCTTTTAAAAAAATTTTATATTGTGGAATGAAAGTGCTTAATAATAATCTGTTCTAAGTTTTTTCTATCACATCGAAATTTCCTATTTCTTCAATTAATTTTCCGAATTGGGTCAAACTTGTATTTAAATCTTTTCCATTTTGAATTTTATAAACCAAGGCGATGAAATCGTCGTCGATACAACAAAATTTTAACGTCACATATTCTTACAAATAATAAATAAAATTAAAAACTCATCGTTAAATGTTATGTCGACAAATAGAATACCAACCTATATTGTGTGGACGACGCCAAATGGAATAGGGGTGATTCTCAGGAAATGCATCCATAAGAGTGTAAAAACGGTTTGAAGTTCTAAAAACTAGCTAAGTAGTTACGTTGTTTACCTTAAATTACAGAATTGTTAACATTAAAGATTTATTAGAATTAAAAAATATATAAAAAAGTCAATGCCCTTAATGTCACTACTGACTTTTTTACAAATTTTTTTTTGCCAAATTTCCATTTTTTCTATTTTTTTATTTTTTACGTTAATTATTGGTTTGGCAATTTTTTATTTTGTGGCGATTTCTCATAGGGTCAATTAGCATGCAGTTTAAATAAGGTTGAAATATAATTTTTTTTTTCTCAGTACTAAAGTGTACCTATAAAAGTTTAAGGAAATCATAATCTATAACAAGATTTATTCCTCATAAGTTTTACTATTAAACAAAAGCACGTTTTTATTTTATGTTATTTTTATAAAATACACATTTTTTTAAAATAATTTCCAAAATAAATATTTCTTATTTCTATTAGTGGCAACGCTTTTTTTGTTGTTTACATAAAAACATACTTCAATAATTCCGGCAAACTTCAAACATTTTTGAAATGGAACTACCTTGTATTATTATATCATGGGTTCTACCAAGGCATATTTAACAAGGTGATAGCGTAAGGGAGAGGAAATTTCAGCAAAAAATTTTATCAATTTTTTTTATATGGATTTTGACAGTGAAATAGATATTATTGTCTCTTAAAAAAACCTGATTAATGTCAAACTCCATATAAAAAAAATTTAAATAATTTCTCTTTAATATTAGCTCCGCCTTGTGCAGTCACCTGGTTAAATATGCCTTGGGTTCTACCTTCTATTTTTCTACCATGGTTCTAATATTGTACTTGTTGTAGACTTGCATGTACTTTATATAAATATACTTTGAACTGGCGCTACAAAACATTTGAAATCTCCGTTTTTTATTCTGAGGCAAGGAAAGCTTTTGATACACTCAGAAAATTATGTACGTTAAATCAACTGAAAAACTAATTTAAAATAAATGATAATTCAATTATTTTATTTTTATTTTTAAATGTTAAAAAGTCAACCAAATAAAATCTGTAAAAACCGAAAAATAAACTACATATTACGTAGAAATTACATTACTCTATATTAAGAAAAATAAACAATCTTCTTCGTAATGGAAACACGTTTACCAAATGATGTTGATATCTTCTCGGCAGAACCAACTGTCATTAAGGCATAAATATTCTAAAACAATGATTTGTGTAGATTGCCTTAGCGCAACTATCGCCTTAACCTAACCACAACGGAATATACCTATAATCATATTATCACTTTACAATATAGAAATCAACAAGTATTAATTTTATGGGTGCCTTCCAAAATAGCCAAAAATATATTGCATGTTACCGAAGCCAATTGTATTCCAAAGGCAATTTACAGTCAATAAGAGGCATCACAAGAGCGAATCCATTCTTTTCCTGTAAGACCTAACTACAACATTAATATGACAAGAGATAATTGTGTTATACTAAGTTATCTGCTGCTATAATGGCGAAAACCAGACAAAATGTGCTTTTTGTGGTGTGACCCTTTCAGTTACACATATTTTAACGGAATGTGATGTAACGAAGATAGGCGAATTCTTGCATAAAATCATTAACTGCACTATAATAAAATGTCTACCATCAATAAAAACCAGTCTGCAAAAACATAACATTCAAGTTGTATAATTTTATTATTTGTTACTTTTATTATTGTTAATCTTATTTATTCTCTTATTATCGTGTTAATGCAATATAATTAATATAGTCTAGCAAAAATGAGATTGGATGGGAACAGTGGTCGTCATACCTTGCATATAAACTGAAATATTTTTGACGTGAGAATAGCGTGCGTTTTCCAATTGAAGGTTGTCCATACTTTTCTTACAAGAGTTTATTGTATTTTTTGTGGATGGGTGTAGCGAAGCGCACCGAGGAAAAATAGTTTATTTATGAAGTATATTGTAAATAATTAAATGTTCAAAAAAAAACACTCAAAAGAGTCGGTCGTAGTTTAATTTAGCTTTGTTCGGAATTCAGTTCTTTATATCTTACCTACTTTAATCAATATTGATCATTAAATCTATCGGATTTAATTGTTCTTTTATTACGTAAATTGCATTTACTTATACATACATAAAATATCGTTTGATTTAACTTCTTAAGTAAATGGAAATCGGCATTGTTTTTAAAAATAAAATTGCTTTCAAAAAAAAAACTTGTGAAAACTCATTAAGACGCACTTTCCACAAGTTTTTAATTATGGAGTTGTTACTTGCAATACATACCTGATATAAATAATTTGATTTACGTTTATCTGAATGGAACTAAACACCGAGCTATTTAATGTAAAGAAATAAGTAAAACAAAAATTATTACATTTATACACGCTGTCCAATTAAAGAAGAAGCACTTTTCTTTCGGAATAATAATATTTATTTATTTAACTCTGGGAACAAAACAAACTTTAACAAATTGAAATTTGCAACAGCTGATTTGTTTAGTGTTTTGTGCTGAGTCGATTTGTGTTGTTGCAAGCATAGCTGCCAGATTTGCCGATTTGTCGTCATTTCGACGATTTTGAGTCCTAAAAATGACATGGTGCCGATGGGAGGATTTATACCCTGATTTTGACGATTTTTAATAATTAAAAATTTGCAAAATTATACCGCTAAAGCAACCTTGAACTCAGAACAGCTCTTGAAAAATTACAACAATAACTAGTTAATAATAAGAATTGTCCGTCATTCTTTGGCATTGTGTTCTTTTTACTCTTGTCTGTAGAAACTTTGAAGAGGAGGTGCAAGCAATTTGATAATATTTTAAGTCTATTGGAAATAAAACTAAATAAAATACTGTTGCTAATTCCTAGAAGCTGTTGTTAAGGACAGTAAAGATTTTTTTCTTTTGCCTCAAATATTGACACCGCTAAGTTGATTTTGAGTTGTATATATTCCATAAATAAAATGTACCTAAGTTTTAAAAAATGTATTTTAGGCATAGTAAGCATTTGCTCCCATTTTTACTCCTTGTGTCATTGCACATGTGCGTGCATCAGCTTTGCGTGTTATTTTTTCGCACATGTGCAAGTGTGTGTGTTTTTTTCATAAAATAATGTTTTTTGGTTTTGCAAACACATCATTGCTCTGAATGAAACAGCATATTGTGCGTTTTGTTTCACAGCACATGAATGGTAAATATGCATATTCAACTTTGCACAGAAGTGTGTAAAAATCTGCATAAATGAGCAACTTTCATTTGCACATACAAAATACATATATTTTTTTTGTATATAAGTAACGCTAGTGCTGACTCACAGAAATTCACAGCAGATCCCCCGTTTACTAGTTGGTCTGCAGCTTCATTCTCAGTTATGCCTATGTGTCCCTTAACTCAAACTAATAACGAGGCACATCTGTTAAGTTTTAAGACATTTAAATAAATCACATTCCAACACTAGTTTTCAGTATACGTTCACATGCCTCATACGTTTTATAGCCGACTGGTTGTCAAGTGCAATGAGAGCCTTTCTACCATACACCCGACTTTCAAGCAGAAGCCCAAACAATTGTGCCTGGTAATCAGAGAAGTACTCCCCCAACGCATACTATAAGTTCAGCTCATTTGAGTATACACCTGCTCGTGCTCTACCGTAGAAAAGAGAGCCATCAGTAAAAATGTCGGTCTCCATTTTTTGTGATTTGAAAAATATTTTTAAAATTAAAAAATATTGTATATATTAGATGTAAATTTTAACAAAAAACTGTTTTGGCTAAGGTAAAAATAAATCTGACAACCCTCTACGCAAATCAGTCTTTCGACTTTTTTTCTTTTACACATGCATTCCATAGGCATTTGAGCTTTTCTAACCTCCTCCTTACAAACTAGGTCCCGAATACTCTTATGCCCAATGGTCGGCCCAAAGCTATTTCAGATGGCAGAGAACATTTCTTAATATCACGTTTCCAATACATATAGGTTATTTTTTCCCCGTAAAAGATAAAACAATGGACGTAATTTTACCTAAGTATTTAATGGTGCTGAAAATTTGGCAGCACCTTTTATTTTTGTAAGCGAAAATATATAGAGATATTTACAGAACTCTACAATAATTTTAGAATTATGTATACATATGTAAATATTTTTTAGAATATTATACACAGCCTATGTTGCAACATCCTGAGTAATTACCCAAAGATGGGATATCTGGAGAACTATAAAAGTAAGAGGCCAATATATTTCTTCAAACATTGAACAAATTCATGTGCGCACATCAAAACCTCTAGTGAAGACCGTCGTTGTCAATCTCATGTTCTCGTGCAAATAGCATTGTTCAGTTCGATCTCTACCATCAAATGCAGTTTTTAGTATGGTTGTTTGACTTTTAAAGAACGTCATCTGTTGATCAAGCGTAAAAATCATATTTGCTGTGCTATAAGCACTAAAACAGCATTGACAACAAACAGAAAATAATTTTTTGTCTACACAATAAAGTAAACAAGTAGTGTTACAAAATGAACAAATTAATACCGTTGTTCTGACGGTATTATGTTTATGTCTTGCTCAAATCAGTGACTAGTAGTGACGGGGTGTAAAGCCTTTTTGATGAGTTTTTTTCTGGATTGTTGCTCATACAGAGCAACAATGTTGGTGCCAAATGGTAAAACGCTGCCGTAAACACTAGGTTCTTAGTTACAGCTTTTTGTCATGTCCAGAAATGACGGTTGAATTTTAAACAATGTTTTTATCCTCGTTTTTAGTTTAATTATATTTTATTGTTTTTCATTATTTTAATTTTCTTTAGTTTGTTCATTTATTTTTAATTTATTATTGGTTTGATATCTTTTTATTTATTTTCTCATGTAAAATTTTCTTGTCGTTACGATATGTAAAATAAAGGTTATACATGATAACCAGACCGATTACACATGGCTGATTAATGCTAACACCAATTAACCACGGTAGCGCCAACAGTGCAAGCCATTCTGCTAGTGCCAGAGCGAGACGCAAGCCACTTGCAGACCGAGCAACAAGGACGGCTTGATTGACCTTAATTCCCCTTTCATACCTGTCAAGTTTGACTCGTCAAGTCTTGAGTTTCTGGACGAAGGGGGAAGTGAGAGTGAAAAGATGTAAATACTTGACCGTACAGTCAGTTTTTCGTTTTTCTTTGCTGCAATTTGATGAGACAATGTATTAATGTTTGCAAATTGATGAGACAATGTATTCATGTGTGAAAACGAATGCAGGTTCAAAAGAAAATATAAAAAAACTTGACGAGTCAGACTTGACTGGTATGAAAGGGGACTAAGCGATAATGACAATGACCCGCGCACATGTTCCTCAATCCAAAGCTACGTTACGATCTCGACATATGTATGTATGTCATTGATCAGTTTTGAAATAAATTTTTACTTTTTTATACATTTTCATCTGGCAACTACATTTATGTTTCATTCCGTGGTGTACTTATTTTCATATGTACGTATGTAAAAAAACTTGTTTTCATCAAATATTGTTCTTCGAGTTATATACCGGCGAAAAGTTTTAATAAAAGTGCGTTGTGTTTAAGTTGTATATTTTTTTTAAACTTTATAGTAAGTATTGAAAACTATATATTTTATTTTCTTATCGTACAAATATGATATACTTATGTACATATATCGATGATTTGCAAATTTCAACGTTCAATGACAAGACAAGTTAAATTAAGTTGAACTTTGCACCATCATATTATAATTTAAATAAACATTTTAAAAATACATTGCGCAATTCACAAGCTGCCTTTAGAGCTGCAAAACTATCGATAGTCGCACATAGGGGTATTTTGCCAATCTAGCCGGACATTACTTTTTTTAGCTTATATTGGCTCTAAAAATTTACTGAGTGCACCTAGGTCAATGAAACTTTGCAGAAAAATCTGTTATGGTCATTGGCTGTCAAAGCTAGAAAATAGTAAAAATCGGACCAAGGAGAAAAAAGTTCCCCTTGGTAGAACTAATCCTACCTCTGAAAAATTCAAGTTTTTTTTTTAAATTTTCCCGGTATTTTGTTTAGCAATTACAACTTTTAAGGTCAAAGAATGTTCAAAAACTTAAAGTTGGACTTAAGAGATTCTTAAATGCCATTTTTAGCCCCGCCCCTTTTGTGGGCGGTTAAATAAAATATTATTTGAAAAAATAATGCAATTATTCAAAGAAATAGATTTTATACTTCTTAAAACCATAAAAATTTATTTTTATGGGCAGGGGGAGGTCTTCCTCCAATCCCACCCCCAAAACGTCCCTGTGAAAAAAGAAATTTTTTTTGCCAATTTTCTAAAAATAATCATTTTTATGCTTTCCAATGCCTAACCAATCCCTGCCTCCCAAGAGTATTATTAAAAAAATATTTTTGTAACTTGTTACTTTATAGTATTTGATTTATCTGAAAATATTTTATTTATTTATAGTAATGACTTATTTATGATTGTAACGATAAATTTTATTTAAAATTATAACAATTAATTTATTTAAAACGACTTCTCCTTTGCACTAATATGATGATGAGTGCCACGGTTCTTCTTCGTCTGATTCTTCAAAAGTCTCTTCCGAATCTGAATCCTCTTCAGCGTTAAGTGCTGGTGCAAGCATGAAAGAAATTGCTTCTTTCGTAAAAGGTAATGACCTTTTTTTGGAGTGGGTCTTATACTAGTAATTAGTGGGTCAGAACTTAGCAAAAGCCTATTAATAATATCTAAGTTAAACTGAACCCTTGAAAACTTTCTAGCGAAATTCTGCCTATAAAACCGGAAATGCTTGTTTCGTGCCTCAGCCGCTTCTTCTGATAATAGCCCAATAGGCAACAATGCCTCATTCATAACAGTTGCACCATGTATTAAAACTTGTGCATTGTAGGTGTCATAGGATGCCACTCATATAGAGAAGCGTAAAGTTTTGCAGTATCTAAGCAATAATCGGCAAACTCGTGTAATTGGATTTTGTGACCACTTGATATTACTTCAATAATAACCTTGATTCGGTATATGAAATCAAATTCCATTCCAGTTATTTCTGCAGCTAATTTAGGATTGGAAAAAAATCTTCTGCTAGTGTTACCATCATTGGTATTTCCAAATACAGCTTTCGGTGCATCCCCTATTAGCCCTAGTTCACTTCTAAATTTTTCTTGTATATTTTTTTTTCGCTTTAACCATGGCTTTCTCCGCATCAGATTTTATTTGCCATTTTTTCATAGTCAGTTTAATGACATGTGTAATATGCTCTCAAATAACCGAATTCTGGCGTGAAAAGTAGATAGTCCGAAAGAAAGGGCATCTACATCTATATCTCTTTTTATATTTAAATTGTTAAACTCTTTTGAAGTACCTCCACAAATATAGCACTTCATTGTAGACGTGTTTTGTGAAGCGGCATTACATACTTTTGCATCTATCATTGTAAATACCATTGTATGCTTTATGACATACAACTTTCCTTCTAGTGAAAAATTTGTGTTTTGTAATGTACTAATGGCCTCTTGTAATGGGTGGCGCAAAAGTAATCCTCCTATCAGAATATGCTATAAATTTTGCGATTGGCCCCTAATGTCAAGTCTGTTTTGACATTTGTGTAGTAAACACTTGCGAAATACGCGTTAATAAACAATGTTACGCTACACTGCTTCAGATCGCGGAATATTGGTGACTATTTATTTGACCAATAATCGGTCGGTGACTTTGGCACAACGTGAATTTCGTCGCAGATTTCCTGGCCGTCCAACGCCTACTGGTGAAGACTTCTTTTTGTGGGACTTTTTGAAGTCGCGGATTTATGTCAACAAGCCTCAGACTCTTGCAGCTCTTAAAGACAATATCCGTCAAGAATGTGAGGACCTATCGCCGGAAGTTTTGGCCAAAGTGATGGAAAATGCCATAAAAGGGCTCAAATGGCAATCAACTGTGGCGGCGGCCATTTACATGACATCATATTCTCGACTTGATGTAAAAATATTAAAAGACCAAATAAAAATAATCCACAAGAAGAATCAAAGTTTTTCATTTTTTTTAAATTACAGCCAAAAAACATCGGAAGGTTATTTTTGCGCCACCCTGTACATAGTCAATTTCTTGGATTACATCCACAGCTTCTTTAACAAATCTGATGCGAATAGGTCGGCAATATCGTGGTGATGATGGGGTTGGATTTTGCCATAATATATTTTTTCCTTTTGTACCATACATCAGTAGAAGTGGTACGAAACTGCTCTGAAATATATGTATGTGAATCTAAGGCATCATTTTCCATCTTTTGCTTAAATTGAGCCTGATGTGATCCATCGCAGTCCCATTTGCTTATTAGTTCCAAGGAGGTACATCCTTTTATTCTTGAGTCACATACAACATCTTTTAAATATGTTATTAATCTACTTGCAGTAAGGTTAAGCAAATCTTGAATATTTATTTGAGCACATGTTTCCGTTATGTTATATGCTTCTTTTCGAGGATAACACTTATTTTTTTCTTTCTGCAGAATACTGTAGCTAGGATAAACTTTCTTATCGGCACTTAGAATTATTTCATATTGTTTTCGCGAAAGATTAGCTTCCACAAATATAGAAAGAGCCTTTAGATATGTTAACTGGTTTACTTTATCCTCTTGTACAGCTTTGTATGCCTTCTTGAGTTTTGTAGCTCTTGTCGGAGAACGCACAATTTCTTTAAGCAGACTTGAGGCATCTTTCTTCCCACAAGTTTGTAATTGTGTTTGGGCAGCATGCATCAATAAATCAGCCTCGAACTGATATCTCAATATTTCCGTTTTTCTTCTCTTACTTCTTTTGGTTAATTCAACGAAGGGCTTTTGTAGTCGTTTTGAAGACGAACTGCCAAATACAGGTATTGTCACTGTTCCTTTCAGCCATGTGGCATGTATGGTTAAAAAACGATCAATTCTTCTATGTGCGGAATGCCAATATAATTTAAATTTTTTTTAAACTCTTTAAACAGTACTTTACTGCTGATATATCACCATCTCCTTGACATTTTGAAACATCGCACAATTTTCTAAATAAAAATTGCAATTTCTCCTCAACGGTATTGGCATTAGATTCCTGTACTATTTGGAATAACTCCAATCTTGTATATACTTTTTCCATTTTACTCTCGAATTTTGTACAATAACCACAATTTATAGTAAACAAATTGTTAACTGCAGGTCAGATTTGTTTTTTAAACACTACTTTTGGTTTTTATTATTTTAAAAAATTATTTAATACAGGTACATTTTTGTTCCAGGAATAACGTCATTTACAACGTAGCTGCACAGGTATCTATGTATATATGTAAGCTATGGGGGTGGGTAAAATTACTGTTTTACCTTTTTGCTCATTTTTTTACAGGTAATAACTGTGTTAGATGCAATAATTTAAATAAAAAACATCTACCTTCAGTTATTGAAACCCAAAATGTTTTAACAATATAAAAAGGTTTCTTACTCGTATTTACCTATGTAAGATAAGAAGCAACAGAAAAAGGTGCAATTTTTAAAAAATCGCAAAAAAAATGGCGCACCTATGCGCAAGCTGTTTTTTTTACTCTTAAAAAGCTTTTCACTTTTTTTTTTACAAAAAATTAAAAAAACAAAACTTTTTTTTTTTAATTTTGAATGAAATTTTTATCATTAAAATTTAAAAAAAAAAAATTATAAAAATTAACATAAGTAGCTACTAATAAACCATTTCACAGAAAAAAAATCAATACAAAATCTTTATTCGTTTAGCCACCAAAAAATATATTGCAAACCTCTCAAAATCGTTTAAAGTCAATAAAAACGTATACGATGTACTCAACTTTCCTGACTTAACAGTGTCCCAAAACGACAAAACTAAAGCAAAAGCCTTGAAAATTCACTATACGATGCAGAATTTTGTTGTCTGTCGAGTTGCATACTTAAATTTTTACATTTCTCAAAATAAATTTTTTGCCTAATGTCTGGCTAGATTGGCAAAATACCCCTCTGTGAGTCGGCCCATTCGATAGTTTACTTAAATACTATAGAGGTTTTTTAAGTGTTAATTAAAATCAAAAAACACGAAAATCAAAAATCTTAAACGTAAAAGGCGTAAAAAAGTAAATAATTTAATAAATCAGTCGAGTGCGAGTTAGTCTCACACATATAGGGTTCCGTACTATGTTTAGTACGCCTTCAAAAATTCAAGTTGTTAATTTGTTATATCTTATGGGGCACCTTTTAATTTTAAACTTAAAGTCATATTCGCGAAAATTGCATTATTATTAGAACATCCTTTAAATTTTGGTAATTGTTGTTATAGCGGCCATGGTAATAAACTTTCTATAAAAATATCGGGAACAAATCTAGTTTACCGAAGCCGCTCCGATCAGAAAAAAATTATCCAGGATGATAGATAATTGAAATTGAAAAATAATAAAAAAATGTAAAAGGAAAAAATTGGCGGTCGCCCTTATTTTTCGAGTTATGGGCCTCTGAACTTTTCATATGACCATAATTTTACACTACATTTTTGATCAAATTAGGTTAATATGGATATTATTTTAAAGCTTTTGGAAATATTATTCGATAGCAGGTAATTATTTTGAAAAAATTAAACTCATTAAGAGCGCCCGGTAGAACGCCGGGATTTTCTCCTCTTTGGAAAAACTAACACCGGCTTCACTTACTAAAAGTTTCCTGCATAGCCGACCTTCGGCCGGGCGCAAGGATTTTCTCCTCTATAAAATAACCAACACCGGCTTCGCATACTAAAGTTTCTTACATAGCCGGCCTTCGGCCGGGCGCAATGATTTTACCCTCTATGGTATAACTAACATCGGCTTCGCTTACTAAAGTTTTCCTGCGTAGCCGGCCTTCGACAAGACGCAAGGTTCTTCTCCGATATGCTATGTCAAAAAATGTCATGGGTTCTAAATGATAGTTATTTCCAAAAGCTTTAAATTGATACCAATATTGACCTAATTTTTTCAAATATGTAGTACACAATCACAGTTTCATATGAAAAGTTCAGAGGCCCACAACTCGGAAAGTAAGGGCGACCGCCAATTTTTTCATTTTAAATTTTTTTATTATTTTTCCATTCTCTATCACCCTGAATAATTTTTTTTTAATTGGAGCAGCTTCGCTAAACTAGATTTAAGCCCTATAAATATATCAAGAGTTCATTTTACGTTTAAAAAACTAAACACTATAAGTTAAAAACATGTCACTGTCAGAACACCCTTTAATTTTTAGTAATTGTAACATCGGCCGTGGCAATACATATTCTATACAAAATTTTAAGAGTATACCTATTAAGGTTTAAGAAATAAGGCGTTATACATGAAAATCACGTCACTGCTGGAAAACCCTTTAATTTTTAATATTTTTATAGGGGTTATAGTAATACCCCATCTGTTAAAATTTCAAGAGTCTACCTATTACACAAGGCAACAAAATCGAAAAAATTGTATGTGGACTTTAAACCACTATACAATTTTGATGTATTGTGGTTCCAGTAGTACAAATATGGTCCAAATTTGAAGTTCTATGGTTTTTTTTTAATTTTTAAGAAAAATTTAAATTTTTTTTAGACAATTCTCCACATAATTAATGATAACTCAAAAAGCGTTTATCCGATCTTATTAAAGTGGAAGAAAGACTAATTTAAATTTACATAACCTTTAATCCGTTAATATATTGCGTTTCAATCGGCCCAGTAGTTTTTTTGTTAAAAAAAAATCATGAAGAATCGAAAACGGCAAAAATTTTTCAAATTTATTGCTTTATCGCAAAGCCACATGTAATAGAAACAAAATGAGGTATCGAACATTGATTTATTATTTTCAAATTTATTCACAATTAAGTGAATTCAAGTATTAAAAAATGAGCAAGAAAGCCAGAACATTTTTGTTTTTTACATGTTTTTTACATAAAAATGTTCTGGTTTTCTGGCTCATTTTTTAATACTAATTGTGAATAAATTCGAAAATAATCGATTTTTATGTTCGATACCTGATTTTGTTCCTCTTACAATTTTTTTAAATAATAGCCGAACTATTACACAGGGCAACAGCAAAAATATGCTCGAGTAACTACTATATACATTTGATGTATCATGGCTACCTTAGTACAAAAATGGTAAAATTTTTAAATTCTATGGATAGATTTTTTTTAAAAAAATTTTTTTTTAAAATTGCAATTTTTTTGAGACGTTTCTTCAAATAATTAATGATAACTCAAAAACTACTAGTCCGATATTATTAAAATAAATTCAGAAAAATTAAGATTTGCATAGCCTTTAATTCGTCTATATATCGCGTTTCAATCGGATCAATAGTATCGGAGTTATAATAAAAAACTTAAGAAAAAAATATATTTTTTACGTAAAAATGGCAAAAATTTTCGTTTTAAAAAAATCATAAAAAATCGAAAACGGCAAAAAACTTCCAGATTCATTTTTTTATCGCATAGCGACATATAATAGCAACAAAATGAGATATCGACCATAAAAATCGATTGATTTTTTTCGAATTTATTCACATTTTAGTGAATTCGCTCATTTTCACAAAATTTTAGTTTTTTGCTTGATATACGCATTATAGCGGGTTTTCAAATGTGTGAAAAACATAAATTTTCCAATTTCAAGGGGTGCATGTCGGATTAATGTTAGATTTGATGAGAAACTTCCACCCACAAAATTTTAGTCGAATTCGACAACGATAACACGTAGCGCATAGGCCCCAAATCTGAAAAAAAGCGTTTAAATCGAAAATAATTGACAAATTTTCAGTTTTTGCAAAATTAACGCTATTTATTTCCCCTTTTGCAAAAAAGTGGATCCTGGTCCTTAGGGCAAACACAATGAGATTTACAATAAGCTACATATCTTTTAAATCGGTTAAACAGTTTTCAAGTTACTTGCCGAAGGCAATTGACAAAAAAATGTAACTAAGTCAAATCGATGGAATAGATCGAAAATGCATTTCATTGTTTTATTCATGTATTTTCTTTTATTTTATATTTTATTATTTAAATTTATTACAACATATAAAATAAGGAAATAAATAAATAAATATTATAAACTACAAACTTTGGAATTTTCTTTTATGACATTTTCTATTATTGAATAACGAAGTGTTGCTCTGAATACTCCAGCAAAAATCTGCCATCATGTGTGCATCCCAGCGACCCTGGTATCTTTCCTCCATTGTCCGAATATCTTGGTGAAATCGTTCGCCCTGTTCCTCACTTAAGTCTCCTAGATTTTCAGGAAAACGATCTAAGTGACTGTGAAGGTAATGTAACTTGATGCTCATGTTGCATCCAAGATTCTGGAAGTGAGTTAACATCTCTTCAACGTGCGCAACATAATCATCATCCTTGTTATTTCCTAAGAAATGTTGAATAACCCATACAAACGAATCCCATGCATTTTTCTCAATTTCTGACATTGAACTGAGAAAATCGGTATCTTTGACCAATTTGCGAATTTGTGGGCCGTCAAATATTCCTGCTCTCAGCTTTTCCATACTCAAACTTTTAAACTTCCTTGAAATATACTGGAAACATTCACCATCTTTGTTAAGTGCTTTAACAAATTGTTTCATCAGACCAAGTTTAATGTGAAGAGGGGGTAATATGATGCGATCTCGGGGCACCAGAGGTACATTTATAACATTCCTCATACCTGGGTCCAGTGTTTCCCTATAAGGCCATTGTTTTCTCTTCCAGTGTTCTGACTTAGCTCTGCTGTCCCATAAACATAAAAAACAAGGGTATTTGGTATAGCCACTTTGTTGACCTAATAGGAAATTTACCATCTTAATATCAACACAAATTACCCAGTTATGTTCATTATACTTTATCTTCTTCATGACCAATGCAATTACAGAGTATTCTTCTTTTACCTTGGTTGAATGTGCGATTGGCAAGGAGTGAAATTTATTTCCATTGTGCAAAAGGACACACTTCAAGCTGCGTTTTGATGAGTCAATAAATAAACGCCATTCGCTTGAATCATATCTATGTAAGCCCATGGCAGTCATCAAACCAGGAATATCCGTGCAGCAGACAAAATCGTCCTCTTCTGCAAAATAGTGAAGTAAGCCTTTTTCTCGGGTACGGTAATACGAAACTTTAGTTTCCTCCGTTATGAGATTTGATTCCTTCATCCGGGATGCAAGTAATTCCGAAGATGCTTTTGACAATCCAAGTTCTCTTATTACATCATTTAGCTGGTCTTAACATTAATCCGACAAGCACCCCTTGAAATTGGAAAATTTATGTTTTTCACACATTTGAAAACCCGCTATAATGCGTATATCAAGCAAAAAACTAAAATTTTGTGAAAATGAGCGAATTCACTAAAATGTGAATAAATTCGAAAAAAATCAATCGATTTTTATGGTCGATATCTCATTTTGTTGCTATTATATGTCGCTATGCGATAAAAAAATGAATCTGGAAGTTTTTTGCCGTTTTCGATTTTTTATGATTTTTTTAAAACGAAAATTTTTGCCATTTTTACGTAAAAAATATATTTTTTTCTTAAGTTTTTTATTATAACTCCGATACTATTGATCCGATTGAAACGCGATATATAGACGAATTAAAGGCTATGCAAATCTTAATTTTTCTGAATTTATTTTAATAATATCGGACTAGTAGTTTTTGAGTTATCATTAATTATTTGAAGAAACGTCTTAAAAAAATTGCAATTTTAAAAAAAAAATTTTTTAAAAAAAATCTATCCATAGAATTTAAAAATTTTACCATTTTTGTACAAAGGTAGTCATGATACATCAAAATTATATAGTGGTTTTAAGAGCACATGAAATTTTTTTTATTTTGTTGTGCTGTGTTATTTAAAAAAATTAATATCTATATTTTGCTATTTACTTGCTTTAAATTGTACCTTCACCTGTAGCTTGTAAAGAGAATGAAGACTGCTAAGGGACAGTCAGTACTTGGCGGAGCCGCCGGATTTAGGTAGCTAAATTTTACTAATAATTATTACCAAAGTATATCAGTAAAATAATGTGGCACTCTTTATTTGAAATGATTTAAACTATGATTTACTTTATTTGTATTTGTACATTACAATCTTAATCAATTTCGTATTTCCATTTTGAAAGACTATCAATTGATAGTCAGCCGAAAGAAAACTATCGATACTATCTATAGTAATATCGATTGTTTAGCAGCTCTAGCTCTCTTGGAACGCGTAAAGTTTATTTTAAATTGTACAATTGTATCAATGTTTTGTTGGCTTAAATCTAGTTTAGGGCCAGGGGTTTACTGCGTATTTCGATTCGAAAAACAATCATTTGAATTTGTACTGTGAGCGTCAAATGTAAACACCGCATGTTCGAAAAAAATATAATTTTTTAAATAAACAATGATCAGTGTGTTTTGTTTAATAGTTGACCTGTGTTTTTTAGTAGAGAAGATTTTGTTCAGCTTAATGTCTTATCTTATACAAAATGTTAAAAAAGAAAAACAACACTGTGCTAGTGCAAATTTTAACAAGCTGGGCACCTTGCTGGTAAAGCTAATTCGAGTAGTCAGAATTCAATGGCATTAGCCGTTTTTCGAAGTTAGCGCTCGTATTCACGATATTCGCGATTTAAAATTTGTACGCTAAGTACTATAAAAACAATATTTTTATACTGTTTTGACCATAGTGGTGATCAGTACAACAAACATGACTGGCCTCAACGTGAACAAGTTAAATTGCGAAAAATCAATTGTTGAAAATCCACTTGCACCACTTGATAAAGTTTTGTTACCGCCGCTACATAAGTATATGTTTTTGACGTTGATAAGTGCGGACGCGAATTTTTTTAAGCTCGCATTAACAAAACACAAAACATACATTGTGTGAACAATTTAAAACAAAAACAAAAAACAAACCTGTTTTAATACAACAACAAAGTTGTTTGTAAAATATTTTTTTTTTCTTTTTCCTTTTCTTTATTTTTTACAACGGCATATTGAATTGCTACTTTTAAAATAAAATTAAAACAATAAAGGCTAATGAGCCTGTTTAAATTAAGCAACAAAAATGTTGACAATGCTGAATTAAATAAAAACAAAAAAACTGAAAATAATTTGTGTATTAATGCTACGCCAGTTATACGTGCCCAATCTTGTTCTTCACTTTTACTAAGCGATGACAATAAAATAACTACAAACAAATCGCCTTCTGAACACAGTGTTGCCAAAGATAATATGGATAGTGTAGAAAAACCCAAGACGCAAGTGGGAATGGACTGATACATAACTGTATTGAAAACAGGTCGAAGCCCTAAATCTTCGCAGATTGCACCAATGGCTAAAGTATAAAAAGACAAGGACTCTAACGGAATAAATTCCCATAATCGTTTTGCTATTTTGGATAGCGAAACAAGCGAAACAATTCAATTTATAGACGAAAGTAGTTATCGTAAAGCAGTGAAGGAGTTTGAAAGCTGCAAAAAGAACTTTTATACCTATCAGCTGGAGAGTAGCAAAGGCCTACAGGTAGTCATCAAAGGTGTAGACTCATATGTTAATCCAGTGGAAATAAAAGCTAGACTCCAAAAAGGATTTAAGGTTAAAAGCGTTGACAATCTCAGAAATCGAGAGCGTGTCCCTCAACCTCTATTTCGCGTTGAACTGGAACCTGGGGATATTAGATTGAAGAAGAACGAAACGCATCCCATTTATAATCTAAAATATCTATTACACCGCAGGATAAGTGTAGAGGAACCACATAAACGGTCAGGAACCGTTCAGTGTTTAAATTGCCAAGAATACGGCCATACAAGGGCTTACTGCAAGTTGCCTCCGGTTTGCGTTGTGTGTGGAGAGCTTCATTGTTCCGCCCAATGCGACAAACCAAAGGATGACTCGAAGGATAAAAAATGTAGCAATTGCGGTGGAAATCACACTGCTAACTGCAGAGGCTGTCCAGTTTTTTCTGTGGTAAGGAAGTCAACTCAGAAATTAAATACTCCTGCTAGACAGCCACAATACCAAGCAAATGCTCATTACCCTCAGTTAGCTCAACCCACAACCAAACATGTTTCATACGCGGATATGTTAAAATCCAATCATGTTTTAGCACACAAAGCGACACCTACAACAAGTATCGAGACATTAGTGCATTTCTTGCAGCATGATGCAAGAAATGGTTCGCATGCAATCTATGATGTTGCAGGCGGTACTTAACAAACCATGAACTGTTTAAAAATATGTTTCTGGAATGCAAACGGCTTACGCCAACACAAAAATGAACTCGAGTACTTCTTGAAGAACCAACAAATTGATGTCATGATGGTTTCAGAGACTCATTTAACAACAAATAGCTTTTTTAAAATCAATGGCTATATATTATATGACACTAAAGACCCCTGTGGCAGAGCATGTGGTGGTTCAGCAATACTAATAAGGGCTCGAATTAAACATCATTTACTGTGTGATTTTTGTGAGGACTACCTTCAAGCAACAAACATCTGTATTGAAGAATATCATCAAAACTTTGTTATTTCTTCGATTTATTCACCTCCTAGATTTCAAATATCAGAGAGTCAATATATCGAATTTTACAAATCACTAGGTCCCTGTTTCATAGCATCAGGGGACTACAACGCTAAACACACGTTTTGGGGATCACGCCTAATAACTCCAAAAGGTCGTGTTTTATTTGACACAATTTCAAAAATGCGTCTGAATGTGATATCAAGTGGACAACCCACCTATTGGCCTACTGATCGACAAAAAATACCTGATGTTATTGATTTTGGCGTGACTTCTTCAGATCATTCACCCACTTTTGTCTATATATGGAATCAGCAAATATCGTGTCGCCAACAACTGGCACAAGCATTAATTGGTTGAAATATAGAAAGTATCTCAGTACTCATTGTTCGGAAAACATACCGCTAAGAACACCAGAAGATGTGGACCAGAGTCTAATTTATTTTGATCAAAACCTTAAATCAGCTGCCCAACATGCGACAGAAACCAGCTAGATACAATCAAATTTATTTTGTAGATGTCGAGCGGCTCTTGGCTGAAAAAAGAAAAATTAGAAGGGAGTGGCAAGCACACAGATCTCCTCAACTCAAATCTAGACTTAAAGATTGCACGAAACGGCTAAGACAGCTGCTAGAATCTCGAAGAGTAGCATCTCTGAAAAATTACTTGGAAGACCTCGACGCAACTGCACAATCAGATTATTCATTATGGCGTGCATGTAGGAACCTTAAAAGACCGGTCGTACGTAAGCCCCCCCTTGCGAACTTCTTGTGGAGTCTGGGCAAGAAATGATACCGAAAAAGGTAATCAACAAATAGATCATTTGAAAAAGGTTTTCACTCCAAATATGTGTACTGATATAGTTGAGTTGCCACCAGTAGAGACTAGTGCCGAAGTACCCCTAAGATTTGAATTTAGCGATATTGAAAGGGCAGTAGCAGATTTAAACACCAAAAAAGCCCCTGGTATTGATAAAACAAGTAACAAGATATTAGTTGAGTTGCCCCGTATAGGTCGTAGTTTATTATTCTGTTTGTTTTTAATGCCATCTTACGTCTTGAGTACTTTCCCACAGAGTGGAAGGTCTCTTTGATAACTATGATTCCTAAACCAGGAAAAGACCACACAAAAGTAGAATCATACAGACCTATAAGCCTTTTATCAAACGTGTCAAAGTTATTTGAGAGAATATTAGTAACTAAGCTGAAACCAATTCTTAGCGCGAAAGGATGCATTCCGAACCATCAATTCGGCTTCAGAAAACAACATAGTACGATCCAACAAACACACAGATTAATAAATGTAATTAAAACGACCTTTGAAGAAAAAAATACTGTTCTGCGCTCTTTATCGACGTTTCTCAAGCATTCGATAAGGTTTGGCACGAAGGCCTAATATTTAAGCTAAAGCTGAACTTGCCCGAAAACTTGTATAAGCTCTTAATAAAAGATTATTTAACGAATCGCAAGTTTTTACTAAAAGAAGGTGACTTTTTAAGCTCGCCACAGATCATTGAAGCCGGAGTTCCCCAAGGTAGTATTTTGGGACCAATTTTATATTTACTGTACACATCAGATATGCCAATTAGCACCCTAGTCCACACATCAACTTTTGCAGATGACACAGCTTTTTTAAGTATTCATGAAAGTGCCCAAGAAGCATCACAACTTTTACAAGACCACATACTCAATTTGGAAAAATGGCTAGAAAAATGGAGAATAAAAGTGAATGAACAAAAATGTACTCACATAACTTTCACACTGCGTAGGGACTCATGCCCTCCTATTCGCATAAATAACCAAATGATACCACAGCTTTCAGACGTTAAATACCTGGGTATACATCTTGACCGTCGCCTTACTTGGAAAAACCACATAGATTTCAAGTTAACACAAATGAAACTAAAAGCAGTACAACTAAATTGGCTTATTGGCAGAAACTCCACCCTGGGGGTTACTGCGTATTTCGATTCGAAAGAAAACATTTTCGAAACACAATGTGAAAGTCATACAAATTCGAATGATTTTGTTTTCGATTCGAAATACTCAGTAACCCCCCTGAGCTTAGATTGTAAACTTCTACTGTACAAGTCGATCCTCAAACCAATTTGGTGTTATGGGATTCAGTTATGGGGCACTGCCTCAGTTAGCAATGTAGAAAAAATTCAAAGGCGCCAAAATAAAATTCTTCGTATAATTACATCTACTCCCTGGTATATAAAAAATTCGAACATCCTCAAAGACCTAAATATGCCATCAGTTAAAGCAGAAATAGCGAAACATGCAGTCACATATCTAAAGAGGCTTGAATCTCATCCAAACCCTTTGGCGCGTAACATGCTGAATGAACCTGGTTATATTTGACTAAAAAGAAGAGATACTGCTTTTCTTGGCCGTACATTAGAGGGATGACCCGCAAATGATTGCAAAATCCGTGAAACAAACATTATTTTTGTCTAGCACTGGCGGGACTTAAAAAGAATATTTTATTTTAGACTTAAGATACGAGTAATTATTGTTAGTTCAAAAATATTGAAGATACAATAAATAAGTTATGAAAAAAAAATATGTATAAAACTAGGCATTGTGAAAAACTCTATGAATGTACTTAATCCGGATGGAAATTCGTTTAGCGAATTATGTCGTATTTTTCCAAGATTAAGTAGTATGAAAATAAAAGAAGGTTTGTATTAATTTATCTTATACTAATATGTTGAAAATCTGAATTCATATCCGGCCCACTAAGTATCTGAATTCATATACTTAATAGGCCGGATATCCGTCGCTTGATGAAGGATAAGTTATTTGAAGATGCCCTCAGTGTGGATGAGCTTGAGGCTCTGTAAAAGCGGTTATTGACAACGTTTTAGGAATTAATCGGTCTGACAACTGACGCATTCATATAAAAAAATGATTACAGCATTTCATCGTATTAATGTTAAAATATCTTTAAAAATTCATTTTTTGCATTTTCATACCAACAAGTTTGCTGAACAATTACCAGCTGATTCTGACGAGCAACAAATTACGGCCAGACTTGACCACTGGTACAGTGGTAAAAAATTGAATTCGCTGTTAGGTGATACTTGCTGGAACTTAAAAGAAGAATCGCGAATATCGCAAATACGATCGCTAACTTCTAAAAATGGCTAATGCCATTGAATTCAGCGTACTCGAATTAGCTTTAAAAACATTTGCTGTTGCTTAAGCAATAAGTTGTTCTTCATTTTTATTTTTGCTTAACTCTTTTACTGTAAAGTAGTGGCTGACTACGATTGCTGTTTTTTGCTGTTATATGCTGTTAATCGCTGCTTCAGTCTTAAGTAAGAATATTCTTTGACAGTGAGAGATTAAAATTACTGCGTCACGTGTATGTAAATCGAAAAAAAATAAATTTTGCAAAATAAAGATTTCCAATATTGTTTTGGAGCAACAGCAAAAGAAGAAACAAACATTAACTTATTGCTTAAGCAACAGCTAACGTTTTCAAAAAAATTGCTTTCCTGCAGAAAGAGACACATAGTAAACTTAAGCAAATGAGTTGCTCTTCTCTTTTTTTGGCTTTTGCTTTTACTTCGCTTACAACAAAAAGTTATATATGTAAATGCAGAGGAATTCAGTTTTTTTATTTGCTGAAAAAGATGTAAGCAAAGCAAAGGTTTTAGTGCTGTTGCTATTTTTAAGAAAGCAATTCAAACCCTGTTTTTTACCCTCTTTGCGACACATTTTAATAAATAAAATTTTAAAATAATAATAATATATTTTGCAAAAACTAACAAAACTTTTGTGTTTTGTCTAAAAAATTTTCTTCTTTTTTATTTTCTTTTGAATTTTTCTTTGGGTTTTTAACAACTGTGGGTGATTTTACACAAACCAAATTGCCTGTGGTTGTTTTTGTTGTAACATTGCGATTACCTAGTATTCAATTCCCCTTGTTTCGAATGGTTAATGATGTTAACCGAAATATTGGAAAAATAAAATGAAACAAACAATGTTGTTAATTGTTTTTCATTTTTAACATTTTATATAAAACCTTAAACTGAACAAAATCTTCTCAACTAATAAACAATGATATATAAAAAACAATATTGGATAATAGCATGGAAATTAAATGAATTAAAACAAGAAACTAAAACAAAGGCACATAAGAAAAAATTCACTTTTAATTTACATATGTATATTAGGTACGAGACAAAAATGCTCAAAAGTACGCGAACAATTTGGAGATTTTGCAGCTAAATCTAGCGTTTTTGCAATGACAATCGTGGGGAAAATGGTCGCTTAAGGCCAGGATTCACTATCCTACACAATCGTACGATTCAATCACAAAAAAATCTGACAGAATTCCTTTCTACTCAAAAAATGGTTTAAAAAAGGCGTGTACATAGATGCCATACTATCATACAAAATAAGTTTTTGCAACTGATCGCATGGAAAAATATTTTTTATAATTTTTTTTTTTCAAAATATAAAATTGTACAGATCTGTCAAAAAGTCTGTCACACACATACACTTTTAATCCACACTATACATGCAGACATGTAATTTTTGACAAGTCGTGCGACTGAGAATGATAGTGAATCATGGCCTTAACGGTTGGCGGGAAATCCGATTTTTCTTAAACTTTGTACAGTGACAGTTGACAATTATTTTAATGACTTTGTGGTTAACACATCCTTCATGCGAGAACCACGACTTCTCAGCCGTTTTTAAAAGTAAAATAAGATATGTGATAAATAACTAGCTCTGGGTTAACACTTTATTCACAATAAATCGATTGTTACGGTGAATATGTCGTAGGTGGCATTGTATTTATTAAAACATTTACAAATTGTATCAAATACCGTAGGTTAGGTTGCACGGGTCGCCGGCTCCGTGTAGGGGGGAAAACCGACTCACTTGGGTCCCTTTGTGACGCTCGAAAGAGGGATGAGCAGAAAGATAGCTGCTGATCCACACTTTAGGTTGGTGCAAAAACCATCCAGAAAGCCGGATACATGAATTTATTCTGATAATATCGCAACCCGATAAGTCTGCAAGGTCTTGTAGTATCGGGCTACCAAGCAGCGTCGCCCTTTCCGTAGATAGGGCCGGACAGTGACAGAGGAAGTGCTTCACTGTCTCTTCTACCTCCTCCTCCTGACAACTTCTACAGAAGTCATTATACGGCAGATTTAATCTCTTAGCGTGTGCACCTATTGTGCAGTGCCCTGTCAGCACAGCCACTAGTGTGCCAATTTGTCCTCGAGGGTTTCTCAGTAGGATCGCAGTACGTTTGCTATCATACTGAGGCCATAAAGCCCTCAGTAGTTCCTGCTGGAAATTGTAGATAGGGCCGGACAGTGACAGAGGAAGTGCTTCACTGTCTCTTCTACCTCCTCGTCCTGACAACTTCTACAGAAGTCATTATACGGCAGATTTAATCTCTTAGCGTGTGCACCTATTGTGCAGTGCCCTGTCAGCACTGCCACTAGTGTGCGAATTTGTCCTCGAGGGTTTCTCAGTAGGATCGCAGTACGTTTGCTATAATACTGAGGCCATAAAGCCCTCAGTAGTTCCTGCTGGAAATTGTCTTTACAGCAATTTAGCGGAACGCCAAATATTTCATCTATCTCCTGGTCCCTAAGGTAGGTTCCAGATCTAGCCAGTTCGTCCGCAGTTTCATTTCCGGGCACTCCCGCATGCCCCGGCACCCAAAAGAGTTCCAGGTTGGAATGTCTGGCCATCTCATCTAGAGATGTCCGGCATTCACGAACCAAACTGGACGTTGGCGCACACATCCCAAAATAGTCGCATGGCGCATGATTCCGACGTCGCTAATTCGAATGCATTTGTTAGGGCACCCACTGCGACGTCGACACCCTGCCTTTCGTTAATAACCGGAGTGTTCGAAAGAAAGTCTTAGAGAAAAGATAGCAGTTGCTCCCAGTTTGTTTTCCTTCTGTTACACCGGGGTGTAACCTTTTTACCCTGGGGGTTATTACGTATTTCGATTCGAAAAGGAAATCATTCGAATTTGTATGACTTTAACGTTGTGTTTCGAAAGAGATTTCTTTCGAATCCAAATACGTAAT
This sequence comes from Phasia obesa, assembly GCA_949628195.1. Classification (NCBI taxonomy): domain Eukaryota; kingdom Metazoa; phylum Arthropoda; class Insecta; order Diptera; family Tachinidae; genus Phasia; species Phasia obesa. The sequence goes on from OX451217.1 coordinate 90,036,578, forward strand.
AACCCTTGAATTCAATATACCTATGAACAGAGAAGGAGCAGTCATCCGAGACCCTCCACGAGCTAATCAAATCTGAGTGCCTAGTATTTACTAGCGTTATATCAAGTACCTCCCTTCTATGTATCACAACAAAAGTAGGGTTTGAACCAACGTTAACTACGTCGTATTTACTACAAAGGATAAAATCAAGTAGAAACTCACCCCTTGTATTGCAGTCGGAGCTTCCCCATACGACATGATGTGCGTTGGCGTCCGCTCCAATAATAATCGGCAGGCCCAATCTGCTTGTCATTTCCACAATCTTGCGAACTTTAGTTGGTGGTGTTTCGCAGTCGTACGCCATGTAGCTGGAGACGATTAGAATTGTTTTGTTTTCCGTCTCCCAGGCGGCTGCTACCGTATCTTCATCACTGAAATCAGACAGAATGAAGATATTCAAGTCGCTTTTAGCCACTATACACGCTCTGATCTTACCTTGACCATTCGTATGCAGAAGCTTAAAGAATTTTGCACCAATCCCGCAAACCCTGCCCTGATGTATCCAGGGTTCTTGGGCTAAAACAAGCTTCTCCCCTCTCTCTGCCAGGCGGAGGAGCAGTGCAGCCGAAGCTGCTTTAGAGTGATGAAGATTGACTTGCATCTTCACCATCTCTTGTGGCAGGTACAATTGTGAAGTCTTATCTTATCGTTTGCCACGACCGGAGAAGGATCATGATCTCCCTGAATCTGGTCCTCCCTGTCGTCCCCTCAGTACACACGTAGGATGATCGTCTCAAAACCATAGTAGATCCTCCCACGTTTCTCTCGAAGTGGCGCCAGGGACTCCCGATTCAACAAGAGGGTGATCCGTCTGGATGAACCTTCAGGTTCGGAAATCTTGGCTGCCTTCCAGTCATTGGTTGGTAGCTCAGGATTTCCTATCTGAATGAGATCCATAATCTCCTGAGCTATGAATGGCTCGTCGGGGCCCTAGGTCGGCGGGGAATCTCATCAAGAGAGACCACGTCGAGCCTAGCGCCTTCCCAAAGACCTTCCAAAAGAGCGACAGCCAGCTTCAGAAGCATGGCTGATCGCTCGTTTGAACAGGCCATCAGTTTGATTCGCCCTCGGAACCATCCTGCATCATCGCATTGAGGAGAGGGCCCTGGATTGTCTTTAAGAACTTTCCAAAACACTTTCATCAATTTCTTACGAACCACCTCCCAGTTTGCATGGGAGATGGAGCTGTCTGCGTTGTTACGGTCGATGACAGCACGTACGAGGTTGCCTTTGGCGACCTCGCTGAAACTTCTGTCCATCGACTTGTATTTCGGACGCTTAGTGTCGAGCTGTTGACTTTTCGCATGCGCCTCCTCCTCCGACCTCTGACGCTTAGGCGCGTCAGTGGACGAAGATGGAGGTACATGCGGTGTAGCCAGTACGGATCTAGCCTATTGTAACGAGGTTGATTCCTCCTTAGTAAAAGACTCAACTGGCTTTTTACCTAGTTGGCCGACGTATTTTTCGGCTGCTCGCCGTTTCAAAAAAGCCCTTCTGGCGGGTGGAACGTGTCGTGTGGGTCTTGTTGAATTGCCTTGTGTGGCAGGGAGCACAGCTTTAGAACCCGAAGACTTGTTCGCAGTGGAACCCGAAATCTTGTTCGCAGTTCCTCTGCTCACAGCCGGCACTGGGGCAGCTGCAGCTGATGTGCTTGCAGCGCCCGAAACAGGGATTTTAGCCTTAGTGGCACGGACCTTTGCAGCTTTTGAGGTGCTTGGAGTAGTGTCCAGAGGCACCTCGCTGCCTTTTTTGCCACCTTTTTTTGGTGCAACGTTTGTGCATTCGGATGGTTCTGGTTGCCCAGAGCCTCCTCCTGCGTTTTGTGCGACACCAGTCGTTTGCAGATTAGCCTGGCCTGGCGTTCCAACCAGACTAACGGTTATATGTATAACTTACTCGTACACATATATTATATGTATTAACACTTTTATAGAAACCCTATGTATTTACTCTTGTATGAAAACCCTATTTCTATTATTAATACTTGTTGATAAAATACTCATTTGTAATCTATTTTTATTTATCGTAGTATAAGAAATTTATTGAGTTTTATGAAAATTGTTTTTAGTTTTAGTTAAAATCTGGAATTCAAATGGAATGTTTGAATTTAATAAAAAATAAATAAAAATTCATTTTATCAATTACTAACCTGGATCTCAGATAGGTTCGATTCACCGCGACCTGAAATCGACGAAGCGGGAATAGGTTCTCCGGAGATTAGGAATCCCCCGACCGGATACATGGGGCATGTTTTTTTTGTTGTCTTTCATTTTTGTGGTAGGGGGGGGGGGTGTTTTGCATTTTATACATACTGCCATGTAATTTAATAGCTGTCGGACGGGGTGTCAGACAGACCACCAAGCCGCCCAATATGGGTAACAGACGCTGGTGGAATTTGGACAGTGGTCAGTACGAAACGGACATACCCTGACAGAGTGCCCAATCTCAATGAAAGGAGAAACACTCCGCGCAGGGTATCTGATAGCCTCCCCATAGGGGAAACAGGCGCTATCAGACACTGGGGGGGGAGGGTAATTCTTAGTTCGTGAGCGTCATGAGCCCGTCTGGCATGGTGGCCCTACTAGCATGGGTTCATGGTTTGCACTTAAGCCTCTGAATCGCGACAAGATGACTACCCATCGCAGAGATCATCATCAAATACCGTAAGTAACAGCACAGAAAAAAAATAATCTTTTTTTTAAATTATATGGGACGAATTACTCCACCCGAATGAGATGTAAACAAAACAACAACTTTATATGGATGTGTTCCGGTAGGCAAGTAAGTAGTGTTCTTGTCTTTTAGTTTGCTGGTTACATTTGCGTCACTTCAACAAAAGGTATTAGTTACTACGCGTGTAAAATTAAGTTACAATTTGTGCGTCTGGCCGTCTGTCAGCGCCTATTATCTCTGGAACCGTAAAAGGTAGACTCTTGAAATTTTCACAGATGATGTATAGCTGTTGCCGCTATAGCAACAACTACTAAAACTTATAGGGTGTTCCGATAGAGAGGTGTTATTCACGAATATGTGTTTATTTCTTGAACTGTAGGAGGCATAGACTCAAGATTTAAAAACAGTAATTAAAACTTAGTTCGCTATATAAACAAGTCTAAAAAAATAAACCTAAAAATTAAAGGGTGTTCCGATAGTGGCGTGATTTCCATGTATAAGGCCTAAGTTTTGAACCATTATAGGTACACTCTTGAAATTATCACAGAAATTGTATAACTGTGGCCGCTATAGCACCAAATATTAAAACTTATAGGCGTGTTTTGCTTGTATAACTTTTGAACCATAATCGGTAGACTCTTGAAATTTTCACAGCATATAACTGTAGTCACTATAGCAATAAATACTAAAATTTGTCGGGTGTTCCGAAAGTGAGGTGTTATTTGCCTTTATGTCTTTATTTCTTGAGCTATAGGAGGCAAGTACTTAAAATTTGCAGACACTAATTAACTCTATGTTCGCTTTCTAAACGAGTATATAAAATTAAACCTTACGATTAAAGGGTGTTCCGAGAGTGACGTGCTTTGCGTGTATATGGCCTAAGTTTTGAACGATAATAAGTAGACGCTTGAAGTTCTTACAGGAGGTTTATTACTGTGGGAACAATAACAAATAATAAAATTTAAAGGGTGTTCCGACAGTGACGTGATTCTCATGTATAACTCCTTATTTCTTGAACCGTAATAGGTAGACTCTTAAAATTTTGTACAGGAGTTATGTTGCCACGGCCGATAATAAAATTTAAAGGGTGTTCGACAATGACATGTTTTTCACGTATAGTGACTTATTTTTTTTTAATCGTAATTGGTAAACTCTTAATATATTCATAGAAGAAGAATTTCCAGAGTTCCGACAGAGACATGATTATTACTTAAATAGCCTTATTTTTTTAACCGTAATAGGTAGATTCTTGAATTGTTTACAATAGATGTTATACTTCGGCCGCTATAACAATTACTAATTACTAAAGGGTGATCGATCAGTGACATGTTTTTCACGTATATTACCTTATTTTTTGAACCGCAATAGGTAGGCCTGATATTTTTATAGAAAGTGTATTACCATGGCCGTTATAACTACAATTACTAAAATTTTAATGGTGTTCCAATAGCGATGAATTTTCGCGAATATGACTTTGATTTTAAAAATAAAGGGTGCCCCATAAGACATGAAAAAATTAACAACTTGAGTTTTTAAAGGCGTACTAAACATAGTACGGAAGCCTACGTGTGTGACACTAACTCGCACTTGACTGATTTATTTAAATTTATTATTTTAATTTCATTAAAACTAATCTTAAAAAAATTCAAAACTTAAAAATTTGCTATCCATCGTCATTTATAACCTTTTTTCACGTTTTAAAATCTAAACGGGGTATAAAAACATGAAAAATATTTTTTTTTTAATTTACTTTTTTTGCTTTGATGTAGTTATTTAATATTATGCTAATTATCCATAAACTTTTATAATAAAAGTGCAATTTATTTGTTGGGGGAAAAGCTATAGACCAGATCATCAGCCAAGAATGCTCTATAAGTAATAAAATTCTAAGAAATGAGAAGTACATAAATATGTTAATAGAATAATATTAGAGAATATTAAAGCTTCAACAAAGCACCAAAGAAGAAACTGCGTTTTTAATTAGCATAATATTAAATAATTAACATAAATGTGTTGAATTTGGGTGCCCTAAGTAAAAACTTATTTATTTATATAAAATTTTTAATAACAAAAGCCTGCTTCTGGCTGTATAATAATATTGCAAAGGAGGATAATTAGTAAATTAGTTAGTAACCATAAAAGTTTAAAATAAAATATCAAAAATTTGAAAATTTATAAACAATAATCTATAATATACTAGCTGTGCCCACACACGTTGTGTGCGTCCTGACAATATTTTGTTCGATTTTGCTTTTAAAGTAATCCACACCAAATTTTAGAACTCTTAAGTATTTACTTTATATAAAGGTACCCATCCCTGGATAAAATTCTAAAAATTATTGTAAAGCTCTGTAAAAAAAATATTTTAATAACAATGTAACTCCACAAAGTAAAAATACAAATCAAATTCAAATTTTATTCAATTTGCTATTTGGCAGTAAGTAATTCATATTTTATCAGTATTTTAAAACAGAGCTATCTTTTGCCCAACCATTATCATTACCATTGTCATTATCTTAAAACAGCGCCATCTGTTGCGCAACCGTGTTTCAAATATTCCGCTTTCAAAAATAAAAAATGCCTTAAAGTAAAAAAAATCGGCGTACTTTCACTGCTTTTTCTCCACTTATAAAAAAATATTTTTGCAGAAAAAAATATATTGGAATCAGGATGCATTCTAAGGTACAAAATTTGTTGAAATCAATACAGTAGTTTTTACGTGATGCGAACACAGACAGACAGAAAAAAGTTACTATATTATTATATGTATAGATAATTCAGCATCAAGTTATAACATTCTAATATTATGTGAGCAACCAACTAACGTCTCTCTCTTTCGTTAAACATGATTAAAATAAAACATAATTAAAATACTCTGTTAGTTTTTTTAATAAACTTTGGAAGAAAAAGTAAATTATCTTAATATAGTCGGATTCATTGTGTTCCCAACTGGTTATAAATTAAAAACATGTTTATTTTATTTTAATTTTATTTATTTTTTTATAGATAAAGACTAACCTACAAGCAAGGATCATTACTTACATTGCATTGGGAAATGGCTACCAATACACTATTGCATTTTATAATTGGAGCACTTGTCACTGGCTTAGGATCCTATTATTGTTACTTTAATTTAAATGTAATTTAATTTTAAATCTACTCTAATTGTAGTTTAACACTAACATTGCATTCCTAAAATAAATTTTATAAGTTGGAATTATCTTAAATACATTTATTTAAGAAAATTAATTAATAATTTGCAAACGCGAATATTTCCATATTTTCATTTTCACTAAAAAACTGTGCTTTGCTTAGGGAGTTGATATGAGATTGTGTAGTAGTTAGAATAAACAGATAAAGTTGACTTACTGTTTGATTTCTTTTTGAAAGTTCCATTGCAAAGCCGCCTCCCCGCAATATTCTCCACCCTTCTCGCCAAGAAATATGAGCAGCATTTTACTACATATTTCGAAAAAGAAAAAAACATACTAAATATTCACAAAAAATTTTAAGGTTTTTATTTCTGGTTGACCGAACGAACAACTGACCAACTAAAATACTGTACATATGGTTCAACTATTTGATAATAGTTTTTTTTTTTATAAATTCTTATTACTATAGACCGGTTTTGATAAAAAAAATTAAAATGAAATATATACGTAAAAACATTCGAAATTAAAGATTTTAGGTGTGAAAAATAATAGAGCCATCCATCCATTCCAATTATCTAAAAAATAAATCAGTCAAGTGCGAGTTAGATTCACACATGTAGGGTTCCGTACTATGTCTAGTACAACTTTAAAAATTAAAGTCATAATCACGAAAATTGCATCACTTTTGGCACACCCTTTAAATTTTAGTAATTGTTGTTATAGCGACCATGGTAATACACTTTCTATAAAAATATACATGCGCCTACCTATTGCAGTTCAAAAAACAAGGTAATATACGTGAAAAACATGTCACTGATGGAACACCCTTTAGATATTAGTAACTGTTACAGCGGCCGAAGTACAACATCTACTGTAAACATTACTGTATTACGGTTCAAAAAATTAGGCTATTTATGTACAAATCATGTCTCTGTCGGAAAACCCTTTAATTTTGTTATTTGCTATAGCGGCCAATGGCAATTCTCTTTCTATGAATATATCTAGAGTCTACCTATTAATATTAAAAAAATAAGATACTAAAAGTGAAAAACATGTCACTGTCAGAGACCCTATAATTTTTAGTAATTGTCTTATGTACAAATTGGAAGAGTCTACCTATTACGGTTCAAAACTTCGGCCTTATACATACAAATAACACCACTATAGGAACACCCTTTAATTTTTAGTTTTATTTTTTAATACTTGTTTATATAGTGAACTAAGTTTTAATAACTGTTTGTAAATTTCCAGTGTATCCCTCCTACAGTTCAAGAAATAAACACATTTTCGTGAATAACACCTCTCTATTGGAACACCCTATAAGTTTTAGTATTTGTTGTTAAGCGGCAACAGCTATACATCATCTGTGAAAATTTCAAGAGTCTACCTATTACGGTTCCAGAGATAAAAGGCGCTGACTGACGGACAGACATTGTAGCGAAAACAATAGGGTTTCGTTTTTACCCTTTGGGTACGGAACCCTATAAACACAAAATTCCAAGAGATGAATAAAATAATATACTTTATTTATCTTTATTACCTCAGTACATAGTGAAATGTAATTTATTTTTAATATCGGCTGAGCACCGTTTTGGTACAGGGTCAAAAAGTTTTTGGCACGTCTCAATCGGAATATTATGCCATGCTCCTTTTACTAATGCCCACAAGTGATCTTTATTAGTTGCATGTTTTCCTTTTAGAGCTGATTTAACTATTCGCCACAAGTTCTTAATGGGTTTAAGACTGGCAAGTGAGCAGGCCAGCTTAAAACTTCAACCCCATATTTTCCAAACCAATCTTTTGTCCACTTTGATTTGTGTTTCGGGTCATTGTCTTGCTGAAACAAAAATTGAAGCGGCATCTTCCATTCTGCGTAAGGCATCACATAACTGTTAAGCAGATTTGGTCGTTAGAGATTTGATCTGTGAACTGGTTTATGAAAAAAATGAGTTGTGACTGTTTATGATAAAATAATAAAAAAGCACTATATTACGCAAATTAATTTTTTAAGTCAGGCTTAAAGTAGAAAGAATATTTTTGATAAATTAGGTGATTAATTTTTTAAGAAAAAAAATGGGAAAATTAATGGTAGACTTCGTTCTCACCAACTGACGATTGATGATTGAATACAGTTTTTCTCTTATTCATTTATCTGACTTTGGTGTTAAATAGATTATGTTTACAACTTAACACTACCCAAAGTAGTTAGATACAAAGAATGCTGAAGACGGATGTAGCTATCCATTCTGCTAGTGTCTTAAATAAAATGTTCCCATTTTGCTTTTTAATTAATCACCTGATTTGTAAAAACTATTCTTTTTTACTTAGAAAGAATTAAACGAACTTATATTGATTTCAAAAATTAATTTTCATGTTAATAAAATAGTTGGACTAACAATACAAATAATCTTAATATTAAAAATCATAGGGCACCGCGCAAACACGTTTACCTAACAAAGTTTGGTTTGATACTAGATTCGTGTTAAATAAAAAATAATGTTACAGCCAAACCCCTAAAGTAGTGAGTTGAGCGCAAAATAACTGTCAAAAATTCTCATGTACATACAAAATGTATGAAGCAAATCTAAATAGCTCGGCATCAACGCTTAAGGTCCAACTATAATGTGCAGAAACTGGCTTAAAGGCCTTTTTAGCTGACCGTTACTTTAACGGAACGTAACACATGGAAATTGTTGTTTTTTGCGACTCTTGCTTTCGTTTATGCATTGTTTATTAATGACTTGTTAAAATGTAAGCCAATCTATTTTTAGTAGATTGAACATTTTTTTATTCGTACATTTGCAAATAATAATAATTTTTTTCTGAATAAATGAAATTTGTTAACAAACAGGTGTTAAGTAAACATATTTCATGTACTTAGTACTATTCATATACAATTTAATAATTATTTTTAATAGTTTTTAGAAAATTTCGAAAGAAAAATTTAACACATTTTGTGTTTGTGTAATTTTGACCGAAAGTACTAAAAAATACAGTGGTGTGCATCACTCAACTCATAAACAATGAAATGCTCTTTCTTTTTAATTGCTATTATTATACAACGCCTCCCTTTTTTCTTATAGAAATTTCTTTTTTTAAACATTTTATATTAAATTTAAATACAATTTGTAAATTTTCTTTTTCCATTGCAATTTTTTATGAATGCACATTCATATGTAAAACACAAAGCACAAACAGTTGTTTCCGTACGGAATGTGCGATCGGGTTCGGACTTTGCTTAAGCAAATGACATTTGACGAAACTTAACGAAAAGTGTTGCTAAGCACATTATAGTTAGTCACATTGTCACATATGATTTATATGTAATTGCACAGTTGCTTAAGTTGGTTTAAGCTAGCTTATGCATATTATAGTTGGGCCTTTAGGTGGCTACAATGTGTTTACATGAACATAAACTCTATTATGCCACAGTTGCACATTTGTGTTATTCGTACTTTGCAGAAAAAATGATTTCCTTCTGAATAATTGACTATAATTGTTATTTATTACAATAATATTACAAAAAGGTGTTGAATAAAAATATTTTATTATAATTTTAAGAAAATTTCGAAAGAAAAATTACACATTTTATGCTGTTTGTGTAATTGTGGCCAAAAGTACTAACAAATGCAACGGTGTCTATCACTTAATTCATAAACAGTAAAATGCTCTATCCTTTGCATTACTATTATAATAAAACTAGTCGCTTTTTTCTTATTGGCACTTTCTTTTTTTAACATTTTCTATTACATTTCGAAAAAAATTTGTTCACCTTCACCTACACTTGGGATGAGATCTGGAATATTTCTCTCAACAAACGCTTAATTCAATCCCAGAGAGAATTGTGTTGCATGTAGACAGCGTTGCCATATGCTTTTTAACAAAAAACAGGATTTTGGAAAAAAAACCTGATTTTCCGAAGAAAAATCTGAAATAATAGAGAAATTAAATAAAAAATTTGATATAAATAAAATAACAAAACATAACATGAAATAACAAATGAAAATTACGACACATAAAACGCTAATGGGCGCACAGTGGTTTAACGTTCTATTAAAAAAAAATTCAGCGCATGAACCCTTAAAGAGTTCTATTAAAACTTCACAAAGACAAAGCAGTGGTGTTGTTGCGCAGTTGCAGTCGGTCCCCTAGGGTAAAGGGGACTTGTGGATAAGATACCTCGTTCATAATTCTTTTTTTTTTAATGTCATAAAAAGTTTATAATTTAAATGTTAAGATTTTTTAAACTTTGATAGTCCTTGAAAATATTTACAAAAATGTGCTTCTTTGTCTGGGTTATTGCTTTTAGTTTGGGAGAATTTTTTTTTTCATTTTTTTTATTTTTTTTTGTTGTAATCTTTTGAATTTCGTTGCCTACAATTATGACGACAGAGAACGATAGTTTTATTGTCGTTTCTATCTTCGTTTCAACATAGAGAATACCGACATATTTACGACGAGTCTCGTTAACGCCAACGGTAATGCCAAATTGACCTTTTTATTTCGTTTTCAAACTACAACGCCAACGGGAATAGGGCCGAGTATTTTTGATATGGTGTAATTTTTATTTTACAAATAAGGTGATACAGTGGCTCAAAGTTATAATGGGACAAACAGTGTAGTTTGCAGATTTTTAATATTGTATTGTATATTGTAGTTTTACTACTAATGTAATAATTTAAAAAATTCAAATAATGTTGCTATAACAATAAAAAAACATTGAAACAACTTGTTGTAAAGTTAACGTCAAAGTAATAATGGGACATTTGGGAACTTCGTTTTGTTAACGTATTATAATGGAATATTTTGCTAACAATTTTTTATTAAAAATTTGCGAGTTTATTAAAAATATAAACCACATTTTTTCAATATGGCGACTCTGGGTCACAAACATCTCCAGAAATAAGGCAACTAATAATGGAACATCTCAAACCAGGATAAACTTTCCGAAATATTAGATAAACCTAAATCTAAGGTATTTAATATCATTAGGCGTTAAGAAGATGCAGAAAATTATGTAAATGTTGCAAAACCAAGCAATCGAAAGATTTTTTTTCTGACATGGACGAACGATGGCTAGTACGATGAAACATAGCAAACCTGAATTTAAGTGCCACAAACTGGCGGCCAAGGCCGAATTACATTTAGGGAAAAGGCTAATGCAGCAACTGTCAGAAATATTTTAAGAAAGCGTATTTTTAATGATCGACTCGCGAGATAATAGCATTTCGTTAATACAATCAATAAGCAAAAATAAATAAATGTCGCAAGTCGGTACAAAGATAAAGATATTTCTTTCTGGAAAAGGGTAATATTTGCTGACGAAGGTAAATTTAATATGTTCCGGTGTATGGGCCTTCATACTTTGGGAAAATACCAATACTTAGTCTTAGGACAAAATTTAAAACCAACCGTGCTATTTCAAGTGCTGGATCAGATAATTTCACATTATCGAAGGGATTATGGGTCACAGGAATTACATAAACATATGAGTAAACGTTTCCGAAACAGCAGACAAATTGAGCCTAGCGAATGATTTTTGATTTTATCAAGATAATGACCCAAAGCCCAAAACTTACTGATTGCGACTCTGAAGGAGAAGTGGGCACACAAATCGTCTTATTTGTGCCAAAAACTTATTGTATCGATTCCAAATAGATTAAAGGTCGTGTTACAACAAAAGAGCTTCCCAACTAAATATTAAAAATAATATATAAATCTTTGTATTATCTTTATTTGTTACTTGATCTCACATTGTCCCATTATTACTTTGACGTGAAGTTTACACGACAATTAAGTTTTTTTGCTATTATTTTGTTTATGCAAGACCTTTTGAATTTTTTGTTTTTAACAACCCACAACAATAGTAACAAATGTATAGTAAGAGCTTTTTTTGAACGCTTATGTACTAAACGAAATATTCGGCAAATTGTTCACTATTGTAGTTGTCCCATTATAACTTTGAGCCACTGTACATTTTTTTTCGAAAATGGGAAAACATTTTATTATCCACAGAATATAATGAATTTTTAATATTTAAAATCGTAGGGCACCGCACACACATATGTAGATATTTACCTAACCAAGTTTGGTTTGACAAATGAATTTATTTAATTTTTTATAAAAATTATAATTTCAACTCAATAGTAATCCGAAAATGTATGGTATATCTATGGCCCTGACTATAAAAAAATACTGCGCAATTGCTAACAGCTTTACTATTTGAAATATGCAGTTTTATTATTGTGTAAAGCACTAAATTTGCAACCCAAAAACAGATATTCAGGAAATCAAGATTAAATATCATTACCTTAAAATACCCTAGTATGAAAGTTTTCATTTGTTCTATTTTAATCTTGAGCTACTGTATATGTATGTCTTGTGTGCTTTTATACTTAATGCCTAATTTTGATAGAATTGATGATGATTTAATACAATTACTTCATTGGGGCGGTACAATTTAAATATTGTCGGATCCCACATATACATTGCCACATATGATTTACATATCGCACTTTATCAACAAGAGGGTGGGTATTAACTCAAAATTTTTAAATTTTCAGTAGAGGTAAAAAACTGTTTTTGAATATATTTAAAGATAATTTAAAAATCCGATCATATTATGGTAAGCAAAAATAATACATTTTTGTTGATATAAAGGTACTCAAGATACTAACACGAAAATGGTCTCATATGCTGGTTTCGAGATGAAAGAGTAATCAGAATACGTTGAAATTTTCCATGAATTGTGAACGGTTTTTATTTCAGTTTGAAATGCCTGTTGCAAAACATAAAATTTCATATTGGTGTTTTGGCTTATATTAGTTAATTTTTTAACGTAGTCGACAGTAAAAGTTAACTGGAACAGTGTTACATTGAAAGTAACTGTGCTAGAAACGCAAAAACTTACGGAATTATGAAACCTCCCTCATAATATTGGCATTATGGACAAAACTCGACAGTTGTCCAGTATTTAATAAGAATTAACAGGAGTGTTGCATTTAAAGCTGACGTCGTAATAGACGCAGCTTGCTAAAAATTCTACAGTAACTAACTCAGCAGTATTAACTTAGGCTTAACGGGATCAGTTTAGCATTGAATGGAATTATCAAATTGCCCTCGTAATGCGCACTTGATAGCGTCAAAATTCGACAACCAGGCAGGCCAGTCATATATAACAGATAACATTTTATTATGTCCATATGGATCCATTTTTTACGTTTTTAATTTTTCGATTTGATAAAAAGTAACAAAATTAGTTGCCTTAATAAACTTCTTAATTTGATGCTAAATATTAGGAGTGTAGCATTTTAATAAAACAAAGCGACACTACTACTGGTTGTCAAATATGGTGATTTCTCGCCAAATAAGTTTTCAATCTTAATTGGCGATCGAATTATCGATTTGGCGTCTATTTGGCGAATTTCAAAATAGTTGGCGATTTCATTGGCGACTTTTCATTGACTTCTAGTCAACATTAGAGCAATAGAAACTCAATGGATAATGAAGAAATTTAAATTTTAAAAGTAAATTGTGTTAATATTTAAAGATGATTTTACTTCTGGAAACCGGGAATTTTCGGAACATATAGATATTTGTAAAGATGATAATTTTTTCTGGAAACTTGAAACTTTATTTAAAGTTTAAGAATATCTTTCCATTTTAAAATGTAATTCACAATTAACAAACAAAATCCTTCGTTTTAAAGATTTTTATAAACCCTAACATTGATGTACTGGTAATTCCAATGATTTTTTTATACTTTACTTTTTACAGACAAAGGAAGTTTTGAAGTAAGACTTAAGTTTGCTTTATTCTCTCTAAGTCGAAAGAATATTTTTTACTGATAATTACTGGACACAAAGATCGCTTTCAATAATGAATTCCACAAAACTCGACTGCGAAACAGAAAACAGTATTTCAGTATAAATTGTATGAATTGAAATAGGGCATGTTGCACACATCCGTTAATCTTTAGTAATGTTTTTTATTTTATTTCATTTCATAATTTATTGTTTGTATCTTCAAGGTACTTGAACTAACAATAAGTACTCATATCTTCAATTTAAGGTAAAATAAACTTGTAAAATCTAGCCAGTGCCAGACAATAAAATTGTTCGTTTAGTAATATTGAAGAAATTAAATTCCTATAAAACATATTATAAATAAGAACACGGTGAGAAATACCTTGAGGATGGGTTTGTTCAGATCTATTTATTATAATAATCACTATTTTTAATTGTTTTAAGTAAAAATTGTACCTTTCTCGCGTTCCAAAAACAAAATATTTATATATATATTTTGCCGAATTTGGCGAATTGTAACTAATTGTAACTCGATTAAATTTATTTTTTGTGATTTATTAAAAATATTTTTAAAATTAAAATATGTATATTCAATATATTATAGGCAAATTTAAACAAAAAACTATTTTGGGTATTTTTCCCATCGATTTCGGAAAATAGGTGAAAACAAATTTGACAACCCTGCTACTTATTGAAAATTATTATATGTTTGTATGTTTTTTCCCTTTAGGAGAGTTTTGTTGTGACTGTGCGTGTGTTCACAGGCTAAAGATTCCTTATATTCATTTATCCCACATTAAAATGATCATCACATTTGCCAAATATACACAAACCGATATTATCCACTAAGATAAAGGCTCTGGTTATCCGTCTATTTCTTGGTCATGATATCTCTTGTGAATAGGTTGTTCACAACCCTTAATTGTGGAAAAATATTGAAACTATCAAAATCAAAAAATGATGATTGCTTACAATACAAACAAAAAACGTGAATCAAACGTTTTACAGTAGATCGTTATTGATGTTGTTGGTTGATTTCTTGCAAAAAGTGAAAATTTAAAAATTTTGAATGACGGTGTTGCGATGTTAATATCGTTGATCTTTGGCACAGATCAATTCGCCCTGATCATTTCTCAGAGGTTTTATAGTGTGGTGGCTATGGCCAGAAATCATCTTCGTAATAAGATATAGGTCTTTGGATCCAGCCGTCTCACTGGCTATTTGGGCATCTCTGCTGCTAAGGGCAGGTTCTACAGCTTTTAACTTTAGTCGGACTTCAGCTATCATCAGGTAGTGATCACTACCCACGTCGCACAGTGGCTGAAAATCGTTTTTCGTTGGCCAAAATTCTGTAACTTTTGAACCGATCAAAATATTGAAATAATTTTTTTTTAATGGATAGATATTTAGCTCAGCTTGATTCAGTTTTAATTACATTAAAATTGATTGAGGACTTTTTAAGGAATTCGAGGTCAAAGTTGAACATTTTAATTTTTTTAACTTTCAGAGTGAAATATGGGTTTATTCTGTGTGTAACATAGTAAAATATCCCTCTAAGATCCAAAAAAGTATATATATTCTTGATCAGTGATGAAATCTAAGACGATATAGCTATGTCCGTCTGTCCATACGTCCGTCTGTCCATCCGGCCGTCCGTCCATTCGCCTGTCTGTATGAACACGATTCAGTCTAAACGAAAAGAGCTAGACCCTTGAAATTTGGTAAATATATATCTTGAAGGATAGGGCAGGCTAAGTTCGTAAATGGGCCAAATCGGACCAGGGGGAAAAAAATTCCCCTAAGAAGAACTAAACCAACCCCTGAAAAACTACACATTTTTACAAGTTTTTTTGTAAATTTGTTAAGCAAATGAAACATTTTTATGTCAAGGAAGGTTCAAGGTCTTTACCCTGGAGCCAGAAAATCATAAAAATTAATTTTTGGACCCCGCCCCCTTTTTGTGGGCGTTTATATAGCATATTATATGAAAAATAGTGTCAATAATTAACAAATTGTATTACCTAAGCCTAGATTGCATAAAAAATTAATTTTTAAGCTTTCATGACGAATGGAAAATGTACTCGGATCTTCTGCGCTACCTTCACCTTCACCTCACCACCACCCCCCCCCCCCCCCCCAAAAAAAAAAATTTTTTCTTTGGTTAAGCAACAAGAAAATATAATTTTTATTCATTTGACTTAAATATTAATTGCAAATATTCCATATTTTGTTCTGTGCTATTTCTGTTCTTTAGTAGTTTTTTGGCTTCTTCATCTAAATCCCGATGGTCCACTTTCCATTGATTTCGAATACTGGATATGAACGGATCTGACGTTGCCAATAACATATTAAATAGATCTTCATTTGTTTAATTCCGTGAAATTTTCCTAGTATTGTGCTCTCTATAAAATATGTAATCCTTGTTCCTTTTTTCCTGAGCCTCCTCTGATAGATCTCCAAGTGGCACCAAATGATATTTAATGACATCTTCACCATGATAAAGGATTTTGTGATCTGTTGCAGACATATTTCTCCATGGGTAGTTAGTTGTATATATTTTTGCAGTTTCCTTAGCATAATCTCCAAATTTTCTACAGTCAATTTCTTCATTGCACGCAAGTACTTCTAGTATTATTTTAAATCTGAAAATAAGGTTGAAATCCACTCCTGTTATTTCAGATGCTGTTTCTGGATCTGAAAATAATCTTCTTGCGGTATTGCCATCATTTGTATTGCCTGACCCTTGTTTTGGCTGATCTATAATCAGTCCACGTTTGCGATATTCATCTTGAACATGTTTCTTTTTTGAACTTCTTAACTCTTTGTTGGTCACGTTGTTTCTTATTGATCCTGAAGACCCGAAATCCAAATCATAACTGATTTTTAGTATGTGTTCCATAAGTCGTGTTCTTGCGTGTAGTGGTGATAATCCAAATTCATATGCATCGGTATTATCTAATGATTTTGCTGGGACTTGGTTTAATTGGGTTGATGTTGCTTGGCATATAATGCAGCTGGATGCAGCCTTCGTGTTAGTCAAAGCCTGACCCACTTTTCCATCTATCATTGTCAGGACTAACTGGTAGCTTACTTCAATTTGCTGCCCATCTAACTGTACTTGTAATGGCTGTAGTGCTGTATTTTGGGCCTTGATATCACTAATTTCTTTATTAATAACATTATTTGTTTCATTTTTGAATTGAAGTTTGATTGGCCTGCAGTATTTCGTAGAAGATGGTGTCTCATTTTTCCAATTATCCATTGTTTGCGTTGTACTAGTCGAAGGCTCTGAATCTTCCCAAATCTTTTTCAATCGCAATGGTACAAATGATACCATGAACATATCTGAGTCAGAAATATTTTCACATACAGCTTGTTTATATTGTTTTTGTCCCGAAGAACCATCACATCCCCATTTACAAAAAAGAATTAACTTTGTGTTTCCATATTTCTTCAACTCATTTCCTGTTATTGATTGCAGCAAGCGTGCTGCAATCAATAAATCGTGTGATCAAGTATAGATTGTAGTTGAACCTCTGCCGAAATTAGTGTGATTGTAATAGTGTCCTTTGATGGCAAACAGTCTATTTTAGCAGCGGTTATGTGATGATATGCTGGATATATATTTGAACCTTTTTCAATCGCACGCTGTCTGAGTTTAATATATTGCTGTTTTGTTAATTTCAAATCCAGAAATAATGCTAATGCCTCCTCATTTGTGTACTGTATTGCATCATTCGGAGTTGGTATACTTTTAAGAATCCGTTTTGTTCTCGGTGGACTAGCTTTAACAACTTTTTCAATGATATCCACTTTTGTAAATTAGTTCTGTGATCGTAATTGATGTAGGAAAGATTATTTTATATTTGTAGAACCAAAGGCATCGTTAATATCTTTAAGCTTCCGCCTCTTAGATCTATCGCTGCAATTGTCCACTAAAGATTTGCGTGGTCTTCCAGCCTTATCTTGCTTTGCTGTTTCTGCAGCGACAGTAAGTTGACCTTGTAACCACTTTGCACTTTTTATATAAAATTTTTGTTTACTGTACATAACTTCTTTGTAGCGTTTTTTTAGTGCTTTGACGAAATTATATAATTGCTCTTGCATTTCGGTGCTACACGAATTTAAGTTTAATTTTTTTTTTGACGTAACTAAGAACATCTTCCTGATTTTTGTTTCTAAAATACACTTCGGTCAGTTCTTTATAACTGAAGCTCTCCATTTTCTTTTGAATATTTTTATTTGCGTTTGTTATGTTTTATCCGTACACTTAAAGGATTAAGTTATTACTGAGTAATCCTTAACGAATCCGTACTTTTATAAATTTTTAGATACATGTTCTTCACACACTGATCTTTAATTTCATAGCAGGTAGCGCTTAAATTGCACAAAACTGCACTCATGCGTCAATATGGGGTTGTTTTTTAACTTTAGTGGTTTAATGTCGCAATTATTGTTATAAAATTGTTTATGACTTTGGTTGACCCTAACATTTGATAACAGGTAAATTTAGAAAGAGAACATATGCTTCCTGTAGAGCCCATTGTGATAATTTTATTACTTATTTTTTGCTGATCAAAACAAAGCCATTAAACCCTTTCGAAGGTATTATATTTATTTTTTTTAGTTATACGTAGCCTAAACTAAAAAAATAAACTTTTAGGCAAAAAAGTGAAAATTTAATACACCATTGTATATGAATTTTTTTCGTGTAATTTCATTAAAATGAAAAAAGTGTTCTACAGGCGGCTCGTGGCGGGTGCAAAAGTATATATAGCCTTAAAGAGGACACTTTCACCTTTCTCGTGGTTGTATACGTTTCTTGTTCCCTTTTGTTCCCTAGAAGTTCTATTCCACTAAAGTTTAAATTTGAGGAAAATATAGTAGTTTCATAAATATTTCATAACGCCCCTAATATTAAACGCTAGAGCTGTGTCTACAACTAAAGACAATAATCCTACCAACATTATAAAAAAAACCGCAGACCATTATCGATGATAGCTTGCGAGTAGTAACCATTTAATTTTGATAAAAAACCAAAGAAAAACACCTTTTTCTGAAATTAAAAAAAAAGTTGAGTTTCACAGCATGCCACGCCCACAATTATCAATATTTTAACATAATTTTTTGGCTACCTTAATTTGGATATATTAACTACAAAATGACGTAAAAATTTTAAAAATCGGTGACAAAAAAAAAATTTACTTTTGGCCAACGAAAAACGATTTTCAGCCACTGTGCGTCGGCGCCTATATTGTTCTGCACATCTTGCAGTGCATCTCTCCACATCCTACTTATCGCAAAATGGTCGATCTGATTTTCGGTTATATGATCCGGGGATAACTTTGTGGATATAATTGTGAGGAAACAAAGTACCGCCCAACACCAAGTTGAAATTTTCGCATAGTTCAACCAGCCTTTCTCCGTTGTCTGTCATGCGGCCGATACCATGCTTGCCCATCACGCTGTCTCTGCTTGTGTTGTCACAGCCAAGATCCAAATCGTATCATTTTTTTCATTCGGATTGTTATTGCGATTATTATTTACATTGTATTGGTTTCAGTAATCATTTAACTTCGGAAAAAACAGGTGATTGGCCCATAGCTTCCCTAGGCTGGTGCTGGGGTTGCCAGCTAAGTCACCAGCCTGGCTTAGTGAATAGTCACTCGCAAACTTAGCGAGTATGCCTACTTCCCTAGACGGAAGAGAGACCGTCGCTCGAATTCGCTTCCACCTCAAAAGAGGTGGTCCCCAGGGAGCACCACGAGGAGGCCATTGCAAAAGCAATTGGATCTCCACTCTGATCTACGAGTCGGCTTGGAGTGACTTACTAAGGATAGTGGAAACACTTTACCTTATGCTTTTCATTTTTTTTTAGATAATAAGTCTTACTAAGGGACGCTTTAACCACTTTACCTTCCACACTCTCACTCCCCATAATGTGATTTACATATATGTATGTATGTATTTCCAAAGTTGCTTGAGCCAGTTTATGCACATTATAGTTGGGCTTTTATTAATTGAAAAATCCAATTTTACAGAGCGTTAGGTAGTGAAGTTGGATGCAAACAAACTCTTATTGTTTTTATTTGTGTAAGACTGGTACATTTTAGCTACTTTCTGTTTTATATAGCTTTATCTGGGCGCTTGTTTAGGTTAGTCTGTTAGTGAAAACAAACAAAAAAGTTTCTCTCATTGCTAATTGAAGATTGGCTAAGGCAACAACAAATATAAGGTGGTAAATAATAAAAAAAAAATATCAAACAAGAGGGAAGCTTTAAATATGATATAAATGATTAAATACATTCTGCTAGTGTCTAAAATAAAAATTTTCCCATTTTGTCTTAATATTAAAATTTTTCTTTCTTAGAGAAAATAAAATGAACTTAAGCTTGACTTAAAATTTCATCTGTATGTAAATAAAATGTTCGACTAATGAACTTTCAAATATTCAATATCATAAAAGTTATACTTAAAACAACAACAAAAACTATTGAGTTTCCACATTTTAAATTCCCACCAAAGTATAAATTTCACATGTGTTGTCATCCATGTTATTAAAATAATTATCTTGGATTTTTTTCCAGCTGCAATGTGTGCCAGAAATTTAATGAAATGTTTTAAAAATACAGCGATTGCTTACGGCAGAAATGGCATAGGCACATATTACAATAATAAGTGTCAAATGAGCCAATTGCTCACTAAAGGGCAACCGAAGCAATTACAGGCGCCACAACTGCAAAAACAATTCAGCAACTACTCGACTTTGTGCCCTCGTATGCATTTAATCAATAGGACACGCATTTGCTTAGTGTTCATACCATTGACCAGTGCTACTTGCACAGGTCACACTTCAGTGACATTCAATTCAAAAGCAACTATTAAAAATGATGTGAGTAAATCAAATTGCACAGTGTTACGAAAATGACTTTAATATAGAGTCTTGAAATAAATAATTTTTAATTTTGTACTAAATCCTTTTTTTGTTGAAAATCTAACCGTAATTTGAATGCTACATACTAGAGTATCACTTCGATCAATCATGCTCGATGATTCGTAGAATTTTGAGTCGATTGTTTGTTCGTGTAAGAAAAATTGCAAAATTCGATTTGAAATTAACTCGAACAAATTATATCGGTTAATCGACTAAAATTCAATCTCAATTTTTTTTACAAATTTTTAACTTATTATATATAATAACTTATTTGTTCGCACACAGAAAAAAATATATGTATTAATAAACCTTTTACATAATACCTCCGTTATTGTCCTTACGTCCATATGTAACATGTAAAAAAGTACGAAATTATTTTATAAACAAGAAACGAACTAGATCGTTCTTTTAGTTCAATCGCTCTTTTTGCTTTTGAATTACTTTACAGCAAAAAAGTAGGCCTTACCATAAGAAGTACTTGCCACATAATGGCCTTCTTTTGTGATTACCAAATTCTTTTACTCGATTACAAACACATTACATTAAACTTCAAAAAAAGTAATTCGTAATTGAACCAGTTCTTACAGTTTAATGGAGAATGCCTTGTACATATTTACTAAATATGTCATTATTTAAAATAAGTTTAACTAATTTCAAAGTTACTTAATTATATAAAACCCAAAAAATGTATTTGCATTATATTTTATTGCGTAATGTACATTACGTAATCAATTCTGAAGATCTTGTTATTTTATTTTCACGCCTTGTTAAAATCATTAAGTTGGTAACCCAGTTAAGAAGTCCTTCCACCAAAAATCCTTCATTCCACACCCGATTGCTATTACTATTTGTTGCTTTGTTTCGCTTTGTGTTTTTATAACAGGGTTAATAAAGTTGTAATTAAAAATCTAAAGGAATAATAATAAACTTTCCTAACTTAGTATATTGACTGCTACAAGAAGCGTTTTCTCACTTTCAGAACATTTTCGGAAGCTTACAGTGGACATTCCAGCGAAACAGTTCACCAATTCATATTACCCAGGTGGTAACGTCAAGGCTACGCGATCAAAATGTTAATGTGCTCGATTGGCCCCCTTACTCGCCTGATCTGCTCATCATTGAAAATGTTTGGGGATGGCACGCTTTAAATAAAAATTAAGCTCGCAAGATTTTTTTGTGGCAAGGAGTGTATAATCTACAAGGCAGTTACAGGCGATTATTTGTAAGATTGCCGAAGGGAAAGAGACTAGAGCCCAAATAAACAAATAAGACAATTTATTGATATGGGATTGTTTTTCGGAGTAAGGAATGGGTCCAATTCATATTATAAAAGATACAATGACGGGATTTGGAGGCTGATCAATTTTAAATCCATATCCATATACGTAGAAAAATATGCCCTTTTGTGCTGTTTTTGTATTCCAATTGAACAAAAAATTGAGTGCTTTTCATAGAAATTTTCTAGACGATTTGTTCAGTTAGAATGCAAAAACAACACATCAGTTAAAAGATTTCATAATGATAAAGATTCAAAACAAACTTCTAGAGTTGTCACCGAATGTTTACAATCTAAAACTGTTGGGCTTAATTACCAGATCTCGGTCCTGTAATAAATCTATGAAACGTAGTAAATCGCAAAAAACCAGCCTTTAATTATATAGGGTGGTTAAATTTTAAGGGCCTATTAATTATTTAGCAAATTATTGTCATTTCTTTTTATTTTGATAATATTGGTATGGTTCAGTTATGTATGGAGCAAAATATCGGCGAAATAGCCGTTGTTCCAAATTTTCGATTACGCTGAGGCATAATTGAGGTTCAATGCCGAATTGTTGCTGGCTTATCGACGTACATCTTTTCTTTCAAATAACCCCAAAGAAAGAAGTCCAACGGTGTCAAATCACATGATCTTGGCGGCCAATTGACATCGCCACCATGTGAGATAACACGGCCGTTGTCAAGACTTAAACTTATTTCCATATAAGATTCAATTCACAAGCAAATTGAACAATAGCTAGCGGCAGAGGATGAAAACATCTTGAAACGGCAATGTTAACAAACAAAATTGTCGAAGATAGAGCAATTCCAACCAAGATTCATTGTCGGGCCTTACTTTTTCGAAGAAAAACTTCCTGAATTAATTTAATAAAAATGTATTATTTTTTAAATGAATTAAAAAAAAATAACTTAAATTTTACAAAGAGTTATTTGAGTTAATGTAGCAAAATTCAGACACCGTGTATATATATTTAAAAGGATTATTATAAGAACTATTTATTTCACTGTGCAATTTGTTAATGACTCTATATAAATTTGTTTTCTGTAAATAATTTCCCAATACTTCCTCTTCTATTCTGTTTGTGTTTGTTTGTAACCTTGGTTGTAATTGTTGCTAAATATTTTTAATTAACATGTATTATTAAAGTTTTCTTTGCCTGTTTTGTTATATTGATTGAATGAACATTGCTTTTTATTTTCTTTTCATGTCCAAAAAGTACAATTAACCCTTAAATCGAATAAAGTTTTAATGTATTCTATTTAGCTAAAAGAGGTTTAACTAAAAAAAAACAGTAGTAAAATTATGTTTAAATTAAAATTATGGCATCTCATGAAGGAATTGCATTTTTCATCATCTACATCAAAGTCGTAATGTAATTTGATAAAAAAATCCTAGAGAATTTTTTGAATTAATGATAACTGAATTTTTTTTTTTAATTTTTCGTTTGATAAAATTTATTTTTTTTTCGGACAGTTGAAATTTTAATGGTATTTTGATTTTTGAATGCTATTTAGAGACCGATTTTGCTTAATTGCAAAATTTCGTAAACTATATTTGGGGGATTGGTACACTAGGAATTTTCCATAATTTATCTGATGTCTCCGTGTCTCCGGAAGATACATTTCATTTTCATTAAATCGACTTCCCATCCGTAAGGATCGAGAATATATGTATACGGAATTTCAAACAAAAGCCTATTGACTTCCACCTGTGTTGAAGGAAATAAAAGTGTATAATTGTTAGTATCGTATAAGTGTATAAGTTTAGTCTATGAAATAGATGACTTTTTTATGAGCAATATTTTACGTTAAAATTTTTATATTCTTAATAATATAGCAAATCTGTTTTGTAAAGTATAAAAAAGACTTGCGCAATTGAGGATTAAATCATTATTATATCATTACTTAAATTTATGGCTTTAGCTATTGCCACCCCTAACTAACTAACCACTAAAGTACTAATAGAAACGTTAAACAACATACATTAAATACACAATGCTTTCGTTTCATTTTAATAAAAGCAGCTCACTAATAGAAGTAAACTATTTATTTTCAGTCTGATATCATGTCTGAAGAAGCTAAGAACGCTAAAAGCATTTACGACTTTACTGTCAAGGATACTCATGGCGAAGATGTTTCTCTCGAAAAATACAAGGGAAACGTTGTCTTAATCGTCAACATTGCCTCTCAATGTGGTTTAACTAAAAACAATTATCAGAAGTTGACAGATTTACGTGAGAAATATGGTGACAAAGGCTTAAAAATTTTAAATTTTCCTTGCAATCAATTTGGATCACAAATGCCGGAAAGTGATGGCGAAGCTATGGTTTGTCATTTACGTGATGCTAAAGCAGATATTGGTGATGTTTTCCAAAAGGTAACGGTCATGCTAATTTTTTCGAGCCACGTATTTTGATGTTCTGTGTTTAATTTTTTCAACGTTTTCAGATTGATGTAAACGGTTCGAATGCTGCACCACTGTATCAATATTTAAAAGCTAAACAAGGTGGTACATTGGGCAGCTCTGTTAAGTGGAATTTTACAAAATTTTTGGTTAACAAAGAAGGTATCCCAGTTAATCGTTACGCTCCAACGACCGATCCAATGGATATTGCTAAAGACATTGAAAAGTTGCTTTAAATATAAAACATCGAGTAGTTGTACACATAAAATAACTTTGAGAACTTAAATTTGTTATTCCCATTTTTAAAATAATTTAATTATTTAACAGTAACTTTTTGATTTTCTTCTTTAGGTCCAACTATTTACGAAAAGCACATGAAAATAAAGTAGATATAGAGAACATACATCTATATATGTATGTATATGTTTGTATATAAAAATAAACGTGTATTTATTTCTAAGCCATAGCAGCATAATCCAGTGGACCGATCTTCTTAAAAATTACAGTTTGTCAAATAAATGTTTTCAATAATTCAAATTCAATAAGTGACGTTCACTTATTTCTTAGCGAATTTCATAATTTGTATGATATTTTTCTCTGCGTTCTAACTATATTATACTGAAAAAATTAACTAATAGACAAATTTTAATCGAAATTAAAAAAAACAATTTTCAGATTTTGGAATGGCAAATGTTTTACAAATTTTATGGCTTTCCAATATTTGCCTCCAATTACCTAAAATATATTATTTTGCTGCTCATTCTTTGTGTGTCATATTTGAGCATTAATTACTGATTATGAAGATCTAGAATTAACTCTAGCTTGGATATATTTTATTCCTGGGGTATTTTTCCCACTCCTCCTTTATAAATTATTAATATTTGTACCTTGGTTTTTGCAGATCATTATCCAATCTACTTATTTCAAATTTTGAATATGATTCAACTCTCGACTTTGTGCTTAAGTATCCTGAACTTTTCTACACTTATATATAAAGGTATAGAACTTTAAGTTGCAATAAAACAACGATGGGTTATTCGATTGACATGAATTTTATTTATCCGAAAGATAATCTTGTGGCATTACATTTTAAATATGATTTCTGGCATATGACCGACACAGCTGGCGCGGATGTAGTCCAATCTGGACGTCCAATTTTCGATGACTTTTCCCAACATTTGTGGCCGTATATCGCCGTGTTATTGCCGAAAGTAGTCTAGCGGTGTTAAATCACAAGATCTTGGAGGCCAATTCACAGGTCCTAAACGTAAAATTAGGCGGTCACCAAACGTGTCTCTCAATAAATCGAGATAAAATTGCACTATTTGCAAGCGTTATTCAGGCGTTGGCAATTAATGATGAATTGCCAAACCAAACTGAGAATAAATCACTTGACAGCTGTTAAATCGGTCGCCATCTTGAAAAGTAATGCCAACTTGAAGTTCTATACCTCTATAAAAACCACCCTTTATCTTCTTTTTCAATTTTCATTTTAACTAGATGATACTCGAAGGCCGAGCAACAAGGACAATCTGATTGTTTTAAAGCGACAACGACAATGACGAGCATTATTCCTCAACACACTTTACGACTGAAAGCTGCTTGTGATGCAAAAAATTGCAATTTTATACCCAAAAATTCAATGTGACAAACTAGACAAACTTCAAAACTAATAGTGCAACAGCTAAAAATCACTTAAGTTTACAGACCAAAATAATGTCACTTTATCGAAGATTTTACAAATGATATACATCTATATCATGTCTTACATCGAAGCTTAACAAATTTTTTTTCGTCGGTGGATTGTATCACACAGTTACATATCAAACTATTGGCTCAAGTGAAGAATAAATAAATAATCAGTATTGAATCAAGTAAAGATTTTGTATAATAATATTCATACAATAGATTTTGTATGATAGAAACGTAGATTTGTAAACCGCCTTAACCCGCTATTTAAATATCTCCACATCAGGGTTCCTACTGAAATTGGGTGGGCCATATATGTTGATAAAAAATTTTATTTAATAGAAGTACTCATAGCTAATTAGTGGATTAAAATTTTAAATCTCCAACAAAGACTTCAGTTTTTAGATACAGCACAAACACCTAGCAGTCGGCCAAAACCGGATACTACGAATACTTATCCTGGAATAATTGTATAATTTAAAACCTCTGTATAACATTAGCATATCTTTTAATAATGAATAATTTAAGCCATGTGCATATTAATTTAACCCAGAATCTCCTTTTTTTTGTTTTTGCAATAAATGAATTAAAAAAAAACCTCGGAAGGGATTTTTAATTTTGGAACATGTTCGACCAACATAATCCCAATATCTTCTCTTCACCAATACTGAATCCTATAGAGAAATGGTGTTTAAAAGACAAATGTTAGGCAAAGTAAACCAGGGGGGTTACTGCGTATTTCGAATCGAAAGAAAAATCATTCAAATCAAGCTTAAGTTCATTTTATTCTTTCTAAAAAAGAATTTAAATTACAAATTAGGTGATTAATACTAAAGAAAAATAGAGAAAATTTAATTTTAGACACTAGCAGAATGGAATGCATTTTCTAGACAGCTACGTACTTCATCAGCACTCTTCGTATATATCTATCTACTTTGGGTAGTGTTTAGTTGTAAACATCATCTATTTAACCAACCTAACTCAGATAAAGGAATACGAGAAAAACTTTATTCAATCATCAATCGTCAGTTAGTGAGAACGAAGTCTACCACTACCTTGTTTAATATTTTTACTTTTATATTTACCAATAGATATTTATGAATAGATGTTTGTAATGGGTGATTTTTTTGAGGTTAGGATTTTCATGCATTAGTATTTGACAGATCACGTGAGATTTCAGACATGGTGCCAAAGAGAAAGATGCTCAGTATGCTTTGACATTTCATCATGAATAGACTTACTAACGAGCAACGCTTGCAAATCATTGAATTTTATTACCAAAATCAGTGTTCGGTTCGAAATGTGTTTCGCGCTTTACGTCCGATTTATGGTCTACATAATCGACCAAGTGAGCAAACAATTAATGCGATTGTGACCAAGTTTCGCACTCAGTTTACTTTATTGGACATTAAACCAACCACACGAATGCGTACAGAAGAGAATATTGCGTCTGTTTCTGAGAGTGTTGCTGAAGACCGTGAAATGTCGATTCGTCGCCGTTCGCAGCAATTGGGTTTGTGTTATTCGACCACATGGAAGGTTTTACGCAAAGATCTTGGTGTAAAACCGTATAAAATACAGCTCGAGCAAGAACTGAAGCCGAACGATCTGCCACAACGTCGAATTTTCAGTGAATGGGCCCTAGGAAAGTTGGCAGAAAATCCGCTTTTTTATCGACAAATTTTGTTCAGCGATGAGGCTCATTTCTGGTTGAATGGCTACGTAAATAAGCAAAATTGCCGCATTTGGAGTGAAGAGCAACCAGAAGCCGTTCAAGAACTGCCCATGCATCCCGAAAAATGCACTGTTTGGTGTGGTTTGTACGCTGGTGGAATCATTGGACCGTATTTTTTCAAAGATGCTGTTGGACGCAACGTTACGGTGAATGGCGATCGCTATCGTTCGATGCTAACAAACTTTTTGTTGCCAAAAATGGAACAACTGAACTTGGTTGACATGTGGTTTCAACAAGATGGCGCTACATGCCACACAGCTCGCGATTCTATGGCCATTTTGAGGGAAAACTTCGGAGAACAATTCATCTCAAGAAATGGACCGGTAAGTTGGTCACCAAGATCATGCGATTTGACGCCTTTAGACTATTTTTTGTGGGGCTACGTCAAGTCTAAAGTCTACAGAAATAAGCCAGCAACTATTCCAGCTTTGGAAGACAACATTTCCGAAGAAATTCGGGCTATTCCGGCCGAAATGCTCGAAAAAGTTGCCCAAAATTGGACTTTCCGAATGGACCACCTAAGACGCAGCCGCGGTCAACATTTAAATGAAATTATCTTCAAAAAGTAAATGTCATGGACCAATCTAACGTTTCAAATAAAGAACCGATGAGATTTTATGCGTTTTTTTAAAAAAAAAAGTTCTCAAGCTCTTAAAAAAGCACTCGTTATTAAAGGAAATACAAATTAAGTTATTTGCCTTTGGTTAAAATTAATTTTCGCTTGAGTTAAATAAATGTGCGAATGCTATATCCAGTGTTATATAAACATGCGCATATCCGTACTATGTAAAAGATTGTTTTCAAAAGCTGGAAAAACCATTACTGTACTGACGACCAGTCGTCATGTAAACACCTCAAACGACTAGGTTTTTGGGAAGCACGTCGAAAAGGTGTTAGGTTAGGTTAAGCAGGCAGCTTGTATAGAGGAGGAGAAAGAAAAGTGGAATAAAATAGCTCACTTGGGTCCTTTATGTTGGTCCCTTTGTGATACCTGCAGATAAGAGGAGGGATAGACAGAGAAGATAGAAAACAAAGATCATTATAGACTGAGAAATTAGAGAAAGAAGTGGGTAGAAGGTCATAGACGGGGAAGGTGTTAGCCCTGAAGGCACTATTGGACGTGACATATCTTGATGAGCAACTATGTCACTTCAGTTGGAAGAGGGTTAGAAAACCAACCACAGTTCCTTAAAAAGGAGTTAATCCTGATTGGTTCCAGATGTGAAACACACGAAAGGCTTTCAAAACATCGTCGTCCCAAGTATTGTAGGCGACAGTGTTCTAATGCAGGGCAATGACAGAGAAGGTGTTCAACCGTTTCCTCCTCTTCTTCATCCTGGCAACTTCTGCAGAAGTCATTATATGGGATACCCATCCTGCTTGCTTGGGTTCTAAATAAGCAATGACCAGTGACTATTGCTATTAAGTCGCGTAACTGCATTTTCTGCAGCCGAAATAGCGAGACCGTTTTCTTTTGGTCCATCGAGGGCCAGATTGTCCTTGCGATCGAGCAAGTCGACTCATTGGACCATCTGGCCTGAGCTATGTTGTGAAGGGCAAAGTTGATGCGGTGTAAACAGGCCGAGAGGGGAATGCCACAATAGATGTCTATGGCATCATCGTGCAATAGTGTTCCCTTCTTGGCTAGTTCATCGGCAGTACAGTTGCCTTGATTAGTCCCATGTCCCCTCACCCATTTAAGGGTGACTGTCGAATTATCCGCCATCTCATTTAAGGATGTCCGGCATTCAAGGACAAGATTTGATGTGCTATACACACCTATAAGGGGCATGATAGCGGCTTTACTATCAGTACAAATCCAGATATCTCTTGTCTGATATCCTGTGGTACTTTAGCCACTTAGCCGCTTTTTTAATAGCAGATATTTCTGCTTGTATGACATTGCAGTTATTCGGAAGTCTGAAACATATTCTGATTCCAAACTCCTCTATATAGACTCCACCTCCCACTCTCGTTCCCCTTTTGGTACCATCTGTCTAAACCAGTAAAGTTCGGGGAGTTAGAGAGTATCCCTCCGTCAAATCAAAGTGGAATCTTCGTGTGAAGAAGGGTGACGGGGTGCAGTAGTCTAAGAGCTCAGGAATAACATCCGTTGTTCCTAGAAGATTGGCATGTCCCCATAATCTATGGTTCCATGCACCTACAACATTTAGTCTAACAGCTGTCCTTAGTGCCACATACCTGGCCAGTAGATCTACCGGCAAAGAGAACCCAAGAGGTGAAACGACGTATAAACAGGACGGAAAAAATACTAATTAAACCCGTCTCTTTCACACGTTGATTAGTTTTCTTTTGTGTTATTTCGTAAACATTGGTTTTCTTTTGTGCTATTTTCTTATTAATAATTTTTTTATTAGTGTAAATGTGCGTAACTTTAATTAAATATATTTATTTTAATGGATAAATTAACTTTTAAAGTACAAAAGTTTACAAAGTTTTAAACAACGAACACGCTTTAAAGGAAAATTTTCAAAATTTTTAGTTTTTGTTTTGTTTATTTTGCCGATGTTCGTATAAATTTGTTACTATATTTGTCTCTTTCTTGACAAGCTTAGGAAAGTCTGATTATAGCAATTTTCATCAATCACTATTTACATCTCTGTGTACTTTGTGCTACCGGTAACCAGGTAAGTATTGCAAAAAGCGCCTTCGTTGGTGTTGACTTGACGGCTCCAGTTATAAGGATCGCCATAGTGCGCAACACCCTTTCTATAATAGAGACGTTTGTCGTAAAATCTAGTGCTCTCCACCAGACTGTTGCACCATAAAATAATATTGGTTTGATTACTGCTTCAAGCAGCCAATTCACATTCCTTGGGCTCATCCCCCAGGTCGTGCCAATGGCTTTCTTACATACATATATTGCCGTCATAGCTTTAGACGCTCTAGCCTAAACATTCATTTTCCAGGATAGTTTACTATCTAATATTATGCCTAGATATTTCGCGCTATCAGATAGATTTAGTGTTACCCCATTTAATATAGGTGGTCTGAAGGTTGGAACCTTGTATTTCCTTGAGAATAATACAAGCTCCGTTTTAGATGGATTGACACCCAGTCCGTTCTGATCCCCCCAGGAACAGATTGTTCTGAATGCTTTTTCCAATCTTTGTGTCATTGTATCAACATGAGCTCCAGCAATGCAAACCACCACATCATCTGCTTAGGCAATTGTCTTGAAGTACATGGAATCCAATTTTATTAATAGCTTATTAATTGCTATATTCCAAAGCAACGGAGACAGTACCCCGCCTTGAGGGGTGCCTCTTATTGCTATCTTGGTGATTTTAGCTAAGCCGAATGAGGATGATATTTCCCTATATCCTTACAGGTTTGTTATGAACCTGATGATTGAATGGTCTACCCCAACCTCCGTGAGAGATTGAGTTATTGCCAGCGGATTAATATTATTAAATGCTCCTTCAACATCCATGAAAGCCACCATAGTATATTTTTTATGCTCCAAGGACTTCTCTATATAGCCCACGAGCGAGTGCAGCGCCGTCTCAACAGATTTGCCCTTTGTGTAAGCATGTTGGGACGGAGAAAGGAGATTCTTATCGATTGTCATCCTTATGTGGATTTCGATAAGTCTTTCTAGTGTTTTGAGAAGAAAGGATGTTAGAATTATTGGGATGAAATCCTTTGCTCTCGCATGTGACACTTTTCGTCCCTTGGGAATAAGTATCACATTACACTTTGTCGGGAATTATGCCATCCGGCCTTGGAGCCTTATAGGGATGGAAACTTTTTATAGCCCATTGCAACCTATCCGCATCAATGATTACGGTATGAGGTACAAGGCTAGATTGGACGGAATTGTGTTGCCGTTCCGTAATGGATTGACATCCTGGAAAATGGGTTTCCATAAGGACTTCCAGTGATTCTTGTGCACTGGTTGCCCAAGTGCCGTCTGCTTTTTATATATATCCAGGAATAGGCGCTTGTTTGGCCAGTATTTTACGCAGTCTGTTAGTCTCAGTTTCCTATCCTCTTTGCTTCGTTGAAAAGCCTGCGGCAAATCTTGCGGGATTCGGCTATTTCTTTAGACCACCATGGTGGTTTTCGATTACCGCGCTGGACCGATGGTTTACATGACCTATCAGTTGCGTCTTTAAAGGCATCTGTGATTGTTCTCACAGCATCTTCAATATGCTTAGTGTCCCTAATTTCGTAGGGATGCGTTATTACGTTCGTGAGAAACACGCTTTGTTCCTCCCAATTCATTCTGCGTCTATTTTTATAGACTATGGTCGAAACCTTCTTCCTACTAATAGAGAAGACCAGGTAACGGTGGTCGGAGAAGGAACAGTCATCTGAGACTTTCCAATTCTCAATTAAAAGTGCATGATGTGTGCTAACTAGCGTGATGTCCAAAACCTCCTGCCTGTTTGATACAACAAAGGTAGGTTCGGACCCCCTACTCGCAATTTCTAGATTGTTTTTAAGTATAAAATCAAAGATACACTCACCTCTGTAGTTTGTGTCGGAGCTACCCCAGATTTGGTGATGCGCATTTGCGTCAGCGCCCACTACTAAAGGAACGCCTTTCGCCTTTGCTGCTCTGGCCATTTTGCTAACCAGGCTGCTGGGTGGGGATTCTGCTTGGTCGTGTTGCATATACGTGGATGATATCCACACTGCTGATTTTGCATCCTCCCATACTGCAGTCACCGTATCTTCATCACTGTAATCAGATAAAATGAAGATATTGAGGTGTTCTCTTGCTAAAATACAGGCTCTAATATTTTTGTTATTGTTACCTGCTGTTGTTGCATACATTAATTTGTAGCCTCGTGCGTTAAGTCCACATATTTTGCCGCTGTTGATCCACGGCTCTTGGACTAACGCTATATCTTCACCTCGTTCCATAAGGCGAAGGATTAATGCAGCAGTAGCTGCCTTGGAGTGGTGAAGGTTAAGAATTAATGACAGTGACGTCAATGTCTTCTGGATCAGATTCCAGAAGCGCATCTTCGTCCTCCGCAACACCCAGACGCTCAAAGAGCTCCCCAACCAGACATGATTCTGATTGAGAACTCTCTGCAGTCTCTGAGTTCGCGGGATCATTCACCTCCTCGTTTGTGGCTGCAGTTTGTCGGCTGATACATTCAGTCACGCCTTTACCTTACGACCCTACCAGTTTGTCGCTGGAGGTTTCGGGGTTGGTTTTGTCATCACCTCGATAGATGCTCAGCTTGATACTGTCGTATCCATAAAATATTTTGCCTTGCTTCTTTCGGAGTGGTGACAAAGAGTGCTTATTAAGGACAACAACCACCTTTCCGGTTCGGAGACTTTCACCACCTTCCAGTCGCTGGTCGGTGATTTCCTCTCCGGATGATCGCCAGAATCGTCGCAGGGTCGTGAGGTTCCCTAGGTATGATTGCGACGGATCTCGGTCTGCGATGGATTTCACCTACCGGAACCACGTCCAATCTCGCACCTGGCCACACTTCCCCTAGGGACGTAACATCCTGCTTGAGTTGAATAGCTGAACCGTCACTTGTGCATGAGAGCAGCTTGATATGGCCTTGGAACCAGCCAGCATCCACATTTTGGGGTACCTGACTTGATTCATCGGCAAGAAATTTGGCATACTGTTCCAGCAACTTGATCCGGATCATCTCCCACTTTTCGCGAGAGATAGCACGGTCGCAAGCGCTTTTGTCGATAATAGCCCTTATCAGTGGATCCTTATCAATCTCACTGTAAGGCCTATTGACGACTCTGGACTGAGTAATACTGCCTGTTGTTTTTGGAAGTTTGGTGTCCGGTTGGATATTTTGCTGCTGGGACTTCTCCTCTCCCGACCGTTGCCTCTTCGGCGCTGTCGATGTAGATGGTCTTTCTACATCGACATCGCAATTGGGGTTGTCCGCAGCAGGCAAGGGAAGATTTTTCTTCCTTTGAAAGTTTTTCGGAGGGCAAACTTCCGAGTTTATTTACCAGTCTTTGGGCGGCACGCCCTTTAATGAAGGCCTTTCTGGACATATTTTTGCGGTCTTTGGGGGCTACATCGACTGCCGTTTGGACGCAAGTGAGTGCTGTGCTGAACTTGCTGCCGGGGCAGAAGGTTCAGCTGGCAGGGTTGCTCACGGGTTTAACCGTGGCACCCGAAATAGGGATTACTGCTGGTTTATTACCAGCAGAGGCCTTCGAGGTACCGACTGAAAAGTCGAGAGGTACCTCGTTAGGATTAACCACAGCTGAAGTTGGTATAGCTGGATGTTCGTTGCATTTGGCCAGCTCAGGTTTCCCCTGCTGGTCTCCTGCATTTAACTTGTCCTCAACAGCCAGTTTTTGTTGGTCTATTGGGACAGTACAGCATTCAACAGGCGAGGGTTTCCCCTGCCCACCTTCAGCGACATTTTGTTCATTATCATTTTTGTTTTCATTTTCATTATTGTTCTTATTGTTATTGTTCTTTTTGTTTTTGGTATAATTTTTCATTTTTGTTCCCACGAGTGAGCGCGTAAGGGGTTAGACGATCCATGCAGGGACGGCGTACATGGACTAGGCAACTAAATTTTTTACAGCCGACCCGTGCCTTGGCGTCGAGGGGAGCTGTTAAAGACTAGTCCTCTTTTACCACTAACTAGCCACTCAGATTCTCGGCACTGCTACCTTCACCTTAATCTTACAAGTGGGACAATTTTGGTCCGAATCAGCTGACCCATTTAAGAATGCAAGTCACTCCCCTGAACCATTTGTTCAATGTATCCAGGGAGATGACTAGCATTCTGAAATCTCTCACACATGGCACCATTATGGGTGGATGGTTACCATGCCCAAGAGATTCCAGAAAACGGGCTGAAATGCCCAACCTTGTGGTGCCCAGACCCTGTGCAACTGTAAAGCAGAATCCACAGAGCCCGTCATACATCATGCGACCATTATGGTTGTGTATCGCAGGAGATATGACACGACTCGTCCCCCTATCCGCCACCTGGGGACGCGTCCGATGGGAGATCAACAACTCCACACGAATCGAAAAGGTGTTATTTTTATTTAATTTAAAATGTAGTAGCCTTCCTCCACCTTTTTAGGTTTAGTGAGCTTAGCCATGTTACGACCTTCACTCGTGTTGGGCCATTGCCCAATGATACTCTGGGTTCTGGTCCACAAATGCACAGCAGATCCCCTTTTTGGTAGTTGATCTGATGCTTAATTTCCAGCCAGTGTCCTTTAAACCCACATCAATGTTACCTTATTAACAGAGGCACATCTGTTAAGTTTTAAAATACGTTCTAACAGTAGACTAGAGTACACAACGGGTTGTCAAGTGAAATGCGAAGCTTTGTTCCATGCTTCCGTCTTTCCAGCAGGTGATCCAACGCATGCAACAAGGCAAACAATTCCGCGTGGTAAACGGAGACGTACTCCTCCAAACGTAGACTACAAGACATCTTTTACTTTGATGCAAGATTTGTTCGTTTTCCATATCTTCATTTCAATATGTTCATTCCAGTTAAGTTCCTTATCCAGAGTAATGCCTAGATTAACCTTAATTAACAAAATGATTTCCGATCCAAACTCTATACCCTTTGCTAGCATTTATGGTTAGCCCCTGTTCATTGCACCATGCCTTGGTTGTTATGAGAGCCTATATTATACATCATTGGATTGTATTGATAAATTTCTACAAGCCATAAGTGCTGGCACGTCAGCGTTCTTAGACGTATGAATGCCTATTGAGTCTAGTTTCCAAATAAGCCATCACAAGTGATGTTTTAACAAAACTCGCTCCTGTGAGCAACTTCTGACTACCCTACCTCGGATTCTGAAAGTCCATTTTTTAAGATTTGTAGCTCTAGACCTAAGCATAGTGCTTATCCATTTTATAACAATGGTTTCATCCTCACGCTCAGCAAGATCTTTTCTCAACTGCGAGAAAGATATTTTATTAAAGGCACCCTCAATATCCATAAAGGCGGACAATGCAGCGCCACCATTGAGAATTTCAGTTTCCACGACTCTGACAAATTCATGCAGAGCGGTATCAGTAGATCTACTAGCTCTATAAGCATGTAAGTATCTACTCAATGGCTTATCTGTCAGCATGCGGTTCTCCAGGAAGTTTGCCAACATCCTCTCCATTGTCTTTAGTAGAAAAGATGTCAGCCTTACTGGCTTTCGTATAATAAATCATATTAGTTTCTCTCCAAGCCACCGGGATGCATCCCGTCACTAGACAGGCTATGAATATTTTCCTAATCCGTTCAAGCAAGGTGTTAATATCACACTATAATAGGGCAGGGAAAATTTCATCCATTCCAGCTGCTTTAAATGGTGCAAAAGGTAGTATTGCACTTCTAAGACCACTTAGAGTTATTATACTTTCTGCCTCAGCCCGTCCTTCCTCTTACTAGCCCCCCTACTAACAGAAGTCCATAAGTTATTAGAACTGAAGCTTCTCATGCACTGTCTTAGTCTTTGACCATCACTCTTGCGAATAAGTCCAACCTTGGAGGCAGGGTGTTTAGATATTATCTTCTGTATTCTGCATACTTCAGCTTTATCCCTTCTATAAGAGCAGAATTCCCTCCACGTACTTCGTTTTCGAAAACAAATTGTTATCTTCAGCTATCTTTTATTTTCCTTGTAATAGTCCCATGATTTTGATTTCTCTCCCTCATTTACCGATTAAAAGCCTTTCTTGTGTCCTTTCACTTCGATTCAAGTACTCCGTTCCACCATGGTGTCGGATCTTTCTTATCCACTATTGTCAAGGGGCAAGCATGTTCCAAAACTAGCTTAACCGTGAAATTTTAAAGCTCCACAGTTCGCTCGATTTCGCCCTTGTTACGACTTGCTCAGAATGGAGCACTTCCCACAAGTTCCGAGGGATACCTCTCATAACTGGTATGATCAGTATTCTTATACTGATCATATGTGGACCTTTTTCCGTCTTCTGCCATACAGAATCTCGAACTGAATAGCTATGGGGCC
Organism: Phasia obesa; assembly: GCA_949628195.1. NCBI lineage: Eukaryota > Metazoa > Arthropoda > Insecta > Diptera > Tachinidae > Phasia > Phasia obesa. The sequence goes on from OX451217.1 coordinate 90,073,260, forward strand.
AGATATGGTTGCACTGTCCGCGATCTGCCAGTCCTTAACCCTGTCTAGCACATTGACAGAACAGGGTGATATCGATCACCTCTGCCCTTCGTTAATCAACAAAGGTGGGTTCCACCCCCCTGTTTAGTACTAGCAAATCGCTTCTTCCAACAATTGCTGTCCTCTGTAGTTATCAGCTGTGCTTCGCCACTGAAAAAACTTACCAGATTTTCCACCTCCTGTGACGGATGTGGAACTGACGTCTCATAGGGAAGATATGCTGACGCAATAAGAAATGAACCCGAACCGCTGCCAATCATTTATTCATATTTTATGAATAAACTAATAAAACCCCTTAACATGCAATATCATCCACACATGCAATGCTCCAATACGCAAAAATCTAACGGATATTTTTTATATTTTACTAGCTATCCCCGGTGCGCTTCGCTACACCCATCTACAAAAATACAATAAACGCTTGGAAAAGAAGTATGGCTAACCTTTTAACTCGAAAATGCTACGCTTTTCTCACGACATATAAATATTAGTATCAGGATTAGTTGTGCAAAGTTTCAAAACTCTACCTATTGTACCACTCCCACTGCTCCAATCCAGTCTACATTTTGCTATGCACATTAGTGTGAGGGTTGCCTGTTTAAAGTTTCAAGACTCTACCTGTTGTAGTTCTCTAGGTGCACGCTAATAATTTTACTTTACAAAGTTATAAGATTCTACCTGTTGTAGCTCTCTAGGAACACGATATTTTTTAACTTTGTGTTGGAAGTACCATGCCCACCGTCCCAATCCAGTCTGTGTTTTTAAACACTATTCACATTACTATGGGGGTTACTTGTACAAAGTTTTGAGATTCTATGTATTGCAGATCTCCTGGTAATAATTGTTCACTTTATATGGGAGGTACTACGCTCACTAACTTCAGCCTGTGTTTCGCTAAACTATGTATATTAATAAGGGGGTTACTGGTGCAAAAATTCAAAGATCTACTTATTATAGTTCTCAAGCTACTTAAAAAGTGGGCATGGTCAATTTTTCTTACCGTAAAAACTTAAGATGGGCTATGATGAAAAACTAACAAAAAAATTAGCCAAATCGGTACAGCCGTTCTTACGTTATGCAATTACCAACGAACGACATTTGGTACATTAGGTATAATTATTTTTTGTTGTTTTTGTCGTAATGTGTACAAATATTTTTAGAAGTTTAGGCATTATGTTGTCGCAAACAAATAAGCTAACGGTGTTTACAAAAACAAAACAAGTTTTTACTTTAGTTGCAAAATAAAAACACAGCGATATTAATTTTACAAGTCACTTTGTTTATTCAGCTTTGAATAACTTCTGTTGACATCAATGTTTAAAAGACACAAACTTTTTAACACTCTAATAGCACGATTCCACTGAGTCCAATATTCATGCATAGCTGCCAGGTTTTTAAAAGTAATATCGTCATATTTTTGGGAAAAAATCGTCATTATCGTCAAAATAGCTTATTGAAATCGTCATAAAAACATCAAACTAATAAAACGCTTTTTTTTACCAATAAAACATATTCTATTAAAAGCTAAAAATAACAAAATAAACTCTTAAATTAACAAATCTTACAGCATTATTATAAATACAGGGATCAAACACTTCAATTAGAATTCACTACAAAATCACATGTAAATAGAATGCACTTTTTCAATACTTTTAAAATAAGAAAATAAAATCCTCTACTTTAGTTTGTTTAACTTTAAATAATCTTTTGTATATAATATTGTTTCCAAAGACAACTTATGTAATGAATTTCTTAATGACTAAATACTCTTTCCTAATTTATTGAAGAATGTCGTAAAACAAGGACTTTTGTAATAAATTAGGTCAAAACGGGAAACAAAAGACTCGAATCCATTCTTTGCATCTCAAAGCCAATACGTATATGTTTTTAGCAGGATCAGTTTGTTTAAGGTAAAATAATTTTAATTGCCTGAACTCAGTTCCTAGCTCTTATCTTTCACTTTTTTAACAAAATAGAAAACATCTTTTATAACTTCAGAAAACCAACTTTTTTATCATTAGTAATATTATAAGAATTAATTTTGCCTACTTTACAGTTTTTTACATTTTTGAAAATTTGAAATTATAATTAGTCGAACTAAGAAATTGGAAAAATTTAGAAAATTTAAATAAAAATTAACACAAATTTAAATAATATCGCATTTTTCTTTTGCATCTATTTGTACTTCAGACAGTACGTCTCTGGTATATTACTAAACAAATGTCTTCATAACCGAAAAAATATGTTTTTGATTTTATAATCAATTAAATAAAAGTCTTCAGTTTTAAGCAAACTAATTTTTAAAAATTTGCTCATTAAATTTTTAGCATTTCATTATATACATATAAATTTTTCTGTACCCTCGCTTTGAAACATTTTATGTATGCTGTTAATAATTTCTAGAATATATTTTAGAAAACTTAGATACGTATTATTTAATGAATTTAAATTACTTAAAATCAACTTATCGGTGTCAATTTTATGATCAAATGAAAAAATATCTTTAATGGTTCCTACATATCTAAAATTCTAATAACAACAGCTTCTAGGGATAACCAACGCGTTTTATTTCTAAAAGACTTAAAATAATGTCAAATTGGTTGCCCTTCTTCGGACTATTTAACAAATAATTTTGTCAAAGTTTCTATCAATTATCGAAGTTTTAGACAAGCGTACCAACACAACGTCAAAGAATTATTAGCAAGTTATTGTTAATAAGTTATTGTTAATAACAGTACAACTAAATGATGCGAACTTGAATGATTAAAAATCGTCAAAATTAGGGTATAAATCGTCCCATCGTCATCATGTCATTTTTAGGACCCAAAATCGTCAAATCTGGCAGCTATGTATTCATGCTGCGCTCTAATTCATGATTCACACTACAATCAGTGTTGCCAGAAACTTTACCTATAAAATCTTCAAAATTGGGCTAAGAAATCCGCAAAATCTGGAAAAAAATTTTTATTCGCAAAAAATCTGGTAAAATAACAAAACACATAAATATTTTTTTATAAATTTTTACAAATATAATTACAACACTATGTAAAATAAAATGAAACAACAAATATTCAGAATCATTCATTAATATTTAATAGAAAAACATATCGATACCTTCCCATAAGAATGTATTAAGCGACATTTCTAAAATTGTTCAGGAAACGAAAAAAAAAACGTCTCATTTAGTTATTTATTTGTGTATTTTATTGAAAGGAACATAATATGTATTCTGAAAATCGCTTTCCAAATAATATTTGGAATACAAAACTTGACATCATTGCAAAATTTTAATCATTATTCCAGTGAGAAAACTTGGCGGTTGATACAATTTTATTTTCTCTCTAGTTTCCTTTGCATCCATGATAGGGCAGCGAAACCCAGACCAAAATGTGGCGCTTAACTTCTAGTATATTTTCGAAAAAGTGTAGCTTAATACATTCTTACAGGAAGGTATCAATATAGATTCATGGCCATCTTCCCGATTTTTTAGATATGTGCGCATATTCTAAGGAAGGACTTGAGTTGCAATAGGTTGGAAAAATAAAATATTGGACGAACTTGTGTTGCAATAGGTTGGAGACCCGGAACACACCTGAAAATCTTTATGTACTGACTGATTTGGAAACATTTTCAATAGATGTTGTTATCAGCTAAATAATACATTTGAATTCAGTAGTCGCACGCCGGTTAAAAGAACAAATCGCTTTAATGAAATTTAAAATTCTTAACTTTTAATCTCCTTGCATTTTTAAGATGTTATTTAAGCTGCCCCGTATAGGTAGTATAATTATTCTTTTTGTTTTTAATGCCATCTTACGTCTTGAGTACTTTCCATCAGAATGGAAGGTCTCTTTGATTACTATGATACCTAAACCAGGAAAACACCACACAAAAGTAGAATCATACAGACCTATAAGCCTTTTATCAAAGATATCAAAGTTGTTTGAGAGAATATTAATAACTAAGCTGAATCCAATTCTTAGCGCGATAGGATGTATTCCGAACCATCAATTCGGCTCCAGAAAACAACATAGTACGATCCAACAAACACACAGATTAGTAAATGTCATTAAAAAGACATTTGAAGAAAAACAATACTGTTCTGCGCTTTTTATCGACGTTTCTCAATCATTCGATAAGGTATGGCACGAAGGCCTAATATTTAAGTTAAAGCTGAACTTGCCCGAAAACTTTTATAAGCTCTTAAAAGATTATTTAACGAATCTGCGTAGAGACTCATACCCTCCTATTCCCATTAATAACCAAATAATACCGCAGCTTTCAGACGTCAAATACCTGGGTATACATCTTGACCGTCGCCTTGGAAAAGCCACATAGATTTCAAGTTAACACAAATGAAACTAAAAGCAGTACAACTAATTTGGCTTATTGGTAGAAACTTCACCCTGAGCTTAGATTGTAAACTTCTTGTGTACAAGCCGTCCTCAACCCATTTGGTGTTATGGAATTCAATTACGGGGCACTGCCTCAGCTAGCAATGTAGTAAATGATTACAGTTGCTCCCTGGTATATAAAAAACATGAACATCCAAAGACCTAAACATGCCATCAGTCAAAGCAGAAATAGCGAAACATGCAGTAAAGTATCTAAAGAAGCTTAAATCTCATCCAAACCCTTTGGCGCGTAACATACTAAGTGAACCTGGTTACATTCGACTAAAAAGAAGAGATACTGTTTTTCTTGGCCATACATTAGAGGGATGACCCACAAATGATTGCAAAATCCGTGAAACAAACATTATTTTTGTCTAGCACTGGCTGGACTTAATAAGTATATTTTATATTTTATATTTTTATATATTTTTATTTTAGACTTAAGATATGAGTAATTATTGTTAGTTCAAAAATATTGAAGATACAATAAATAAATTATGAAAAAAAGAATGTTATTAAATCCCTTCTTTGTCAGTCTTAATCCTGTTCAATCTAAAAAAAAAATTAACAAAGAAAAAGTAATCAAATGAATAATAATTTTAGCTTACTCTTACTGGCAAAGAAAAAGAATCCCTTTTTATTTATTGTTTAATGGCTGCATACATATAATAAAACTCTACTCCTAATCTTCTCCACGATAAACAAAACAATTAAGGATTCATTTTAACACTTCAATTTTAAATTTAATCATATTTTTTTATTTTGCGGAAATGTTTTTAAACCGTGTTTTCTTCTTTATTTGTTGACATAACGAATAATAATAGTGGCGTCCGTCCAGCTGATTTAGTAGTTCGACATGTTAAAAGTTGTATGTGTTTAGAAATTTTATAGCGCAGAATTGAAAGGCTATAAACAATTTTCCGGGAGAATTTTTGCTACTTCCCGGGAAACGGGAAATTTCAAATCGTGAGCACTTTAAAGAAAATTCAGTGGGTATTATTTTTAAATAAGCATTTCTTTTGCTATCACACAAATATTTGATCGTTAGTGTGCTGAATTAAAGCATTTTTAAAATTGTAATATTTTTATGTCAATATTCATATTAAATAAAACGTACTTGAAATGTATTTTAGAACAAGATTTTTATAAGAAATTTCTTCTAAAACAAATTTCAAATATATTTTGTTTATTACTAGCTGTGCCCGCCACTTCGTCAGCGTCCTTCAATATTTTGTTCGATTTTGCTTTGAATGCAATCCACACCAAAGACCCTTACGATTTTGGTTTTTTTTTTAAGAGAAGTAACACTCAGGCAATCAATGCCTACATTAAATATGTTACTTCCTTTAGAAAGCGATAGTAATAGATAAGACAGATGGGTAGTGCGACAGTAAAGCTTCGCAAGCGCTTCTGGTGTTCTTTAGGCGAATTAGTTTGAAGCTAGCATAGCCAATTAATAATTATTTTACATCTCCGGCAATTTTGTGCTATTTGGTAATACCGGCGATTTAGTGCTATGTAATACAGGCGTTTTTAGTTCCGCCTTGAGATATGCTACGTATCAGTTTATGTATTTTTTTACTTTTTTTACTTGCGAAGAACGCAATTAAAAAAACTCTGATAGACTTCAATTACGCAGAGTTCTGGGTTGAAGAATATGTTCAGATTTTAGAAATGTAACCATTTTAAATCAGATTAAAGATGAATTAGAGGCCTTGAGTCGCAGGGGTACAAATTTGTTAATAGCAGATGTTATTATTCAGACCCTCCACGAGCATTTGGCTATTTGGAAAGACTCGAATTACTCTCAAAAACGATGGCTGAAAAGAAAAATAAATGAACGAAGGGATGATAAAACGTTTGCTATACTTAAGTATTTAGAAAGTGGTGAAATTGGTAATGTGCCAAAAAATGTCATAAAACTTTATTCAGCACAATTGTTCAACAGATTATTAAAGCCACTCGAATCTGTCGAACCGTCAACTAGCAGTTGTGTTGTTAACGAAACGGAACCAACTTTTAAAAATAGACTTTTGCAACAAAAACAAGGAAAAGAATGTCCAGTGATTTGTTAAACGCATTAACAGTTATAAAATCATATTTTGTAATAAAATAATTATTGAAATATTTCTTCTGAATTTAAAAATATTTGTTATATATTGTTGTTTTTGTCATCCGAATTGTTTTTAAGTTTTATAAACTGTTAATACTAAAATTTAGTCCTTATCTGTATTCGGTTTTATGTTTTAATAAGACTATGAATTTTTAAATACTCTTTGGTTTAATAAAGTTATTTTCTTTAAAAGTTGTTTTTCCCGGGAATCCCGGGAATGCGAATATTTCATTCCCCGTTTCCCGGGACATTAAAAAGTCCGGGAAATTCCAAACCCTAGATGCGATACATGTCGATTGATATAATTTGCTTACTCGACTTGTAACGAAATGTTATTCGATATGATACTTTACTCGATATAGAATTTCATAAAACAATAATATGTACCAAGAAAAAAATGTACCAAAAAAAAACTCGCATATTTGTTGTTATATTTTATTTTTATTGGTTACGTTTATTCTTCCATCTATCATCTAGAAGGCACTAAGAAGCAACATCAATAACCAACAACTTGAAAATGTTATGAGGGTTGGTTGCTTGTCTTTCTTAAAATTTATTTTTCCAACACACGCATTGCTTTAATGTACATACCCTATAAGCAACTCAACAAACTTTTTATGCATTTTAAGCTAACTATTGTGCAACCAGTAGTAAGTAGTTGATACTTGGATTATTTTTATTAAAAATAACTGACTTTTTTAACATTGTGATGTTCAAGGGTGTAATCAGTTGTCTTACTGACTACTCAGAAGTTAGCTGAAAGTTAGTCAATTTGTAGTTAGCTATAAACTCAATATATATCAGTTAGCTATAAAGCGAATTTGTAAAAATATGCAATAATATTTCCTGCATCTTTGATTGAAGACTTCTTAACTAAAAATGTTAATACATGAAATGCTCGATAGTCAGTAAGATATTTCCTACCAAATAACATTAAGAAGAACGCAAGGGATGTGACACAAATTTTCATTTTATAATTTTAAAAAAGAAATGAAAAATATTTAAAACAAAATTGTCAAAAATAATTTTATTTTTGATTTTGGAGAGGTTTTGCATTTACATTGTAGTTAACTTATAGTAAGGCCATAAAAGTTAACTAAAGTGTGTTATTTTCGTAGTCGTCTACCATATTGCTTGTAGGGTATTTATGTATGTATGTACATACGTATGTACATAAGTAGGTCTAGTTCATTAGTCCATCGAACGAACACTTTGTAATCAATTGAAGCTGTACCGATTTCAAGTTCATCTCAGAATGGAATAGTTGACCTTCTGGAAAATAAATAAAAATGTTGACTTGCCATAATCAACAAAATGTTTTTTTTTTCAAAATTGTCAACAAAATAAAAAAAGTAAAATGCATTAAAAAAAGTAATATTGTATTTGAAGCATAAGTATTTGAAATTGAAATAGGTATATTTAATTAAATGATGCTCTGCAAAATATTATAGCAACTTATTTGTTTTAACTTTAAAGTCCAAAATAGATCTTTAATGTATCATATTTATAAAATTATATTCAACTAGTAGTGCCGGTCACTTCGTCAGTTGACAATATATTGGCCTCTTACTTTTATAGTTCTCCAGATATCCCATCTCTGGGTAATTACTCAGGATGTTGCAACAATACCTTTGCGTTGCAACATAGGCTGTGTATAAAATTCTAAAAAAAATATGTACATACATATGTAAGTATGTATACATAATTCTAAAATTATTGTAGTGTCTATATATTTTCGCTTAAAAAATATAAAAGGTGCTGCCAAATTTTCAGTACCATTAAATACTTAGGTAAAATTACGTTCACTGTTTTATCTTTTACGGGGAAAAATAACCTATGTATACATATGTATTATAAACGTGATATTAAGAAATGTTCTCTGCCATCTAAAATAGCTTTGAGCCGACCATTGGGCATAAGAGTATTCGGGACCTAGTTTGTAAAGAGGAGGTTAGTAAAGCTCAAATGCCTATGTAATGCATGTGTAAAAGAAAAAAAGTCGAAAGACTGAATTGGATACTCATTGCTTACAGGGTTGTCAGATATATTTTTACCTTTTTTACCTTTTTTGCCAAATCGCCAAAACAGTTTTTTGTTAAAATTTACCTCTAATATATACAATATTTTTTAATTGTAAAAATATTTTTCAGAAATCACAAAAAATGGTAGAGCATGAGCAGGTGTATATATACTCAACTGAGCTGAATCTATAGCATGATATAATAATACAAGGTAGTTCCATTTCAAAAATGTTTGAAGTTTGCCGGAATTATTGAAGTATGTTTTTATGTAAACAACAAAAAAAAGTGTTGCCACAAGTAGAAACGAAAAAAACAATATTTTGTAAATTATTTAAAAAAGTGTGTAATTTACACAAATAACATAAAATAAAAATGTCTTTGGTTTAATAATGAAACTTATGAGGAATAAATCTTGTTGTAGATTATGATTTCCTTAATCTTTTATAGGTATACTTTTATATTGAGAAAACAAATTATATTACAATCTTATTTAAGCTGCATGCTTATGAAATATCGCCTCAAAACAAAAATTAAAAATCGCCAAATGAATAATTACCGTAAAAAAATGGAAATTTGTCAAAAAAAATATAAAAAGTTCAATACTGAAAGTAAGTGCATTGATATATTTTTAATTCTAATAAATCTTTTATTTTAACAATTCTGTAGTTTTATGTAGATAATGTAACTACTTAGATAGCTTTTAGAACATAAACCGTTGTATATACACTCTTATTGATGAATTTCTTGATAATCACTATTATTACATTTGACGTTGTCGACAAAATACGACGACCTTTCACTAAATTAAATTGATATTTCCTTTGTCGACATCAACATTTATCGATAACTTTTTAATTTTATTTGGTATTTTGTAAGAATATGTGACGTTGAATTTTTCTTTTACAGACGGCGATTTCGTCGCCTTGGTTTTTAAAAACGACTGAAGTACCAACAAAATTTAAAATAGAAAAGATTTAAATATCAAGTTTGACCGAATACGTAAAATTTGTAGAAGAAATGGAAAATCTAGAAAAAAACTTAAATAGGATTCTTATTAAGCATATAAAATCATTCCAAAACATTAAATTTTTTTAAATGAATATTTCTCTTCAGAACAGTGTTATCGATAAGCAGTCGAAGTCGTCATAAGAGCATTAGAAAATACAAAATCAAATTGAAGTTGACATCAATATAAATGTCCGGTCAAAAGTGACGTCGATGTCGCCGTCGCCAAGTAGAACAAGGGTGAATATAAAATCGCTCAAATATGGCATCACCATATTTCATTAAAACGTTTTGGATAATTGTCCATTTGAAAAATTTTAAAAAATTACGAAAAGCATTCAATATTTTGGGGTTACTTTTTATATAAAATATTACCCAATTCTGCATGCGGATTTCTTGGGTTATTTTTCATTTTTGCTTTTAAGCAATTTTGCATAGAGTTATTTTGCATGCAGCCCCCTCATTCATAATAAAATTAACCGAACTTTTTAATTTTAAGTTCCTATGATATTGAAATTGTCAATTTTTCTTGATACTCCTTAGCTTCCCATCTAAGTTAAAAAATATATTTTCTTTAACGAACTTATGAGGGGTGCCTTTGGTAAGTTGTACTTACTTAAGAATAAAATGGAAATTTAGACACTTTTGTCAGATTTCGGGAAATTAAAAAATCTTATTCGTGAATTTTTGCAAAAGTTTTTTACTTCCGTGTGGAAAACAATTTTCGTTTGTTTATTAATACAAATAAACTTAAGGCTTGTTTCTTTTTTTAATTATTTAAATTTCAAATAAAGAAAAAAACGCAAATTGGGATTTCACAAAGTATGTGATATGGTAGCACAAATTGAAATAATTCCCGCAAACGTCAGAACGTTAATATGGCGACAAAAAGAGAGAACGGAATTACCTTCAATTATTATATCATGATCTATAGTATGCGTTTGGGGACTACTTTTCCGTTTACCAGGCAGAATTGCTTGGGCTTCTGCTTGAAAGTCGGGTGTATGGTAGAAAGGCTCTCATTGCACTTTTCAACCAGTCGGCTATAAAATGCATGAGGCATGTGAACGTATACTGAAAACTAGTGTTGGAATGTGATTTATTTATTTAAAAGTCTTAAAATTTAACAGATGTGCCTCGTTTATTGAGGTAACATTAGTGTGGGTTAAGCGACACACAGGCATAACTGGGAATGAAGATGCAGACCAACTAGCAAAAGGGGGATTTGCTGTGAATTTTTGAGTTTTTCAGAACTAGCGTTACCAAATATGCAGATTATCTATTTTTTACAGTTTTTTAAACATTGCTCAGTTTTCTAGTTTTTTTTTAATAAGTTTTTTATAAATTTGTCAGTTTTTACAGTCTTTTATAATTTAATAGTTTTTCTTCAAAATCTATTTTAATATTTTTAAATACCAGAATAAAAGTCACAATCTCCATTTAATTGCAATTTTTTTTTTGCAACACTGATCACAGTATTTTGATGTACTTATATACAAGAGTATGTATAAACAAAAGAAAAAAATAAATATGTTTTTATTTTCTGAACCTGTTACGAATTAAATTAATGCCACGAGATTCAAATAATTTGTTTTTATTTTGGTAATAAATAGTCTAAATAATAATTATACAAAAAAATATATTTTTTTAAATCCTTCTAACTTCGGCACAGAGTGCTCTCAAAGTGACTTTAGAAAATCAAAGTTTTCATACAAAAATTCGTATTTTCAAGTGAAATTTGATAAGCTGTTATTTCAATAATTTTAAATGCAACCGTGCACAAATTTTATTTATTTTTAAAGAATGGAATATTATAAGAAAACAATATCAATTATAGTTTGTTTGGATACCTATTTTCGATATTCCGTTGACTTAAAACAAGTGCTTTTCTCAAAAAAGTTTATGTGTGGTTTTAAAAATTTTAAAAGTGAATAAATAATAAAAAAAGCCGGAAAAGGCAGGCCTGTACGTTTGCAAGAAGTTAAAACATAGCGTCTATTAATATAATAACAAAATAAATTCTGCGCATACTTGCGCTTTTTTAAAAATTGGGATTTTCGTAACCGGTCATTCCATGTCAAATCAACAAAAAAAAAATGTTGTTTGATATATTTAAAAAAAATTTATATCCCTTATAGTTTTTTAGCTATAAAGTGATAAAACTAAAAAATATCGCTCATTTTAAAGAGGATTTAATAAACTTTAATTTAATATCATATAACGTTTGGTGAATGAAATCCGAACAAACTTAAAAGTAACAAATATATGTGTAAAATAACTTATTTTAATCAAAGATTTATTTTTTTTGGATATAGTTGCTAAGAGCTGGCACACATTTTTAATTATAAACTTAGGTATTCACAGCTAAACCAACTGTAAAAAACTGCTTCTTTGATGCCAAGTTCGCTTACGGCTAAGCACAACAAAACTTTTCCTGGAACCTTTATCTTTCGGATAAACTTAGTTTCTTCGGGTGCTTTGTATCTGGAAGACTTAAAGTAATATTTTGGCTGCCTCGTCATCCATCACGCATTTGTAATCTGGTGAGCAGGAAAAGTAATTTTTGGAGAGTTTGCGTAACCTGCTTTTCTTTTCTGTTTTTTCTTCCTTTTTCGAATTTCCATGGTTTCTAAATATTTCTGTAATGTTTTTTGTCACAGTCATATTTTTTAACCAATTGACGATACGATTTGGCACTGCAGCCTACTGTTTCAGCCTTTAGTTAAGCTCGAACTTAGGCGTCTTGTAAACTAAATTTCCTACCACATCCACATTTTATTTAATTTGATTGCACTATAAATAAACGTTTTTTTGAAACCCATGTTCTGAAAATGTTTAAAAATTTTACATTTCTTTTTATCTAAATTTTCTTCACAAAATTTAAAAATTAATTTGCGACGGTTCAACTCGTTTAATGAAATTTTCAAAACTGATGATAACTAACCAGCGGATTATAAGTTTTTTTTCTATAACTAGATAGTGCAGTTCAACCTCAGGTATATATTTTTGTTGTAAACATCATGGTTACATTTTTAACAACAGTATTGCACTTGTTCGTATTTTATTCACCATACGTTATTTGAATTCGAATTATGTGTTCGGAGTTATCTGTTCATCTAATTGTAAATAAACTATGAACAAATTTAAACCTACACAGAGAAACCAATGCCCTCCTTGTGGCCCACCCTAGAATTATTACCACTTTGTCGCTACACAAAAATTTTGCACTTTTAGTGGTCAGTTGATTAATATAAAATTTACTTATTTATTGTGTCCCAGGATTTCGGAATGGCTTCAATTATCTTAGGTGCGGCTTCATATTGTTTCCTGTACTCATACACTTTTTGGGATAACCATCCCAAACGGTTTCTATTATATTCAGGTTTGAGGAGTTTGGACTCATATTGACTAATGCAACAATAGGATTTATTATAATTTTTTTTACTGCATTTGCAGTGTGAATAGGGGCATTATGATGTTGGTATGCACAAGTGATTTTTCCAAAACAAATATTTGTATGTGCATTTTTATGTACATATATAGGGTTTTAACTTCAAATGCAATTTTGTAAACTTTAAATTCAATTTTATAGACGTTAAATTCAGTCTAATCACACGTGGAAATCTTATTTTTTTAAATTCTTTATCCTTGTAACCGAACAACATGTCGAATTCGTCTTCTAATGAATCCAGTCCATTGCGTCAATGAAGTTATAGGAGAATTTTAGCTATTAGGGATAGTAGATATTTTTCCAATATAATAAATATTTAAAATTAAAGGGTATTCCGAGGGTGTCCTAGACCCTGCAGATTTTTACAGAAGATATGTTGCCGCGGCCATATAACAATTACTGAAAATTAAAGGGTGTTCCGACAGTGACATGATTTTCACGTATATTGCCTTATTTTTTAAATTCAATAGGTTCTTTATATTTTTATAGAAAGTGTATTACCATGACCGCTAAAATAATTACTAAAACTTAAAGGATGTTCCGATAGTGATGCGATTTTCGTGAGTACGACTTTAATTTTTTAAAGGTAAATTTATACAGAGTATGTAAATCTATCTCCACTATAGCAAAAACTAAAAAAAAATAAGATTTTGCGAATGTGGCACAAATTTTCGTATGTACATATAGTTATACTAAATATATTACGGAACCCTACGTGTGTGAGTCTCTGATTCGCACCTGACTGATTTATTATTTTGTTTTTAGTTTTGTTAATTTTAAAAGCATAATAAAAACTTTTCTAACCTTGGAATAGAAATTGAACTTGATGTTTAGAAAATTGAATTTGAAATTTATAAAATTAAACTTGAAGTTAAAAACCTATAAATGAAGAAAAAAGACTTTTTAACCCATTATTGCTGAAGAGTTAATTTTAGACCCTTGTTGTGGGGATTTTTTCTCTTTATTATAAGGACGATCATTTCCCGAAATCAGTTGGACCAATTTAAGAAACCCAAAATCACTTTGTATTAGCAGCAGGCGTGGTAGTGGGCGTAAACACCCCATTTTCTATTTTTTTAATGGTGATGACTAACAATCACCATCACATTGCATCAGACCACGTTTTCTATTTTTGTCCAGAAATGAAATACGTCCCACAGTGGTTTGAAAACGATTTATTTTAGGCATAATCCGGTATCTCATGAACCACTGAAGATATCTTAATGAGGTACAGAGGCAAAGCAGAGGCGTTTCTGAGTGGAGCTTCGAAGGGTCGGCCCTTTAGGGTAAGACCCCCCTCAGGTAGACCAAGAAAATATCTATAAAAAATGTGCTTACATCTGTAGGTTATCTCTTTGAGTTTGGAAAAAATTGGCTTACAATTTTTTTTTTAATTTTGGCCGACCTTAACTTAGTATTTATGACGTGTTGTTCTTAATAATTATCGGATTATTATTTTAGGACATTGGCTATATTTTTGATTGTTGGCTACGTACTCCCAAAATGATTTTACAGCCCCGTAATTAATAAAGACAGGCTAGCCACTTTTGTAAAAAAACACATTTTTCATTTTTAAATAAAAATAGAGAAAAAATCATGAGGAGGCGAGGCTGGTATCAGAGTTTCTCCCAAACTAAAAGAGATAACCTACACATTTAAGCACATTTGTTATACATATTTTAAAAAATCTTAACAGTTGAGTTAAAACTAAACTTTTTATAACATTTTCAAACGACGGATTTGGTCCCACAGTTTGACATGTCAAAATGAAATTTAGTATGTGTCTTTGGTATATGGAGATGCAGAGTTGTGTAAATTTTGGGAATAATCGGAAGGGATAAGGGGTAGTTTACTCACTCCCAAATTTTGTAAACGCTCTACAGGTCATACCGTATGATATATCACAATGAAATTCAGTATGTTCCTTTGGGTTAAAGAGATGAAGAGCTATATAAATTGTGGGTATAATCGGGACGGGACGAGGGGTAGTTTATTTAACAACCCAAACCGAAAATAATTAATTTTTCGATTCAAATATACTTTGAACTTATACCCCCATATTCATAAAAAAAAAACTTTTTTAAAATGAATTTTAGAACAACTTTTGTATGAAAAATTTGTTCTAAAATAGATTTCAAATATATTTTATTTTTTAAAAATATGGGGGATATTCTTTATGTTGTTCCAGTTCGATTGGCCTCAAGAAGCGGTGCTTAAAATCTTTTTCGTCCATTTTTTAACTGAAATTTATAACTTTTGCACATATATGAAAAAAAACACTCAGCTGTTTCATGATTTTTGTTATTGTCGTTGACACCAAATATGTCATGTCATATGTATGTAACATACCAACGTGTGCACACAAAAATGATAAACCTTATGTAAAACACAGATTTTAACGTACACATGTAATGAAATATGGATAGAAAATGACATCCATATGACAAATACACCCCGTTTGAACACTACTTAAGCGATCAAAATAAATTAACTATCATTCGACGCGTAATTTAATAGCCTTTTAAGCAAGACATAATTTACATTGATGGACCCAGAGTTTAACTCTAGATGACACTGTCAAAATAAGTATGTTTGGTACTAATTACCATTGACCATTTCATAGACTCTATATTATCATATACATACATATATTAAAATTATTTAATAGTGTGGTATACAGACAATATGAAAAGGCATAACTTAATTTAAAATCCATAATGTAATTTGAATTTTTATATCCATATTTATAAAAAATAATATATATGTATATGAAATCTATTTTAGAACAAATTTATCAAACAAATGTTGTTCTAAAACACATTTCAAATAAGTGTTATTTTTTATAAATATGGGGTAGAGCACCCCTAAAATATATGGAATTTGAAAAAGTATTATTTTTTGCACTCCCCGTTAATTCAGATAACGCAAAAATCGGTTGAGAAATGACCGAGTTCTGAAGGCACAAACATACAAAAAAAAAAGCAACACACAGACGAATTGATAACCTCCTCCTTTTTTTGAAGTCGGTTAAAAACAAATTAACCCGAAGGGAAATGTAGTGGTATTCGCCGACCATGAAGAAGTTAGATTACTTCTAATCGAGTTTCGTACTTAGCATCTAGGATGGCAAAAATATTAACGTGCTGTCGGAGCATCTTTCGATGTATGTTTATATCCATTATGTCATCATCATCACTTGAACTTGAAAAATAAAATTTAGTACTCGCTATATTTTGTTAAAACTTACAAAGAAATAACAAACTTTTCAGAAATTTACAAAAAATGTCATAAATAACAACACAAAAAATTGCAGTGCTACCACACTTTATTAATTTTTCTTTTTGTTATTGATGACATAGTTCATAGTTCATAGTTTCAATATATTTCAAGAATACGAATTTAGGAACGAAACGACAACGACATAGAAACGACTATTAAAATTAAAATACCAACGGGAGTAGGCCGAATATTGCAGGCCTGAGTCAGTTTTGGTCATTAAGCCATGAAATGGACGACATTCAAAAAAACTTTATTCTCATACTAAATGAGCGCAAAATGTTCTGTCTCAAAATGAAGAGAGTTCCTTCAGAAATGGGTGAGAGCCACTCAAAGTTCAGTTTCAAGATAAACTTTGAATTTTTTCTTTTATAACGAATAAAAAGTTAATATAACTAAATTACGAAAAACTCTCAGTTTAAGAGTTATTGATTAATAAAGCCACATTTCTATTTTACAGCTTTTTAAGGCCATTTTTACCTCTGAAATGCGAGGGGGTTTATGCACAACGTATTTTGTACCCCCTACATAAACGAAAATGCGCGGGGAGCGAAAAAAATAACACATTTGCATAAATGGGTGGTCTAATATGGAGGTATATGTATAGGGCCAAATTCATATTTTTGATTTAGAAAAACAGATTTCGTATGAAAATTTATTTAATAAACCTTTTTTAAAATGAAAATAATTTTTATGAATTTGCACCATAGTATATAAATGCATAAGTCCAGCCAATGCTAGACAAAAATACTATGATTCACAGTTGCTGTTATCATTTGTTG
Source organism: Phasia obesa (assembly GCA_949628195.1). Lineage (NCBI taxonomy): Eukaryota > Metazoa > Arthropoda > Insecta > Diptera > Tachinidae > Phasia > Phasia obesa. The sequence goes on from OX451217.1 coordinate 90,090,341, forward strand.
GCCACCTCTCTGATAAGCAATATTCCTGCTTCTTAGTCGAACGTAGCCACGATCGTTCAGAATGTTACGGGCCAGCTGATTTTAATGCGTTTCTAGCTTCATTAGATACTTTGCTGCATGTTTCGCTATTACTGCGAATAGATTTCTGTGTAAGGTGCGACACTACTTGACCTTTGAGCATTGAGGTATGTTTTGGTTGTTTATTCGAATAGGAGCACATGAGTCTCTACGCAGTGTAAAGGTAAGGTTCGTTGATTTTTATTCTCCATTTGTTTAACCACAATTCCAAATAAAAAATGTGGTCTTGTTAGTATTGGGATACTATTTCGGTACTTTCATGAATGCCTAGAAAAGCAGCAGTGTGTGGTCTCGATTGCTAGTTGGCATATCAGATGTGTATAATAAATATAAAATGGGCCCAATATAGTACCTTGGGCAACTCCAGCTTTAATCTCCTTTTTTAAGTATAAACTTACGACCAGTTAAGTAATATTTTAACAAAAATTAAATTATTGGGCAAATTTTGTAAAACTTGTAAACTATGCCTTCATGCCATTCTTTGTCGAACGCTTGAGAAACGTCTATGAGAAGTTTAGAATAATATTTTCTTTCTTCGAAAGCCTTTTTTACTACATTTACTAATCTGTACATTTGTTCAATAGTGCTGTGCTGTCTTCTAAAACCAAATTGGTGGTTCGGAATACATCCTTTTTCGCTCAAAATTGGGTTCAGCTTAGTGATTAATATTTTCTCAAATAGTTTTGACATACATATTTGATAACAAACTTATAGGCCTATATGGTTCTACCTTAGAGTGACCTTTTCCTGGCTTAGGTATCATAGTAATAAGAGAAACTTTTCAGTCTGAGGGAAAATACTAAAAGCGTAGAATTGCATTAAGAATAAATATGATTATTCTAACAGCTACCTGGGGAAGTTCCATTATCATCTCGTTACTTGTTTTGTCAAAACAAGTAACTAGCAATTGGCCTTTCAACTTCTTGTAATTGAAATCTAAGGGGAATTAGTACTTCAACATCTACGTGTGGCAACTCAAATGAACAGAGTGGCAATCACACAGATCTCCTCAATTCAAATCTAGACATGAAGATTGCACGAAGCGGCTAAGACAGCTACTTGAATCCAGAAGAACTGCATCCCTGAAAAATACTTGGGAGACCTTAACGCTACTCCACATTCAGATTACTCATTATGGCGTGCAACAAAAAACCTTAAACGACGTTATACGTAAGCCTCCTTTGCATACCCCTTGTGATGGCTCGGCAAGAAACAAAACCAAAAAAGGTAATCTAGTTGTTACTCATCTAAAAAATGTATTTACTCCGATAAATCTACTGATATTACGGACCTAACAGCCATCGATATTTAACCTTCGTAATATTGAAGGAGCTATTGCTATTCTAAACCCTAAGAAAGCGTATGGTTTTGACAAAATAAGCAACTAGATGATTATATAACTTCCCTGAGTAGCAGTTAAAATAATACACCACATTTTTAATACCATTTTACGCCTTGAGACCTTTAATAGAGCCTGGAAGAGCTCCGAAAGAACTATGATACCTAAGCCAAGGAAAGACCACACAGCCGATTCATATAGAACAATCAGTCTGTTATTAAATATGTCAAAATTGTTTTAGAAAATCTTTATTATTAAGCTGAACCCAATTTTGAGAAAAATAATGTATTCCAAATGATCGATTCGGATTTAGAAGACAGCTGTAAACCTAGCAAAAATACTGTTTTGCGCTCTTTCTTGACGTTTCTCAAGCGTTTTACAAAGTATGGCATGAAGGCTCACTATACAAGTTAAAGCTTAACTTACGCAACAACTACTATAAGCTTTTAAAAAGTTACTTAACTGGTCGCAAGTTTATTCTTAAAGAGGGAAATTTTTTAAGCTCTCCTAAGTTAATTAAAGCCAGAGTTCCCCAAGGTAGTATATTGGCACCTCTTTTATACTTATTATACACTTCGGATATGCCTACAAATAACCGATTCCACACATCGACATTTAAAGACGACACGGCTTTCTTAAGCATCCATGAAAGCCCCCAAATATCTTCCAGATACCTACAGGACACTTGGAGGTGTGGTGAGAAAAATAGAGAATTAAAATAAATAAACATAAATGTACTCACTAACGTTCACGCTGCACTCAGAGGTTAAATACCTTGGCATATGTACATCTTGATCGACACTTAACCTGGAAAAGTCACATCAAAGCTAAATTGACACAAATGAAGCTACAAGCATTACAAATTAATTGGCTGATTAGTAGAAATTCTTCATTTCTAATTTTCTAATAACATTTTTTTTTATAATGTTTGTTAATTGAAACTTTTTGTTATTTTTTTAATATGGGAAAATAAATAATTGAAATTCAATAGGAAGGTGATGAAGAGGTAAGCAATCTGTTTACGGATAATTCTACGAATTCTAAGCAAGAATTATCATGGTGACATCCACCAAGATGTCAAGAGGGAGGCCCGCCAAAGCTAGCACAACAACAGCTAGCCATGATTTGTGCTAAGTAGCAAAATGAAGTGCAGAATACGGGGTTGCAGTAGTTTTTTATTTCTTGGTTATGATGCTAGTTCACTTTCGGGCTCCACACTTTTATATTTCCATACTTTTTAGTTAAGCCTGGCATGATTTTTTTTATAGTGCGAACAGGTAAACCAATGGGTTGGCAAGATCCCCCCAAGACGGCGAGTTTCAGCTGGAGCGATACGCCAGCATGCCAGCGCCGCCAACAATTTGGCCACACAAATGTTTTTGTTTTAACAACAATTTTATCACTGCTGCCCGCTACAAAAATGGAATTCAACCTTATGCTTAGATTGTAAACTTTTATTACACAAATCAATCCTCAAACCTATATTGTATTATGGGATTCAATTATGGGGCATTGCCTCAGCTAGCAATGTAGAACAAATTCTATATCGCCAAAATAAGATTTTATGCACCCTAGTATATTAAAAAATCGAACATTCATAAAGATCTAAACATTCCACTAATCAGTGATGAAATAGCGAAACATGCAGCACTTATCTGAAAAACTTAGAAACGCACCCAAATCCGCTGGCTCGCAACATCCTTAACGACCGTGGATACACTCGACTAAGAAGGAGAAATCTTGCTTCTCTTGGCCGAACATTACAAGAATAGCACACATATGATATCAGCAACCGTACAACATACAATTTTATTGTCTGGCACTGGCTAGACTTTACAAGTTTATTTTACCTTAGATTTAAGATATAAGTACTACTTATTGTTAGTTCAAGTACTTTGAAGATACAATAAATAAATTTAAAAAAAAAACTAAATTGTTCAATTAAGATTAAATTATCTCAATTAAGAAAACATGTCTGAACAGGGTTCAAATCCAAAAATCCAATATAGTTGAATCAAGACTTAAGTTTATGGTGTGTTATTGTTTGGACCAAAACTGTACACGAATAAATAACAAATGCAGACTGTGGTAAACGCAACTCTGGCTCTACAGAACAAGTTTATGTGCAAAGAAAGAAAGAAATAAAAAAATTCAAAAATAACAAAACTCTTGTTCTTAAGAAAAGGAAATTGTACATTTAAAATAATTCTTTTAAGTAGGCTCGAGTTCACATTTTAACCTTAATAGAGTTGAAAGAATATTTTTTAATTAGGAGATACCTTTTTCAAGAAAAAATTAAAAAAAAAAATTATTTTACACATTAGCGGAATGTTTTGCTAGATACATCCTTCTCTAGCATTCTTCGCATCAATATACTTGAGTTGTGTTTAGCTGTCAACATCATCTACTGAACCAACCAAATTTAGATAAAGAAACACTAAATCTATTTTTTGAGAAAAGTATCTTAGCATTTTTTTATATTTTTAGTTTATGTAAAAAACAGAAAAGTAAAACAACTAAAATAAAGTATTTAGTCTTGATTGTTTTAGTAAAATAGCTATGCACATACTTGTGACTTCTTCACAAATAATTTGTTTTTTTGTTTGTTTATAAATTCAATGTAAAATGCCTTTAATGAGAATCTGGGTTAGATGTTTAAAACATGTTGACAAAACAGAATTTAACAGATTTTGATAATGTTGTCACATTTTATATTATTTAGCTGGTAGATAATTGAAATTATATGAATCAATCCTCCCAAATGTTTAAACACTCAAGAAAACCCCGTTCGGTATTAATAACAATTTTAAATTAAATTTAATTCATTATTTTTTCATATTATAAACATGTTTAATGTTAGTTTTATTCGAATTTATTTTTTCAATATTGCCAGGTTTTTTAGTCTAAACAACTAATATTATCTTTTTTACTTAATATGTTGTATACTATAATTTTTTTGCCTCTTCCCTTGATTACGTACATAAAAAAAAAAATATATATATATATATATATATATATATATATATATATATATATATATATAATATATATAATATATAATATATATATAATATATATATATATTAAAGCTTCACTTATGACAACATTTCAACATTTCATTTCACGTTATGATTATATTTAGAACAGCGTTCCGGGCCTCTGGTATTATGTAGGCGTATTATTATTCAAACTAATACGCCTACATAATACTAGAGGCACTGCAACGCTGTTCTAATTATTATTCAAACTAATACGCCTACATAATACCAGAGGCACTACAACGCTGTTCTAAATATAATCATAACGTGAAATGAAATGTTGAAATGTTGTCATAAGTGAAGCTTTAATATAACACTAACCATCTATCTGTCTTATCTACTCTTATCCCTTTTCAAAGGAAGTAACACAGTAATGCCTATATTAAGTGGCTGAGAGTTACTTCTCTTTAAAAAAAAAGTTCATAAAAAACTAGAACTAAAGCCTAGTACTATGTTCGAATTTGAGAAAAATTTCGAGCAACATTTATTATTTCACTAGTAAAATTTGACATTTAAAATGTGGTGTCTATCTCGCGATTTGAAGGAATTTTACGATTTTATTGCTTTTAAGTATACCATATTGTTTTAAAAAAATTTTACTTGAAGTAATGACCATTTACTTTATTTCACAGCTTTGATTCAATTCAATGTGAAAACAGAGTACTACTTCTGCAACATTTGTTCATGACTTTTTCATACATATTTCTTATGTATGTTTGTATGTATGTATGTATGTATGTATTTATGTATGTTTGTAGTTTAACAGCACTCCGCATGAAAAACTGAACAGAGTACTACGCTTAAGGTTAAAAACATAATCGGAAATCTAACCAAGAAAGTTTTTACCCTTGTAAAAAACTAAAAAATGCATGTATTGGATAAAATTTTATTTATTATTTATTTAAACTAATAAAAAATAATATATGACAAACCATCTCAAAAATAAATTGTTTTGCTCTTTAAAACTTCAGAACTGCGTAAACACATACATATGTAAGTGTGAACGCCATATTAAGTGTTGGCTAAGATATTCATTCTTAACATGCATACTGACAATTTTGTTTGAGTGTAAATATTCAAACGGGCTGGATTTTAGTTTATTTTTAATTTTTTCAACATGCCTTTTAACAATTCATTACATTTTATTTTGGATGAAATAAAATTCCTTAGATGTGATAAAGACGAATTTGAAAATATTTTTAAACAGATTTCACAATTATGTACGACTATTATCGCAATGGATATTTACGTACATGTACATATGCATGTTCGTTTTACCCCCACCCTCCAAACGTATCTAAGTAATGCATGTTATATATGAATGTTTATTCTTAAAAAATACTTGCCTAAGTGCAATTTTTTGTATATAAACGAAACATTTATTTCAATAATCGTTCACTCATCTGCTTCAGTTCGTCATTAGAAAATAGCAGCATCAGTAACAGTTCAAGTGTTTTGTTTTAAAGGATTAAATACTTTTTAAACTCAAACTTCTAAAAATTAATGCATAATTTTTAAAATGAAGTTAATAGTTTTTGTACTCCTGCTGACGACAGCTGCTGCATTGGAAAGTACGCATGTGAATATATCATTCACTCAACAACATTCAAGTACAGGCTCCAAGATTGGAGAGATACGAAATGATGAAGTACAGCGTAAAGCATTGAATTCCTTTAAACAGTTTAATATTGACGATAAAAATAGTAGATTTGCTAGAATTCAAGTTGATGATAAAAAGGATAAAATTGATACAAATAATAATAAGAAAATAGACTCAGATGTTAAGTCTAATCCTGAGTCTACAGCTGACTATCGTTCTGAACGTGTACAAAACGAAGAAAGAAAGGGTTACTTCACTTCGCAATCACAAAATCAACAGCAGAATTTTTACAATTCTAAACATGATGTTCATCAGAACAATGCTCAGTTTAGAAACCTAAGTCCCCAGGATAAACAAAACATGGAATTCGAACGTTACATTCAAAATTATCATAGTGGAGCAACTGTTGAAACGGTAAGTTGAATTTCTTATAAAAATGCTTATTTAGTAGATCGATGTATAATTTCACAAACGATCTAGTGTTTTGTAATCCCGCTGACATTGTTATGACTCAAATTTTAACGTCTTAGGTATACGAGTCTGCAAAACCAGACATGCAAAATACTATGGCAACTTCACCTGTTCATGAAGGATCTCAACGTGTAGTAAAATTTGAGCGACAGGTTGCCTTACCTGCAACAGCAGATAGTGCTCAATCTTCCGCTGATGTAATAAAACCAATTTCTAACCATCAATCTGTGACAGCATCAAACGCAGCATCTTCATCGACATCGCCTTCGTCACCTTCGCTTTCACCATCACTTCCCAGTGTAAGTGCAAGTTCGGCAAACGGTAATAGTTTTAAAGTAAACCTAAATCAACAACCACTACCAGTTGGCAAAGACAATTTTAATTTTAATTATAATAAGCCAAATTATAATGATCCCTCCTTTAAATACAACGATGGACATTCCGACTCCCACTTTTACAATCAATTTCCACCTTCAGTAGAGGAACCTCATACCGGTTATGGTGACTATTATAGCAATATTTACAGTCGACAGCAAGCAACAGGTGATTATCATCCAGTTGAACAGCGACCCGTTGTCACAAAAACGATTCAAATAGCTCAACCCGCAATTAAAGCGAAAAAGTACGAGGTTCGCCATCCAGCTATACAAAAAGAATTCTATGATATAGAGGAACGAGTTGTTATCAAACCCGCTGGCACTGTAGTAGTTGAGTTAGAGAGACCATCTGCAAAAATTCTAAAAGAAGAGACAACATTACCTTTGGGTCACCCACATCCAGCTGTGGCTGCAGCATACATGCCTAATAGAAATTCTCCAACATTTAGCAATATTGTGTACAGTAACGCAGGATCGTCTTCATCAAATCATCCAAATAATCAATATATTCCCCAAGCGGCCTACAATAACAAAGTCGTGTCCGATCATCATTCAGCAATTGCAGTTTCTACATCAACTTCACCCATTTACGACCAATCCTCGAAAAGTGTTATAACAGAATCCAATAAAAATAAGCCCTACATTGGAGAAAATCAATTTTCTGCTGCAGCAACTGCAGATGTATCAAAACCTCAAAACAGAGAAATTGTAGTACTAACAGACGGCCATGGTAACCAACGACAAATATCTACTGATCAATTTATATATTCGCGCGATGAGACCGACAAAGCTGCTTCCAGACCAGCATATAACCACAGAAACTCCTATGGATATGAGGAAAATGGGCGCATTACTGGCCAAGCTAATATTTCTCCTCAACGGTCGGCTATTCAAGCAAATCAAGACAGCAGAGAAGACTTTGATTTTGATGCTGAATATATCAACAACTCCGGCAATAAAAATTTACGAAAAGAAAACAAACCAGCACGATTGCAAGAGGGATCCTCAGAGAGAGTGACTGAACAAAAACTACAACCTCAGCAACCGCAACCCATTATAAAACATGAGCATAAGATTGTGTTGTCACCTAGTCAACATAATATCTATTTAAGTCGAAATCGAGAATTGCCTAAAACGAAATTCATTGCAGAAACTGCTGAAGTTCGTGAAATAAAACCGTATATTCAAAATCATCGCGGTCCAGTTGTTCTATATGCTCCAACAAAGCAAATGCCAGATTTAAAATACGTTCAAAGTTCAGATTATAAGCCTCAGGCTAGGGTTTCATCTCAAGTTGTACAATATCATAATTCTCCTCAAAGAAGTCAGTCAAGCGTTGCGGATAATCGTGTGCAATATAGTGCTCCCTATGCTCAGATGCGCTACAATTCAGATGAAGAACGAAATTATAATGAAAAACAACGCCAGACAGACTTAACAAATCAGCGAAAATCTGAGCAGTTGGTTCTAGACGAGAAACCTGCGACAGATGTTAAGAAACCGTTAATGGAAAATTCAATGGAAAAGCAACTTCCGCAAGCACATATTGAAATAAAAATTCCTAATCATTCATCAGATGATGCCAATAAAGCTATTTTTATCGGCTCCAAAATAAGACCCATGATGATGGACGATGATGGTCACCAAACACATAATTCTAAATTGGAAATTTCAGTAACGAATAAAAAAGAACCTCAGAAAGAACAAACCTCAGAATCTGAAGTAGACAGTATCGAACAAAGAGACATTGATAACGAAGACTTAAACGATGAAGACACCGAGCATCTGTCTAATATCAAGACCAAACCTGACTGCGATCAACCATCTAATTCAGTTTCAAATGAAAACTACGAATTAGCGCCCGAACACAACAATTATAGACAACAGAAATTCATGAGAATTGTCGAAGACCCAAGTGCTGCTTCTACGTCTTCGGGTAACGATGCTGCATCAACTGCCGACTCGACCAGTGCCCAAAAAAATATTCAGCCCCACAATGCTGATGCCAATGTAAAAAGTACTGCTGGTCACATAAGCCCGGCTGGTTCCCGTGTCATAGCATCCACTGCTGCTTCGAAGGAAACATCTCCAAGCGAAAGTTTTCACAAGCGGCGTATTGTTGTCAATCATCCCTTCCAGACTGTGCGCGAAGTCGTTGAACACGAGCCTTACACCAACTACCACGAAGTACAAGTAAGTGAACCTGCAACTCCTGCTCTCTATCACTCAGCCAACTATTACCAACCACACGGATCATTGCGTCAATCAGAAAACAGACATTCTGTTTCACCCTCTTATTACCTTTGAATGGATGGTTTAAAAAATGAACGTGCTGATGAAAAATGTTTTATGTGCTAAATTAATGCATTTAATTTAATAGTTTTACTAAAAAGATTCTTTGATTTCTACAAATTATTTCGAATTACCTTATGGTTTATTCTTGGTATTTTTGGGTTTAAATACTTTCATTGACACTAATCTCGAGAAATAACCTAATTTAATTTAAATTAGATTTCTCTTAATTTATATTAATATTCATAATTTAATTTCTAAGTTTAAGTTAATAAATGCAATAATATGCCCATGCATAAAAAATCCAAAATTAATATGCTTTTAAAATTTTGACTTTCAGCGAAATACATCAAAATTCAAATATAAAATATTAGTGGAAATTGTTTCCAATTAAGACAGTTTTACCAAACAATTTCCCATTATTTTTTTCTTTTTAACCGACTTAAAAAAAAGAAGGAGGTTATCAATTCGTCTGTGTGTTGCTTTCTTTTTTTTTTGTATGTTTGTGCCTTCAGAACTCGTTCATTTCTGAACCGATTTTAAAAATTTTTGCACTATTAGAAAGGTTATGGCTACAGATTGGTCCCATTTTAAAAGAAGTTCAAAATTAAAGGGTGTCCCCATAAAACATACATGTTTTTTACGTGTATTATGAGTTTATAGGTCACCAATTTAAAATTAAAAAAAAGTGCGTATCACTGTAGCTCCCAATAAAAAAAGTAAATAAAAAACAAGTAAAAGTGCTATATTCGGCCGTGCCGAATCTTCTATACCCTTCACCACGGTGATTTTATTTATACAGACATGTACAGCATTATCCATATTGTTGACTCTTTACTTAAATAAATTCGTATGAGAAAAAATCATTATTCATAAGTTAAAAAAATAGAAGACAAATGAAAACAAATTCCGTTTGCTACAATTGTCGCCGTGCTGTCAGCTACTTAAAGATATTGAAGACGACGGCTACATCGTAAACTCTGACATTGTTGTAGAAATACTTATTTTGATTTTATAAAATTAAATAACTTTTTCAAAAAATTATAAATATTTCCTCCAAAACTTTTTGTTTTATATATAAATTTGCAATTTACAATTTTGTGACATTTTCTTTTGTTGAATAAAATAGAAATTAGCCTAAGTTGACGACAGCCACAACGTTTCATTTTTGACAGTTTGTAGTCGGTATTCTGATAATGTATATGTGTTTAATGCACCTAGGTTTTAAAACAGAGATATCATATATTAAAAAATCAAACGCATTTAAAAAAATATGTTACTCTATATACACACATACATACATATGTATATTCTTAATATTAAATATATGTTATGTTACAGTCATGATTTTCATTTTCAAAGAAATATTGAAATTTTTGTTTTAATTTTTCGAAAATTGTGTGTAAAAATTTTTTGTAAAAATATTTTTTTAAAAATTTTTTGTAAAATTTTATTCGAAAATTTTTTGGAAAATTTTTTAAAAAATTTTTTTTTCGAATATTTTTCTGTAAAATATCTTTTTGAAAATGCTTTGTAAATTTTTTTTAAATATTTTTGAAAAAAAATTTTAAAATTTTTTTTAAAAAATTTTTAAAAAATTTTTTTTTTAAAAATTCGATTGAAATTTTTTTGTTAAATTTTGGACCTTTCTCCAATCTATATTGAGTTAGAATGGTCAGACTAAAGCAAAAAAAAAAATCCTTAAAAAAAAAATTTCCTCATATTGACACATGGGGGTCCTTTTAACTGCTCCTATTTATCAGTGGGTACCCTGTGGGTCCATTGGCTACCTCTATGTGTATTGCTTTCTATTAAGGTCACTAATACAAATCAAAGCAGAAAAATCCTACCAATCTAAAAACAAACAAAAATCGCCCCTCGCAGGGGGTTATTGATCCCCCGAGATCTGTATGCACTCCTTGCGATCTCCCTGTCGCAGTCTAATATTTATTTGAGAAAAAAAGGCAAAACAGAAACATTAAAGCTAAAAAAAATTTAAAAAAAACCTGAAAAAACGTGAAAAAAAATATAGGTGGGCGTGGTTTTTGGCCCGCAGCCTCCAAAGGAATGATCCGATGTTGCTGAATTGCAATACCAAAATTTTCGAAACTATGCCTGACAGATTGGTGTGCTTAAATTTTTTGTATCTCTTCTGGTGCCTTGGTAAATGACATTACCACACTAACACGGACAGACGGACAGACGGACAGACGGACAGACGGATAGACGGACAGACGGACAGACGGATAGACGGACAGACGGACATACGGACATCGCTTAATCAACTTCTCTATGTATAAGGATCCAGAATATATATACTTTATGGGGTCGGAAATGAATATGTATTGTAGAAATTACACACGGAATGACAAACTTATATATACCCTTTCCACCTGTGGTGAAGGGTATAAAAATATGTTACTCTATATACACACATACATACATATGTATATTCTTAATATTAAATATATGTTATGTTACAGTCATGATTTTCATTTTCAAAGAAATATTGAAATTTTTGTTTTATTTTTTCGAAAATTGTGTGTAAAATTTTTTTGTAAAAATATTTTTTTAAAAATTTTTTGTAAAATTTTATTCGAAAATTTTTTGGAAAATTTTTTAAAAAAAATTTTTTTCGAATATTTTTCTGTAAAATATCTTTTTGAAAATGCTTTGTAAATTTTTTTGTAAATATTTTTGAAAAAAAATTTTAAAATTTTTTTTAAAAAATTTTTTTTTAAAAATTCGATTGAAATTTTTTTGTTAAATTTTGGACCTTTCTCCAATCTATATTGAGTTAGAATGGTCAGACTAAAGCAAAAAAAAAAAATCCTTAAAAAAAAAAACTTCCTCATATTGACACATGGGGGTCCTTTTAACTGCTCCTATTTATCAGTGGGTACCCTGTGGGTCCATTGGCTACCTCTATGTGTATTGCTTTCTATTAAGGTCACTAATACAAATCAAAGCAGAAAAATCCTACCAATCTAAAAACAAACAAAAATCGCCCCTCGCAGGGGGTTATTGATCCCCCGAGATCTGTATGCACTCCTTGCGATCTACCTGTCGCAGTCTAATATTTATTTGAGAAAAAAAGGCAAAACAGAAACATTAAAGCTGAAAAAAATTTAAAAAAACCTGAAAAAACGTGAAAAAAATATAGGTGGGCGTGGTTTTTGGCCCGCAGCCTCCAAAGGAATGATCCGATGTTGCTGAATTGCAATACCAAAATTTTCGAAACTATGCCTGACAGATTGGTGTGCTTAAATTTTTTGTATCTCTTCTGGTGCCTTGGTAAATGACATTACCACACTAACACGGACAGACGGACAGACGGACAGACGGATAGACGGACAGACGGACAGACGGACATCGCTTAATCAACTTCTCTATGTATAAGGATCCAGAATATATATACTGTATGGGGTCGGAAATGAATATTGTAGAAATTACACACGGAATGACAAACTTATATATACCCTTTCCACCTGTGGTGAAGGGTATAAAAATATGTTACTCTATATACACACATACATACATATGTATATTCTTAATATTAAATATTCTTAATAAAAATTTAAAAATTTTTTTTAAAAAATTTTTTTTTTTAAATTCGATTGAAATTTTTTTGTTAAATTTTGGACCTTTCTCCAATCTATATTGAGTTAGAATGGTCAGACTAAAGCAAAAAAAAAAATCCTTAAAAAAAAAAATTTCCTCATATTGACACATGGGGGTCCTTTTAACTGCTCCTATTTATCAGTGGGTACCCTGTGGGTCCATTGGCTACCTCTATGTGTATTGCTTTCTATTAAGGTCACTAATACAAATCAAAGCAGAAAAATCCTACCAATCTAAAAACAAACAAAAATCGCCCCTCGCAGGGGGTTATTGATCCCCCGAGATCTGTATGCACTCCTTGCGATCTACCTGTCGCAGTCTAATATTTATTTGACAAAAAAAGGCAAAACAGAATCATTAAAGCCGAAAAAAATTAAAAAAAAACGTAAAAAAAATATAGGTGGGCGTGGTTTTTGGCCCGTAGCCTCCAAAGGAATGATCCGATGTTGCTGAATTGCAATACCAAAATTTTCGAAACTATGCCTGACAGATTGGTGTGCTTAAGTTTTTTGTATCTCTTCTGGTGCCTTGGCAAATGACATTACCTCACTAACACGGACAGACGGACGGACGGACAGACGGACAGACGGACAGACGGACAGACGGACAGACGGACAGACGGACAGACGGACAGACGGACATCGCTTAATCAACTTCTCTATGTATAAGGATCCAGAATATATATACTTTATGGGGTCGGAAATGAATATTGTAGAAATTACACACGGAATGACAAACTTATATATACCCTTTCCACCTGTGGTGAAGGGTATAATAAAATTAAAAATTAATGGGTGACCCCATAGGTGATTTAATTTCACCTTTATTCTCCTATATTTTGAACTGTTATAGACAAACACTTGAAAGTTGCACAGAATGTTCGTTACTATGTCTGTTATAATAAGTATAAATATTTAAAATTAGAAATTAAAGGGTGTCCCATTAGTTGGTTTATTTTTATATATATATGGCCAAACTATTGAACCGTTATAGACAGACAGTTGAAACTTACAAAGAACTTGTATTGCTAAGGCCGCTAAAATAACAAGTGTAAAATATGAATTTGGAAATTAAAGGGTGTCCCCATAGTTAATGTAAAAGTAATATATATGGCCAAACTTTTCAACTGTTATAGATAGACAGTTGAAATTTACAAAGAACCTATACTGCTTATATTAAAGCAAATATAAAATTTGGATCTTTAAATTAAAGGGTGTCTCTATTATTGATGTAATTTGACCATTATGTCCTCATCTTTGGAACCGTTATAGACAAACACTTGAAAAATAGACAGAATGTTCACTACTATGTCTGGTATAACAACAAGTATAAATATTTAAAATTGGAAATTAAAGGGTGTCCCAATAGTTGAGGTAATTTGATATATATGGACACAAAGTTAAAATTTAAAAAGAATCTGTATGACAAAGTCCTCTTTAAAAAGTATTTATATTAAAATTTGAATGCAAAGGGTGTCCCAATAGGTGACGTCATTTGATATATATGACCATATCTTTTAAACAGTTATTGATAAACACTTAACAAATATACAGAATGTCCATTACTCTATCTGTTATAATAAGTATAATTTTTTTTAATTATAAATTACAGGGTGTCGCAATAGTTTATGTAATTTGATGTATATGACCAAACTTTTAAACCGTTACAGACAGACGGTTGAAATTTACAATGAACCTGTATTGCTACGACCGCTATAAATAGTATAAAATTTGAATTCGGAAATTACAGGGTGTCGCAATAGTTACCGCCTTAAAGAAACATGATTTTAAGTTTGTCTGTTTTGAAGTCGGTTTTTTTTTTGCAAGAATTATTAAATTACATACATATATATTGTTTCTTCAAAATATATGAACTAACAATAAGTGCTTTAATATTAGGGCTAAAAATAAAACTAAATAAATTAAAAATATGTATATTTACTTAATATACAGTGCTAGACAAAAACTGTACGATGGCACGGTTTATCATTTATTGGTCACCTCTCTGATGTTCCGCCAAGAGAAGCAATATTCCTTCTTCTAGTCGAATGTAACCGCGATCATTCAGTATGTTGCGGGCCAGCGGATTTGGATGCGTTTCTTTAGAAACGCATGTTTTGTAGCATGTTTCGTTTTTACTGCTTTAACTAGGGTGCGGCTGTAATTATACGTAAAATCTTGTTTTGGCGCCTTTGACTTTTTTCAAAATTTTAAATAGAGGCATAACTGAGAGCCATAACACCATATTGGTTAAGGAATCGAATTATAAAGTAGACGCTTTCAATCTAAGCTTAGAACTGAGTTTCTGCCAATGAGCCAATTTATTTGCACTGCTTTTAATTTCATTTCCAGGTTAAGCGTCTATCGAGATTTATGCCGCGGTATTTGACCTCCGAGTGTTGAGCTTAGAACTGAGTTTCTGCCAATGAGCCAATTTATTTGCACTGCTTTTAATTTCATTTCCAGGTTAAGCGTCTATCGAGATTTATGCCGCGGTATTTGACCTCCGAGTGTTGAGGTTTGGTTATTATACAGTTTGGTTATTTATTCAAATAGGAGGGCATGAGTCTCTACGCAGAGTGAAGGTTATGTGATTACATTTTTGTTCGTTTATTTTTATTCTCCATGTTTTTAACTACAATTCGAAATAAAATATATGGTCTTCTAAATATTGAGATGCTACTTGGGAGCTTTCATGAATGCTTAGAAAAATAGTGTCGTCAGCAGGTATTGAGGTATGAACACGATTGCCAGTTGGCATATCGGATGTATACAGCAAATACAGCAATATACCTTGGGGAACTCCAGCTTTAATTGGTTGAGGCGAGCTTAAAAAAAAAGTATAAACATACGACCAGTTAAGTAACTTATATATAGAGACAATTTATAAAAATTCGTAGGAAGGTTTTGCTTTAACTTGTAAACTAGGCCTTCTTGCCAAACCTTATCGAATGTTTGAGAGACGTATATAAAAAGCGCAGATCAATATTTTCTTTCTTCAAAAGCATTTTTTACTACATTGACTAATCTGTGCGTTTGTTCAATAGTGCTGTGCTGTCTTCTAAAACCGAATTGGTGGTTCGGAATACATCCTTTTTCGCTTAAAATTGGGTTCAACTTAGTGAATTATTTTAACTATTTGGGTAAGTTCCATTATGATCTTGTTACTGGTTTTGTTGAAACCATACGTCTTGGGGTTTAAAATAGCAATTGCTTTTCAAAATCTTGTGAGTTAAATCTAAGGGAAATTGCTGCTTCAACGTCTACAGGTGGTAACTCAGCTAAATTAAAAGATATATTCGGCATAATTACGGTTTTTAAATAAATTGCCTTTTTCGATATCACTCCTTGCCCGACCTCCGCGTAAATCCCGCAAGGGAGGCTTACGTATGACAGGTCTTTTAAGGTTTCTTGTTGCACGCCATAACGTCGAGGCCTTCCTAGTATTTTTGTAAATGCAATTCTTTGGGATTCTAGTAGATCTCTTAGCTGTTTCGTGATTTCTCTTAATCTGTTTTTGAGTTGCGGAGATCTGTGCTATTGCCACTCTTTTCGATTTTTTCCTCTATCAAGAGCAGCTCGACGTCTGCAGAACAAAAACGATTATATCTTGTTTGTTGCCGAGTTATTATTGCATGTCGAACAGCTATTTTATATTTAAGCCAATTTGCGATTGCTTGCCGTTAGGACTCCAGTCGGTGAAACCATTCCATTCTTTGATTTGTATAATTTTAAAAATTATTTAGGACACTATAGGTAATAAATATGGAACTTCTAGCACAAATTCCTGCAACACAAATTAAAGTTCTCATATGTACATAGATATCTCGGCTTTTGACACTCTGTATAAGCACAAGGTAGTTCATCTATGCGTCAAAGCAGACATCCTTGATGTAAACCGTTTCCAATAACTTTGCGCGTAAGTAGAACACCCTCTAATACAGAAAAAACGTGTTGCAATGTCGTGGTATCTCTTATATAATTTATAGCTACTAATTTGATTTCAAAGCCATTTAATGTTTAAAATTTAATTTGGTTAAAGGTATACCTCGATTAATATGATGTTCACACTTAGATGTTTAAGAAGTTTTGAAGTGCTTAAGAGCAAAATAAATTGTTTTTGAGATGATTTGCCATACAATGACGTGTTTTGCACAACAGTTCAAACTGACGTATTTTAGATTTAAACACTTCGCAAAACTCTTCAGTCAGAGTTTAGTGTAATCTTGAGGTGTGTTCAATTATTGTTTGCATTTTTGTGTTAACTAAACATGTTTCATAATGGCGGCAAATAATAAATTAGATTTCATGTCAAAAAGTGTAAACAAAGTGCATAGATAAGCAAGTTTTTTAATATACATAAATAAATTTATACCCCAAAAAAAGAAATTTTAAGCATTTTTTATTAATTTAAATAAATAAGAAAATGTTCAATATAATATTAACTTCTTTTTTTCAGTGGTATTTTCGTTCGAAATATTGTTTTTTGCTTTTGCAAGCATCAACATCAACAAAGAGAATTGTTTTTAAAGTCCTTCATGATTTAGAACTTGGCCATCGACTTCCCAAAATGATTTTTTTCGGTCCTAAGAGTAGATGTGGAACAAGATTAACGTGGGCACCTGCCGCTTGGCATAATCCCACGGTGGTCTTACCACCGAGTGAACCGGTCCTAAGAGTAATAAAATTGTTTGTCTCTAATAATAGTAATTACAACAAAATATTACCAGTTGCCACAATATTTTCTCATTCTTCGAATGCTCCGCCAACATAAATAAAAGTTGCAGTTTCTCCATATTCAAATTTAAAATATTTTTAATTAATGCAGAACGTCGCCTGTTATAGTCCTTTATTCTTGTTTATATAGGTCATCAATGTTAATTACTGCATCGCTTATATAATCTAAATAATATCCCATTAATTCTACTATTTGTTTTTTATCCATTTTTAACGATAAAATGCGATACTTTATTCTGTTTAATACCAGCTGTGTGTCCAGCTAAATAAATGGCAAACTAAAAAACTATAATTGCAGTGTGAACACTGGTTAACAACTCGCTTAAACACGTTAAATTTGAGTAGTGTGTACGCCATATCACTTTATCACGCTACGTTTTGCCATTAATCACATGCATTCCTTTTTTGGTCTAAACTGGACATGTTTAATTTTACTTTGTGTTGACTGTTGTAAATTCTACTACTTACATTTGTACATTAGGGTTTCCCTCAAAAAAGTCAGATTTTTTCCAGTATCACCCCCTAATTAGTAAATTTTGGAAAAAAATTATCGTGAAAAAATTTTATATGAATCGGATGGGTTAAGACGTGCCGCAAGCCCGTCTAAAATTGCGGAAAAACAAAAAATCGAACTTGTTTACCTTATAAGTTCAAAACTGTTGATTTAACAAAATAATTGTAAGAAAGAAAATGTTTTTCAACATTTTTTACTTTTAAGATTTTTTTAAATTTAAAAGTTATAATATACACGAAAATGTACAAACATATACAAACTAGAGGCCAGCGCATATGTATTTAAACACACAATCAAGACATGGCATATTTTTAAAAGGTTTAGGCCCCTGTTACGGTTTACAATTCAACTCTACTTCAGTTGAAATTTTACAATTTGGTATTATCAATTACAACTCAATTTGTCAAAAAATTTTAAGTTACATTTAAATTGTGTTACAACTCTGTTGTAGTAGACTATCGAGAAAAAAAAACTCAGAAAATTTAAATTTAATGGAGAATATTTATTATCATTTGCAAGAACATTCTTTAGCATTTCTTTTTTGAAGATTATGTTCAAATGTTGGCCTTTGCTACGTCGCAGGTAGTCGATCCGTTGAATCCAATTTTCGATGACTCGTTCGAGCATTTCGACTGATAACTGGCGAATGACACGCGTGATGTTTTCCTCAAGCTTTTTTAGATACGTTACTGCATGTTTCGCTATTTCTGCTTTGACTGATGGCATGTTTAGGTCTTTGTGGATGTTCGAATTTTTTATATACCAGGGAGCAACAGTAAGCATTCGTAGAATCTTATTTTGACGCCTTTGGATTTTTTCTACATTGCTAGCTGAGGCAGTGCCCCATAATAGAATTCCATAACACCAAATTGGTTTGAGGATCGAATTATACAGTCGAAATTTACAATCTAAACTCGGGGTGGAGTTTCTGCCAATAAGTCAATTTAGTTGTACTGATTTTAATATCATTTGTGTTAACTTGAAGTCTATGTTGCTTTTCCAAGTAAGGCGACGCACAGTGGGATTTGTTCATACAATGTTTGGCAAAAAATATAAGGAGTGCCCGTAGAATATTGAAATTTTGCCCTGAGCCTTTGGTTAGCTCAGTTAAGAAAAATATAAAGTTTCATCAAAATTGGCCACGCCCACTACCCACCGCCCGTAGAACCCAAAATTTATTTTTGGCCCAAAGTTTTTGAAATTTGGCATGGAGCCTTTTATTACCTCAATTAAGAATAAAATAAAGTTTCATCAAAATTGGCCACATCCACTACCCACCGCCCATATTAACCCATATTATATTTTTACCCACAACTTTTTGTTTCTTTACCAAAACTAATTATTTTATAAATAAATTTCAATACATGCATTTAAATATAGACTTTTATTCATCATCTATCATTTCATCAAGTTCCTGAACCTGTTAACGGGGTTGACATGTAATGCTACTTATAAAAGGATATGAGGATACTAGAAGTCGATGAAAAAAATCTGTATTTGTTGCAATTCTATCACACTTTCTGGCATCTTCAGAAAGCAATTCAATAGCAAGTATTGCCGCATCCGTGTATCAGTATTTTGTGTACTGTTACTGGGATATAATACCAACTATATTTTTCAACAAAAAGTTTTGCTTTATCTTGAGCAAAATTCTTGAACTTCAAGGAATTAACTTTTTTGCCACAAGTTATTATTTGTAGTATAATGCGAAATCGATTAATTAGTTGCTCCACTACACCGGTCACATCGCCAACAAATGCGGGGTTAGAAAAGAAACGCCTGGACGTACATCCACCGTTAGTAGACCCAGTTCGTTGTTGAACTGCCTCCACTCGTATACCCATCTGTTCCTTTAAGGCCTTCTGAATTCGAAGTTTATTTTCCAGTTTTAGACTTTTGTGTTCCTCCTTGAGCGCTGGCCATCTTTCAAATGGTTTGTTTTAGGCAATATGAAGTATGCACTCCATAAATTTTATGCGAACATGTAAGGAGGAAACGCCAATTTTGGTGCTTCACCATCAATAGCTTTGCTTGAAACTAATTTAAGATTATTCATTGCAATTAGTGAGTTCCTAACTCAGTTCACTATATAAAACAGAAAATAAACTCATGCGGGAGCACCGAGCACGACCGAGCAACCTTTTTTTTCTTCCAAGGAAGTTTGTAATCACGGAGCATTATAGAACAAATTTTATTCTATCATATCTTTTAAACCATATGCGCAAACTTTATAATTTTTTTTTTAAATACGCAGAAAAGCATATACATACATATTTAAAAAAAAATCACTATTTGAATCGGAGCAATAAAATTATCTTACGTACAAACACTATAGAAGTGCGTAAACAGTTTTCAATATTTTAGACAAAAATATACATGTGACTTTACTTCGTTATTTCAAAGACAAATGAACGTTTTTTTTGGCAAACTGCATCATTACATTTTTAAAATTTATGTGTCGAAAAAATTACTTATTGCACAAAAAATCCCTCGTCCTAGGTACAGACTTATATCAAATGAAAGATTGAATTCTCAGCTTTCATTTGAAGTAAGGGACATATAGCAAAAGTTTGCAAAAGTACTTTAAATATACAAAAAATACGCAACGCGCACATTCTGTCGCTATACGTATGTTAGCATGCAATAGCATGTTTACAACTTCTTACTTTTATATTTTTTAATTGTTTACAACTATTCACTTATTGTTTATTATTATTTTATTTACATTATTCATTTGATTGATAATTTTTTTGAAGGTCATTGACTTTGGGTTAGATAGTTGCATAATTAATATAAATTGATAGTGCAAGCTGTTGTTCTGATCTAAGTTGTGTTATGCTCACTTTCTAATGTGGTTAGTTTTATTGTTATATATTGAATTTAGTTGTTGCATTATTTATTGGGTTAAGTAATAATGAGTGTTCTTGTAATGATCTCTTTTGCTAAGAGATTAGCATTTCTCTAACATATTTGATTAGAATACCATGATGATGTTAAAAAATTATTGATAGAATGAAAAAAAATTGTTCTTTTTTATTGCATTTCAATGGGAGGTGGGCGTAATAGTGGGCGTGTTATTGTAATTTTTGCATGAAATATGGCACTTTTTATGTTGAGGTTGTATGGGTGGTGGAGGTAAAAGTGGGCCAAAGTTAAAATTTTTTTCCGATAATGTTTGTAACAATATAACATTCAAGTAAACCAAAATTGAAAGTTATACCTAAAATATTACGGACAATACGGCGTTTTACAAATTTCGATTGTATGGTAGGTGGGCGTAAAAGTGGACGAATTTGCTTAATTTTTTTTAAACTGGAATTGTCTCAAAAATAACCTGTGCAAAATTTCAGAGCTCTACAATGACTCCTTGTATTTAATGCCGGCGTTGTCTCACTGTGCGCCGTCTTGCTGAGTCGGTTATCATGGCACGGTAATAGTCGCCATTAATGGTTACGTTCGCACCGGCATCATTTTTAAAGAAATATGGACCGATGATTCCACCTGCCCACAAACCACACCAAACCGTTGTTTTTTCTGGATGAAGTGTCAGCTCTTGAATCTCTTCAGGTTGCTCTTCGTCCCAAATGTGGCAATTTTGTTTGTTTACATACCCATTGAGCCAGAAATGGGCCTCATCTCTTAAAAAATTTGCCTCGAAAACGTCGGATCTTCTTTGAACTTTTAAAGAGCCCATAGAGCGAAGCGATTCAGGCGTAAGTCTTTCTATAATGAACATGACAGCATGACACGACTCACACGTGATCTATCAACTACTTGTTAAGTTCAGCCAGTGCTAGACAAAAAAATTGTATGTTTCACGGTTGCTGCTATCATTTTCGGGTCATCCCTCTGACGTTCGGGCGAGAGAAGCAATAACCCTCCTTCTTAGACGAATGTACCCACTTTCATTTAGTATGTTGCGGGCCAGCGGATTTGGATGTGTTTCAAGGTTCTTTAAATACGTTACTGCATATCTCGCCATTTCTGCTTCAACTTATGGAACGTTTAGATCTTTGTGGATGTTGGACTTTTTTATATACCAAGGAGCAGATGTTATCATACATAGAATCTTATTTTGGTGCCTTTGGATTTTTTCTATATTGCTAGCTGAGGCAGTGCCCCATAATTCAATGCCATAACACCAAATTGATTTTAGAATTGATATGTACAATAAAAGTTTGCAATCTAAAGCGATAGTAGAACTTCTGCCAATAAGCCGGTTTAGTTGGACTGTTTTAACTTCATTTATATTAACTTCATTTATATACATCCTTTGACGCCTAAAATAAAGTTCAGCTTAGTTATTAACATCCTCTCAAACAACTTTGACATATTTGATTAAAGGCTTATAGGCCTGTATGAATCTACCTTTGTGCGGTCTTTTCCTGGTTTAGGAATCATAGTTATTAACGAAATCTTCCATTCTGGAGGAAAATACTCAAAGCGTAAAATGGCGTTAAAAATAAAAAGAATAATCTTGCGAGCTATACGAGGCATCAAAAATAACATATTGTTACTGGTTTTATCCAATCCAGGGGCTTTCTTTGTGTTTAAATCAATTATTGTCCTTTCAATATCACTAAATTTAAATTTTAAGGGTACTGCAGCACTAGCTTCGACAGTTGGCAACTCAACTATGTATATCAGTCGATACATTTGGATGGAGTAAAAACCTTTTTCAAATGTTCAACAAATAGATTGCCTTTTTGGGTATCATTTCTTGCCCAGCCTCCAGACGGATTTCGCAAGGGAGGCTTATGTAAAACTGGCCTTTTAAGATTTCAACACGCACGCCATAATGAAAATCTGATTGAGGAGTTGTGTCAAGGTCTTCTAAAACCTGCTGGTCTTCGGGATTCTAGTAACTATCTTAGCCGTTCGTGCATTATTTAAGAGCCTTTCGACGTCTACAGAATAAATTTGATTGAGATAATTTTTATATTTCAACCAATTTATGCTTGTGCTAGTTCTTTGGTGACACTATATTTTTCTGAATCCAAATATAGACAATAGTGGGTGAATGATCTGAGGATAATTCAAGTGACGCTTCAACATCGATCATTTCTCTTGAAATACCTTTAGTCACGCCAAAATCTATAACGTCAGGTATTTTTTGCCGACCAGTAGGCCAAGAGGTGGATTGTCCACTCGATATTACGTTCAAACATATTTTTGAAATTGTGTTATACGGAACACCTCCTTTTGGAGTACTTAGTCTTGATCCCCAAAACGTATGTCGACTGACGAAATGAAACAGGGACCTAGTGATTTAAAGAAGTCGCTATTTTGACTCCCTGATATTTGAAATCTAGGAGGTGATGTTGAGGTGGTGTCTCGCGATTACCTTGTTTGATATGCCTTAATATAATATTAGGTGAGAGCACTACGGCATCAAAGAACAACTTTGGCAACTTGTTAGTACATATAAAATAATACAATTTTGACAATACATTCAGGGCTGTCATAGAATCTAATGTTGTCGGTATTGACTTTAAAAACGACAAAAATTTTGCTTTGGTGTCATGAAATCCAATGTTATCGGTTTTGTGTTCGAACTAGATTTGTTGTCGGTTTTAGGTGTCAGAGAAACCAATGTTATCGGTTTTGTTATTGGAAGCAATCCAATCAGCAAACAGCTGACAGATTTTGTTTGCGAGCGAAGTTGTGTTTTTTGAAGTTGCTTATTTTTGCAAAATGCAAAATGTAAGTAAATTATTTTAAAAATTAATTCAACATTTTAGTTTGTATTAATTTTATGCAAACAGGGGAAAACAAAAAATAAAGTACAAAACACTTTATTCCAGGAATTTATGGAAAAATATCCAGACCTTGCAAAGGGGTTTACAAAGCGCGATAAGCCTACAGTGGATTCCCTTTGGCAGCAATTGATTGAATCGCTAAATAGCGCAGGTCCACCACAAAAGGATGTGAATGGATGGAAAAAGGTAATCAAATGTGTGTTACAATTTGTTTGTATTGTTTAATTGTACTGTTTAAAACTTTTTTTTAATAAAGACTTGGACTGAGTGGAAAAGTGATATTAAAAGAAAACTTCCGCAAAACAAAGCTGAGTCTAGGGCAACAGGTGGCTATCATTTTTCAAAATATCAACTGACACAAACTGAAGAGACAGTGGTACGTATATGTGGCATTGCACAATCAGTAGAAGGTGTGGCAGGCGTTGCAATTGCCTTAAGCGAAGATGTTGACAACGTAAGTGATGAAGAAATACCGTCAACATCGTCAAAACGGGCAATATCACCATTTTTAGTTAGCACTCCAAAAAAGGCTAAAATCAGAGAATACTATTGAGCGTTTACGAAAATTTTTGGATGAAGGCAACAAGAGAAAGCTGGAAATAAACGAAAAATTAGATAAAATAATTAAAATTGAAAAAGAAAATGCCAGCAACATAAGGCGTGTATAAAAAGCAATTGATAAAGGCAATGAGTCTATGAGTGCAATCACTGATCTCAAAAACGAATTTTCCCGCATTAGTACAATAATTTTGCAATTATGCAGGAAAGCAATGAATTAAAGAATAGAAAAGTGGATCTCGAATTACTTAAGTTTGACTATGAAAAAACAAAGAAAAGTGATTTTTTGACAATTTAGTACAAAGCGTTTGTGTACCTCAAAGTACAATACTTAAAAATGTGTTTTTTTAGTCTTATAGTTTTAAACTTACCTTTATTAGTGTTGTATTAAAATAATGTGAATATTAGTTTTATTTTTGTTTTGAAAAATAAATTTATTTTTTTATATTTTTCTCAAATTGTTATTGTTATTAATTTTCTTATAAACTATTAGCTATTTCGTCCCTGATTCTCTCACCTTCACTTCGTAGGGATGAATTTGATGGTAATGCAAAATCATCCTCACTATCACGTGATGATAAACCCATGCCACTTGAATTGTTTTGTACGTTGTATCTTCTCCATATGTTGTGAAGCGCAGAGCAAGTATTAATAATTTTTACAACTTTTTCAGGATGATAATGTAATGAGCACATCAACAGCGAAATCGGCTTCTTAATACCCCTATTGTTCGATCTACAATATTACGGGCCGATGAGTGAGCCAAATTGAATTTATATTCTCTTGAGTTGTATTGTGGATCTCTGTATGGTGTTAGTAAAAAAATGACGTAGTTTGCCATT